>CM028756.1:33141304-33801663 GCA_016801395.1 Leptodermis oblonga | reverse complement strand
CATTGATCTATCATGCAAATTTCTTCTGCCTTTTGTGCGTATCTTCTTGGAAATTGCTCCCTTCGGGGCCCTGTTTTTCTCGTTTGGGGGCTTGGATCAGATATTCAAGGTTCGTACTCCTATTTTTCTCACTTTTTTTTTTTCCTAGAAAATATTTTCTTGATTTAATTATATATTATTTACAATTTTACACATGAATTATGGCTTACAAAGGAATTTACATTTGGATTATGCTTAAATTTCCTTTTCCCCTTTCATATTAGTTGACAATCTTTAATTCCTTTGGACCCTCATTGGGTAGGAGGGACAAGTTGATCATATAAATTGTAATGTAGTAAGTATATATCCCCGTTTCAGAATATGTGACGTTTTGGAGGATGTAACTATTTACAAAATTAATGCCGCTTTAGCAAAAATAATAAATTTTCTTCCAAAACTGCTTTTTTATTTTATTTTATGAACTTATCCAACTAAGAGTAATTGATTATTTGAGTAATTGATTATTTTGAGATTTATTTAGTATTAGTTTTTATCTTTTTATTAATGTTATAATTATACGTTAACAACCTGATCTTACTAAATTAAATTAGTTTTAATTGGATTAAAATTCCAATGGTTCAAGAATAATAGGATGATATTTACACGTTTAATGCAGGGCTTCTAGTCAGTAAAAATTACAGTAGTTAGGAATTTTCTTTAGATTAAAGGGAGATTTTCTTTGGATCAAAGGGAAAAAATATATTTTTGGTCAAATTTCAAAATTTTAAGATTTAACAAAACTATCAATTCCTCTAAATTTGTATGAAAATGCAAAAGTTTTTTGGTTTTTGGATAAGAAAGCATTATCATTAATCTTAAGTAATTAATACAATATTAGATTCACTGAGGGTACTTGTGACCAAAGATGTGCTTCCTGCACCTGTGTGACTTGCCTACTTTCTTAATAACTAAATTTGGATAGGCGCTATGATATCCACTAAGATTTCATGTACCTTTTTGTGAGTTGTCGAGGCATCACATAATTGGTTGATCAGGGCCAGACTGTCAGTGTAGATTTTAGGAACCCAATCATTAGCAATTGAGTATTGAATTATCCTTAGGCACGCTAAGGCTTCCATCTGCTGTGCGGATCCCCCTTGAACTTTCAGTCCTTTCATATGTATTTTGAGGGTATCATGATTTTGCTATACTCAAAAGAGTATTTCTACTTCTTCCAAACATTAGGTGAGTTTTTTCGAAGTTATTCCTAGTTCCTTTTTTCTTTTTTTTTTTGTGGTTCCTCCTTTAGAGATGTTTAAGGAGACTTAGGAGCAGTGGTGGATACAAGGCGGGGAGAGGCGGTGCCGACGCCCCACCTTCCTCCGGGAGCGAAGGGTAGTAGTAATACCATCCTTCTTCTCCGCCCCATCCTTTTTTTATTTTTTTCCCCTAGTAAAACGTCATTCTATTAAGGGGGAAAATGAAGAAAAAAAAAGATCAAGGGGCCATTTGCAAAAAGTGTGAATTTGCAAAATAGATCCTCCCCCAATTCTAAAACAATCCTTCTTCCCAAATTCCAATTTGCCCCAAATCCTTATCTCCTTCACTCCATGCGCGAACAAGACACAAATTCTAGTAGCCAATGCCACCATCGCCAACCGACGAGTCAACCACATGCTGCCAATTCCAATTTGCCTTTTTTTTTTTTTTTGACATATATCATTTGGTTATTTTGATACTTTAGTAATATGTATCTTATTTGATGAAATTAAAAAAAAAATTGCCACTAAAGTTGACCCTCTAATGTTTTGTTCTGCATTCGTTGCTGCTTAGGAGAGTAAATCTGAAATTTAGAAAAATAATTAAAAAGTAAACCGAGCATCTCTCTTCTCTCCTTTTTTGCTTTGGATACTGGTTTTGGGTTTCTAGATCCGACTGATCACCGGTCACCACCGGTAGCTGCAATGGAGGGAGGCCGGAAACCTCTGACCCCCCTCAACTTTGCAGCGGCAGTGGCGTCCAAACATCGGTTGCCACCGCCGTCACCTCTGATCACAAAACCATTGAAACCGGTGACCGAACGTAAGGGCAAACTGGCCCTTATTTTCAGTGATGATGATCTGATTGATTTAGAGGCCCCGTTGAAGCGGGCGCTCATTGGTAAGTTTTCGAAGGGGCAGACAAGTGTTGACAATTTACGGATAGATTTCTTAATCGCGGGCTTTGAAGGAGGCTACCATATTGGCCTCATTGATCGGAATCAAGTGCTTATTCGGTTTGAGGAGGATTCGGATTATCAACGTTGTTTCATGCATGGTGTCTGGAGTTTCGAGAGTTATGCTCTACGGATTGTGAAATGGACCCCCAATTTTAATCCAAAAACTGAATCATCAATTGTTCCGGTATGGATTCGGTTACCTTGTTTACCTTTTCAGTTATACAATGAGTGGTCCCCCCCTTTCAATTGGCAACATGTTTGGCCGATCTTTGAAAGTGGATTGTGCCTCTACAACTCTTTCACAGCCACGGGAAGCACGAATTTGTACGGAAGTAGATTTGTTGGGAGAATTACCAGAGTCGGTTTATTTGGAGTTGAGGGAAGAGGAATTACTTCAGCAAATTGAATATGAACGTTTGCCGTATTATTGTTCTACTTGTCTCAAGGTAGGTCATTCCGATGTGGCGTGCTGATTGAATCAATCGGAGTTGGGAGAGAAGGGGAGATCCCATGGACAGAAAGGGGGAGGGGGCCCCTCGGGTTTAGACAAAGGCAAAAACAAATTGCTGGGCCAAGATAATATTTTCGATGGTTTGGCGGCACAACAACTCGGTACTGGGAATAAGGCGTTTAGGGAGAAGGTGGAAGGAAGGAAAGGGGTGTGGGAAAGGTTGGATTGGGGTGCTGGCAAAGCTGAATCCGGTACCTCAAAATAACAGAGGGAGTGCAGGAACTTAGAGTTAAATCGGTAGAGGAAGTCGTGTCCGGAACGGCGGAGCTATCAAGGGCTCTCGTGGTAGTGCCTCCTGATGCTCCCGGCATTTAGCCGTTGTTGGTGGCGGACACGGTAATAGTGGAGGATGTCATGGATGACAATGATGGAACGGTGGCGGTGGTCGGAGATGCTGATGGTGGAGACGTTGCTGCTGGCCATGCTTTAGATGTGGAGGGCGTAACTCCAGCCGGTTCTTCTGCCCCGGATTTCATGCAGAGGGATGAGGGTGCTAATGTCTCGCGAGCTCAATCCCAGCGTCCCAAAATAACTGCAGCCCCGAATTGTATGCATGTAGCCGTTGCTGATGTTGCTGATTCTCAGCACCCCAAAGTCAATGCAGCCCCAAATTGCATGCAACCCGACATGCATGGATGCATGCAAGGTGCATCCATGCAAGGTGTCCAGAACCATGTTGATGGGAGTGGTGTGAAGCCTTCCAATGCTGAAATGATTGATGCTGAGCTGGAACCCATGTACCCGGAATAAAGAGGTAGGAGGGGGGGTGACCGATTCACAGGTCAAAGATATAGTGGCTGTGGCTCTGGCGGATGGTGTATCGGAGACTAAAATACGACAGGCAATGGCGGAGTGTTGGGATAGTTTACAAAGCACCCCTCCAAATGACCCTTCACCGGAGGAGCCCCATTCCAAGAAGTGAGGAGAGGGAATCAATCTAGAAGGTGAAAAGATGGACTTTCCATGGACTCGGAGCCTATTGACACGCCTACCCCTTTTAAGGCAGGCCGGTTGAATTTTAGTAACTCTTTCCAGGCTCTTTCGCCTGGTGCAGTAGGTGAGCAGAGTCTTCTGGATGCTTTGCAGACGAGGGATTTCTCGCAGCCGCGTAACAGGTATCATGAGGTGTCTCGGGCTATCGTTACACTGCAGTCCGCGAGGTCAGTTTCCTAATTTTTTGTAGTTCCATATGGCATGGGTCATATGGAATGTGAGGGGCATCAGATCACGTGCCTCTTTTAATCGCATGAAATCTATTATAAAATTGCATCATGTCACTTTGTTGGTTATTTTAGAGCCTATGATTACACAAGAAAATTTGGAAGAGGTCAGGGTGGGGCTTGGGTACCATGTGGCTCTTTCATCTTTGAATGGGAAAATCTGGGTTCTGTATAGTATTGAATATACCATGAATGTTTTGCATAATTTTGAGCAATGTATGTCCTTTGAATTATTGCATCCGCATTTGGCTGTTCCATGTGTGGCTACTTTTGTCTACGGTCTGCATACTAAAGTTCAGCGTCGGGTGTTGTGGGCTGATTTATTGAGATTGCAGAATGGTAGGCCCGGTATATGTGTTGGGGACTTTAATGTTATTGCATCCCTTGATGAGTATAAGGGCTCGGTTGTTCCTGACATATCGACCATTCAGGAGTTTGCAGATTTTATTAGCTCTGCAGGATTGTCGGATCTGTCCACTTCAGGGGCGGAATTCACCTGGGTAGGTTATAGATTAGTTGGAGGTAGGCGAGCTAAAGTCCAAAAGCGTCTGGATAGGGCTTTGGTAAACCAAGAGTGGTTGAATCATTTTCCTAGATGTGATGTGAAAGTGCTTAGCAGGGCCACTTCCGATCATGCTCCCCTACTCTTGCAAACTATTACATCGATGCCTGGGGTCCGTAAGTCATTTAGATATTAGCATATGTGGGAAAGAAGAGAGAATTTTTTGGAGGTAATTCGGTCTAGTTAGGACAAGCCAATTGAGGCTTATGGCATGCTATGTTTTTCTTTGAAATTGCGTCATTTGAAACAAGATTTGAGAGGATGGAATAAAAATATTTTTGGCAATGTCACCACAAATGTAGAGGAAGCTGAGGTAGAGGTGAGCAGATTGCAGGGTATTTATGATGAGGAAGGAGGGGATACGGAGCTCTGCGCTTTGCGAAAAGGGGAAGCATTATTGGCTCAACGATTGTTAGAGCAAGAGATTTTCTGGCAACAGAAGTCGCGGGTCAGATGGTTGAAGGAGGGGGATCACAACACCAAATATTTCCATGCTACTTTACAGACTCGACTGAGCCGGGCAGGGATATTTTCTATCAAAACTGCCAGTGGGGATACTGTTTCAGGGCAAGTCGGGATTGGTGAGGAGGTGAGAAGGTTTTTTCTGGGATTGTTTACAGCAGAGGACGGTGATAGAGACTCGGTGCAAGACCTGCTCGACACGATCCCCATTTCAGTTGGGGATTCTACTACTTTTCTGCAAATTGTAACAATCGAGGAGTTGAAACACCTAGTTTGGGAGTTGGATTCGGATAGTGCGCCAGGGAGTAATGGATTTTCAGGCTCCTTTTATCGATTTGCGTGGGATGTTATTAGTTCTGAATTGCTTCTCGTAGTACATGAATTTATGGCAGGAGTTCCCATTCCCAGGGCGATAGCAAGCACTCTCATTACTCTGCTGCCTAAGAAGAAGAGCCCGGTTAATTTTGCAGACTACAGGCCCATTAGCCTTTGTAATTTCCTAAACAAGGTTTTTACAAAGGTACTGTGTGCTGGACTAAAGCCATTCCTTCCGACCATTATCTCTCCAGAGCAGTTTGTGTTTTTGCCTGGAAAGGAAATTGCGGATAGTGTTTTAGCTCAGGAGTTAGTTCATTCCCTAAATCGAAAGTGTCATGGAGGAAACATTATTTTTAAACTAGATATGGTTAAGGCCTTTGATAGGGTCTCCTGGATTTTCTTGGAGCAGTTGTTGCTGAAAGTGGGATTTCCTTGCCATTTTGTGCAATTGATCATTGGGAATCTCCGAGCAGCGTGGTTTTCGGTCTTAATTAATGGGGAACCTCATGGGTTTTTTCAGGCCACGAGGGGCATCAAACAAGGTGATCCTCTATCTCCGTTCCTTTTCATTTTGGTGGAAAAGGCATTCACACGGGGTATTAATGCTCGCATAGAGATGGGGACTTTACGACCTTACTCCACACCTAGGGGGACTCCACGGATTTCCCATTTGAGCTTTGCGGATGATTTGTTGATATTTTTGAATGCGAGTAATAACTCTATTAGGGAATTCATGGAATTCCTACGCATATATGAAGAGGCCACTGGACAGAAGGTCAGTGAGCCTAAATGCTCTTTCTCCTTGCCGAGGAGGATGCGGGACAATGAAGGTTTAATCCGGCGACTAACGGGAATGAGAGCAGGGTTTTTCCCTTTACGTACCTGTTGTCCTATCAATCAAGGGCGCATGCACCATGCTCTTTTTTCAGCCTCTGCTGGACAAGATACATGCTCGTTTGGCGGGGTGGCAAGAGAAGTATCTCTTGTAGGGAGGGAGGCTTTTATTGATCCGGCATGTGCTGTCCACTATGCCGCTTCATCACTGGGCTGCGCTCAAGCCGCCAAAGGGTGTGGTGGTGAAGATTGAAGCAATTTTTTCTTCATTCTTTTGGGGGACTCGTGAAGGGAAAAACAAAAGGCATTGGAGATCCTGGAATCGGGTCACCTTTCCGATAGAGGAGAATGGTTTAGGGGTCCGGAGTATGGCGGACGTTATTATAGCTTTTTCATGCAAGCTTTGGTGGAAATTCCATAATGCAGAGGTTTTATGGGCATCTTATATGCAGGCTTTGCCCAAATCGGCTAGGACTTCTCGGGTTTGGAACGGTTATGGGAGGTGGAGCATATTATGGCTGACCATACGGGCATTCTGGTAGGGGATGGTTCCTCTTTATTCTGGTCTTTCAATTGGACATGGAGAGGTTTGCTATCGGATTTTGTTGATTCAGAAGAGATACTGGACCCTCGTTTGACTTTAAAGCAGTACTGGAACACTCGGTATTTGTTGAGTAGTGATATGCAGCCCCTGTTTTCAGATGAGGTATGGAATTGTATTGAGGGATTGAACTCCAGTTTGACGGCCGCCCGGATCAGAGGATATGGAAGCCGGAGCTCAACGGCTGCTTCACAGTCAAATCAGCTTATGAGGTGGTCCGACAGAGGGGGACAGTTGTCGTGTCTGACTTATAGCACCGATCTTTGCCTTTGAAGCACTCGATTTTTATGTGGCGACTCTTGAATGGGCTTTTGCCCATGGATGATGCATTGCGACGGTTGGATTTTCACCTTGCGTCAAAGTGCTGTTTTTGTTGCTCTTAGAATTCACTGAAGCATGTATTATACGAGTGTCGTCTGGCTCGTGAGATTTGGGTGCATGTTGGGCACGTTTGCATACTGCTCCATTGGGCATTACGGATTTATGGGACTTATTGGATTTCTTCTGGCATAGGGCGAATTTTGAAGTAGCACTCCTCCCCAAAGAGGTTACTGCGATTGTCCCTGTGGTAGTGTGTTGGGAGATATGGCGGGCACACTACAAGGCAGTTTATGAGGGGGTGACCATAGAATCAGCTCAGCTTTTACGTGTGGTTTTTAAGTCAATATATGATGTGTTGGCTCTCAAACCCCCAGTGTACCGGAGGTCTGCGGCTTTTTTAGAGGCTGATATTTTGCCGAGGTGGGCGTATCGGAAAAGGAAGGAGGAGCGGATAGTTTTCTGGAGTATGCCTACGCAGGGCCACTTTAAATTAAATGTGGACAGCTCTTCCTGCGGTAACCCAGGCCCTTCAGGGGCAGGGGCGGTCTTGAGAGATTCATATGGTAGGGTGGTTTTTGCAATTGGAGCCTTTCTTGGCGTGCTCACGAGCTTCCTGCCAGAAGCTCGCGCTCTTCTGCTCGGTCTTCGTATATGTGATCGCCTTGGATTGCGTTATCTAGAAGTTGAAACAAACTCTATGGTGTTGTTGATGGCAGTCCAAGGGGGGTCTGCTCCATGGCGTTCGGCGGCCACTTTGGCTGGAATATCGGATTTGCAGCATTGCTATGAGAACTTATCCCACATTTTTCGCGAAGGGAGTGCAATGACAGATGCACTGGCACAACATGCGAGTTTGAATTGATTTACAGAATTTTATGTTCACTCCACCCTCCCTCAGAGAATTAAGGGTTTGGTGGTGCTAGATGCTAGGGGTCTTCCCTAATTGCGGGACTAACCCCTCTTAGTTTTATGTGGTCTGTAGGTTTGTATATGTTTCATTTGCATTCCTGCATCTTATCTCTAAGGTAAGGCTCATTATGTCCTCCTTAGATTTTTAAGGTATGTTGCCTTTATTTTAATAAAGGGTCCCCAAGCCCCACAACCACTTAATTGGCTGTTAACCAAAAAAAATCTGTGTTGTACTTTCTGGCTACAAAGAAAAATTATGTTTGTTCTTTGTATTGAAATAAATGGGTGACAACATATCATTCACTTAAAAAAAAAAAAAATCCAATAAAAAGTCGAGTTTTAGTTTTCTTTTTCGGAAGAATGACACTTTTGGTCCATAATGTTTGGGGGTGTGACACTTCTGGTCCCTAATGTATCAACTTTGATACTTTTGGTCCCTGAAGTTTTGTTCCAGTGACATTTTGGTCCGTTTACCTGCTATTACTTGTTTTAAAGGTAATTTGCGGTCAAAATGTAAATTATCTAAAATATTGGGTTCAATAGAAAATTTCGAAAAATTCACCACTTATTAAAACAAAAAAATAGCGAGTATTTTTCTAGAATGAAAATGCTGTTGCCTCTGGATAATGGAATTTAACATATTAGTATTTTAGCTATAACTATAAAATGCTTTGATGTTATATGAGAATAGAGAAACCACTACCAAAGTTCTGCCGGAATTTTTTTTATTAAAGTTGGCATAATTTTTATGTGCGCTTGGGAATGCAATGATAATCAATCTGATTCTGTTAGAATTTTTTTTTTATTCTAACAGTATAATTTTTGAAGTGTTTGCAATTTTTCTTAGGTAAAAGGAGATTCTAATTAATATGACACTTTCTATTCTAGCACATCACAAAACTCATGTGTCATTCACTTTCCTCTCAAGATTCCAAAGTTATTCACCAAGCAACTATGCCAACTTCGATAAAAAAAATCCGGCAGAACTTTGGTACTAATTTTCCGATTCCTACATAACATTAAAGCATTTTATAACTATAGCTACAATACTAGTATGCTAAATTCCATTATTCAGAGACAACAATAGTTTCATTCTAGAAAATACTCACTATTTTTTTATTTTAATAAGTAGTAATTTTTTCAAAATTTTGTATTGAACCCAATATTTTAGATAATTTACATTTTGACCCAAAATTATCTTTAAAACAAGTAATAGCAGGTAAATGGATCAAAAGTGTCACTAGAACAAAACTCCAGGGACCAAAAGTGTCATTCTTCCTTTCTTTTTACTATTCCAACTCTTACTAATATAACAATGTGCAGTCTATAATTAACTCACATTTAAAAAGTAAAGACATAATTGTTATAAAGGGTGGTAAATTAACTATTTTAGATCTTGTACATTGAATTCCATAATAAGTTGTATATTTTAAAATTATCAGACTCTTCCAATGAAGCGGAGGGAGTATATATTATCAAATTACATGTAAAAGTTATCTTTAAAGTCAATTTGTATGAGGGAAAAATAAATAAAAAAATAAATCTCTCCAAATATTGGCTATTTGGCCTAAACTTAATTTACAACATCAAATAGGCCGCTTTGAGTAATTTTACGAGGGGGACTAGTTAAAAATATTCTGTTGTGCTATAGTATCTTCAAGGATGATAAGAAAAAAAGTAAATCTAATTGTCCTTTTACAGACACAAAACTTTTAAAATAGGCAAAACATACCACTTCATCAATATTATCCTTTAACTCACTAACATAACATATGGAAATAGTTAGGGGTAAAATCATCAATTTCTTTTTATACTGTTCATCTTCTCCAGTGGTTTTTTTAGTGCGACAGAACCCCGCAACGGCGGGGTGCGCAGAACCTCTGGCCCATTTCCCGATTTTCCCTCTTTCCCCAATTAGATTGCGAAAACCTCCGGCAAAAATCCGATCCACTTTGATCCCGAAACCAACTCCGGCTGGATGACCCACAAGAACGGCTGGCCGCTATGGGCAAGCCCCTAAGCCATCTCCTCCAATTCTGTCTGTTCGATTACAGCTAGGCTTCCCAGGCTTGTGTAGAGGACGGAATTCCGTGGTTTTTTGTCGAGCCAGGAGGTGCAATTTCTGTCTCATTTGATGAAACTTGTCGACGACGAGGATGTCGACATTCTGTGGAAAGGGCCGATCAGGAGACAAAATTGCATGATTTTAGGGAACTGCTAATTTTTTGTTGAAGGAAATCGATTCCGGGAATTCAACAGGTGGTGTGATGGTATCTTCATCAGAAAATTGCAAGGTCGTCAATGGCGGATGAGATGGCAGATTAGTGGTTGCCATCTCTGTAGCTGCTGTTCATGCTACCTTGCTTAGACGTTACTTCTTGAAAAACAAACATCAGGGATGTTGAAGAACAAACATTTAGATCATTCTTCTTTTAGCAGTATTGTGATCGAGGAATTCCATTGTGTTCCGGAAAACCAAAAAAAGGAAGCCGGAGAAAACCATTGAGAAAAGCAGCTGTTTTTTAACCAAAAAAAAAACTTGGAAAAGATGAATAGTAAAGAAAAGAAAATTGACGATTTTACCCCTAACTATTTCCATCCGTTAGTGAGTTAACGGACAACATTGACAAAGTGGTATGTTTTGCCCGTTTTGAAATTTAGTGTCTAAAAAAGAGCATTTTTTAAAAAAAGTGTCATTTTTTACAAAATTGTATAATTAAGTGATGAATCATACATTCCATCCTAAATTAAGCAAAATCTTAGTTTTCATTAATAGAATAGAATGAATGAAATTACAAAAGATAGCCGCTCAAACGCCTCTCAACTTGTGCGGCTGATGCATATGTGCATTAGGGGTGGCAAAAAAACCCACTAACCCAAAAACCGCCCAAACTCATTGGGTATTAACCCAATAAAACCCACTTTAAAAAATAATGGGCTGGGTGTGGGCTTAGGCTAAATATGTAATGGGCGGATTTAGGGTAGCCCATTGGGTACCCTAAAACCCGCTCATCATGGGTATCAAAAATACCCATCCACAATTACCCTTAAAAGTATAAAAAAAAAAAAAAAAAAAACCAACAACTCACATACTTTAGTGTGCCCATTTTATTTTTTTCTTCAAACTTTTTTTTTTCTTTATTTTTCGTGTCCTACAATTACTTTACGTTTTTTTGCCATTTATTTTTTTTATAATATTTTTAAATTACCTACTTATAATACTAATTCAAAATTCGTTCGGGTTTAGGGCCGAGTTTGGGTTTGGGCCGGGCCGGGCCGGCCCAGTTCGGGCCAGTTTTTGACCGATTTCGGGGCGGGCCCAGTTTCAGCCGGGCCCAATTTTGGGCCTCGGGATCAGTTTTGGGCTCGGACCCAGTTTCGGGCCTTGGGCCCAGTTTCGGTGTCGGGGCATGCACGGGTTTATATAAATATAAAAAAATTAAAAATTGTGTTTCGACAAAAAAATTACATACAATTAAATATAAAAGTATATAAAATTTAATATTTCAAATTTTAGAATATATTCAAAGAATTAAAATTCACTTTAAAAAAAATTAAAATGAAATTAAAAAAAAATTTTAAAATTTTTTTTATTAATAAACTATTAAATAAGCCTTACGTTTTTGTATAATGGGTATTATGGGTACCCATGGATACCCATAGCTACCCATTACCCATTACCCATTTGAGTTAAAATCATTAATTGAGTGGATAATGGGTACCCATTACCCATTAACTTAACACCTATTTAATACCCGCCCAAAACCCGCCCAACCCGCCCGTTTGACACCCCTAATGTGCATGTATCTTCCCACCTTTCTTTCTCTCTTTTTATCCCTTTCGACGTAAATTTTTTTTTTTAATAAGTTTATTTTATTAAGTTTTTGTTTTGAAAGTGTAAGTGTACTAATTCTCAAAAGTATGTAATCTTTTGTCTAAATGTATAATTTTTTTCATTTCAAAAGTATCCGTATTAATTTTTATAGTAAAATTATTTCTTTCAAAAATATAAACTTATATTTAAAAAATGAGTAATGATATACTCAGCAACAAATCATAGCAATTTTTTGATAGCAACTCATGTGGCATGCATTCATTGGCCAATTATTTGATATTAATAAAAATGTAACCAATGAATGTATGCCACATGAGTTGCTATCAAAAAGTTGCTATGATTTGTTGCTAAGACTATCATTACTCTTAAAAAATATAAGGGTTACTTCTTAAAGTGGGTTTTTTTTCCCCAATATTTATATTGGGGCCAAAATTTACCAAAATAGACAAAAAAAAAATTTTCATTCCCAAAGTATAAAAAACGAAGTTGGGAGATTCGTTTTCATTGAAAACGAATCTCCCAACTTCGTTTTCTTCAAGAATAACAAAAAAATAAAATAAAATTCTTGAAGAAAACGAATTCCATGAATTCGTTTCTTCCTTCTTTTTTTTGAAATTAATTTCAAATTAATTTTTTTCCTTTTTTGTTTTTTTTATTAATTTCATTAATTCAAAAGAACCCCCGTAATTTATTTTTGAGTTGTTATGAAAAAAAGGCAAAATATAATTACATAAGTGAAATTTTAATTTTTAATTTAATAAAATTTTAGAGAAAGTAATTTACGGCATTTTTTGAAATGGTGGTCAATTACATTTGTCTTCTTTATTCTCTCCATTTTCTATATTATTGCGCCTGCCTAATCCCACTAGTATTCCCTATGCAAGCTTATTTAAACTAAAAATAATTAAAAATGGAAACATCAATATCAGTCTAATGTTATTTCTTTTTTAGATAAACGAATTTATGAGTTTTGTTTTTAACGGAATTAATTATTTTTAAAACATAAATGCGTGACTAAATTTTCAAAGATAAATAAATTCCCCAAATTCATTTATACGGAGATTTTATGTATTTCAAAAAATGCCGTAAATTACTTCCTCTAAAATTTTATTGAATTACAAATTAAATTTCAGTTATATAATTATGTTTTGCCTCTTTTTTTATTTTATATAACAACTCAAAAACGAGTTACGAGGATTCGTTTCAAAAACCCTAAAATTCGTTTTTCATTAAATAATATTTATTTTTTAAAATGAATAAAAACTTAGAAACATGTTGGTGAACCGTTTTCAATGAAAATAATTTTTTAATTTTTTAAAATTTGTTTAAATATAATTATTTTTATTCATTTTAAAAATCATTTTAGTGGAATTCGTTTCTTAATGAAATTAATAAAAAGCAAAAAAAGAAAAAATTAATTATGGAATTCGTTCCTTCAAGATTTTTTTTTTTTTGGTTAGTTTTGAAGAAAACGAAGTTGGGGTACTCGTTTTCAGATGAAAACGAATTTCCCAACTTCGTTTTTTATATTTTGAGAATTTTATTTTATTTTGATTATTTTTGTATTTATATGTGTCCAAAATGAATATTTGGGGAAAAAAATCTCTTAAAGTAGAACTCTTCCTTATAAAATATAAGTACTATATAAGTCTCAAAATTTTAAGCTTTACGTTCAAAACATGGGGGGTTTTTTTTTTTTTTTTTTTTAATTTCGAATAAATCAATTCTATTTTCCTTATTGGAATTTTTTTATTTCAAATGTATAATTTAATTATCAAAAGTATAAGTTTTTATTTTAAAATTACAATATTACTTTCAAAAAATAGAACTCTTCACAACATTAATCTAAATATAATTGTCAAAAATAAATGTTTTATATTTAAGAATATTAACTTTCATCTATGTCAAAAGTATCAGTAATACTTTCCATAATATAATTTCTTATTTCAAAAGTAGCAATTTAATTTTTTGCTTTTTTTTTTCATCCTTCAAGTGGTATTCTTCAAGAGTATGACTGACACTTGTGAACAGTATCATGGGTATTGTTCATGAGTATTAGTTTTATTTTTTTTCCTTCCTCTGTATTAGTTTAAAAGTTTATAAAAAAAAAAATCTTTTTTTTTATACAAGACTAACTATTCTCAAAAAGCTCATAATGATTACCCCATCTGTTCCATTAAAAAAATTAGCTTTATAATATTGTTTGTAGCATAATAAAGTGGACTCTTCTAATAAAACGGGTGAGAGGAAGTAATTAAGTAGGAGAGGAGTGCTAATTAATTTTAGAAATTCAAGATTTGACTTTCATTTCTATGCCTTGGTGAGTCAATGAGATACCCTTCTGACGATGCTTTAAGTATCCGACTTGGAGGATACGTTAGGAATTATTGAAAATTAGAAAGTAAAACCAAAAATCTCCACTTATTATTTTGAAAAGGGAGACTAAAAACAACTCCTTCCGTTCCACTTGAAAAGTCCACTTTGTAACACTAAAAATAGTATTATAAAATAGACTTTTCTAATGTAATAAAGAGAGTATAAATTAAACAGAAAATGAAGAAAATAACAATGTAAAATTGCAAATTACTTATATATTACAAAATAAAATTGGACAAATGATATGAACGGGATGAAAAAAAAAATAGTGGGGAGGAGAGGAGAGAGCAAAAAGGCTCTTAAAGGTTCAGAGAATCAGACCTATGCTCCGAATGCAAGTTGCCAACTTGTAATGCAAAATCATAATTTTTTTATTTTTTATTTTTTTTCTTGTTGAGAAGCAATATTGATTAATTTTTTAATAAGTACACGAAAAGAAAAGAAAAGAAATAAACATATAAATTCAACGACGACTTACCATGTTTCATGCCTTTGACAATATTCTTCGACTATTTTTTTTTTGTTTTGTAACAGCCGATTAAGTGGCTGGGAGGCTTGGAGGTATTCTTCGACTAAATATAGCTGAATTGCCGGGCAAATCTCCTTTGGCAGATGGCCATATATATTATTTATAAAGTAATATTATATGGCTTAATTCAATATGAGCTAATTATGTAATAAATAATTAGCTCATAATTAAGCCATTTGGAAATGAAAATATAATAATAATAATGAGGCCTCTGCCAGAGGAGTAATTGCCCAGTAATGCAGCTCTACATTTTTCACTATCTCCTTGCATCTTTGTTTTGTTTTGTTTTTTTTTTTTTTGAAAAATTGCAGCTTTGTTACTTCCCAGAATGATCATATTGATGTATTTATAGGACTTGGGAAAAGCTAGTGCAACAGTATATCCTCCAAACATTCTTTATTCTCGAAATTGTAATGAGAAAGCTACCTATTTAATTTATTTTTACCAGTTCCATCGCTTTTACTTATTTTATTATATATATATATATATTCAATTATATTTTGGTTGGTTGGTTGGGTGAATGGTTAATGTTTTTAGACACATTCCAAAAAAAAAAAAAAAAAAAAATTTTAGACAAATACTTAACAGGGAAGAGTTTAAAACAATTTAGAACAATTGATCTCATATAGGAACAAAGCCGGACCCTACAGTAGCAATAAGGAAAATTGAAAACAATGAGATTTCAGACTGAAAGGTTCGGTTGTGATGATGAGATTTTAAACTTAAAAAAAAAAAAAATTGAGGTCGAACTTTGTAAATTGTAAGAAAGCAAAAGAGTAAATTAAGAACATAATTAGATTTTTTTATTATGAGCCGATTCTCACTGGACCTAACCCCTTAATATTACCCTTAATATTATGGGCGGAGGAAAGAGGGTGGGCACGGGGACCACCCAAAACCCCGTATGCCTCACATTATATTACATTTTTATTTAAATATAGATGAATTAATTGTGTTTGACCACTCCAAACTCTTCTTTCCCTTCTAATAAATACAGTTTTTTTTTTCAAACAATATAATATATATAGTTTTTTTTTGGTGTGTTTGACCACTCCAAACTCTTCTTTCCCTTCTAATATATACAGTTTTTTTTTTCAAACAATATAATATATATAGTTTTTTTTTGGTGTGTTTGACCACTCCAAACTCTTCTTTCCCTTGTAATATCTATTGTTTTTGATTTAAATATATGGATATATTAATTCTAGAAAGAAAAATTAGCCCAAAAAACTTGTGTAAATGTGATAGGTTTTGGGTCGCAAGTCCTTCCAAAGTCATAGTTTTTTTTTTCCTTCATCTTTAAAGTGATATTTGAAGAAAGTATTACCGATACTCGTAAACAATACAACGGCTACTATTCACAAGTATCGATTTTTATTTTTAATTTAATTTTCTTCTTAAGTGGTACTTTTGAAGAGTAGTAGTGCTACTCTTATACTCTTATAAGTGGCTCAAGCTCGGACTAGAGTAAAGCTTTGAACTTGAACTCAATGTCAAACTAATTTTTTCTTTAATTTATACTAAAAAAAGTTATAAATATAAAAAAATAATGTAAAATTATAAAAATAGCCTAGCTTGATTGGCTTGATGAGCCATCGAGCCAGTAATAAGTGAAGTTGAGATAGGTTCGACTATTAAATGAGCCGGCTCGAGTTTGGTCAAAATCGAGCTCGAGCCAAGTTTTGACCGAACTGGTCAACTCGGCTAGTATACACTCCTATTCAGACTCAACGTTGCTATCAGGTTTCTTTCGACAAGACTTGACATTGCTATCATTTCTATCAGACCTCTTTCCACCAGACTCAGCATTGCTATAAAATTCTTCCACCAGACTCGTTAGCTTTACCATTGGAATGGGTGTAGAGTGTCCTCTGTAGCAAAATCGATCTTCGTAACATCTCTCACACTCTCACTCTCACACTTTCACTCTCACTCCCACTCAACTAACCATGAATCCAAATATAAATCTCAACTATCCCGTACCCCACAAATCTTCAGCTCAAAAATGCAAACACGAACCTGAGAAGGGTAGGTAGAATGCAAGCCTCCCTTCTCAGCGGCTTAAGGGCGTTGAAGGCTAGAAGGGTAGTCTAGGTTACCAATATGAGTGACATTGTTTATGTGCAACAACTTACTACAATAGCACCGTCTTGGAATCCCAGACTTGCTCCAAAAACCCAATTCGTGCAAGATTGTATAAAGGCCAATGAATCGCTAAATCTGTATTTGAACCTCCACGACGGCGTCTCCCTGCTGCCGTCCCAAGTGCCGTACCATCCACCGTCGGTTGGGAATATCCATATCAACATGGATAACTTTTTTTCAAAGTAACTTCCTTTATAAAATATATTTGCCAAAATAATACAAATCAAAATTATATTTCTAAAATAACTTCTTTTTTGGCATGTCAACTCTTAATTGCCAAGTCAAATGACACCTTCATTTGATAACCATGATTCAGCACTTAAAATGAATGATTAAAAGCTTATTCCTATTAAGTGCGTTTGATAAATGTTAGTCATAAGTCTTAATGAATTAAGTGGTTATGAAGTTAAGTGCTTAATCGATTAAGTGGGTTTGATAATTTAAATTTGAGTAACTTAATTAAATAAGTGGATCTGAAAAACAAGTATAATTCCGGCCTAACAAATAAGTGATGAGCGAATCACTTATGACTGAATTTGAATCGAAATTTTTTTTTTCTCTTTAAATTTTCTCCTTTTTTGTATAATTATTTCTTTTTTTTTATGTTTTTAATACTTTTTAAATTTGATCAATTCAAAAAAAATCAAAATAAATTAATTTTATAACTATAAAAAAAATTTTAAAAATAAATTATCATCTATTTTTATAACTTTATTAAAAAATATATATAAATTTAATGTTAAAAATAAAATAAATTTTTTATTTTACTAATCTAATAATATTCAGACTTCAGTTTTAAGATTCAGACTTCAGTGTTCAGATTTCAGACTTCAGTCCTAATTTCAGATCACAAATTTAAGATTTTATCAAACAGAGACATATAATGAATTTAGAATTCAGACTTCAGTTTTCAGACATAAGTTTTATCAAACGAATCTTAAAACTCCTAACTGCAATCCTAAATTCTTTCATTAATGTAAGATTTTTAATTAAAATATATATTTCTTCTAATAGCATACACTCGTACATTATTAAGCCTTAGTGAGCGGAAATTATCTTGCATATTATCACAATTAATTTATATAAAGAAAAGGAGTTTCTATGATAACAAATTTTCAATACACGTTCTTCAAATGTTTAATAACTTTTGTTTTATAAAACAAAATAGTTGAAAATAGTCTAAATCTTATTAAGAAAAAAATGATTTTAGTCCTCATATTTGGAATTTTATCATATAGGTTTTTTTTAATTTTTACTATTGCACCCTCAAGATTCGAATTATCATATAGTTAACGTGGATATTATTAGTATTAAAAAAATTTCATTGTATGAAATTATGAATAATTCAGAAAATTGTAATTGTACAAAATTGTTGAACTATTGAAGTAAAAATTTTATCAAACTTTAGAATCATTGTATTGATAATAAATTGTAAGAAGAAAGTAAATGAAATATAAATATTGAGAGAAAAGTGTGAGTTATTATTGAGTTTCTTTTATTTGATTTTTTTTTTCCATGGTGGCAGAAAAATAATATTAAAAGAATATAATTTTGATTTGTATTATTTAGGCAAGGGATAAGTACCAATTACTTCCGTGGTTTGGGAAATGAACCAATCACCCCCCATAGTTAATAAAGCTACCAATCAGCCCTGTGATTTGGCAGCTAACGGCACGTTAGTTTCTCACCATTTTGCCCTTGTGTCTTGAAACAGTAAGAAAAGAAATCTCGACTCTTTACCAGCATCGACCTTATTTCTCATTGAACCCAACATTTCCTATTAGACGAAGAATAGAAAAATCGCAAAGACATTGATGGGCAAACGATTCCGGCGCAAAAGAAAAAGAATCAGACAACCATTTACACTCATACGCAATAAGGGATGAGGTATTATTGCAACTAGGGCTTCCCAGAACGGCAGCGACGGCGGCAGAAAATGGAGAAACCTCTCGCAGAAGAAATATTGCGACTAGGTTCTTCCTCAAACTGCGGCGGTGGCGGAGGGAGAACTCCTAATGCATACTGAAGCCTAAAACTCCCTCTGCAGCAAAACAATTTTTTGCAGCATTGATTTATAGAGCTGATAACCCAAAACTCCCTTTAGAATTTCTTAGCCATAACTTAAGGCAACACAGAAAGAAATTGATAGTGATTTTCAACAGCTTCGCTCAAGAGCTTGGTAAAACAGCTTCACAACATATCCTTTAGTGATTTTCAACAGCTTCCCGTATATAACGTAGATTTATCTCGTCGAGACTGGGTTGCCGTTGTTCTCTTCTTCCCGTGGCTCTAATTTTCTTCTCCTCTCTCAGCGGCAAGTTGCCGCAACTGAGACCTGCAAGATGATTTTTTCTTTTTTTTCTTTTTAGTTTAAGGCTGAGGATAGCAGTAGTTTATTATTACTACATCTGGGGTATTTATGTCATTTAATTGAACTTCTAATAAATTTATCCTACCTACACTCACTGACAGTTGCGTTATTAACACGCATCGTTAGCTGCCCAATTTTCCATCCATTTTATGTGTTTTGACAAACCACAGGGGCTGATTGGTAGCTTTATTAACCATGTGTGGGTGAGTGGTTCATTTCCCAAATACTTTCATGAAAGAAGTTAGTTTGGAAAAAAAAAGTCGAATCAATTACGTTAAGAACTAGTTCAAATTTAGTAAACATATATGAAGATTTAAGTAGAAATATTTTTAAGATAAAGAACCAAACAAAAAATGAAAAATTCAGTTAAGTTAGAGATCAATGATATTATTTGCCCGATCGCTCAATGATATTAAGCGCGGACTATAAAAAATGAGATATTTCTGTAACTAAATTGAAGCTAGGCTCCGTTTTTTTCCAGATCCAAATGGGAAAATTTTGTTGAAAATGAATATTTTTTTGTAGGGAATTTCTTTTGAGAATTTGTATAAGAAAGAAAACAAAAGGTATAATGATTATATATATTATTTTAAATTTATGTGAGTAAAGATAGAGAGAGAATTTTAAAATTTATAAAATTTTGGAGGAAAAAAATAATGATTTTCCTGAAATAAAATAAAAAGGAATAGAGCTATAAACTTTTACACACTGGTGACTTCCACTTCAAACTTCAAAGGGTCACAGAATAAGAACTTGTTGAGAGAAATCCAAAACGAGCAAATCTCTGAGGAATGTACTTTCCTTAATTTCATACTCATTCTCTCTCGTTAAAAGAATCGAGTAGTACAATTATTTATGAGTAACAAAGTACAATTTTAAAGTGAACTCTTTTAATGAAACACATATAGTATATCTTACTCACTCCGTTTTATTATAAAAGTCCACCTTCAAAAATATTTTTTTATTTCAATTAAAGATTCACTTTCAAAATTTTTAAAATTATTTTACTCATCACACCCTTAATAATATAATTATGTGTGGTCCACAATTCACTCATACTTAAAAGTAAAAATATAAATGAATATAATGATGTCAAAGTAATTATTTTAAGTGTTGTATCTTGAAATTCATAAAAAGTTATACATGTATAAAAATTGAGTTTTCTAATGGAACAGAGAGTATAGTATATAGTTATAGTCTCTAGTGGGTGAATGTTCATTTGTACTGACACCTCAAAAACTTATTCCCCCAAAATTTTTATTGTCATTTTTTCTTGTTGCTTATTTCAATGGAGGAAATATTTTTTTAAAACCTTTCATATATGTATGTAGATATATATATATATATTGACGACATAATAAAACTCAAAATATTATTTTAGTAGAACAAAAAAGTAATACTTTTTAGAGGAAAAAGAGCAGATTCCTGAGAACCAATAGCATTTTCTATGTAGTCCACTCATTGAGGGCTGCTAAATTTCATCCAGAAATCGACCAATAACTTTCAGGATCAGGGTAAATTTTCTAAGTGTATTTTGTCACTTTTTTTTTTTTTTGGGTGTGTGGGCAAAGTCAATTGTTTAGTAAAAAGTTGATTGTAGAATACAAATAAGACATATGCATGCATGCATGAATGAATCAATTGACACTATTACGTTATTTTATATATATATATATATGTTTTAATATAATTAATTCTTGGCCACTAATGTTCATCATTTATATATGCATATGGATATTGCTAGTTCATTTTTTTTGTGAGACAAAAATCTAGATGAGACCGAAAAGAAACAAAAGCTAGGTAGGTCGGAGAATCATAAAAAAGAAAAGACAAGAAAAGGTCTTCCCACAACCACAAGCAGCTGCATGCATGCATGGTAGGTGGTGAGGTGATGAGGAGAATCGCGTCAGTGGACCATTAATTCACCATAGGAATATATATATAGTCGAATAGTCCAATAGCATATGCTTAGTGTTTCTTTAGAAAATTTGGATATCCAAAATCAATGTTCGGACAATTCTTTCCTTAAATAATAGGGTACCTTCATCCTTGGACAAATGAAGCTATCAAAGCTCCAGTTTTTGTAATAAAAATTAATGTGGGTTGAAATAACAGTGCAGTCCTCCTTTGGCAGATGCAATATTAATATTGCAAAGTGCAAATGCATATTATATATAACTTGTTCCTGCCAAAGGAGAATTGCCCTGCCATTTACTCCCACACACTCACTCACTCAGAAAAGGTTTGATTTTCACTCTTCTAGTTACCCCTTCGGTATCATACAGAGTTTACAACTGTGTTTCAGTTACAATATACAACTTAGGATACGTGTCTTTATACAAGTCTTTAATGTAGCTATAAGGTATTGTTTGGTGTGGAAAAATTAAACCAAATTAATTCAACGAAAATTGTATTTGTGGTAAGATTTAATGCTTATTTGTGTAATTTATTTTCAACTGAACCTAAAAAATTAGTTTATATATGTGTAAGATGTTGTAATTGTGTCCTAGTATGAGTCAGGAATCGATGTTTTGATAAGGTATACACAGTTTTGAAAATTCTTTCAGTTTAGTGTTGTAGTTTTCTCCTGGATACCTGTCATGCATGCACTCTATAATTAAACTCCTGTTTTAACCAAATTTCGAGGAAACATGAAATGAAATGCTTCAAGTTTACTACTAAATGGAAATTTCTCTTTCTTGATTATCTTTTCCTAAGCTCAGCTCATGTTTTTCGAAATTTTGATGTATATATTTACTATTCGAAATCTCTTCATGATATATATATGATCTCTGTCATTTGGATTTTGTAAATCTATAATACTCAAATTGAGTGACAAGTTTATGATAATAATAATAAAAATGTTGCTAGAGACATTGATGGGTTCACAACCTTGTTGTCAAAACAGACCGGAGAGCTAACCGGCTGAGAAAAAGGATCAAAAAGACAATTCGATCGAACTTGATGAGAAAAATAATGATGCATTTCTAATTTAAAAATATATATATATATATTATAATATGAAAATATTACATTCAATTATAAATATGTTTCAAAATTAAGAATATGACATTAATTTGACCTAAATTTTTTATATTTTGTTTTAATTATTTAAATTATATATATATATATATATGTGTGTGTATATATATATATCGAACTTGTAAATATAAGAGAAAAAGTATCAAATTCTGAATAAAGAAGAAATGTGAGATTTTATGAAGGAGATTAAGCAAGTGATGTAGTATGGCCATGAAGGTTTGATAACAATGCAAAAACTGATTGTTAATTCTAAGGGTTTCCTAGTTTTGTTTTGGCGTAATTACGACCTGAGAGCAAAAATAGACGCGAACCTTGATATAAAAATGCGACAATCAACACACTAAAAAGTTGATTGATAAGTTGAAAGTCCAAAAATTGAATCGAAGAAGATAACACCTCACAATCATTTCCATGATCATATAATCATCACTCTTTCTGAATTTTATCAATTTGATATGAACTGTTTATAAAAGAAGAAAATAAATAAAATGTAAATAATATTAATTTCTTAAAAAATTAATGAGAAAAGTCTTGATTAGAAAATTTTAAAATGAGGGATTGACTACTCATATTATTAAGTGCAAAAGAGAAAAAATCGAGCCAAATCGCTTACAACTATTTATACATAGAATAGTCTACTTTTTGCTATTTTCGGAGACAATAATCATAAGACATCTGTGGTGGACGGTTCTTTTGGGCTAGCATATAGCGTTCTTCTTCTTCATCTGAGACTCCTTCATCATCCGTTTCCCACGGGTCATACTCAAGCTCTTTGTCGTCATCCTGTTGGTCTTCCCTTTGGTCTTTTGGAGAGTGTGGCACTGACGAAGTGGTTGAGATGTGAGCCTTAGCTGGCATACGCTCTAGTAATTGAGCATCAGATGGCCTTCTGTGTCACTGTGTGCAAACATCAGGGTGAAATTCTTCTGCAGTGGTTTGAGCTTTGGCAATGGAGCAGACCTTTGGAGTATAGGCTAATTTTGTTGATTAGCTTCCAAGGTACCCTAGAAGACATCAGACCATAATGGCGCTGCGAGATTTGACGGTTGCACTACTACAAAAATGACTTTCTATGGCAGTGCTTTAACGGCGGAAATACCAAAACCGCTTGACTTTCTACGGACTTTCTACGGCGGTTTCCAAAAACCGCCGTAGAAAGTATGTTTATATGGCGGTTTTATAGAAACCGACCGCCGTATAATTAATAAATATGATGAATTTTACTATAAAAATTGATAAATAGAAAATTACATATTTATTATTAAATTTAAAAAAATTTGGGAGTTAATTTACAAAAAGAGAAAAACTAGAAATTAATAGGAATAGAGGAATGGACGAGAATTCAAAATAACGGGCTTTCTACGGCGGTTGTTATTAAAACCGCCGTAGAAAGTTACTTTCTATGGCGGTTTCTTGATAACCGCCATAGAAAGTTACTTTCTACGGCGGTTTTTATTTTATTAAAACCGCCATAGAAAGTAACCTTTTTTTAATTTTAAGGGTTTCCCTTTGTTTCCATCTCCAGCCAGCCGCGGCTTCACCATGTTTCCATCTTCAGCAAACTGAAGCGTTCTCTCGTTGCCAGCACCCATCCTCTCTCCGTCGGTTTTTTCTCTTGTCTTCCCCCGAAGCCGTTTGTTCGGCGGCGTTGATAACAAGATCCGCCGTCACCCAACTCCGGAGATGGTTTCTTAATCGGCCATCACCCACCACTTGGAGTTAATCCCCCATCATAATTTCACCACAATCGGTTCTTGTTGTGGGCTTCAAATCATAAAAAAGGTAATGTCGAATAGTTTCAACTTTATTTAAGCTTTACAAATTTTATTGTTACTTGATTATTGTGATTGGCCTAGGGTTTATTATTAGTGTTAAATTCGGGTTTGGTGAGATGATGAATGATTAAATTCGGGTTTGATTAGTGTTAAATCGGTGGTTATTGTATTGTTCTTGCTGTTAATGATTAAATTAATTAGAATTTGATGGATGCACGCAAAAATTTTGTGAAGTTTGGTGGTTGTTCGGTTTATTAGCATGGAAGTTTTTGATATATATATTTTGAATAAAGTTGAAATATATATATATCAAAAACTTTCTACGGATATTCTTGCTGTTTTTGATATATATTTTTGAATTTAGAGATAAAAAAATGAATATTAAATTTTTTTAAAAAAAACTTGGTACTTTCTACGGCTGTTCCTAACCGAACCGCGGTAGAAAGTGAACTTTCTACGGCGGTTCACAACCGAACCGCCATAGAAAGTCCGTAACCTTTCTACGGCTGCTGAATAGATGGCGGTTCAAAATGGACGAAAACCGCCGTTAAATGTGCTAAATAACCGCCATTAAAGCCCCTTTTTGTATTAGTGTTGGGTTCATTCCTTGGAGGGTGATGTGTCCTGCATTCGGGTTACTAATTCTTCCGAAAGGGGTTTGAGTGTTGTTTCCATTGAGGATTGTCCGGCATTGTGTGGAAAAGGTTCCATGTGTGAGATTGGTCTGCTCAGGGATGGTGAGACCTGGGTTGCGTTGGCTGGAAGCTGCGCGCGGACTAATTCTCTTAATCCTTGAGTTACTTTTGCCTAATCCAACGTATGAAATCCCTTCAACAGTCCGCTGTAAATCACCTAAGAGCTTCAAGAAAATTTCTTTCAATACAAGCTAAAAAAAAGAGCTTCAAGAAAATTCACCTGCATGCAGAGATATGACTTCGACTTTAATGTTTATTGCATTCAAACCCTTTAATATTCAAAGATAAAAGTTAAGCCATTCACCTTGGAATCAATATGATTTTTCCATAATTTCATGCATGGCATTTTTCAAGCATATAGCGGGGTTAAAAATAAAAATGAATTAATATATCTCAATTCTTTTTTTGACAGAAATGAAAACATCAAAGGCTTACAAAATCCTTCGAATTCTATTTGAAGACTTCACTACCTTTCAATCTTCTCATAGCCGCAGGTTCACTCAAATATTAGCTTTATGTTATTGAAAATTTCAGTGCCCAAAATATTCACTTCAAAATCAGTTCTAAAATTGTTGGAATATAGTTAAAACAAATGAATAAATTATCTTGAAAGAAATTAGTTTTAATTTGTTGTTAATAGGCCGGATTGCATGAGTAAGGTGTAGTAGAAAATGAGTTACGAATAATATTATCAATTAAAGAGGTTGAAACGTTCGTGGTACTGAATATGATAAATTTAGGAATAATTAATATTGACGATGGATGAAAAGCTAGAAAAATTGTGGTTGACAAATCCTTCAAAACAAGAATGGTTTCGATTCATAGTGCACCTAATATTTAAGCATATTTTAAGTTTGTTATATTCACTCATTCCTCTCATATAAAGAGTCATATTTTACGTATTTTATATTTTGTGATTCATAAATAGTTATACCACTAGTTATGTTGAGTGGATTGAGGCAGTAATATGTAGTACTCATCCCGTTCGGATGAAAGGTCGCGTTTTAAAATAATTTTTTGTTCAAAATGAAGTCACGTTTTAAACATTTTACTTTCGTCAAGCCATTACAAATATAATTGTGCGTGATTATAATTAACTCAATTTTAAAAAGTAAAACTTGGAATAAGTGAAAAAAATAATAATAATGAACTTATTTTAAGTGTTAGTATTTCATAAAAATTACACATTTTTTTGAAGTGATTTGAATACAACTGTAAGAACAAATTCGATTATGTGAAACATCTGCAAGTCTAATGAATTAAACCTATATAAATCCAGCTAAACAATTAATCCTCACATATCTATACATTACAATGAAAAATTGTCATTGCGCTTGACAAATGTCGTATTGAAGCATAAGTCCAAGCTCGAATCTACCATTAATCATCTGATGAACTGGATCTTCATATGAAAAATAGAAAACTTTAATTAATTTATTTAAATGATGAATTGCTACTTATTGAGAAAAATATAAAATATATTATTCGAAAGAAAAAAAAAGACTCTCATATAAACAGATGAAAGGAAACTACAAAAAAAGGTTGTTTTTCTCATCACCCCAAAGTGGGAGATAGGGGATGTAGGTCGTTTTTACAAAATAATGATCCTGTTTAATATTACAAATTTAAGAATTTTATACTCAAAATACAAAAGCATTCAAACAAAAACAAAAGATAAAGTATTCAATTTGACATTCTTCTTACTTATATAGACGCAAATTTATTCATTTGGTTCTCACTGTCATCAATGGGTTGATTTTCAATATAATCTTTTTGTTCATTTACGTGAGTTTCTTTTTTAATGATTTTATCTAGAGTTTTGTTTTGTTTTTTTATTATAAAAATTGAGTCATTCCCTGGATTTTGCTTTTTATTTTTACATTTCTCAATTCTAAATAGGTATTTTCTAGAATGTATAATGAAAACCTAGCAAAATTCAAGCATATAAAACACTAACTATATATTTTGTTCCATATAACCAACAAATAAATACATAAAACTAATCAATATCTAATATTTTTATTGTGTAATCAGCATAGCCAACTTATGGGTTCGACTATAGTCCCTTCACGTAACCATTCAATCACTGAATATTGGCCTACGCAATTGCATATTACAATTGCATTAGTAATCCATCATAACACATTATTCAGTGACTGAACGATTTCATAAAGGGACTATAGTATTTCTTGCCAATTTATATGACATTATCACGACAACAAAGGAAAAAAAAAAATGATGATAATTGATATTGCAAGGAGATAGTGTTTGAAACAAAAAATGAGGTGTTGATTTTGACGTCGAAAAGAAAGCAAAGCAACTGAATGAAATAGCAGTTGTAGAGGAGAAAAAAACATGCGAAATCTGAGTAACATAATAAGTGTACTACATTCCATCTGTTCCATTAGAAGAGTTCATTTTAACCAATGTACAACTTATTAAGAATATCAAGGCCCAACATATAAAATAATTAATTTAACATTCCTTAATCCATTTATATCCTTACTTATTAAGTATGAGCTAATTATGAACCACACATGACTATATTAATTAGTAAGGATAGGAGGCGTAAAAAAAGTTGAAAAAGATAATAGGATTAATTAGGTGACTAACTATTAAGAATACCACATACATGCAGCAGTGCCTAGGTAGTATTATTAAAAATAACAATATTATATTATATAATATATGAAATAATAATAATTTTTTGGTTAAAAAAAATTTGGCTCTTTGCATGTGCTTACTAATTAGCACGTGTCCCGGGCCAAGTAAAGAAAGTTGTTGGAGAAAAAGCGAAGGGAGAGAACTAAGGTCGATCATAATATTGATTTACAAGATGGACACGAAAAGAAAACAAATATATATATATATATAAATAATAATACTCCCTCTTTCATTAGAAAAATTTACTTTATAATATTATTTTTAGTAATACAAAATAAACTGTACAAATGAATCGGAGGAAGAGGGAGTAGTATTTACACTAAATGCTTACCATATATATCTTTGTTGAAGAAGTTGATGGATGAATGATAATGATGAGTTGCATTGTGTGCAAAGCTGAATTGCCGGGCAAATCTCCTTTGGCAGATGGCCATATATATTATTTATAATATATATATATATATATATATATTGCGGAAATAAATTATAAAATAATAATAAAGGGCTCTGCCAGAGGAGTAATTGCCCAGTAATGCAACTCCACATTTCATCTTCATCTTCATCTTCATCTTCATCTCTTCGATGAATCTATTAAAATCATATTTTGGGAATAACTTGAGGCTGTAGTTTAGACAACCACTCAAAAGGACAAAATAATCATAGACTGGGATTTAAATGGGCATGTGGGAAGACCAAGGAGTAAGATAGAGTTCATGAGGGTTTATGGTGTTGGGTTGTGAAAAAATGAAGGTAAAATCATTTTAGATTTTGCACAAGTTTATGTTATGTTTAATGTACTTTGTCCTAATAGAAGAGTTGTTTTTCTAATACTATAAGTAAACCACAGTTTCCATGTCACTAGTATGTAATCATTCTTAGTCACAGCGAAAGGAAAAGAAAGTAGTACGCATGTAGCTTGGTGACTGAGCAAGCAAGGAAAGGGTCTGCATAAAGAAGGGGAGATACTGTAGCCTGTAGCTTAGTTATTGTTGTATTTAAAATATGATTTTCTCCTTCAAGGACCTTACAGTTTTAAGCATCAAATTGAAAAAAGACAATTGCATAAGGTAAAATGGTATTTAGTGATGAACTTTTGATCTCTGAAGAGAGCATATTCAAAGTATAGGCTTGTGGAAAGAATTATTTCAGATTTAAGTCTTTGCCCTTTTTACATCTCCTTGAAAAAGCTTTCTGTAACTGAACTAGGATTAGAGGAAAGACTTGTATCTCATATACCATTTGTACATGATATATATACATCAAACAAACTCACCAACTACACTCACCAACCACACTCACCACTCACCACTACACTCACCAACCACACTCACTACTCACTAACTACACTCTACAACTATACTTATTATTCTATAACACTCCCCCTCAAGCTGGATCATATATTCAACATGCCCAGCTTGTTACAAATATAGGTAACCCGAGCTCCATTGAGAGCTTTTTGTGAAGATGTCCCCTAATGTTCTTCAGTCTTCACTTGATCGAAATACCACAACTTGTTTCTTGCTCTCTTCCATGAGACTAAATTACCACCAACAACACACAAGAGAGAATACAAACTCTGATGGATATACAAATCACAACTAACCAAGAAGAGAATATAATTTGGACAACTTCTCTTCACAAATCTCTCGACAAATTGCACAAATGTGTATTCTGTGGTGGACAAAAGAAACAAGAGAACAAAGACATTCTCAACAAATTTGGTTCTCATCCTTGAGGGGTTGAGCTCCCCATTGAGCTCCTTATTGTGATTCTCACATTTTTCCCCCTTACTGGGGTTGAGCTGCCCATCACATCATCTGAGAAACATCACCTGATTCTGCCCATGAAGGCTTCATTTGTGACATAGTAAACCCCAGAAAACAGAAAAGAAGAACAAAACGCACACTTGGGCAGAGAAACAAAAGAGCAGCTCACTCGGACAGCCACGAATAGTAAACCCAGAAAACAGAAAAGAAGAACAAACTGCACACTTGGGCAAGAAACAAAAGAGCTGTTCACTTCGACAGCCACAAAGTAGTAAACCCAGAAAACATCCTAGGCTTTGATACCATGTAAACTGAACTAGGATTAGAGGAAAGACTTGTATCTCATATACCATTTGTACATGGATATATATACATCAAACAAACTCACCAAGACACTCACCACCCACTCACCACTCACCAACTACACTCACCAACCACACTCACTACTCACCCTACACTCACCAACTATACTTATTATTCTATAACACTTTCCAAGGGCTACAAATGGCTATCTGAAATTGTTAACTTCCCATATCAATCTGATGTCAGGTGTTCATCTCAAAACAACTTCTTTTGAAATTTCGCCTCTAACGGATTTGAGGTTTTGACATCCGTTGGTTTCTGGTCGATCTCAAAAGTGCATTCGTTCATAACTTTGAGTCTTCTTAGTTTTGCTGTCGTTTGGTTTTCGAATTTGATTCCGGAAGGACATCTGTGGCTTTAGTCTTTAAATCTTAGTTCAGTTCTGACATCCATTGGTTTTGGATTGTTTTCGGAATGTTCTTCCCCAATTTTACCTTTACTTGGGCTCTGTATGGTTTTCAAGTCTCAAACTAAGGTTTTCAACCTCAATTTGTATTCTATAATAATTTTCATCATTTCCAATACATTATAATGTCTTTCACATTTCCAATACACTCGTTTCACATTTCAAAGTTGACTTGTCCTTGGAACTGTTTTCAGAAATTTATTTCCTTTTCCTTGACCTCTTTAGTTCCGGCGTAAGATTGATCTTGGATCCAATCCCGGAACATCACCCAAAGAGTTCACTTCAATCTCTTGCTTGATTTTTTCTAGACTTCGAATATAGGTTCTTATGCAGAGGGTCTCTGAAAATTGCCAACACAATTTTCTATAAAATCTTATCACACTAAGATTAATCCAATCACTTATATGTTTTGCTTCATCGTCAACACTAAAGATTATAAATCATTGGTCTAACATATGTGAGATATATAATCCTCATAGTTGATGTCATATAGTAGGATAAGAACTTAATTTTTATTGTTGAACATATTTGATTACTTCATTACAGGACCTAATTTTGCATCCCGCCTGATGTTCCTGGGCTTGATCTGCTATCCAGTCAAAGCACTAGTTATTCTACAATCCTTCTTACTTTTATGACTATGCCCTTCCAGGTTTCTAGATTTCATCCAGATGATCATGGTGAAAGAGTGATGGCATATAATTTTGAAGGAAAGCAAATGAACGCTCAAAGGGCAATGTCATTACCTTCATCTCCTCGATATTTTACAAATTATGCTTCTGGTAGGGGTGACGCAGAAGAAATTCTGAGAGTCCTGATGAGATCTCAAATGCAAACAAGATGGTTGAAGTAGCAAAGATTCTCAACAAGCAGTTGTTTCCTTTTCAAGAGTGGAACATAGAGTTTTCTGAATTGACTGTTGGAATGCGTATTGGAATCGGTATGCATAATTAAGGTTTAGAAAAATATGGTTTCTCTTAAACTGCTGGAGTTCATAATGAAGTTAGTATGCCTAGTTAACATCAGCAAAGAAAGTGGAATAAAAAAAGGAAAATTTGGAGAATATAAAGCTTTCTGAAACAACTTTTGAACACATACCCGAATCAGCATACCTATAACATATAACAAATTATAGTTTGTCCTTAGCACCGTAATTGTTATGAGACATAACCGGATCACTATTCTACAGGTGAAAGATCCTGATATTCTCTGGGTAGATGAGATTTCTCATCTGTCAGACATCACTTGAATCTGTCAGCTAATCAGAAAATCACCAATTTTGAGTTTCATCCTTATTGGCTGATTCTAATATTAATTTCTGTTGTATTCCTCTGGCGTTAACTGGCTGCGAGTTTGCTAATATTTTGCATCAGCAGAATGAAATAGATACGAGCATTGCTTTGGTTTCTTTCTGGTTCTATTTGACTACTACCAGACAAAGTTGAGTCCTTGCCACCATTCCTAAAGTCTGTTAGATGGCACATGGTCCAAACCATATTTTTACTTAAATTTGCAGATTCTTGTAAGCATAGTGTTCACATGATTCTGTATTTTAAGCTTTCAGTTTCCTGATGGACTTCTTGAAAATCTTAGATCCCATGGTTTACATGTACTCTGGGTGATGCTTTTTAAACTGTATCCACTAGTCTTTCTATTCTCATGGGATCTCATGTCAATCAGTCGCTGCTTCACCTGTTTTGTGTTATTATTTACCTAATAATTATGCCATCAATATATATGCTTCTGTATTAGCATGTGATCCTTAAAGCTGTCACAGCAAATGAGTGGCCAAATGGATGCTCTGTTGCTCTAGAGAGGACAGCAGAAAGCATTATGTTATCTGTTATTTAAAATGACTCTTGATTCTTTTGGCTTTAGAACAAATTTCATAAGGTAATGAAATGCAGTGAATATTTTGATTTGAAATGCAGAGAGAAGTTTATTGCGATTATATCATGAACTTGCTGCTTCTGGCTCTGGATTTATATCCTTAACTTTCTGACATATATGCCTCGATTCATGCACAAATCTTCTATTGTTTTGTTTTTGACTTCAGGTTTCTTTGGGGAAGTTTTTCGTGGAATTTGGAACGGGATACAGGTCGCCATCAAAGTTTTCCTAGAACAAGACTTAACTTTAGAGAATATTGAAGATTTTTGCACTGAAATATCTATCCTGAGGTAATTTCTCTCTGATTGTTTCACAATCCAAAAACGAAAAGATTCTGATTATTCTTAAGTTACTTTTTATCTACTTCTACCTTTCAGATCAACCCACATATCTGGCTAACACTTAACTTCTTGTTTTACAGCCGTGTTCGTCACCCAAATGGTAATCTTCCTTCTTTGTTGAATCAAAACAAATCCATATTTTCATCTTAGCTATTGCCAGAGACTGATTTTTCTTAGACTTCTAGAAGTGTGTTTGCATACAAACACACTATATTTATAGGACACATCTGAAATAAATCTAATTTCTAATCAGACATTTTTTAGTAAGGTAATGTGGTCTTAGCAAAATTATCTCTTTAGTTTAGTTATCTTCATAAAGTCCATAGTTATGAAAACACGCATATTTGGGTAACTGACTGAATGTGAAAACACTTAAAAGAAAGGTTTTTCTTTGATATATTTCTACCTATACACTAACCATGTATTTAAGCAATTACAGGGTTCCCTATTCAGGGAAATAAATCAGAGAATAAAGGCAGGGAATAATTCCTATTATCTACCTACCTAAATTAACACAATAGCTATTTTACAGCTTTACATGAATCATGTCTAAATATAGATTTTTCCTACACTCCCCCTCAAGCTGTTCTAAAAATATCCTCCATAGCCAGCTTGCTAGTTAGAAGATCAAACTGTTTCTTGTATAACCCTTTTGTGAAGATATCTGCTACTTGTGCTCCAGTAGGGATGTAAGTCATGCACACCAGTCCATTTTCTATCTTCTCTTTAATAAAATGCTTATCCACCTCAACATGCTTAGTGCGATCATGAAGTACTGGATTATGAGAAATTGCGATCGCAGCCTTGTTGTTACAGTACAGATTCATAGGAGATGATGGTGATGACTTTAGTTCTTCGAGCAATCTTCTTATCCATAAAATCTCACACATGCCGTGAGCCACAGCTCTGAACTCAGCTTCAGCGCTACTTCTTGCCACTACATTCTGCTTCTTGCTTCGCCATGTAACCAAGTTACCACCTACAAATGTGCAATAGCCTGAGGTAGATCTTCGGTCTACTATGCTCCCAGCCCAATCAGCATCTGTATAGGCTTCAATTTTCCGGTGTCCCTGTGGCTTAAACAAGAGGCCTTTCCCAGGTGTTCCCTTTAGATATCTTAGAATCCTGTAGACAGCTTCAAAATGTTTTGGACCAGGTGCATGCATAAACTGACTTACCATGCTTACAGAGAATGCTATGTCAGGCCGTGTATGCGATAGATAAATCAATCTCCCAACTAGTCTCTGATAACGTTCTCGGTCCTTCACATACTCCACTTCTGTAGGTTGTAATTTGATCCCAGGTTCTGTAGGTGTTTCAGCAGGTTTGCAACCCATCATACCTGTCTCACTACGTAAATCGAGCACATACTTACGCTGACTTACAAAAATACCTGCTTTGGATCTTGCAAATTCCATCCCAAGAAAGTACTTTAATACACCCAAGTCTTTGATTTCGAATTCTTTACCAAGTCTACCTTTCAGCCTCTCTAATTCACAAGAATCATCCCCAGTTAGTACAATATCATCTACATACACAATCAGAATGGCTATCTTTCCTTCCTTTGAATGTTTGTAGAACATAGTGTGATCGGCTTGACTTTGAGTGTACCCATAATGCTTTAGCACCTTACCAAAACGCTCAAACCAAGCTCTAGGGGACTGCTTGAGTCCATACAAGGACTTTTTCAGTTTGCAAACTTTCCCAACTCCAAAGTTTTTTTCGAAGCCCGGTGGAGGACTCATATATACTTCTTCTTCTAGTTCTCCATTTAGAAAGGCATTTTTCACATCTTGTTGATGTAAAGGCCAATTAGAATTGACTGCTAGTGACAACAACACCCGAATAGAGTTAATTTTAGCAACAGGAGCAAACGTTTCTTGGTAGTCTATTCCATAGGTTTGAGTAAACCCTCTAGCCACAAGTCTAGCTTTGTATCTTTCAACACTTCCATCAGCTTTGCTTTTTATTGTGAATACCCACTTACAACCTACAGTTTTCTTCTCCCTTGGTAAATCTACAATCTCCCAAGTCCCATTCTTCTTCAAGCATTCATTTCCTCAAACACTGCCAATTTCCAATTGGTTCACCCAATGCTTCCTGTATGTTTCTAGACACAAGAAGTTCTGAAATTTTTGTAGTAAATGCTCTATAGGTTTCGGATAGGTGATTGTATGAGACGTATTTGGCAATAGGATGTCTAGTACAGGTACGAGTTCCTTTCCTAAGGGCAATGGGAAGGTTATCTGATTCAGATGTTCCTGGGACTACTTCTTGAGTAGGTTTAGGTGCAGAATTGGAGGTCAAGCCAAGTTGTAAAGGCTGAGTAATAATTGGAGATAAACCAGAAGTAGGAATGGAAGAAGGGTTACCTGGAGTATTTGACGGACCATTGCCCAGGGCTTCCGGTTGACAATGTGCAAGGATGATTTGATGGTCTTTACTACTCTCAGAGATCTTTCTCCTTGAATAAACCACAGGCTCAAGATTGTTGCGATTTTTAATCAATCGCAGATTCGGACTCAATGGGCTGAGTTTCCTTAAATGAAACATCTAAAATAGTTTTAGGTAGAGGGTCAACAATGTTCCAAAAATTTGGTTCCACTGAATTCTCCCCCTGAACTAAATTTTGGAGAAATAAGGAGTATTTTCTAAAAAAGAAACATCCATAGTTGTGTAAACACGTTTAGTAACAGGGTTAAAACATTTATACCCTTTTTTATTAGGAGGATAGCCCAAAAAAATACACTTTTCAGCTCTTGGATCTAACTTAGACCTAGGCCGTTTTGGAATGTGAACATATGCAGTACAACCAAATATTTTCAAAGGTAATTCAGAATTAATTCTTGATTCAGGAAATTGTTTTTTGAAACATTCCAATGGAGTAGTGTATTGTAAAATCTTTGTGGGCATCCTATTTATCAGATAAGCTGCAGTAAGAATGGCATCCCCCCATAGATATTTTGGTATATGCATGTAAAACATCATCGCACGAGCTATTTCTAGCAAATGTTTATTTTTTCGTTCAGCTATCCCATTAAATAAATTCCTTTTTCTAGTAAAAAATTGATGCAAAATACCTTTTTCTAGTAAAAAATTCCCCAAGTTGTTATTGAAATACTCCGTTACATTATCAGTTCTTAAAATACTGATTTTTGTTTGAAACTGATTTTCAATCATTTTGTAAAAATCTATAAAAATTTGTTCAACTTCAGATTTTTTGCTTCATTAAATAAACCCAGCAAAGACGAGTATGGTCATCTATAAAAGTCACAAACCATTTTTTCCAGGAGTGGTAACCCTTGAAGGTCCCCAAACATCACTATGAAACAGATAAAAAGGTTTTGAAGGATGATAAGATGTTTTAACATACGATTGGCGTTGACTCTTGGCCAATAAACAACTTTCACATTGAAAAGATAAAGGATTTAACCTTTTAAACAGTGCTGGAAACAAATGTTTTAAATAAGAAAAACTAGGATGGCCCAATCTATAATGCCAAACCATTATTTGATCATGAACAGGAAGAGAACTAATGCTACTAAAGCCTTGAGCAATTTCATTATTAGGTGTCATATCCTCAAAATAATAGAGACCATTGATCTCCTAGCACTGCCAATCGTCTTCCCCGAACTCTGGTCCTGGAAGAGACAATGAGATTCATAGAAAATCACACAACAATTAGAATCCCTAGATAATTTGCTGACAGATAAGAGATTACAGGTAAGTTTAGGGACATGGAGGACAGATTTAAGATCTATCCCCTCAGATATTTTAATGAGACCTTTTCCTGCAATAGGTGAGACATTACCATCAGCTATTCTGATGTTTTTATTACCTGGACAAGGTATATAGGAGTCAAAAAATTGAGAGGAATTGGTCATATGTTCAGATGCTCCGGAATCAATTGTCCACGGAGTAGATGATTTGAGAAGGCAATTAAGAGCATGTATTTCATTACCTGTGTGTGCAGTAGCGGCAGTAGGAATACCAGATGAGGACGAGTTGAATTTTAGTAGTGCATGAAGATGATCCATCTGCTCCTTAGTGAAAGGACTGGTCACGGCTTCATTGGCGGTGGGAAGGGACCGGTTGGAAGGCCCTGATCTCTCTGCTTTGCTCTTCCAGTTTGCAGGTTTCCCATGAATTTTCCAACAGGTTTCTCAGGTATGGCAAGGTTTATTACAGAAATCACACCAAATCCCTGGTATGGCTAGAGGGGTCTGCGGAACACTGCTAGGATTGTGGGTGGATTCATTGGAAACGTCTGACATGACGAAAGGGAAGACGAAAAAAAAAAAAAACAAAAGGAGGAAGTAGGGTTGGGAGTTGCGGATCTGATACCAACTTAAAAGAAAGGTTTTTCTTTGATATATTTCTACCTATACACTAACCGTGTATTTAAGCAATTACAGGGTTCCCTATTCAGGGAAATAAATCAGAGAATAAAGGCAGGGAATAATTCCTATTATCTACCTACCTAATTAACACAATAGCTATTTTACAGCTTTACATGAATCATTCCTAAATATAGACTTTTCCTACAAAAACTATATGTTCCACCACATTATTCTACATAGATTCAATCTTCTGTACAATGTTTTTGGAATGGTTAAGCAAGCCTGTTGTCATAAGCTTGATATGCTTGAATTTCTTTTGATAGTATGATATGAGAAGGAACTTGGAAAAGAAAGGGGTGCAATGTGAAAAGCAATTTTCTGTCAAATGCTCAGGCTGTGTCAGTATAGTTGGAAACGTTGATATAACTCAATATACCAAACAGGAAAAAAAAAAAAAAAAAAAAAAAAAAAACCAAACACAATTGACCGTTGTGGTAACATCATGACGATGTAAAAGGAAATGGAAGCATGATACTTTGTTTACTGTCTTGAAACATTCAAAGAATTTCCTTAGATCTTGCAACATTATAGAACTTGTACAAAACATTTACTTCTGATGTTATGAAGACAAAAGATCATCTTCATTTCAACAAATGTAGTTACAATGCATTTGTCTAATGTGAAATTGACAGAGATTATGTTCCTTTATCTTCACATGGATAAACATGTATGTGATCAGAGTGCTTGTAAACCTTGCACGCTTGCAGATAACTATAGTCTCTTTGTCTGAAAAAGGGGTCTTGTTTCTACTTATCTTCTTCTCCAGAAAACAAGAGTTCTGTCTCTACTTTTTCATCTTCTATACATTTACAAGTATGATTATGTGTAGTTGACAATTGATCCACAATTGAAAAAAAAGGGTATAAGTGGAACAATGGTAACGAGTAGTTTATTTCATGTGTTGTACTTTATCAATGCGAGATTACTTTTTTGGGAGAGGGGGAGTATTATTCAGATTACAACTTTAGTTATAGATCAAGCTTATACATTACCAATTATGATCAACATCTGTTGTTTAATGTATAAATGATGCACAATTAAGTGCTTAATCAATGTTTCTTTCACTTAAAAATGGCAAAATGCAGTATTCCTTGTGCTTAAATATTTTATTTAATGAGCATCTTACTGAAATTACACTTCCATATGCAGTTATCTTATTTATGGGTGCATGCACCAAGCCTCCACGTTTGTCCATGGTTACAGAATACATGGAAATGGGATCTCTGTATTACCTCATCCATGCGAGCGGTCAAAAAAAGAGGCTCAGCTGGCGTAGGAGAATCAAAATGCTATGTGAAATCTGCAGGTATATTTCTTTAATCTGTCTGTTCCATTGGAAAGTTGGCTATTCAACAGTTCTTTCTTTTTGCTTTCTTTTTAATTCGGCACCTTAAGTACAACTGTAAAGTATCTTAAATTTGATTTGCTGGTATTTTCAGATAAATATTGTCTGATTTGTCTCTGTACTGAAGCTAGTCACTCTGGCTTTGTTGTTGTTTATACCGTCATTCATGGAACACTACATAGAGCTGAGACTTTCCTGTTAATTAATCTTGAATGAAATCCTTTTGCGTCATTAAGAAATAAGAAAGTAAATGTGATAGATCTATGAGTACTTCAAAGATTCAAAATGAATTTTATGGCTATAGTTGCAATTAAATATTTGCATTTTAAATGGATTTTTGCTAAACCGTCTTGATCATTAGATTTAGTTGAGCTGGTTGAATAATGAAGCTGCAGTAACTATCTCTTGCTTCAATCGTTGCTGAGCCGTCTTCTATTGAATAATGAACTTTTAATGAAAAAAACTTCACATGTTGATGTGAACTGCGTTCCATCCCATTAGCAGTACTTTGGGGAGATTAACTCCTAGCCAAATTCATATTATGTTTTAGTTTCTTCCTTGACTTTCCAAAAGCTCCAATTTGTCACAACATCTAAGTTCCATTGCTAATATTCCAAACCCGAGTAAAATGTCTAAATCTGGTGACAATTGTCTACATTACATATGATAACTTGGTTCCCCTTTTCTGCCCCAAATTTAATGAACCATGTTGAGGTTATGCTTAAATTGAACGAGATAACAGTAGGGAGCATGTTCGCCATGATTACAAGTCTGACAATATAATGGTAGAGAATGATGGGAATCAGTACTTTAGGCACATTACATCATTTTATTTTTTGCACTATATAGCAAATGACCGTGATATCCATGTCCTGGAATTTTCATTTCTAGCCTATTTGTGCATTTCTTTAAGGGGTATAATGTGCCTACACCGGATGAACATAGTCCATCGGGATCTCAAAAGTGCAAATTGTCTTGTAAATAAGCATTGGACAGTCAAAATTTGTGATTTTGGGCTCTCTCGAGTACTGACCACCACACCGATGAGAGATTCTTCATCTGCTGGAACTCCTGAGTGGATGGCCCCTGAGCTTATACGAAATGAACCCTTCACCGAAAAATGTGACATTTTCAGCTTTGGCGTGATCATATGGGAGTTATGCACGCTTAATAGGCCGTGGGATGGCATACCATCTGCCCAAGTGAGTGTTTTAATGTACCCGCCTTCTTCTGCAGACACTTCATTAATAGAGGAAACATCAGAAAAGAAACAAGATTTTTTAGACTTCAGGCTTTTTGTAACTCTTCACCTTTACTTTCCAGGTTGTGTATGCAGTTGCCAATGATGGGAAAAGGCTGGAAGTTCCTGAGGGTCCTTTGGGAAAAATAATTGCAGGTCTGATATCTTGTTAAACATTTCTTCGATATTTCTCTCTATCTGCGATCTCACATTCTTACGCTTTCCATTCCAGATTGTTGGGGGCCACCAGATGAACGGCCTAGCTGCAGGGACATCCTCTCACGCTTACTTGAATGTGAATCCACATTGTGCTAGTTTTGGTGTTCCCAAATTTTTGGAAAAGCTGTAAAGTGATGAGAAGGTAATGTGTCTTAAGTTGAACAACATTCCATCTACCTCACTACTGTACTCCTTAAATGCTTACTAAGATCCATGCTCGCAGAATTAGCAGTCAGAGCAGTTCTATTCCGATTCTGAAAGCTCGGATTCACCATCAACCGAGATGCATATATTCGCGGCAAAGCTAGAGCCACGGTATGCATATTCGATCAGCTTCTTCTTGAGAATGCCATGTATTTTAGTTCCGTTAAATTTTGGTTTAGTACTTGAACAGCTTCAGGGCAAAATGCCTGCAAGTTTTCCAGAGATGAGTGTAATGAGCCTCAGTTTATGTTGGCATGTAACGGTTCCTTCCTTTTACTATTTCTTAGCCTTTTAGATGCTTTATTTCTATTAGGCTTCATTGTAATAATGTACATTGTCAACTTTTTCTTTATTATTTTTTTAAAGTTTTTTAATTCTATTTCAAAGGTTCTATATAGGGAGAGAATGGTACTAGCTAGGAGTTGGTTATATGAGGATAGATTTAGTTTTGGTGAATATTTTCTCATTTTAAGCTGATGGTGTCTATGGTCGACATGCAATACTTAACGTAATAGTTACGTATCAAAGCTAAATTCGATGTATATATATATAGGGTGAAATACAGACTCCACAGAGGAATTCTCATTCATCGTACCGAGAAGCTTTTGCAGCATGCATCGTTTCATTGAAGAGTCGTGTTTCGAATTATATTTATATCCTAGACTTGTGTAATGAAACAACTTTGGAATTAAGCTTGAATCTCTGAGTCCACAGAAATGAGCAAGAATTTCTGGGAATTCGTTCGCATGCAAGGAAAGACTTGTGTGGTGTTGGCAACTGAGGTTGCCCACATGTTTTGTTAATCTGAATTGTTAAATGCAGTAACGGTTTTACTAAACGCAGTAACATTCCCCTGTAAAAAGACTAAAATACCCCTGGAGTCAAAAAATTAAAAAAAAAACAAAATGTACTGTTCAAACGGGGTTACTGTTTATGAACAGTACCCCGCGTTTGAACAGTACCAATTTTCACCTATAAGTAAGGGGTGAAGGTCAGAAATTTTCTAAAACGTTCAGAGTTAGTTGTTTTACATTTACATTAAACTGCAGAAACACTTGTTTTCCATTTGGTCACTGACACGTTCATTCAAATATGGTCGATATACCCGAGTACGATCCATATTACACTGTAAGTAATATTGTATTTATTTTTTTAATTTATAGCAGTGTGCGTAATTTATGTATTTATTTTTTAAAGTTATGTATGTAATGTTTCACGTTAATTTTCGGGGAAAAAAATCCAGTATGGGAGATTTTTTTTCCCGGATTTGCGATTATCCGGACGTTTTTTTGCTGATTCTGAAACATTTCGGACCGGGAGAATGTCTCCCGGTCCGAAATAGGCGGTATTTCCGGCGATAATACCGCCGGCAGTTACTACGGGGAAAATACCGCCGGCGCCGGCGGTATTTCCGGCCAAAATACCGCCGGCCGCCGGCGGTATTCCAGTTATTTCGGACTGGGAGACATTCTCCCGGTCCGAAATGTTTTAGAATCAGCAAAAAAACGTCCGGATAATCGCAGATTCGGGAAAAAAAATCCCCCATACTGGATTTTTTTCCCCGAAAATTAACGTGAAACATTACATACATAACTTTAAAAAATAAATACATAAATTACGCACACTGCTATAAATTAAAAAAATAAATACAGTGTTACTTACAGTAGCAAACCCGCGTGTTGCTACAGTATTTTTTGCTACAGTATTTTTTTTTTTTTTTAATTTTGACTCCAGGGACATTTTTAACTTTTTACAAGGGAATGTTACTGCGTTTAGTAAAATGGTTACTGCATATAACATGCCTCTTGTTAATTAGGTCGACACGACACGTGGACACCTGTTACCTTGTTATTGAAAACCCAAACACAGTATGAAGTATGAAGAATACCATGGGTGAGTAGTGGCAGATGTTATGTAACACTTATCCACAAAATATTGTCCTTGTCTTTTCTAATAAGGGCCTGTTCTTTTTTATCGTTTTGAAAACGATTTTGAAACAAGTTTTGAAAAATAGTTTTATAATGTAAAAAGTGTATTGAAAATGAAAAGTATATGCTGAATAGTAAAAAGTTGTATTGGAAATGATGAAATATGATTAAAATATATTAAATTTACTGTTGAAACCAAAACCGTTTTCAAACCAGAACAAAAAGAACAGGCCAGGTTAGAACACTTTACTAGTCTCTTCGCTTGGACTGTTATTTTTGTTTGGTTCTTTAATTTGAAAACATTTTATTTTCGTCTTTTAACTTCAAATTTTGTTTCAAAATAGTTCCGAACACAAATTTTGATCATTTTTTAACTATTTTCAACTAACACGTGAGATTTGTTCACACTAAATAATGATTAAATCATTTTGCCACTTCTTAATTTAGTTTGAAAAAACTCATGTTAAGGACCATTTTAAAACAAAATCTGAAGTTAAGGGAAAAAAATAAAATATTTTAAATTAAAAGATCAAATAGACGATATTCCAAATTAAGGGACCAATAAATAATTTAATCTTAATTATAGTTAAGACTATTAATATATCTGTTATGTTGTCTAGTCATAAAGAGTCATAAGATCTTTTGAGAAACTGAAGATATATTATTAATATTATGGATTTGTATCCAACGTGTCTGATAGTTCAACGGTGTACATATTGAGTTAAATTTGTTAAATATTAGGGCTCTATTATGAAAATAAGCATATTAATTTTAGCTGCTAAAATATCACGTATCGAGTTTAACCTATGATGTACCGCATATCAAGTTCCGTATCTGTCGTATTTGAATATATCTGCTGAAGTATCTCCAATCAAGTTTAGTTTTTCATGTATCGTACGTGGAAATTAATTGCTCAAATATTGTGGGTCGGAATCGTCAAATGGTTAGATAAGGACTCAATCTTGATATTACTCTCTACATCTTATATAAATAGTCTTATTTGTAAGTAATACTCCCTCTGTCCCATTCAAAAAGTCCACTTTGAAATGTGTACAACTTGTTATGGGTTGTGAGGTTCAACACCTAAAATAAGTAATTTACTATCATATTTTTCACTTATATCCTTACTTTAGAAGAGTTAATTGTAAACAATACATTGTTATATTAGTAAGGAAAATGGCATGTAATGTAAATAAATTTAAAGGGGACTCTTTAAATTGGACCCAAAAAAATTTTAAAAGTGGACTCTTTGAGTGAGACGGAGGGGGTATTAAAAATAGTGCTCCCTATGTCACATATAAAGAATTTTGTTTTGAATTGTATTTTGTGACTCATAAGTGATTATACCACTAAATCTTTTGGGGCGGAATACAAAACCAACCCCGAGGTTTGTAATAAGACAAAATAAACCTTCAGTTTTAAAAAAAGTGCAAATTAAACCTTTAGTTGAAAATTTTACATTTTTTAGACAAAAATACCCTTTTAAAACTATAATAAAACATGGCATCCGAGCCCTTCATTTTCATCCTGTTTTTCTTCTGCAGTTTTTCCTTTTGTTCTACAGCACCTTTTTAGCAACCTAACAAGAAACTAGTATACAATATTTCATAACCATTTTGATATTACAGTGTATTCATTAACTGAAAACGGAAGACTCTAACTAATACCTTTTTCAATCAATCTGATATTTTCCCCTCGACGACAATCCCTTATTCTTCTTCATTTTTTTTTTATTTTTTATTTTTTTATATTACTTTTTCTTGTGTGTGTTAAATTCTTCATTTAAAACCCATAAAGAAATGTGCGTAAGACCAATATTTGGTTTGATTAATGAACTTCAATCAATGTTTTTGCCGGGTGTAATAACTGAGTCACCCACGTTAAACCTGAGACAGCCGCTATTATCGGGTAGTGTTAGGTAGATGACATACGAGAAAAGAGGAGAATCGGGAGGTTGTCAGCGAGATGGCAGCGGAGTGCATCGCCGTCTACTGCTGCTGTCTATTCCCCCTGAATCGCTAATTCATCTGAGAGTTCTGGCCGTTGGACTGTGCAAGAAGGCGTTGAAGAAGAGCAAAAAGAAAAAATTGCAGAAAAGACAAAAAAAAAAAAAAAAAAAATGGGGACTAGCTGGAGAAAAATCTACGGATGAAAATGACTAGCGGGGGGATGCCATGTTTTATTATAGTCTTTAAAAGGGTATTTTTGTCTGGAAAAATGTAGATTTTTCAGTCAAAGTTTAATTCGTACTTTTTAAAAACTGATGGTTTATTGTTCTAACTATAAACCTCGGGGTTAATTTTGTATTTCGCCCAATCTTTTTTAAGGAACTATTTTAATTGGTCACCGGATAGTATTAGCTAGTTTTGGGAAAGAGAAAAAATAAGATGAGAGAAAATATTGAAATTCTTTATATTAAAATTTGTAAAATGATGAATAAAAGAAATGATTTAATTCCTAATTAAATTTTTACAATAACAATATTTGCTTTTTCCCAAACGAGCCAAAATCAGAAAAATCTACAATTTTAAAGTTAAGCATTTTTAAAGTTAAGCATTTGAACCATAGTTTGCAAAGTCGCAATCCAACGTAGGATCGATTTTAGTGCAAGATCGATATCAATAGGATCGGATTGTAGGATAGTAAGATTCTACACAAAATGTGCAAATGTAAAATTACTGATAATTTACAAAAACTACTCTTATTTGAGACGTTTTAGCAAATTTTTATAGTATCGGATAGAATCGGAAGTAGGATCGATTTGGTATTTTAGAATCGTAGTATCATACAATCTTACGATACGTATCGCGATAATACAAACTATGATTTGTACTGTATGTCCTGCTTGAAGAACGCATTGAGGAATCATGTAGAGCCTATTTAGAAAGTACATTAGCTTTTTTACATCATATATAGGCCCGCCTCTAATTACATTAACTATATACTATATAAGCTTAATTATGTTTTGCCCTTACATGTTATTGAGGTAGTGTGACTTTTGCTCCCTCCATTTTAAAAATGAGTCTTTTGCCCCTTTGACCAAGTAAAAATTATTTAATGACCACAATACCCTTTAACTATAATTTTATGAGTTTTTTTTTTCCTAAATGAAATTTCAGAACAAAAATTTCCTAAATATTAAAAAAGAAATTGGTCTTCCCATTATAAGAAACCAAAATTGGCATCTTCCATTTCAGTTCCAAAACTCTTTGATTTCTTCCCTGTCAAACACACAGTGATTAAATGCAAATTGATCATCAAATCTTGCACGTTTATGTACTCATGGGGTGACTACATTAGAGTTTTCGTGGACTCCACTTGCAATAAAACCGACTCACTTTCAGGACCTGGAAGTGACATTGCCACCCACGTTTTCATGGAGAATGATTATTTGGGCACCTTGCCTGCCTCCGTTACCAACAACGGCTCAACCACCCTCGTCGGAAATGATGAAGAATCCAACAGTTCTTCCAAAATGACGATGACGACGCCATAAAGAGGGAAGAAATAAAAGAGTTTTGGAACTGGAATGGAAGACCCTAAAACCAAAGATGCCAATTACAGTTTTGATTAAATTGGTTGAAGATGCCTTTACGCCATAAAAGGGTATTATAGTCATTAAAAAATTCAACTCATTTGATCAACTGTCAAAGGGGAAAAAGACTCATTTTTAAAATGGAAGGGGCAAAAGTCACACTAGCTCAATAACACATAGGGACAAAAAATAATTAAGCCTCTAATATATCGCAATTACGTTAAGACGCAAGTATTGCTCACCGCGAAAAAGTATTTTGAGTGGCACTTTTGATTTTAAATGCATGCAAGAGTAATCTTAAAAGCTTATAGTATTGAAGTCAAATGAAGAAGGAAAGGTAAATTACGAAAATCTATGTGAGATTTCACGAAATAGAATAAAACATTATGCCAGCCGAACAAAAGAAAGGAAAATTTATTAGTGAATCTAATAATAAAGAATCTAATAATAGAAAGGCAAAATTATGCAATAAAGAATCTAAAAAGAAAGGTAAATTACGAAAATTTATGTGAATCCTTGAACAGACCATCAAGTTTTCAAAAATTATTTGACACCACAGAAAACGTCAATCAATAAGAGAACTCACTCTGAATGTTCTACGAGTGTATCATTACTTTACTTAATCGTTAAGAAATTAATACAAAATTCTATCACATGGACATTATATATATTCACACAGACTTGGAAGCGGATTTCATATTACAAAATCGCTATCATCAATCATTATCTCCCCCAAACCCAAACTCAACCTTAAACCCTACCTTGTCCAAAAGTTTCCAAATATCAGAATTCAAGCTTGCAGTTTCTTCAAAAAAAAATGTTCACAAAATCTGCAGAAAAATCAATGAGATCAGCTTTAGAGACAATAATGGCACAATCCCAAACGTGCACATCAACCCTAGTCCAAAAAATAGACGCACCCCTCCCCTTGGTGTGGTCCGTGCTGGGTCGTTTCGATAACCCGCAAGCGTACAAGCAGTTCGTCAAGAGTTGTACCCTCACGGCAGGGGACGGCGGCCCGGGGAGCGTCCGGGAAGTCTCGATGGTGTCCGCCTTGCCGGCGGAGATGAGCGTGGAGAGACTTGACGCGCTGGACGAGGAATCACATGTTATGGTGTTCAGCATCATCGGCGGTGATCAGAGGCTGAAGAACTACCGATCAACGACCACGTTGCGAAATGGAAATAGAAATGGAAATCAGACGGTGGTGATTGAATCGTACGTTGTGGATGTACCGTGGGACAGCAACGCAGCGGATACCTGCTACGTTGCTGATTTTGTAGCGAGGACTAACCTGAGAAATTTGGCTCGAGTCACTGAGAAAATGGCAGCTATAGATTTTCCTCCTTGACATGTTGGGTCTGCTTCAATTATGTCTTTGTAACGTCATATCATATTATAGAATAATAGAATAGGCCTAGAAAATAAAATTAAAATAGACAAAAAATCTCCTCTCAAATTTGCCGTGAGTGAATGGGATCACATGAAGATTTAGAACATGCATGGAAACTAGTATCATTGATTTTGTTTGTTTCTCACTGTACAATAATAGTATTGATTTTACCTTCTAGAACATTTTGTTTCTATTTTTTAATTAATTTGTTTGGTTGTGGAGATTATAGAGCATTTTCTCTGTGTGTATTATTCCTTGAAATTCATGTCCCCTTTCTCAATTCTCTTCCTCTTCTGTCATCCTAAAAATGGTCTTCCCATATTTTACCTTTTTTCTTCTCGTCATGGGAGGATGGAGAAAGTAATTTCTCTTTGTTATTTTCCTTATTATTCATTATTATTATTTTTTTTTCTTGTTGTTTTTAATCTCTTCTATGGGATAATGAGTGAGAATTCTTCGGTCTTTTTTGGGCTTTTATCATAAGATTATCGATTAAATCCATTATTGTCACGAGGTTTATTCAGGGCTAGTGATTTTTCACAATTCTGTTGTATATCTATATGTTCATATTTTAATTTGTATAAATTTATGATTTGGTAGGTTAGTTACATAATTTGTGCTTCATAAATTATTAAATTAAATCCTATAATGAGTTGTACTAAATTATTATTTTTCTCTAATTTCAAGTGAAGTTGTTTCATTTTGATCTCTTCATTTCAAAAAAAATTTAATGATCGTGAGTCCAAATTCCCACAATATTTAAGCTATATATTTTCAACTAATATGTGAGTAGTTTCATGTTAAATTAAGAGGCCAAAAAAAGATATATGTTTACTTTTGCAAAACTAGCATCCTACCTGCCGTTCCGTCTCACACAACGTGTTTGCACGCAGTTCATAATTTTTTTAGAAACAGATGATCGAGTTTAACATTGAAAGTATCATGTGTATATTATGATGTAGTGACCTTAACTATTAATGTAATACTACTTGTTTGTCAAAAAAAAATATATATATTGTGTATATATCCTCTGATATATTACATATTGATTATAAGACTAGAAGTAGTGCATGTAACTAAAACCTATCGATAGTATAGGTAGAAGTAATTCCTATTTAAGAAAGTAGAGCTTGTAAAATAAAAAACTGTGCCAAATTCTGAAAGAAAAAAAACTATTGATGGTAAGAGTAGCAAATTACAAATAGTGTCTATTTAAAAAGTAGCACTTGTAATATAAAAGTAGTGCCAGTTTTGATGTGTGTCTTTACGTTGTTTATTTATACGGTTTAAATCCGCAGACCTCACGGGTATTTGCAGTTATTTGTGATGAATTATGCAGGTTTAGGTTACGAGTTGTGATGTGTATGAGGACTGCAAAAGAAAGCAGAAATGAAGTTTCGATCGCCTAACGGGCCATTTGCGTAGTAGAAAAGCTGTTACGGGTTCTTCCTAAACTTTCTATTGGGTTCATGACACACAAATAGGCCCAATAAAAAGGGAGCATGACTGAGTCTGAAGAGAAAGAGCCCAAAAGGAATTAATTCACCTGCCAGATCTGAGTTACTTCTGATGCAAGTAACGAAGAGTTGTTATGGAATTGTGTTTCCTAGCTTAAGTCAACTTGTGACACTTGTAGGAATTTTATTCCTACCATGATACATTATTCCTATTTCAATTCTGCTACCTTAGTTGTTATTTCCTAGTTTAATTCTCCCTTTTAGGAAAATAGTTAGTTTCCTTATATTAAACTAACTCTGCACATTATAAATGGACAGAGTTAGTATAGAATTATTCATTCCGATATTTACTAGTTTTAGTTCTTTTTCCCGTACGTAGAAAGCAGCAGCAGTGGTTTTTTGATATTTTTCCTTCGGTTCTTGAAGTCCGATGTGTGAGTTTCCGTCGGCGACAATATTCCTTAATCAAGTAGTATCTCTTTTCTTTTCTTTTAATTAGTTCGCTTTTCGGTGCTGGTTGTCTTTTTAATTCCCGATTGATTAATTGTTTCGGTAGTCCAGTAGTAGTTTAATGCATGCATGCACGAATTCCCTTTCTTTTATTGTTAATTGATTTGCTTTCAGTATTGTAGTTCAAATAGCTAGTTAGTAGATATTTTAGGGAATTAATTAGTTGATTAGATTGCTTCGGTTCCGTGAAGTTAATAAATGCATGTTAGTTATTTCAATTCTCAATCGTTGCTTTCGGTGCTCTTGGTAGGAATATTAGTTAATTAATCTATTAGTGCTTGTTTGAATTTAGTTGAATCCGTGAGTCAGTAGTGGTAGTTTATTAGATTTACCCGTCAGTAGATAGCTATAGTTTATTAGTTCATTAGATTAATATGAATTCCTTTTATAATTATTGTTTAATTAGTTTAGTTAATATGAGTAGCTAAATCTTCAAATCCAGCATAATGTAAATAGCAATTAAGCTATGCATGTCATGAAACCGAATTGTTCGTATTAATATGCATGTGTTCCCTTTCACTCTGGGTGTCTATATCTCATTACTTGAATTTATATGAGCCTGATCAACTTGTGTAGATTCAGTAGAACCAATTAATCCGTCTCACTACTTCATGTCATTTAGTGAATCGGTTAATTAGTGGTGAAGTTACCGACAGGTAATGCAGGGTAAGGGGTTAGTAATTCCAAACTGGTGATGCGGTTAGGAATAACTAGAATCAGGTTCTCCTAATTATTAATGCTGTTGGTATAGTTAATGGGTGTCGGCTTTTCCGGCCTGTTCTATATTAATTAGAGTACAATTATGTCTGTGCTTATTCACGGTAGTTGTCGATAAATAAGGGGGAATTGGGTTATGTCTGTGCTTATTCACGGTAATCTATAACTGCTTGATACATGCTAATTAATATATCTTTGAGTTTGTGATTGACATGCATGAAATTATTGTACATTTACATGTTGCTGGATTGCTCTTATAAATTTGATAATTTAATCTCCTTCATTAGTGTTTTTACTTAGTAATCACAAGTGACTTTACAAGGCACTTCGGTGCACAAAGGTGGTTGCTAACCAAACAGTTGCTTGAAATCAGTAGGATTAAGAATAATAATCACTCCGTTTCCTGTGGATTCGACCCTGCTTTCTACTATGCTAATCTTAGCTGTTTTGCAGGTCTAGTAGTAAATTACTATCTTTTGTTAGGGCGAGCGATAGATCTACCAAAATGGCGCCGTTGCCGGGGAACGGCGTATAGATTTATTTTTCTTTTTCCTATTGATACGTTTGACGTTTTGGTGTTGTATGAGCAGGTCGTCAAAACCTATATTGCTACCTACCAATCCTAAGATTGAGAAGACTTGCAAAAGGTTAAAAAAAGAAGCTCAGAAACGACGCCAGGACGCTATTGACAGTGCTCTGCTTGCCCAAGAAGATAGTGGTTCCAAACCAATATCCAAAGCTGAAACTAAGGCTCTGTTCTCTTCACAACCTAATTAGGAAATTTTCACATTTTACAGTTATGTTGGTGTTCCTTTAGTGTTTATTTTCAGAAAAAGGGAGTAAGTTGTAAAAAGTAGTAACTGAATTTTGACTGAAATAGTAAAAGTGAATATAAAGAACTGGCTGGAAGAAAAGCAGTGGTAGCCTTTAACACATTTGCCATCTGCAACGCCAACATTGAACGCTCCCATCTACTGACCGATTCCCTCCCGACAATAGCCCGTGAACCACCTCCCCTTTCTCCATATGCTGAGTGCAGCCTTATCGGCTGCCTTTGCTTCGACTTTGGAAACCGATAATTTGAGTCTATAAAGAGCGCGGCTTCATTTCGGTAAGTTCAGTACTCCGGCACCGACGGGTGGAAATCTGCGACATTCAACCCACCTGCAAACTTCTTTCCTCTATTTCAATCAAGTAACCTAGTACGGTATGTATCTTTATCTTATATTTTCGTTGGACACCTACGGGTTTTAGTAATTGTTTGGAACAATGATGAATTCCAATTAAACGCAGACTTCAAATTCATTGAACCTAGGGTTCACGGTTTATAATGCCCGAATTCAATTTTCCAATTCATTTTCGCAATTGATATCTTTATGGGTCTTCATGTATTCAGTGCATTCAAATAGATAGCCACACATTTTGTGTCATTTTTTGTGTACTTATATACATAATTTTTGGAAATTTTTTGGGCCCAAATCTGTTGGTTTCTCACTTTTACTGTAAGGAGTCGTGACAAAATAGAACCACTGGTTTTCAATGGATATTTGTTTAGCTATTATTTTATTAGGAATGTCATCTTTGCAGAGTAGGGGGGAAAATAGCAAAAGCTCTTACATGGTATGGTGATTGAGTTAGTTGTTGTTGGGTAACCAAATTTGATTAGCCTTGCACCTGAACTGCAGTAACCAATTAGATGCCACCTTCTTTATTTTGTACCGATTTCTTTTCAATCAACATTGCCATTATATACGTATTGAGAATTTCATTATTGCCTATGTTTGTTTTTTGGAACAACTGAGCGTAGAAGATTAGTTAGCTATGCAATACAAATACTATTACCTTTAGACCAAAGAAGTAATAAGCTATGAAGGTACTAACTAATCATAGTCGCAGCACAGCAGCAAAACTACAATAAACAAGGACATAAAATTTAGAATCCACTAAGTAATACAACTAATCGTATGGGATGCTGGGGGGAACAAGAGCTGTGGCTATTTTTCATCCTACTCTGTTTTGTAATGCTGTACAAAACAAGATTCGAACGGCATTCCATTTGTGGGATACAGTTGAGCGGTTATATAAGGTTACAGGAAAGATACGATTATGTTTTTTTATGAGCTTCTGTAGTCTATGGATTCTGGCATCCTGTTTAAAGTCCCCATGGTTTGTATGGAATAGGATTTACTTTCTTATAAGTATTATTCTGTATTTTGGATTTATGGTTCACCTCCATTTGGATTCAATCTACAATTTCCCATGTTTTACAATTCATTAACACTTCGTTATAATCATCACTGTGACCTTTACTGGAAGATTTTCCATTGTGCATAAAATATTTTGATCTTGCCTGCTTTGTGGATTTTTGAGGAAACCCTTATGTTCAATGATACCTACTGTTCCTACCTTGAATGTTTTCTATGGTAATCGATACTGTAACTAGAAAGGGAGGGGGAGGAGGGGGAGGGGGGGGATCTATGTCCTTCCATGATCATGTAAAAGCATGTTTTCAGAGTGAATCATAATTTTTAACAAGTTATATTAGGGACCGTTGGTGCATTTCATTGACTGTGTTTCATTTATTTCACTTCCTCATTTTTGACTTATTTCTGATTTGCATCAGCCATATTTGGGAGTCTAAAGACACATTATTTGCAATTTTTAGCTAGTTGTATATGGGGAATTGTGGAGAGGTATTTTATGGGCTTAATAGAATGGACACTACAGGGTTGTGTTGTACAACCCAAACAAGTATGTCCTTCATATTCGTACTCCCCATTATATAGTTTGGAATTTTGTGTTTCATCAAACACATGACCTCATTTTTCATATTATAGGCCCTTATGATAATAAGGGGACTACCCTGTCTTCCCCAATTAGCCTCATTCACTCTGAAACCGACTCGAATGATGTTCAACTGTGCATTAAAAATTACGAGGAGGTAGAAGAACTAAAAGGCATTTCATGTGTTTAAGATTTTGGGTTAATATGTTATTTTTATTATTTGTGCGTTCATCAAACAGGCAATGTCTGCTGAACCAGTAAAAATGGACCCAGCACATGTTTGGCATTACATTGAATTAATGCTGGAAATGAAGAATAACGGGGAGTTAACCTCTACTTGCTTCAGCTCGGAACAATTTCATGACTTATCGGATAAACTGTTCAGCATCTTGCATGTCAGGTTCAGCAAGGACTATCTTCACAGAAAGTACAACTTCTTAAAGACAGAATGGAAAACTTATCGGGAGCTAAAGGGCTTCACCGGTGTTATTATTGAACCACGCACTGGAGCACTGAATGCTGATGATGAACAATGGGCTGCTTGGTTAATGGTACAAATTTTCATTCCTTATACTATTTTTGTTTGTATTTTGAATCGTATTACACACGTATATTCGTAGTAGGAATTCCATTAAATCATAATTAGGGATTAAAGTCAGTTTATGTTGAATGTAGCAGCGTACTAACGAAATAGCTTGACATGTCAAAATGCATAGTGTCTAACCAGCAATTTAAATGGGTTCCCTAATTGCCATTGTATATATTATGTCCTAAATTATGCCCTGTTTCTTGATCCGCACAGAAAAACCCCACAGTGAAGAAATTTAGGCAAAGAGGACCTCCTTGCTACGACGAGTTGACCAAACTCTTCCACTCTACTACAGCCACTGGTGATATAAGCATAGAACAAGGTAACGCTCCTGCCAATTCTGACGAGGAACGAGCAATGGAGAACCTCTATCACCAACATGCCTCAGTACCAATGTCATGACAACACAGTGACGACCCAGTTGGCCACAGAGTACCCCCGGGTCAGGCCAGTGGCGTGAATGAAGTGGGGGTAGTTCACGAAGAAGCGGGAAACGCCCCGCTAGCAGTGGGATGGCAGATTCAAGGCGGTTATAAAAAAAGAGTAGAGACGAGTCCATTGGATACTTGTTGGACTGTTGGGCTAAGGGACAACTTGCTAAGCAAGGCAATATGGAGGATACTGTGACCGTAGCTGAGTGCATGCGCATCTTGAATGCCATGGAGATCCATGATAATAACATCTACTTTAAGGCCACAAATTACTTCCGTGACTCGACCAACCGAGTCATTTTCAAGATGACCGATCCCACTCGTCGTTTGGCACTTCTTGATCATGCCCCTTAGTCGATTATCCAGCTTGCATTACATTGTTGAATTTGCGAGTTTGTTGTATTTATTTAACTTGTATGATTTTTTTTTTCCCACTATTCAGAAGTGTGGATTTTTTCTGTAGTCCCTTAACTGTGACCCGTAGTAGGATTATAATTTGATAAACTTATAATATCATTTTTTATATATGCGCAATATATGTGATTTTCTGTTTAGGTTTTTCTTTTGTTGTAAAACAGCGCAAATGAAAAAGTGCTCTGGGCAGAATTGAAATGGTGATGCTGCGGTATACAAGTATTCTACTTCAAGGTATGCTGTCATTTTGTGTATTCCCGACTGATTGAAATTCATATTATTATCATTAAATTTGATTCTACATTTTGAGATTGCAGCTGTTTTGAATTCTATTGGTTTGGTCATGGTCTACCTTCAACATTGGTGCAGTAATATTGTATTTTTATAATTTTATTTTTTCGATGAAAAAAGACTTGTGATGGCGTTTCCACTGAGTAGATGATCAGTAAAAAGCCTGGGTAGTTGTGGGTAAAAAAATTTGACCAGAGTACCAGAGTGTTGGGGTTCTGCTTGGAGGTACAATAGACATGTAAGTCTTACTTCATTTGTGAATATTGAAACTTGTCTCAATAAAAATGTTAGGTTTTGAAAGATGGCAATGGTGAATACTTTTACACTGATTTTTGTGTTCTTTTTTCCCAGTCATTCTTTAATTCTAGACCTCTTTTCATTATGCTACAGATGATGACGGAAATAAGGCAGAGCCAGAACCAGCTGCAAAAATATCTGCCGATTGCCTAGATATTGGTGCAATTTGTTGGAGCTTTATGTTATTGCATGTTGTAGACCAGTATAGTTCTTTTGGAGATAGATTGGTGATTTTCGACCCAGTAGATATTATTGTTAACATATGTTAATTTGATATGCATAATCTTGCTAGTTATTAATTGGTCAAAGGTGAATTGGTGTGCACAAAGTATTTTAAACTTCCAATAATGCAGTAGACTACTATGGTTATGGTCCTGACTAGACATCTTTACATTACTGTGTTGAACATATAACAGCCTGATCCCATTTTAAAACTCAATATCCAGATTGAATGTACATTGTGAGGTGATTATGGAGGATATATTTGATGGCCATTAGAGAAAACGAGAATACCATCGAGTCATTATTATGAGTAGCTGTTTCCGTTTAATATATGAGATATTACTGTTGCATGTGCAGGGCAGCACCATTTTATTAGATACAAAGATTGTGAGGATTCTTTGGAAGTTGAAGAGATGACAAGTTTGAGAGCTGCAAATTTTAACTGCAAGATTTTATGTTTTATAGTGAATGAAGATGAAAACAAGGATATAATCTTAATAGGCTGAAAAAACTAAGATTTATGTGGAGTTATATTTTGTATGGTTCTGTATTTTTTATCAATTTTCGACTGCAATGCAATAGCCACTAGTGTTTAAGGAAAATTTTTTTCATTGATTGAAATTGAAAAAAGACATGATTGCAATGGAAATTTTTATGATAGAAATATCAGTTAGAAATAATGTCCCCAGAGGCCTAAAAGCTTGTTGTCATGCCAGGAGAGGACACTTGAACTCTTTTGATTTCTCTGTGTTTAACTTTAAAGCCACTATGGATTTGCGTTTTTGTTTACATGACATTCTGTGTTACAATATTTGCAGAGAAATTGCGAAACATCTGTCTCTTCCTCCAGTCAAACTCCATTGCAGTATGCTTGCAGAGGATGCAATCAAGGCAGCTGTGAAGGATGATTAAAGCAAAGCGTGCAAAAGTGAATGAAGAGGCTCCAAAGGATGCTTGAAGTTTTCTTGCATTTCTAGCATAAGCATCAAATGTATGCAAACTGCCTTTAGTTTCCGAATCGCCATCTCAGGCTTGCGTACCATTCCCTGGATATACGCCTGCAGAATATTGATTGCTCAGCATTTTGGACAGCCTACCTTTTCTTGCAAGAAAGAAACATTTTATGATAGGCTGAATTACGTTCAAGGCAATATACCAAACAAATGTGCACAGTTGTTGTACTATTTACTTGTGAACAACTTGTGCAAAAAAAGTCCTGAAATCTTATGAAGATATTCACATGACAAACTTTTTGTAACCCTGCACAACCGTGAAGAAAAGGGGAAAAAGTAGGAAGAATAATGTATTTTTCCTATACACTATTATCCATTTGAATACATGTTGTTTGTTTGCAAGTTGTTGTTCATTTTGAGCTTCAAATGAGGGTACCCAATAATGTATTTTTCCTATACATTATTATCCATGTGAATACATGTTGTCCACGAAAGTACTCATGCATGCATCTCACCCAACCACCAATCCTTGTATATAAAACCTAGGGTATTCTTATTAATTGGCCAAGAGGTTTTGATCATTTCTGAGTTTAGAGCAAAGGAAAGTTACACAGCATCGAGTCATTTTTAAAGGTATGCATCATACTGTGAATACATCCTTCCACCTATATACAAATTAGACATTGTTTTTTCACTGTAAAGCGTGTTTTTCAAAATTGGGGTTATTAGACGTAATTTATTTTTGATTTTTACATGATGAATATAAGCAGAGTTACTTTTTTCATTAGTTGACAGTAGAAATGGAGGGGTCATCTTCGCATGATTATTCGGTGACAGGTTTGTTGACCAATAACGAAGAAGAAGAATTTGTTGACCTTTTGATTGCAACTTGGCTAATGGAAGAAGAGTAACTCGAAGATATCCCACGACAACCATTCCGAAACTTAGCATTGACGGGCCGGCAATGGGTTAGGGAATTAGTGAACGGGCACCATACACTACTGTTTGAGAATTGCAGGTTAGATTTAGAAACTTTTATGAGGTTCTGTCAGTGCCTACGGGAAGGAGGATACATGAATGAGGAGAACACACATATGTCCATTGAGGAAAAAGTCTGCATGTTTTTGGTGTTAGTTAGCCATAATAGCAGACAACGTGTACTTGCTGAAAGGTTTCAACATTCTCTTGCGACTATAAACTGCCATGTACGCGAAGTTATTCGTGCAATTGTCCTTTTCAGTAAGTATTTGATATGTCCAAGAAATAAAAATGTGACACATCCCAGAATACGTCACAACCACAGGTTGTACCCATATTTCAAGGTAAATTATAATATGAAATAGTACCCCCAAAAAACGGGCACATTTTTTCTGATTGAATTGGAACCCTTTTTACGATATGACTAGTTTATATTTGTAGGATTGTGTTGGAGCAATAGATGGTACACATGTTTCGGCATGGGCGCCGGCTAGTCGAAGAGAAGCATATCGTAATAGACATGGTCAAATAAGTCAAAACATCTTAGCAGCCTGTGATCACGACATGAGGTTTGTGTACGTAAGAGCAGGGTTTGAAGGGAGTGAAAATGATGCCCGCGTTTTTATGCAGTCCGTTACTCGAGCCAATTCCAAATTTCCAATGCAGCCGGAAGGTAGGCTACTTTATTCTTACAGTTTCATTACGCAACCATTATTATAGTAAATAGAAATCCTTATATTAATTTACCCATGTTTCTGTGATGATAGGCAAATTTTATGTCGTGGACTCTGCCTATAGAAATGCACCTGGTTTCATTGCACCGTACAGGGGTTGTAGGTACCACATGCAAGACTACCGTGGCAGAGGCCGAGCGCCCAGGACTTGGAAGGAGTTATTCAATCACCGTCACGCATCCATCAGAAATGTCATCGAACGATCTTTCGGTGTACTGAAAAAATGGTTTTCTATTTTGCGAGGTTCGATGCCTAACTACATGGTAGTTAGGCAAGCGTTAATGGTAGTTGCATGTGCAGCCACCCATAATTTCATTAGGGAGCAGTTGCCTAATGATAAGTTCTTCGCAGAGATGGAAGATGCGGAAATAGATTCGGACACTGAGGAAAGCAATGACTAGGATGGAACGCAGACGTTGTTTGACACGTCCCCAGACGCCGTAACTGCGTGGAATGCGTATAGGATGATATCGCATCGCAAATATGGCACAATTCTAGGCATATCCACTAAGGCGAAGGGGCTTTTCATGAATGATTGTATGTTGTCAAAGGCAGTCTGTTTCACAGCCAATGGTCAATGATTGATGTTGTGTTCCTTTTTTCTTTTTTTCAGTTGTGTAACCCTGTGATTTTATTTTCTGTAATTCAAATGGCATGGTTTGTATGCCCTTTATCCTTTTTTTAAATATTATTTTGGGCTAATTTTGCATTTCATAAAATATAATGTATTTGGGTAAATTTTATTACTCGTTGCTATTATTTTTTACTAAAAATTTCATAAGGAATCAGCTTAATAAAAACGTTTCTGTACTTATGAAGATTGAAAAGGTAATTATACAATATAAATTTAAAAAAGTAATTTAACTACAATAAAGAAGGGGAATAAGGGCAATTCCCAAAGTCACTTCACGTGGGTGAAGCAAAGAACATGTTTTCAACTCCCGCACAGTCCCAGGACACTCGCCATGCTTCCCTCCATTACATAATTGTGGGATTCTCTAGTTATAGACAGAAGAGAACAGAGCCTAAGTCTGCTACATATTATGAGATGGGAGACAGAGCAGAAGAACACGCCAGAGAAGAAGGATGGGATGAAAGGAACCTTGCTCTTCCTAGGGAGCCCACTCTGAAGGAACTAAGCAGCCACGACACTGAGGATGAGCCTTCAGCAATTGTAATGCCTGATGTCATGGGCCACTTCCAACTCAAATCTAGTTGGCTGAGTGTGCTACCAAGGTACCGTGGTAGGCCAGGAGAGGATCCCCATAGCTTTTTGCGTGAGTACGTCAAGGGGTGCAAGGTGGGTAAGTTACAAGCAGGAGCCACTGTGGAGCAGCTCCGACTAGTGGCATTCCCTTTTGTCTTGACAGGCGAAGCCAACATATGGTTCTCTTCCCTAGAGCCAAACTCCATCACTACATGGAGGGAGATAAAGGAGGCTTTCCTTAAAAATTACTTCCCAGCCACGAAGACTAATGCAATGAAGAAGGAGATAAGTGGGATCCGACAAGATTATGATGAGTCCCTCCGCACCTATTGGCTCAGATTTAAGCGATTGTGAGACAGTTGCCCAAACCATAGGTACTCGGATGGTGAGTTGTTGCAGTTCTTCTATCACGGAATGACGGAAGCCGAGAGGATGCATATGGATTCCGCCAGTGGTGGTGTATTTCTGAATAATACTGCCACATTTGCTCGTAAAATAATAAAGGAGACACTGGAAGCACGTAATGACTTTGCTGAACCTAGCATCCGTCTGGCCAAGCGGACTGCCGAAGTGCGCATTATTGATGACGTGGGACCTCGTGAGCAGGATGACATGACACAGAACAACTCTCAGCTGGTAGCCGAAATGAGAAAGATGACTGAGATGATGACTAAAATGGTAGCTGGAACGAATAAGGTGCAAACAGAGGAAGTTTGTGGAATCTGCAGAAATATGGGACATCCTACCCATAAGTGTAACCTTGCACCCACCGACTCCCTGGCCCAAGCAAATGCTACTGGGAACTGGAATGGTCCACATCAGAGAAGGGACCCTTACTCCAACACAAATAATCAAGGGTGGAAAGATCATCCTAGTTTTAGATGGACTGAACCAGGCAGCCAGGATCAAAGTCAGCAGCCTCAGTATCAGGGTCACCAGAACCAGTACCAGAATCAGGCATACCGACCACCTCAGCAGAGAGGGTTCCAGCAGGGCCATAATTTGTACCAACCACAACAAAATGGTAAAGATTCTGGTGATGTGATCAGTACCATACTCGACCAGCATAAGGAACAGACGGCTAGTATCAACAGCCTAGCCAACATGATATCCCAGTTGTCAGCTTCCATGCAGGAGTTGAGGGGTAACCAGGGCAAACTGCCTTCACAGGTTTAGGTACCACCCAGGGAGAATGTAAGTGCAATATCTATAAGAAGTGGGATGGTGTTAGAACCTATGGCAAGGAAATCAGCAACAACTATGGTCGAACTGCCCAAGCAGACTACCGCATCAATGTTTAGACAATCTGATATTGAAGAAAAACCCATGCCCAGGTTGAGTCTTAAAGGGGGTAACCCATATGGTCCACCTCTATTCCCAAACAGCCTGATTAGCACGAAGCAAGTGAAGGTGAAACCAGAACAAGACGAAGGAAACACCAGCAGAACTGCAAGTGAGATAACCTTGAGAAGTGGGAAAGTGCTAGAACCAGTAGTCAAGAAATCATCAGCTACTATGGTCAATCTGCCCAAGCAGACCATCAACTCTGAACATGGAGGAGAAGAGTTTGTGCCTGAAGACACTGAGTTTGCAGAGAGGACACCAGCCAGATTGAGCCTTAAAGGGGGTAAGTCGTACAGTGAACCTCCTTTTCCAAATAGCTTGATTGGCAAGAAGCAGAAGCCAAAAGAGGATCCAAGTGAGTATTTGGCCATTTTTGAAAAGATGAAGGTCAACATAACCTTCCTGAAGGCCATCAAGATTCCACCCATTGGAAAATTTCTGAAGGAATTTATAGCTGGCAAACCAAGAGGAGTACGAAAGATCATCATGGGTGAGAATGTGTCTGCAGTCATTAAGAAGAAGTTGCCGCCAAAGTGCAAGGACCCAGGTATGTTTTATTTACCTTGCATAATAGGTAACAAAAAAATTGAGCATGCTATGTGCGATTTAGGTGCTGCAATTAATGCAATGCCTCTTTCAGTATACAAAACTTTAAAGGGTGTTGAATTGGTAAATACTGAAGTGGTTATACAGTTGGCTGATAGATCTTGTGTGTATCCTAAAGGTCTGTTAGAGAATGTATTGGTTAAAGTGCACTCGTTTGTTTATCCTGCTGATTTTTATGTTGTGGAAATGAGTAGTAACCCCTCCCAAGAATCAGCCGGAGTCTTGTTAGGTCGTCCTTTCCTAAAGACTACTAGATCTCTTATTAATGTGTATAATGGGACGATTTGTTTGGACTATTGTGGTGAAAAGGTTACTTTTAGTATGGATGACGCCATGAAAAGTCCAACGATTGTTCAGAATGTGTTTAGTGTTGATATAACTGACCCTTTTGTCCAAGAACCTCTTGAGACAAATTTTTTGCATGATAAGCTAAAGGCAGTCGCCTATATAGAGCCAAACCTCAGTCTGCCCAAGCAGAACCCCGCAGGAAAAATTAGCCCATTGTTAGTTCAAGTTTCGCAGCTTGAATTAAAACAATCTCCAAGTTCTGATAAGAAGAATGACCAGAGATATGAAGAAGGTATGAAAGCCAATGTGCAAAAAAGAGGTAAGAAAACAACATGGCTTGAAACACCTATACAATTTGATACTGGTCAACAGCTCTACCAAGGCAAAGGAGGAGTGCTGGCAACTTCCAATGTCAAGGATTTACCTGGTGAGATGAACAGGACAAAATGGTATGAACCACCGGACGGGGATTCTATTTACCCAAACGGAGGAGTGGAAAAAAATCCATTGTGGTGTTGTCCATATCATTGACAGAGATATACTGAGTCTGGCCAAAGACTATCAAGAAAGGCGCTAATGGGAGGCAACCCAATTTTTATCGCTTTCAGTTTTTTCCCTTTTTCCCAAAAAATAAAATAAAATTAAAAAATTTAAAAAAAAGAAAAGAAAAAAAAGGGTGATGTAGTACAGTAGTCCATAACTTTGGACTAATGTTTCAGTTTTCTACATGCAGGTATGAAATTAAGCAAAGAGTTGCAGGAGGTTTGCCTGGAGCTAACAGAGCGTCACAATGCTGTCATGTAGCACATGAATTAACAGTTTGGAGCTATAGTTGCCCACCTTGTTGAGACTTGGGGTCCGATTACCCGGCAACCCTTTGAGTAAGTTTGCTACTCCTTTTATGCAGAGTCTTGTATATAAGTGTTGTGTGTTCTCAAGTCTCGAATTTGTTCTTGTTTTGTCAACTATAGTTTTGCATGACTTTTGTGTAATCCTTACTTTAATATGATTGCATGCTTGCGGGCAAGCATGATTTTAAGTGTGATGATATTGTGATCCCTTTGGTCTCTTTCTTATTCTATATATCTCTTTTCTTTTGTGTCTTATTATGTTTTGTTTTTTGCTTTGTGAGTCATGCACTTGTCAACTATGTTTTTCTTGTGAGTCCAGTTTTTGTTATGCCCAAGATAAACTTTGATTTGAAAAAGCACCATAGAAGAAAAATAGATCATGATATATGCATGCTAAATGGTTGTGGTATCGGTTTGAACTTGTTGATTAGGCATGGTTTAGCTAAAAGATTCTTTTTCTTAGCCTACTTAAAAAATGTTTTTAAGCCTGCATGGATGTTGTGAGGTGAGAGCTCTCTTGTTTGCCTATTTTGACTGTCAAGATGGTTCTTGCATGTTGTATGACTGGATGACGGGGGACCTGTCTAGGGTAACTCTTTTGGCTTGAATTTCTAAACCTACCGATACAGTTATCCCCTAGTAAGCCAATTGTAGCCTTGACCATTCCAAAAAATGTCACTATATATATATAGCCAAGGCCTATGTTTTAACTCTCTTTTTTCCCCCCCAGTGTGCATAATGATCATGATAAGTTGTTCTTGCTGCCCTACATTGTTATTGAAGAAGGTATCAATTGTGAAGTTGTCATATGCATGTTTTGCTCACCTAAGAGGAGGCTCTACAGTGGTTAAGTAAAGAAAGACCACAATTTCTGGTTATAATTTGATTGATATGGAGTTTGTCTATGTGTTGAAGGTTACAAATTAGCCAAAGCATACATGTTGGGTAGATGATCTGATGATGTACCTGTAAAGAGCAGTACAATTCTGATTATGTGAGCTCTTTATTAAATTTATGGTACTGTTTTGTAATGTAAAGAAAGAGGGCAAATGCAGCTCCAACCTGGGAAAAATACATGTGTTCTATCTACCTTAGTGGATGTTAATGATTCCGTGTTTTTGAAACAGTAAGTTCTCTCTCATGCACACTGGATTGTTTGGATCAATAATGAGCTTAGAACCTAATACGGCCCAACCAGATACAGATCCCTAGCCCCATTGCGTCCAAATATTTTTAAGGTTGTTCTTGACAGGGGTACATCATGTAACTCAACTGTGGTGATGGTCAAATGGTCAAGCTTGAGAGATCTGGCTAGACTAGGAGAGTGAGTGTCCCAAATTGTTTCAATATATGAGATTGTGAGCATCATTACCTATAGAGTATCTGCAAGGAATTATTTGGTTAAGCTGTGTTTACTTCAACAGGTTATGGTTTGCTGGTTGATTGGGTGACTTGCATATAACTTAATCCATTTTAATTCTTGTGGTGCAAGTAAGATCAGTTCTATATTCTGGGCAAGCAAAAGTATGAGTTTCAGTCTAATTCTTATTGAGTCAGTGAGAGTCTCTGGTTAGTTGTGTTTTTTCTTTTTCATTTATTCACTCCTCTTTGCATTCTGTTATTTTACTTATGTGTTCTCATATCTGTTGAGTCATAAACAACAAAGTAAAGACTTGTTTTAATTCTTCACTTCACGCTTGAGGACAAGCGTTATTCAAGTGTAAGGGTATTTGATGTGTGTCTTTACGTTGTTTATTTATACGGTTTAAATCCGTAGATCTCACGGGTATTTGCAGTTATTTGTGATGAATTATGCAGGTTTAAGTCACGAGTTGTGATGTGTAGGAGGACTGCAAAAGAAAGCAGAAATGAAGTTTTGACCGCCTAACGGGCCATTTGCGTAGTAGAGAAGCTGTTACGGGTTCTTCCTAAACTTTCTATTGGGTTCATGACACACAAATAGGCCCAATAGAAAGGGAGCATGTCCGAGTCTGAAGAGAAAGAGCCCAGAAGGAATTAATTCACCTGCCAGATCTGAGTTACTTCTGATGCAAGTAACGAAGAGTTGTTATGCAACTGTGTTTCCTAGTTTAAGTCGACTTGTGACACTTGTAGGAATTTTATTCCTACCATGATACATTATTCCTATTTCAATTCTGCTGCCTTAGTTGTTATTTCCTAGTTTAATTCTCCCTTTTAGGAAAATAGTTAGTTTCCTTATATTAAACTAACTCTGCACATTATAAATGGACAGAGTTAGTATAGAATTATTCATTCCGATATTTACTAGTTTTAGTTCTCTTTCCCGTACGTAGAAGGCAGCAGTAGTGGTTTTTTGAGATTTTTCCTTCGGTTCTTGAAGTCCGATGCGTGAGTTTCCGTCGGCGACATTATTCCTTAATCAAGTAGTATCTCTTTTCTTTTCTTTTAATTAGTTCGCTTTTCGGTGCTGGTTGTCTTTTTAATTCCCAATTGATTAATTGTTTCGGTAGTCCAGTAGTAGTTTAATGCATGCATGCACGAATTCCCTTTCTTTTATTGTTAATTGATTTGCTTTCGGTACTGTAGTTCAAATAGCTAGTTAGTTGATATTTTAGGGAATTAATTAGTTGATTAGATTGCTTCGGTTCCGTGAAGTTAATAAATGCATGTTAGTTAATCATTGCTTTCAGTGCTCTTGGTAGGAGTATTAGTTAATTAATCTATTAGTGCTTGTTTGAATTTAGTTGAATCCGTGAGTCAGTAGTGGTAGTTTATTAGATTTACCCGTCAGTAGATAGCTTTAGTTTATTAGTTCATTAGATTAATATGAATTCTTTTTATAATTATTGTTTAATTAGTTTAGTTAATATGAGTAGCTAAATCTTCAAATCCAGCATAATGTAAATAGCAACTAAGCTATGCATGTCATGAAACCGAATTGTTCGTAATTAATATGCATGTGTTCCCTTTCACTCTGGGTAGATTCAGTAGATTCAGTAGATTCAGTACTCATTACTTGAATTTATATGAGCCTGATCAACTTGTGTAGATTCAGTAGAACCAATTAATCCGTCTCACTACTTCATGTCATTTAGTGGATAGGTTAATTAGTGGTGAAGTACCGACATGTAATGCAAGGTAAGGGGTTAGTAATTCTAAACTAGTGACGCGGCTAGGAATAACTAGAATCAGGTTCTCCTAATTATTAATGTTGTTGGTATAGTTAATGGGTGTCGGCTTTTCCGGCCTGTTCTATATTAATTAGAGTACAATTATGTCTGTGCTTATTCACGGTAGTTGTCGATAAATAAGGGGGAATTGGGTAATGTCTGTGCTTATTCACGGTAATCTATAACTGCTTGATACATGCTAATTAATATATCTTTGAGTTTGTGATTGACATGCATGAAATTATTGTACATTTACATGTTGCTGGATTGCTATAAATTTGATAATTTAATCTCCTTTTCATTAGTGTTTTTACTTAGTAATCACAAGTGACTTTACAAGGCACTCCGGTGCACAAAGGTGGTTGCTAACCAAACAGTTGCTTGAAATCAGTAGGATTAAGAATAATAATCACTCCGTTCCCTGTGGATTCGACCCTGCGTTCTACTGTGCTAATCTTAGCTATTTTGCAGGTCTTGTAGTAAATTACTATCTTTTGTTAGAGCGAGCGATAGCTCTACCAAGTTTCAATGTTTTTATAAAAATAAAGTAATGATTTTCTGGGTAGAAATAGTGTCTGTAAAATAAAAAGTATATTGCTTGTTTCTTTAAAAAAAAAAATTGATCGTTGCGTGCGCGTGCATGTAGTGGAGTCTTCTGTCGGACGGTGCATCCGCCTGACAACACCACCCTTTATTTTTCCATTGTTCTTATTAATGTGTATGAGTGTCACATGTTAGATGAAAATAGAGCAAATATTGTCAAATTTTGAGTTCGGTATCATTTTTAAACAACTTTTAAAGTTAATGGCCGAAAATGAAACAATTTCAAGATTAAATGACAAAAGATAAACAACCGTCCAAGTTCAGGGAATTTTAACTTTCTGAATGTTTGAACTGCTGGTATCAACCACCGCCTTCACACGCACACACGCTCTGTCTACAACCAGTTGCTGACGGGTAGTTGAAGTTCATTATATTTCATCATCCTACAAATATCGCTCCAATGAACTTGAGTTTTAGATCATAAAAATAATGAGAACTCATCATCATAATTTCCACTTTTTTCTTCTTCTTCTCTTGATTTATCTCACAATTACAACCATTTCCACTCCACTCTTCCTCTGGATGATCAATACTCGATCGTCGCCACCAAAACAAGTCACGATTTCCTTTCGGAAGACAAAAGGGTCCACGAAATCTTCCAGGAATGGAAGGAGAAGCACGGAAAAGTTTATGGGAACTCTCGGGTGGCAGAGCAAAGGTTCCAAGTCTTCCGGGAGAACTTGGAGTATATAGTGGAGATGAACTCAGTCAGAAAATCATCATCCGGCCGGGAGCTTGTTTTGGGATTGAACAAGTTTGTGGATTTGACCAATGAGGAGTTCAGGAACAAATATATCTCCAAAGTTAAGAATGTCAAGAGGAGGAATATTCAAAAGGGCGCTGATCATGATTTGCTAAGAAAATCCATGGCGGTTTCTTGTGAGGCTCCATCTTCCTTGGACAGGAGGAAGCGTGGCGTTGTAACTGCTGTTAAGGATCACGGACTGGTAAATTCCGTCACCAATTTTTCATTTTGAATTCTATACTTCCTCTGTCCCATATAAAGAATCATGTTTCAAACCAATAAAAGAATTCAATTTATATTTGTTTACTTTGCATACACTTACTAATACAATAACGTGTGGTCCACAATTTAGCCTAAGTAAAGCACATATATAAGTAGAAAATATAGGGTCAGCTGACCTACTTTTGGCGGCGTACATTTTTCAAATTAGACTCTTTAATAGAATGAGGGCGTACCAAATTTTCATCACTCCTAATGTAAACCTTTTACATTTTCAATACTTTTTAAAATCAATCTTATAAATTTTTCATCTTTGTTTAAGTTTATATATTCTCAGCTTGAACACCAGCCTACAATATGCTTCCTCTATTGCATTGGAAGAGCCAAGTTTTGAGAATGTATAACTCTTTATTAGTTACAAGGTACAATACTTAAAATAAGTAATTTGTTACAATTTCTTTTTTTTACTAATGTCCTTATTTTTCAAAGGTGGGTTAGTTGTCAACCACACATAATTATATAAGTAAGTATATGAGAAGTAAATAAATCAAATGTAGCAACAAAAAAAAAACATTTTAATTGGAACTGAATTTTTTGAATGGAACGGGGAATATAATATCAGTACAGAGTGTGTTGATTTCAGACCTGTTTGGTATGCAGGAAGTTGTTGGGCATTTTCTTCAGCAGGAGCAATTAAAGGAGTAAATGCATTAGCCACAGGAGTCCTCATTAGCCTATCAGAGCAAGAACTTGTTGATTGTGATTCCACCAATGATGGGTGTAATGGTGGAGATATGGATTATGCTTTTGAGTGGGTGATCAACAATGGTGGGATTGATACTGATTCTGATTATCCATACACTGCCTCAGATGGCACCTGCAATATCACCAAGGTACCACAATCTATTGATCATGAACAGCTGCAGATATAGTGATAGTTGTACTGTTAATTTATTTGTAATTTTACTCGAATGCGACATTATTTGCTAAAACTTCGAAGGCCGGCATGTAAATTAGCAAAAAGTAAGGAACTAGGACACGGTAAATTTGAAGGATCAAGATGTTACTTTTGGGTAGATTCTAAGGATCGGGATGTAATTTAAAGATTACACTCTGGTTTCTATAGGATCAGGGTGGTAATTTATTGAAATTTCATAGGTCAACATGTAATTTATAAAAGGTGAGGAACTAGAATGTAATTTTTCTGAGTAATTTTTAGGGATCGGGATGTTACTGTTCGGGTAGCTTCTAATAAGGATAGGGATATTACTGTCAGGTAGCTTCTAATTAGGATGGGGATGTAGTATAAAGATTACACTCCGGTTCCTACAGGAACCAGTGTGAAATTTATTGAAATTTCAAAAGTCAATATATAATTTAGTAGAAGGTAAGGAACTATAATGTAATTTTTTTCGGCTAAACTTAATTGATTGGGATGTTATTTTGGGTAGATTCTAAGTATCGGTGTGTAATTGAAATATTACGCTCTGATATAAGAACTGGGGATGTAATTTGGTAAGAGGTTAGGAACTATAATGTAAATTTTTTCCTTCTTATCATTTGACATTTTGATATCAGGAAGAAATGAAGATTGTGACCATTGATGGCGACAAAGATGTGGAAGAGGAAGAAAATGCATTACTTTGTGCTGTTGCCAAGCAACCTGTTAGTGTTGGCATAGAAGGTTCAGCTACAGATTTTCAGCTATATACAGGGGTAAAACTTCATTGAAAACAATCCAATTTAGTAAGTTTATCCTATGAACAATAACTCATAATTCCAAGTTCCCTAATTAATGTCTGAAACTTGTGCAATGCAGGGGATCTATGACGGCAGCTGCTCGAATAATCCGAAGGATATAAACCACGCCGTTCTGGTGGTTGGTTATGGATCCGTAAGGCGGCGAGGACTATTGGATTGTAAAGAATTCTTGGGGTACCTCATGGGGAATTGAGGGTTATATTTATATGAGAAGGAACAGTAATTTGAAATATGGTGTTTGTGGCATTAATGCAATAGCTTCTTATCCAACTAAAGAAGCTTCTTCAGCCCCACCTCCATATCAGCCTCCGGCTGTTCCACCACCACTTACACCGCCTTCCCCTCCATCTCCAAGTGATTGTGGAGACTTCTCCCATTGTGCCCCAGATGAGACTTCTTGTTGTCTTCTTCAATTCATGGACTGGTGCTTAATCCATGGTTGTTGTGAGTACGAGGATGGTGTTTGTTGTAAACATACAGATTATTGTTGTCCAACTGATTGTCCAACTGCTCGAAAGTGTACATCTTTGTATCTGTAAACTTGTAGGACATAAAACAATATATATCCTGATAATATAAAAAGAGATTAACGCACAGCGGAATAAAACTTCTTTGTAATAACGAACAATAAACAAACCCGCACGCACACAATCTGTGCGGCGCACCTAAGCCAAAGCTTGGTCGAGAAACAACCCGAAGGCTATTCAGTTTCTCTTTGTATCTCTCTGTCTATCTCTGTATCTCTTTGTGATTACAATGATCACCCAATGCCTTTATTTATATGCTAAACTATCCTTGAATCCTATCATAAATCTGATTCAGAATTATTTCCTAAAAGAAGTAGGTTTTCCAAAACAAACACTAAACCAAATTAGAAATAGACAAATAATAAATCCTACTACAATTATAATTACCTAATTAGTAAATACAAGTTTGGTTTAATTAATTCCAACATAGCCTCCCTTAAACTAAACTTGGATCAAAGCAGGTCCATCGCCATCATGCGCTTGAATCTCCATCGTCATTTCTTTCAGAGTGTAGACAACATGCGAAACCACCTTGTAATAGTTTTTCAGCTCTACTTTCAAACTCTTCGTAGAGACACCTTTGTATCTTCCATGAATCTTTTGTGGAAACTCATCTTTATCGAAGAATTTATTCATATCCACCCATTCTTCTTCATCCGAGTTCATCTTCTCATCAACCTTGCAATCAACCTTGCAAATGCCAAAAACATCCTCGCAAACTCGAGACATCACCTTTAAATAAGATGTGGACACGAACTTGCATTCTGAGAAAGTCTTATCAAATTTCTCAGTCTGGTCAAAGAATTCACTGATATCTACCCATTCATCTTCAGAACAGAGCTTTCCATCGATATTGCTAATATCATCAATGCCTTTAGATATAACAATGTCCTTGCAAACCCAAGGCTCCACTGTCACATTTTTAACCTGATCGGACTCTCTCCCAAATAAGGAGTCGACTTCACTTCAATTGATCTGCTCCGGTTCAACAGAGTTTTCAACACTTCCATGATCACTTTTATCTACGTGATCATCAATTTCAATATCTCCCTCTTGTTCTGAGACACATACAATTTCTTCTTCTTCTTTGACCAAATCAACACTTTTAAAGTCTTCATCCTCCTCGACACATTCTTGCTTAATGATATTTTGGCTCTCTGTATTGTCGCTAGAAGATCCATCCTCCAAGCTTTCACTATGAACTTCAAGCAATGCTTCATCAAACTCCTCATCCATTAATACGAAGGCTTCAACTTGAACATCACAATAATTATCAATAACAGTGGCATGCTCTTCTATGTCTTCAAAACGTTTAGACCAACACTCTCTTTTATAATCTACAATTTGTTGGGTAAAAGACATCTCATAAGTCACTAGTTCACATTCCAGGTCGTCGTATCCAAACATAGAGAAATCCTTGGTGACTTCTAAAACCAACTTCTTTTTTTGAAATTTCCAAGTCAACGTGCGGAGAACTTTTGACACTATTTGTTCTTCTGTCATCTTCTCACCGTTGATTCTCATCTCACTAACGATGGATTTGACCCTGTCCATGTATTCTTGGACTCTTTCATCAGGTTTCATCTCTGCCAACTCAAATTGCTCCTTAACTCCTGCAGTTTGACTCTTTGAACGTTTTCGTTTCCTTGATTGGCAACTTTTAACTTTTTCCAAAACTCCTTAGCTGTCTTTACATCCATTAAATTTCTGCATATGTCTAATCTAATATTCGTTCTTAAATAATACAGAGTCAATCGATACTGATATTGATTTATCTTTGATTCTTTGCTTTCTGCAAATTATGACTCAGATCCCGACTCAATCACGTGCCATATTTCAATACTTCTAAAGAAATCTTCCATCTGTTGACACCATGATTCATAATTCTTTTTGCCATCAAAGACAAAAACAGGGCACTTATGAATGATAAGGAAAGAAGACATCGTGAACCCAGAAATTATTTCAACATATAATCGGAAAACAAATATAACAAATCAAAGCTTTCAAACAATTAATCCAAACTGCACCTCTCACGGCTGATTTTGTTTGAATCAGAATGGTTTTGCAAAAAAAAAAACTGACCAATTTGATATGGCCCACAAGCGAAACACGTCAAACTGATTTGATGATGATCAAAAGATTTCTCTCTTACCAATTTTTGGCTGAACAAGCAGGAGGGCTTTCCACCGATTTTCTCTTCGTCAATAGGAACTGATCGATCAGGTTACGGTGGCTTATTCAGTATAACACTGTTCTGTAATATGCCAAATTCTGAGCGCAAAATTTTGAATACACTCAATCAACGGAATTCACACCACCAATCAATTTTTCTGGCTCTGATACCACTTGTAGGATATAAAACAATATATATTCTGATAATATAAAAAGAGATTAACGCACAGCGGAATAAAACTTCTTTGTAATTACGAACAATAAACAAACCCGCACGTACACAATCTGTGTGGCGCACCTAAGCCAAAGTTTGGTCGAGAAACAACCCGAAGGCTATTCAGTTTCTCTTTGTATCTCTCTGTCTATCTCTGTATCTCTTTGTGATTACAATGATCACTCAATGCCTTTATTTATATACTAAACGGAAAAAATGCAAAAGTGGTCCACAATCTTTACCCCTGTTTCAAATGTAGTCCACAATCTTTAGTAAGTAGCAAATGTAGTCCACAATGTATCCATTTTGTTGCAATTTTAGTCCAAAAACGGAAATTGGACCTTGACTAACGGTCAACGGGTTTGACCGTCAGTCAAACCCGGATTTGACCCTCCTAAAACCACTTCACCTCTTTCTTCCAAAACCATTTCTCTCATCCACTCATCCTCTCATCTTCTTCTTCTAAAATCCGATTAAAAAATTCATCTTCTTCGTCTGGTGAAGCTGGCCTTGCTTTCCATGCCCATTTGTTGAAACTGGGTCGTGTTAATGTAAGTATATTGCAATGCGATTATGAGTTGGTATGGGAAATATGGCTCCGTTGAGTCTGCTAGGAAAGTGTTCGATGAAATGTCTGAAAGGGCTGTTGCGGATTGGAATTCGATGATATCCGCGTATTGGAACTGAGGAAAGGAATTGGAGGCGGAGAAATTGTTTGGTTTGATGCCGGAGAAGAATATCATCACGTGGACTGCGATGGTGTCCGGTTTTCGCAGAATGGACAATCAGCAATGGCTATAGAACTCTTCAAAGAGATGATAACCAACAAGGACATAAAACCAGATGAGGTGACCATGTTTGGTGTAATCTCAGCTTGTGGCCATTTGGGAGCTCTGGAAATGGGAATTGGGTAGTAAAGTTTCTTACTGAAAACTGGATCGAGTTAAGCATTTCAGGACACAATTCTTTAATCTCTATGTACTCCAAATGTGGAAGTATGACACATGCTTACAATGTTTTTCAAGAAATGCAGAACAGAGATGTGATATCCTACAATGCCTTGATAACTGGCTTTGCAGCTTATGGAAGTGGCATTGAAGCTCTTGAAGTCTTTTCAAAGATGAAAAAGGAAAGTATTAAACCGGATCGCGTAACTTATATTAGCATCCTAACAGCCTGCAGTCATTCAGGGTTGTTAAAAGAAGGAAGAGAAGTTTTTGACTCAATCGCTGAACCGGACATTGATCACTTTGCCTGCATGGTGGATTTATACAGTCGAGTTGGAAAATTAGATGAAGCAAAAGGATTGATTGATGTAATGCCAATGCATCCACACGCTGGAATCTATGGATCTCTCCTCAATGCTAGCCAAGTACACAGACGGATTGATCTTGGAGAGTTTGCTGCATACAAACTATTCGATGCCAGTCATTGGTAGACTGAATTTTGGTGCAGAATTTTCTTTGGAAATGTATGTGCTGAAATTTGTGTGCTGAAATGTATGGACTGAAATATGCGGGTATTGGGATAGAGCTTTGATGTTGTTGGACTGTTCTAATCACAGCTGATTGCTGATTGCTCTTAATGTTGCTGGAATTCTGTTCTGAATTTTGGGAGATTATAGCTTGATTGATGCTACTGCTGGTTTCCTATCCAGTTTGGAATTTCTTAATTGATGATATGTATGCTTTTGGAGCTGGGCACTTTTATGTTTGGTGAGGTTACTCTGTTTAGCTACATTATGGAATAGGATTGTGTTTAGATCAGAAATTTGTAATAATTGTGGTAGTTGAAATTTTGGTAATGCTGAATTTTTTGTTCAACTTCTGGAGTTTTTGCTGGGAATTTCTGACTGGAATTGAGTAGCTATGTGCTGTTTTGGGGATTTGGTTGCTGAAATTAGACGGGATAATGGAATGGGGTTTGACACGAAACAAAGGATGGTTGCTGGAAAACAGAATGCTCTGCTTCTGTTTCTTGAGAAGCTCGGCCAGCTGAAATTAATTCTGTTGCCTCGGAGGCTTCAAAACCATCGAAAGCGGCCGAAGCACAAAGGAACAGTAAAAAAGGAGCAGACTTTACAACAAGGTCATGATGGGGTTTAAGCTTGGAAAAATTTATGGGTTTTGCAGCTTTGAATGGGAGCTTAATGCTAGAGAAAGAAAGGTTTTCAATTGAAGAAGATGGTTTTGGAAGGAAGGGGTGGGGTGGTTTTAGGAGGGTCAAACCCGAGTTTGACTGACGGTCAAACCCGTTGACCGTTAGTCAAGGTCCATTTTCCGTTTTTGGACTAAAATTGCAACAAAATGGATACATTGTGGACTACATTTGCTACTTACTAAAGATTGTGGACTACATTTGAAACAGGGGTAAAGATTGTGGACCACTTTTGCATTTTTTCCTATACTAAACTATCCCTGAATCCTACTATAAATATAAATCTGATTCAGAACTATTTCCTAAAACAAGTAGGTTTCCCAAAACAAACACTAAACCAAATAGGAAATAGACAAATAACAAATCCTACTACAATTATAATTCCCTAATTAGCAATTACAAGTTTGGTTTAATAAATTCCAACAATCCCAGCAATCTGTCATCAAACCGGCTAATTTTTCCAGGCAGTCAGCCGCGAATCCGAGGGGTCAAGCTCATGTGACTTTCGACCTTCCTATGGTAGAAAATATCCCAGAGGCAAATGCCGAAACTGACAACGTTGCACTTATGGTCGTAAGGGCCGCAACTGATGACTTCAGGAGCCATATAGCCTTTGGTGTCTGTGAATCCAGTCATTTCAGCTAGATTTGAAGCGTCAACTCTCGAAATACCGAAATTGATGAGTTTTACCCTTCTGTCGTTGTCGAGTAAGATGTTGTCTGTTTTAATGACCCGATCTTTCTAGAGTGCAAGTAAGACAGCCTACAAATATTACAAATCAAGATTAATTCAAACAGACATAAATATATATATATATATGTGTGAATATTAATATCCATGTGATTCTAATTAATAGATTAACTATGGCGTGAGATCACCTGTACTCGTGGGTTCTCATACGAGAGTAAAACAAAATTAACAATTTTTTTTTCCTCATTTTAAATGATACATAGGCAAACCGACAGAAGATAATATCAACCCACCTAATTGGACCTTGAAATTCAGTGTCTCGAGTGCCACACTATCCCTCTAATATTTCATTGGATCCCAAAAGCGACCCCACTGAACATGTGAGGAGGACCGTGATCCTGACTAGTTTCAAACTTCCTAACTAGAGCTAGCTAGTCGAGAAGGAAGTAACAAGTTAATTCTACATTTAACTTACGTATTATCTTTCTCCTATATATAATTTACCGAAATGTACTATAATCCATTCAAGGAACTATTCATTACTTATATAACTATTTATGTAATTACACTAGTAATGCGGCATAGGATGTAACGTACCCTCTTGCGATATCGAGACAAGGCAACAAGCACTGTTTGGCTTGAAAGATTTTCCAGGTCGGGGCCTCACGTTTATTTTTTATATCAACTTTGTTCCTCCGATAAACTGCAAAAGATGAACCACCCTTATTAGCCGTATATATTTAACTATTAAATTATTTTTTTATAACTTATTTAACTGTCCAAATTCTTTTTATTCATATGTTGGACCACTCATAAATTTCTAAATGTATTTTCTGATTTCACCAATGATCACAATTAAATACTCCCTTCGTCTCACTCAAAGAGTCCACTTTGAAATGTGTACAACTTATTATAGATTGTGAGGTACAACACCTAAAATAAGTAATTTACCACCATATATTTTCACTTATATCATTACTTTAGAAGTAAGGGTTAATTGTGAACCACACATTGTTATATTAGTAAGAGTATCTAATGTAAATAAATTCAAAGTAAACTCTTTAAATGGAACAAGATTTTTTTTTTAAAAGTGGACTCTTTGAATGGGACGGGCCGACGGGGGAGTATATATTTCCAATATTTACGTGCGACTTTTTGTCCATCGTATCAGCCTTCGTAAACCGCCCCATAAGTACCGCAAGCTATGTAGTTCTCGATTTCCAGTTTCTGCTTCTTGAAGTTGGCCATCACTACATCGAAGAAGAACCCACCTGCCATTTTCTCTCTCTAGCTTAATTAGTAACTAATCAGTAATTGATGATCGATGGATTAAGTATATATAGAGTCTAGAGAGAGAAAAAAAAATAAAAATCGCAGGTACTCTAAATCCTAGTCCTAGTTGTTTTTTCGTTTTCGTCAGCTTTAAGGATTTGTACTTTGGTTTCCTATTTAGTACTAATACTTGTACGTAGGTAGTTCTAATTACTTCTATTCAATTATCCATGGCATATAACATAGGATGCTATTTATTGTTCTGGCAATAATTACCGTTTGTATTTTTACATTTCTAATACACTTTCACATTAAATTTTGTTTTCCAAACACGCACAAAAAATCGTAGGTTACGATTGAACTACATTTTGTTTTACTCTCGGATCCTACCAAATCAACAGCCCAGCAACAACAACAAAAACAGAAGCTTTAAAAATCATCAAAGCCCAACACATATAATTAGCAATTTCATCTGGACAGATCCTGAATTTCTGGTACGTTATATTGTATTACAATTTAATTTTAAAATATTACATGTGTGCTAAATATATAATAATACGTATTATAGATGTAAAAAAAATTATTACAAACAAATGTAACTCCATTTTCAGTTTAAAACCAAGTACCATACAAAAACCATTGAATGGTGGCGCCTTCTTTCTAGGTGAAAATTGAACTGATCATGGTAATTGAGGTCCAATGAAAATTGGCGTTAGTTTGCAAATAAAAGGATTTTCCATTCCCTAAAGCAATTAAGTTTCATTTGTCTTTCTGTTTGTGCAAATTCATCCAGTGCTAGTGTCGAAGGTTTGGCCCCTTAGTGAATTAAGCAATTGAATCAGAATGCGTTATTAGAAGAGAATACCACATTACCATTGCAAATATTTGAAAATGAATTAATCACACTCTTCTTGTTAATGTAAGTAACTGCAGTTTAGTAAATATCCACAGCCATCATTTTATATTTTCATTATTGAAAACAAGTTTCATTCTTTTGTCTTTTATGAAATATTATTTATGGTCTAGGGATATTGATGGGAAAATACAAAATGAAAGTCCATATTAATTCGATAGTTACAATCAATACAAAAGTTAGAGCTCAAACAATAAAAAAAAATCCCACAATCAAACTGTCAGGATCTGAAGTATTAATTGGGAAAATAGAATTAGTCGAACGGTATCGTTTTGGCAGCCGATTTACTCCTTTCTTTTGTCAGTAGAATTGTTAGATATAGTGCACAAACAACAAAGGAGAAGGGGGTGTATTTTGTGATTCATTTTCTCATATAAAAGAATTCTCTCTTCTCCCTCAAGCTTCTGTTCTTCTTTCTTTCTTCTATCCCCCTCTTCTGTTCAATTACTTTTCTGGGAATTTCAAGATTAAGTCCTGACACAAAGCCGATTGAAGGCCCATTATGAAAGCCCAATAAAGAAGGCCCAATATACAAAGGCATATCAAATTCATAAAATGGGCCAAGTCAAAAGCAAATCTGTGAGGATAAGTGATTCAAACCATGTCGTTTAGTTGAGTGTAGGAAATTTATATATGTTGAGTAAAACATTTAGGGAGATATGTTTTGATTATGAATGAAAATTCATTTTCTCTGATTTCTCTCTTCCTCTTCGGATCTTTTTCTTCTCCGTTCTTTGCTCTCCCTCCTTTCTTCTGTGACTTCTCTCATTTCTTTTGATTTTCTCCCTCAATTTAATTCTGGTTTGGTAATTTGGATAGAAGGGCATGACAAAATCCCACCAACCCACAAATTCAAGGCCCATAAACAAGTCGGGCTGATCACATTTTTGAATCCCATGACTTGATTAAGGTGATCAATTGTGATCTAAATTCCATGCAAGCATTGCTTGTTAAAATAGGAGGCTTTTGCACAAAATTTAAGAATTATACGATATTATGAGAATTATGTGTGTGTGAGCTTTGTCTCTCAATTTTAGAATTTTTCACTCAACTTCATAGTATTTCACTTATTTAATTTAATTAAACATATACATAATACTGATCTAACACCTATAGAAGTATAAAACTAATTATAATTGCACTACACAAATCTCGTACCAACAGCGCAAATCTGTCATTGGTGACTGATGAAGGTCTGAAAACGGAATTTTTAACTAAGTCTTAATCTACCATAAACATGCGTATAATCACTATAAGGGGCCGTTTGGTTCGTAGAGGGGAATGGGAATGGGAATGGGAATGATAATAGTGGGGAATGATAGTAGAGGGAATGATAGCATTGGTGTTGTTTGGTTTGTGATAGGGAATGACTATCATTACCATAGATGGTGTTTGGTTCACAAATAAACTTTTAGGATTAAAATTTATTTTAATTTTTTTTACATTTAAATTTTGATATATTATAAACTATTTGTGTTAAAATATATTATAATGATGAATTTTAGCACTTAAAACTTTTAAAAAATAAAAAATACGCACAAAAAATGATTTCATTGGGGAATGATTCCCATTCCCCCCAAAATGGAGGGGAATGGATGATGGAAGAAAAGTGGGATATGGGGGTGGGGTCCGGGAAATGAAACCCCAAAACCAAACACCCCATTTCATTTACATTGCCATTCCCCTCTTCCAAAACCCCCAACCAAGCACCCCTAAATGTAGATGAAATAATCATAGGAAGAAAGAAATTATCACAAATTTATATTAATTTATGAATCCCTACTTATACATCACATCCTACTTGTATATCACATCGAACATCAACAAATTTGACATTCTACTGTCTACGTTGTACGGTATGCCATTCTATAAATCATATTCTATACCGTGGATGTATAAAATAATTTCTCGAGTATTTCGTGGCCAAGATTCCCAAATATAATCCATGGAGAGGAGTCTTATAAAAAAATATTTTTATAAAATGTGATTGAGCAGAAATATAGGAAGCAGAAATATTTGCGGGAAAAAACATCCGGAAATCGCGGTAGCTTTTTGCGTGGATAGCGTAACATGTGCTGCCGGGACTTCCACTCGAAATGCCATTATTGTCTTCAAACGTAGATATATTAAACAAAAAACTAAAAAGTGGACCACTGCTTCATATATTTATTAATTTAATTTATGGTAAAAGAAAATTTTAATATAAGATGAAAAAGCAAGCTTCCATTGATTTCGACTTTTTTTTTGTGTTTGGTGGTAATCAATTGTCAACCAGAGTCAGCCATTTATGAATTTTTTTTTTTTCTACACATAAATTTATACTACTAATAAGAAAGGATGAAGAATTTGGAGGGGTTCGGTATCATTCATCCCTTGATTTCCGAACTAGATCCTTTGTCCATTTTTTTTTAGTCTTGCCATGTTGTCTGAGAGTAAACTAACGTTACTTTGTCAATCATTTATATTTAAACAAGTAGTGAGTATGGATGAGTCAAAAAGTAACGTTATTTTATTTTCAGTGAACAAGATAAGGAAAAAATAGACAGAGAATTCGGATTCCGTCCCTGGCCACAGCAGTCACTAAAGTGAAATCTTTTGGGGGATTCATATTTCGTATACCATGTGCACAAGAGCCAAACATTCTTGTCCTACCTTGAAACACCAAAAAAACAAATTAATTGTGAACAAACTTTGTTGTCCTTTTGTCAAATTAATGAGTAATTGTGTTTTATTTTTATAATCCCAACATTAATGCTGGAATCATGAATAAATTCTTGCTTAAGTTAGGATTTTCATCAATAATTTATTTGTTTCAATAACTGTTGGGGAATTTGCCCCACCGAAACTAACACAATGCATTCCATCACAGAGTTCAATAAGTAAATTAAGTCCAACTTGACCTAGAAACTCGAACTGATAGGTTTTGGGCCCAACTTACTTATTAATTACTCTATATTACTCTTATTTTTCACTATGAAATACTTAATACCTACCCATAACACACAACAAAAACTTATCATTGTCCTGTGTTTATTACAATGGTAGTTTTAGTTTGAGGTAAGAGTTCATGACCATTAGTAGTATTTTATGGCTTTTAATAAAAGAAAATAGTGTTTTTATCTTTGTACATTCGAATTCTTATTCATATTATTATGTATGATTGACAATTAATTATTTCATCTATTTCATTAGAAGTGTCTAATTTTTTAAAAATATTTTTTTTTTCAAAAAGAAGAATCATGTTTTAAATTTTTTACTCCTTCTCCTTTTACTAATATAATATGTGTATTCCACAATGAACTCACACTTAAAAAAGTAGAGACATGAATGTAAATGATGTCAAATTAATCATTTTAGATGTTGTACTTTAAAATTCGTACAAAGTTGTACATTTATAAAAATAGACTTTTCTAATGAAATAGAGGGAGTAACACTTCAAAGTTCAAAGCACTAAAACTTAAGTGAATTTGGTTCATAGAAGCTACATAGGTAATGAGGCACGTAGAAAGTAATACCCATAAATGATACTCTCGGGATATTTATCAAGTTTGAAAGTATTATTTGAACCAAAAAAATAATGTAGGTAAGTAAAATTGGTGATATTTGTAAATTTGAGTGTACTTTTAAAGAAAAAATGAGACTCGTAAGTAATACTGACGATACTTGTAAATTTGAGGGTGTACTCGATCTCAAACTAAAAATCATACCCATAAAAAACATCATTGATACATACTAGTTAAAAATGACTCAAATATTGTTGAAATTTGAATTTGATATGAATTATTTTATAAGGTCTTTTCAATTTAAGAAATTACCGATAAAGAACTGCTCAAGTAAAGAAATGAATGTACTGATTTAAGATTTATTAAATACTGTGTGCGAATTGTGTATGTCCCAATGTTGATTTGATTTTTAATAGTTCCATTCGAAAGAATATTATTGTTTCTTTTAACTCAGATTGACCATTACACATTTCCTATGTATAAAATTGCCACTTTAATACTTTAGGTGCATGTAGGGTTCCTTTCTTTTTAATTTTTTTTTTTCTTTTCGCCTCTTCTTTTTGTCCAATCAGGTCAAATATCTATTCCTCTGGCTTCAGATCACCTGTGCAGCAGATGCTGTGCCATTTGTGTGCATCAAATGGAACGACGCCGTTTTCGGTCGTCATGGCCTTGTCCCTTTTTTACGCTTTTTTCCTTCTTTCCCGCTTTTTTGTTTCCTTTTCACCCTTCCTAAATTCCAATCTTTGCAATCCCTTTCTCTTCAATCTCCCTTTCTTACTTTCTTCAAGAAGAAAAGCTGAACAGAAGCTTCTTAGGGGAAAACTCAACAAGATCAACACACTGGGGATAGCTCAATTTCGCATATTCATTGTTAGGTTGAAAAGGTATTTTTTTATTATAAAGAATGAATGTATGATATTCTCGTTTATCTTAGTTTGGTTTTGATTTTGATTTTTGTCTGTTAAGTGAAAAATACATGTAGATCCAAGCCAACCTTTCTTGAATGATAATGTTTTATATTTTTGGAGGTAGGAATGCTACTCTGCATTTGGAAGAGGAAGAATATAGTGTGGTTTTTTTTTATTTTTATCACAGAGCATTCTTTATACTTCTTTATCCTTTGAGGACAGAGGAATTGATCATCTCCTTATATTCTAATTTTAAATTTTTTAGGAGTAAAACTAACCGTTTAATGGCGGGTGCATCTACGTCTTGTCGTCAATTGAGTTTCGAAGACGTTACAGAAGTCGGCAAGAGTGACAGTGGCGAAAATGAGCCTATAGATGCCATGAATGTAGACAGTGATAAGAATTTGCACAGTTTTTGTTCATTAGTAACGAAAGAAATCATTCCAAAAATTGGTATGGGGTTTGAGTCTGAAGAAGATGCTTACCAATTCTATTTGGTATATGCTAAAAAAGTTGGTTTTGGAATACGAAGAAGTAGATTTCTCAATGATAAATCTGGAAACTTGATAGATAGATTGTTTTGCTGTAGTGCTGAAGGTAAAAGGGAAAAGGACAAGAGAAGTATATATGTAAAAGCTCCACGTCCTGAAACAAGGTTTGGTTGTGAAGCAAGAATGAAAATCACAAGTCGAGGAGATGGAAAGCTTCGTGTGGTTCAGTTTATTGAGGAGCATAATCACTATCTCTCAAGTCCAAGCAAGACACATTTACTCAGAGCTCACCGAAAGATAACTTCAACTGCAGCAGTACAAATTGAAATGGCAAATGCTGTAGGAATTCCACCTAAAGCATCTCATGATCTCATGGTTAGACAAGTGGGTGGTCGAGAGAACTTAGGTTTCATCCCAGAGGACTATAGAAATTACTTACGGTCTAAAAGAACAAGAGATGTGAAAAAAGGGGATACAGGAGGTGTTTTGGAATATTTGCAGAAGATGCAATTTGATGATCCGAATTTTTTTCATGCCATCCAAGTTGATGAAGATGATTTAATAACCAACTTTTTCTGGTCAGATGCAAAGATGAGAGCAGATTACTTAAACTTCGGGGATGTTGTTTGCTTTGACACAACTTACAGGAAGAACAATGAAGGCCGTCCAATTGCAATATTTGTTGGTGTAAATCATCACAAACAGACGACACTCTTTGGTGTTGCATTGTTATATGATGAGACAGCACTCACGTTTGAATGGTTGTTTGATACTTTTGCTAGAGCTATGTGTGATAGAACACCTAAAACTATTCTTACGGACCAAGATGCAGCGATGGCAAAGGCTTTGGCATTGAGATGGCCTGAAACAAATCACCGGTTATGTATTTGGCACATTTATCAGAATGCAGCCATCCATTTAAAGGATGTTTTCGCTGAATTCAAAGATTTCTCTAAAGATTTTAGCTCATGCATTTATGATTTTGAAGAAGAAGAAGATTTTTTTAATGCATGGAATGATATGTTGAGGAAATATTCACTTGAAGACAACAAATGGTTGAGGCGCATGTTTGGGATAAGGGAAAAATGGGCTTTAGTATATGGCCGACAAATGTTTTGTGCAGACATGACGACAACTCAAAGAAGTGAGAGCATGAATAGTATTGTAAAGAGGTATGTGACTTATAAACACAAGTTTTTAGAGTTTTTTAATAACTTTGAAAGACTTCTCGAAGATCGTAGGTATGAAGAGCTTAAGGCTGATTTTAGAATGAAAACGAGCATTCCATCATTGCCATTTCCTATTGCAATTTTAAAACATGCGGCAAGTGTTTATACTCCTGAGGTGTTTAAGTGTTTTGAAACTGAATGGTATAAGTCTCATGATTCTAGTATTGAGATTTGTGAGGAGGTTGGATCATTTACAAAGTACAGAGTTATGCCGCCCAAGAGAAGCTATCATCATACGGTAACTTATGATTCATCAAATGGGGAAGTTGAATGTAGTTGTAGGAAATTTGAATTTGCTGGAATTTTATGCTCTCATGTTTTGAAGGTTTTTACTGTGAGGAATATTATGGAAATCCCAAGTCAATATGTAGTAAAAAGATGGACTCGTAAAGCAAAAGTTGGCTACTTTGGAGTCAATGGAAGCAGTGTGGATCCCAAAATATGTCAAAGTATGTGGTATAGAGAACTGTGTGGATTGTACGTTCAATTGGTCACAAAAGCAGCAGAGTGTGAAGCAAGTTACAAAGTTGTTAAAGATGATATTTTGAAGCTGTTTGATATTGTGGATGCTATATTACAAGCTAAAGGATCAACTGTGCAGCACTCAAATGAAATATTACCAGATGAAGAGGTTGTTCAATGTTCAAGTGTTACAACTAAATGTATAGATGAAGCTAGTGTAAAAAACACCACTGGAATTGCAGGAATCAAACCGAAGAAGAAACCTGTCTCAGGTAAAAGATTGAGGGGTGGAATAGAAAAGGCTTCAAAAAGAAAGAAATCAACCAAAACCAGCCAGGCTATGCCTTCTGCAACTGTCACAATTTCTACACCAGCATTTGCCTCAACTCTTGAGGTTTGTGGCAGTAATTTTAACTGCATCATTCATGTTGTTAAATTTCTTAATAACAGTTTATTTTTATTTTTTTTTAGCATACAAATCAACCGCAGCAGGCCATCATTTATGTTGATAAGTTACAGCAGGTTCAGGCTCAGCAATCGTATTATTTACCTAAAGATCAACTTCAGGTACTTGTTTATGTTTAGTTACAGAAGCTTTCATTTTTTTTCTTCTTATGCAAAAGTATTGTGAGTGCTTATCTCCCCGTCGTTTTCTTCTTCTTTTTTCTCCATTGTAGATAGTCTCAGCTAGTTCAAGTCAACATTGCTTAGTTGAAGGTGCTCCATTATTAATGTCCTTGATGAATTCAATATTGGTAAGTGGTTTAACAAGTATACCATTGATATAATGTTCTTTTCTGGTTAACTATGACATTTTAGTAATGATTTTGCCTTTTATATTATTATCTTAGGCACAACAACCTCATGACGTTGGCGACTTGATGACAAATAACCCCCAACAGAACACTTATGGTTGAGCTTCGAAATTGATTGACAAATTATGAGTGCTGGATCTGTTGCAGTAGGCTGTGTGCAATCCCTGGCTGATCCAGGCTGTAGAAATTTGAGGGAAGTGCTGAAATTTTGATAGCTGGTTTTGTTGGAGTGAGCTTTGTGCTTTCCTTGGCTGAACTAGGTGTTGCAAATTCGGGTATTTTGTGTTATTTTGAAGACATTGGTTTGCTGGAAAATTTGAAGATTTGGAGAACGATGGATATTAGCTTGCTATACTGCTGCTGAACCTCGGATGAACTTAGTTAGAGGATTCCTTCTAACTGTTGAAACATAGCCTTTGTTAGCTCCTTTGTAGCTACTGAGGCTAATCTTCAATGTAATGTGTTTGATTAGGGTATACCTCTATTTTGATGTATTATTGCACTGTTGTATTGTTGATCTTGCGGGTTTGACCCGGTATTTTTTGGTGGAATATAAATCATTTACCTTTCCTCAAAAAAAAAAAAAAAAAAAAAAGCCTCAATTTGGCTTTCACTTGGTTTGGATAAACATATTACTCTCTGCAGCAAACCTTAACCAATCTTATTATTTGAACTGGAGAAGAGTTCTATAACACAAAATGTAAAAAAACCAACACCACAACTGACATAAAAGAAACACGGTGATTAACAAGCAGCACAATGGTCTTTAACTTACAGTACATAAGCTCCTGCGCTGTGCTGAACTTGCTAAACTAAGCTAATACCAAGTTATACAAACAAACTGCTATACGAGCTAAATATTCAAGCTGAATTTGGCGTCAATTATCAGCAGCACATGTCCCTTGTCACCCTAGCTGGCTTACGCAGATCATTTCTGTTTTGCTCAATTTAGCTAAACCTCATAATTGCTTCAGCTTAAGTTAGCTAAGTTGTTGTTGCTTCTTCACTCCTTTGTTGTTGCTCAAAGCAAGTTGTGGTTAGATTTGCAAACACCAGCTTCCAAAGAAAATGTTGTCTTTGAGGGAAGGGAATAATAGCTTCCAGAAGGCCTTCATTTCTCTCAAACCAATTCTCATTATTGCAGCCTACAAGAATCATAATAAGCACCTAGTATCAATCATATAAGATTATCAAGGGATTAAACAAACTGTCATCTTCAAATTGGTTACTTTACTATATATTTCAAGCTACAAAGAATAGTACTCCTAAGTCTAGCCCATCTAAGTCTACACCACAAATTCAGAAATTAATACCAGATTTCAGAACCCAGAAATAGCATTCCGACAGATTTCAGAATAGTACCATACGCAGTTACCTAAGATGCTTGATTTTAAATGCAACCAAAAATTGGCATTAGCGAAATTCATGCTTACAGCACCATAATCCTACCAATTCGATAATTCAAGTTGATGCAAGTAAACCAAAGAGCAGCAGCCTAGGAAAATTCAAGCACTTTGGAGTAAATTCAAGCAGTACAACAGTTCTAAAACAGATATAGAATTGAAATATAGCAAAAGCCACAAATTTCCAGCTAATAGATGCCAAGTATCTTTCCAAAAAATACCTATTCCACCAGCTAAAATAAGCAACAGAAATACACGGCAATGAGCAGGGAAAGATGCAGCAGCCAAGGAGCATTCAAGCTATAATTCCACAACTGAAATGTAGGGGCACTAACACCGGCGGCCCAAGAAAACAGAGAAAACACCAAAGTTCTTACCTGCACCCGAATTGGATTTTATGTCCAATTCAGCTATGGTACCTAAGGACCGGCGGCAATGAGCAGTTTCAACTGAAAACCAGGCATCTTCCCTTCCAACTCCGGGGAACCCACACCTTTTCCAGCAGTTTGGCGTCGGCAGTGAACAACCCAGTCCGGTGAACAGTCGTCCCACCAAGGACAGCCTGAATTCGGCCAAGCAGCAAGGAGAGAAAGGCGTGGGTTTTGTAAGAGAAACAAATCGCAAAATTTAGGAAGAATTATCTCAAAATAAAGATTAACTACAACTGAACTAACTGTAGCAAAAAGAAATTAAACTTACAAATTAATGTAGTGAAATGCGTTGTCGCTGCTTCAGAAATGTAAGAATTTAATCCGCAAATCTTTGCTGCTCCTTCCAGATCTGGTTGATACGTTCGGCTATCTTCTTCTTTTCCTCGTGTCATTGCTAAACAATCGCTGATGTCTTCTTCTTCCTCGTGTCGTCGCCGTCGTTGCCGCTTCTATCATCTACTTCCTCGTGTGATGTACCCTAAACAATTGGGGAGGAGATGACGAAAGTCCATAAACAATTTGGGAGGGAGAAAAAGCGGGAAAGAAGGAAAAAAGCGTAAAAAAGGGACAAGGCCATGACGACTGAAAACGGCGTCGTTCCATTTGATGCACACAAATGGCACAGCATCTGCTGCACAGGTGATCTGAAGCCTATTCCTCTACGTTTTAATCAAGACTATATGAACCATAAAAAGTTGTAGGAATTTATTATTATTACTATTTTTATATAGTTCAACGAATTGGATGGACTGCCAGTGCCAACTTTGAAATTTAAGCCCAAACCTAACACCTAAGCTATTTCAATCTGCTGTGCTGCCATTTGCCCAGGGGCAACACTAGTCATCAATGGAGCAATAAATCCCTTGTTCCAAATTTCCAATATATACTTGTGTTTTACGAGCTTTAAAGTACAAAATACATATATTTTTAAAATTATTTTTCACTTATACTTAGGCATGATTACAGTTTTAGAATCACTGGTTTCAGTTCCATGTAAGAGATAGAATCGGAACCAAAAATTTATACAGTTTTTAAAATTGTCGATTTCGATTCGTGAACTGGTTCCTTATTGGTTTCGGTTTTTTCCCACTCTGAAATTCTGTTGGAGAAAAACGTTGCTGAAATCCAAAAAATAAAAATAAATAAATAAATAAAAGTGACGTTCTAAGTTATTAAATATTTTTATAAACTATAAATTCATTAATCACTTTATAAAATTAACAGACGTAACTTCTAGTTTCTACTTTATATCCCAGTGAGAATATGAGTCTGTATATATAATATATATATATATTTTTAAACATTTTTGTTACAATATAAAAAAATTAAAATAGTATTACTAAAAATATAAATATAGTGTTTTTCATATGGAAAACAAGATATTTAATTGAGGTTTCTATAAATAGTACTCACTTTAATTTGCAGCAAAGTAGCGCGTTATTCATGTAGTGATTAGTTAAAGCATAAAGCATGATCACACTAACGGAAACCCAACTACCCATTACTCATTGCTTCTCGGCCTTTCACATTTATGTGGAACACTAGCCTACCTTCATTATTCCCTATGACTAAATTATTATGGCTTAATATTATAAATTTCCCTGTTTGTAAGTAGTTTGACATTTGCCCTCTGTGTTTTTTTAATACGTCTTTTGCCCCCGTGATCATAAGTCAAAAGTTTTATAACCCTCCTCTATTAAGCATTATATTTTTGAACCAAAATACACTTAACTAATTAAACATTAATATGATATGATTTACTCATTTTTAATTTATTTATAATCACACATTGATTAAACGAGAAAAGTCCAACTACATATTAAACTAATTAATTAAAGTAAATATTATTTATTTCTCATTAACTATTGTCTTCAAATAAAATCAGTGACCTAATATTGAAAGCAGATATTAGTAAGACTAGTATTGGTAAGACTAAATTTTGTTATAAAATTATTTATAGAATCATTAAGTTATTTGATAATGACTGAATGATTACGTAACGTAACAACACTCGATACACATATATATGTGCAATATTTATAATAACATATATGGTATAAATTAGTTGATATATTTACAATACGTTACATACAGGTATTGTTGGTTAGTATAATTAATTTGGAGGGGGTGAGTGAGGGTCACGAGAAGAAGAAGCAAGCAGAAATAATAAATAATAAATGGGAAGGAGGAGAAATCATATCATATTATAAGTTAGCATATCAACAGATGAGGAATCATATCATTTTTTTTAATTGGGTTTATGATAAATTCATAATTTAAAAGATTTTATTATATAAGCATATTTTTATTTGAACAATATCATGAGTCTTTCTCCCTAAATAGCTTTGTTTCGTAGTTTTATTAATAGTCTCACGCTACCCACTAGAATTCTTTTCAGTTTTAATAGTTGATTTATCTTTTTCACTGTTAATGTTTAATTAGTTAAGAGTAGTTATGTTCAAAAATATAATGTTTAATAGAGGAGAGTTATAAAAGTCATTACATTACATATAGAACTTTGACTTATGATCACGAGGGTAAAAGACGTATTAACATGGGAGGCAAATGTTAAAAATAAAGGGGGTTTATAATATCTAAGCCAATTATTAATGTAAAAAAGGACCAAAAAAAAAAAAAAAAACCTAAATAACAAGTAAAGGTCTAAAAAGCAAAGCTACCTGCCCCGAGTTAAATTCATAAGCAAACAAACATGGTTGAGTAGTAATGATTACTCCACCCGTAAAGAATTTATTCAAAGAGATATTGTGCCGAGCCATCTACATTTATTTGAAGATATTTCTTTGTCAGATACAAATTCATGATCTAAATCAGTAAGTAGTGCCTTTATTGGGAAATTCCCCCCTCTGGACTATGAGATTGGATGACCATAGGGATTGTTAACAATTATATTTAAGAAAACAAAAACCAAACAAGTAGAAAAAAGTGCCAAAGCCTAAGGAAGAGAGTTTTTCCAAAGATGAAGATCCAAAACAGTATTATAAATTGGACTCTTGTATAATAATATAGTGATTTTTTTTTTTTTGGGCTCAATTACTTTTCACCATCCTTACTTATAAGATGGTTCAAATTTTGCCCTTATATTTTTAATATATATCTATATATGGTAGTTGTTATTCGAATTTTCCTTTCCGTTTCTTTTCTTGTTTTTTTGTTTGTTTTTTGTTTTTTTTGACATTTCTTTTCGTAAAATAGGGTAACTTCTCATTAAATTAAAAGGTAATAAACTGTTCATACAAAAATAGTAATAAACTATTTCGCGAAAGAGAAATGATTTGAAAAGTAAAATTATATAGAATGAATGATGTGTCTTCATATAATAATAATTTGATAAATTTTATTTTAAATATCTAATAATTTGTTGCTATTTAAATGTCACATCGATAAATTTACTCTATGTATAGATATTATCAACAATCTCGACAAAATATGGAGTTCTTTGCAAGCATGCCCTTTGGAACTATATTTTCCTTACGTAGCCAATTCATGTCCAATACGATTTTTCAAATTAAAATATGAGCCTCGGGTAATGGTAAACGTTTTTTCGACTAATGGTAAACGTCTTTTTAAACTAGTTACTCTATCTGTCTCATTAGAAGAGAGTAAAAGTTAAAACGTCAATTAAGTTTGAGAATTGTGTCCACTTTCACCATAAATCGAGTAATTAACACAAAACCAGTGGCAATTTAAGAAGAATAGCCGGTATGACTGAGTATGTGTTATAAATGCAAACCCATCCCTTATGAGTATGAATCAAAAAATGTAAAAACCGAGTATTTTCTTCCTTACTCAGATTTTCCATTTTAATTTTCTTTCATTAGTTAAACAACGTCAATCATCTAATACCCTACCTAAATGTAAGTTTCGTCAGAAAATTTGGGTCGTAATATAAGTTGATTCGATTAAGAGAGTCTTATGTTCAACCACCTCACTGTACAGTTTGAGACGATACTTCAAGAGCTAAATTTAATATGTGTATTTTTCGTTCAATATATCCGATATACTTGTTGATTTATTTAATATAATCGCGATATATCAACAGATTAACTCGATACACTAAATTAAATTCAATACATACGCTCGTCAGACTGTCAAATCAGACTGTCAAATGTGTCGGTTACTAGTTATTGCTTTCAATGAAAGCCAAAAGTAAACGTTGCCTATTCCTTTCCGAAGTCAATTGGACGTGGTTTTGAAAACTAGTTTGATGTCGAATGTTTATCGGATATGCTCAAAAGTTCCTATGAAATGAAGCTCTCAACGTCCGACATTAAAACTGAAGTCAGAAGTTGTGTAGGGAGTCTGTTTTATTTTTAGAGGCATACTAAATGCAGTAACCGTTTTACTAAACGCAGTGACATTCTCTTGTAAAAAGTCCGAATTGCCTTTTAAAGTATTGGCGCAAAAGTCGCCCTGTTCGGGCATAAAACATCCGGAAAAATCCCCCCCGACCGCCGGAAATACCGCCGCCGCTCGGGGGTATTTTCCGGGAAAAATACCGCCGCCGACCGGCGGTATTTCGGATTTTTAACGGATCTTCTTATATTTTTTTTAACTGGTACTGTTCACCCACCGGCGGTATTTCGGGTTTTTAACGGATCTTCTTATCTTTTTTTTTTAACTGGTACTGTTCACCCGTGCGTGAACAGTACCCGAGTTTTCTTATTTTTCTTTTTTTTTGGACCAGGAGCATTTTAGTCTTTTCATAAGGGAATGTTACTGTAAATAGTAAAACGGTTACTGCGTATAACAATTTCGTATTTTTAATATGTTAGTTCCCTAAATTTTGATGATAGAAAGTGATTTCAGAAATAGTCCATCGGCAATTCATTTTCAATTGTGCAACTTTTCATGAATTGCTGAGCCAATATTTTAATGGTCTTTCTACTCATAACGTTAATGTAAAAATAAATAAAAAGAATTCAGAAAGTCTTTTGTCAAATGTTCTAACGATTTGATGAATGTTCTAAAAGTCAATTCGATAAGTATATGGTTTCACTATCACATGTGATACTTGTGTTTTAACATAATCGTAATAAATAAGAGGCTAGCTCTGTTCTTTTCCTTCTATTTTTGGTAAATCTTTTTCCTCCACAAATCCACCATAAAGAAACAACATTATTTTTATAAAATTTTAATTTTAAAATTCTCTTTAAATCTCCACTCACATAAATTTAAAAAATAATATAATCATTACACTTTTCTTCTCTTTCCTACACAAATTCCCAAAAGAACTTCCCTCCAAAAAAATATTCGTTCTCACAAACAAGAATTCCCCAATTGAGTCACAAAAAAAATAGAGCCTAGTGATAGATCAAAAGTTAAACTCAATCTATGATATATCATAAGCTAAACCCTATATACAATAGTTCGGTACTATGAACTCATAACCATGATAGATACATCAAAGGCTAAACTCATAACGCAAATATATCATATTGTAAACTCAATATGTAACAATTCAAAAGCTAAACTTGATACGATCGCAGTAAAGGCTGGATATTTGACTCATGTCAAAAGGTTGGGCCGAACTTCTAGACTTGTAATCCTACACAACCGCCTACTTTTATGGGTAGAACAATATTGTGGCAAGGCATTAATGGTGAGAGATTGAAGAAGTCATGAAATTGAGAAAATTCAAAGCTTTCCTTTTTATTGTGTCCCAAAGACACCAATACTGACCACTAGATAATTTATGGCCCTGTTAATTTGTTATCCACCGGTTAACATTGCTAAGGAATTGCATCAAGCTTTGGTCAGTTCGATCACTTGGCCCATGTTTGAAAACGTGATTCAAATCATAATTTAGATCTTATTTTCATTTATAATGATTTTTAATTATTATTAACATATATTTTTACATTTCTAATACTCCTTTTAACACTTTCAATACAATTTTAATATTTTAAAAATAAAAATGAGATTCAAATTATGATTTGGATAACGCTTCTAAACATGTCAGGTGGCATATGGCAAAGGCAAAGGCAAAGGCAAAGGCACATGGATGAAAATTACAATTGAGGAAGCTTCATTAATTAATGCAACAAATTAGTAAACAAATGGGGGTCCCTTCTTCTCCTTCTTCCATGTGCCTCAAACCTCAGACTGAAACTGAAAGGGGTTGGTTTTTTATTTTTTTATTTTTTTTATTCAATAGCCAATCCCACTAGAAATTAGTTTTACACCGTAGCATAAATGGACATTATGCAAAATGTATTATTTAATGACAAAAACTTAAATTTTTATTGTCAAAGTAATGAAAATAACAAAAGGGCCATATATTTTATTTTCATCCTGATTAGTCTGCTGCACTAAAATGAAGGGTGCCATATGTGTATAAAATAATTTTTCTAATTCCACGTATACTTATTTTGAGAAAGAATACTAATGTGATATAATTAAAAAAGGTAAGTATAAAAAAAAGACCATTTGGTTTGGGAAAAATACAACCTCCTGTCCTGTGACTTAGATGAAAAATATCAATACCGCACGAATTTGTATACTAAGATAAAAATACATTTCAATTCCTTATTATAGATAAAAGGGATGTTAAGAGCTTTCTTTCTTGTTAGGGTGTTTTAATGGAGGTTTTGGTGTGATTCTTAATTTTAAAATTTGTTTCAAATCCAAACCTTATTTGGCACAGTAAAAAAATTTGTTTTTAAAACTGTTTTTTGACCCCTTTAATGATATTGTCATCACTATGCTCAAACCATTTTTCAAAATTCTTCTACCAATTATAGTTTTTTAACAATTTTTTTTTTCTTTCAACATGTTCATTTGCATAATTTTTAAAACATATTTTAAAAATTCTCCTTTAAACCGCATTAATCAACATGCCCTAAAAGTATTTGCCTTTTCATAAACAGGCATGCTGCTTATGATCTAATGAAAGAGTCAAATGCTTTTACTATATAATAATTTATAAATTTTAAAGTACAATATTTAATATGATTTATCTTTTACTATTTCACTTGTATTTTTTTACTTCTTCAATGAATGAGATGAGAGTGAGAAAGTAAATTTTACTTACTCTTGATCAAATTGCATGAATAGGTAAAAATATTTTGTATTAAGTCCACTAATGACGCATGATGATTATTATAATCGTTAGTTTAGGCAGGTTTTAAGGGGGTGGGGGCAAATGACAATTATATCAACTGTCATTGCAATCCCAACGGTTTGTCCGTGACATTTGTCCCCGCCATTCCCGGACAAACAGGCATCAATGCTCTTCCCACTATCACTCGCCAATCCCCCTACTTAAAACCAAAAAAATAAAAACCTCAGTAATAAATAAATAAGTAAATATATCAGTGTCTAAGTGATTGTGTGTACGTATCATCTTTCGATATGAGATTTTTATCGAATTTTAATCTTTTGTGTATCATAATTATAAATTAGGTTTAGGATTGAGCCCGTGCCCGAATGATTATGTCGTCTGACGGGTCATGAATCCCTAGCATTTGACAATTTTTATCATATTTATGTGCAAAATAATATAACCCTACAAATGAGCACCACATCTTCTTCGATGGCAGGATCCAATTAGACCCTACAGGCGGGCGCCCCATCTTCTTGGATGGCAGGATCCTACCTGCGCCTCCATATTTTTTCCTTTCTTGACTCCAAGGGGAGGAGATCTCCTATGCAACAATGCATATATGCCAACCCCCCCCCCCCTATTCGGCCAAAAAACCACCACAATAGAAGTGAAATTACATTTTTATCCCTTTTAATTTTGTGAGTGTAGCACTTGTACACGCGACACGCGATCTCAACTCTTCTCCAAACTCTGTGACCGTTCCATTTTCTTCCTTTCTCTCTCCAGCAGTGGCGGAAGTTCTTTGGAACTATCATAGGCGTGGACCGTGCAAGAAATTTCTTTTTACATGTAGATATTTATATTTTAGTATTCAAAAAAATTGTATAAATATTTAGCTCGTACAAAATAAACTTAGTACTAATGGTCCTTCAATTTTGAAACTCAAGTTTCGCCATTGCTCTCCGAGCTCACCTCTAATGTAGTATTTGCGTATTCAGAAGGAAATTTTTTTTCTTTGTAAACTAGGTTTATTTGATCCTAAAAGTGAAAAATAAATGTTAAAGTAACGTAGATTGATACATAAAAGTTACAGAGGGACAATCCGAACCCCTAGACGAGTAGTAGTAGGCGCTGTTTCCATGTTGAATTGGCGCTTTCGCTTTGGAACCCCACCATCATTTCCCGGTCTTCCCTCCTCACTCTTCTTCAGAGCTTTCACCCCACACACACAGTAGCACACTTACGAAATAAAAAGGCGCAGGCAAGCATGACTTGAGGAGTGATTCTCCTTTTCTTTTCTTTCCAAAGTATCTCTCTTTCCTTTTTGTCTTTAGGACTTCCCCTTTTCCCCTGTTTCACGCCTCTTTTCCTCCTCAACTCTCGCCATCATTCAAGGCCTGGATTTTCTTCTACTCTTAATACGGTTTCCTTCTTCCCTCTCCTCCTTCCTCTTCCGCCGTTCAAGTAAGGGACTATTTTGCATTCTTGGGTTCATGTGTTGTTGTTCATAATCTTGTCGTTTTTGAGTGATGAATGTGATATACCCAGTTCCAAAAGTGGGGAATTTTTGGAGTTAATGGCATCCTTGTGTTAGTGCAATCGGTTTTTGAAGGTTTTTCTTTTGTGGGTTTTCATTAATCTTCTTGATTCCTTCATTTTATAACGGAAAGTATGTTTCTTTTTGCTACATTTTTCTCGGAAGGGTGGGGGATTTTGGTTTTTTGAGTCCCCTTTATATTTTGGTGTCAATGTAGATAATAGTTGCCGCGCCGGCCATGTCTGGAATGGGTTTTCTGACAAGTTCTTGGACTCATATGCTGTTTAACATATGGCCCTGTATGGCTCTTGAAGAAAACCTTATCCTCTCTTGTTGTTTTCCTCCCATTATTTTCAGTTGGAAATTTAGGATCTTTAACCTGTTTTTGGACATATTTGGGTTTCATCCTCAGGCAATTACAATTACGAATTCCTGATTGTTTCCAGAAAGATTTTAATCGGAAATCTTGATTTACATGTGGGCCATTGGGGTTGTGGAAGGTTTTCTCTGCTTTTTTATCTGTGTTTCTTTGTTTTACTGCTTGGCCTCTGTTTCTTCATCAGTGAAGATGAAATGAAAAGGCATTTTGAACTTTTGGGTCAAATATTTACAAAGATAAGGGTGGGAAATGGTTTGAATGATTTACTTTCTATGTGAATTAGTAGATGATTTTGGATTGAGTTAGCACCATATTATATATTGCATTCTTGATTTTTGTTCAATTTGGATTTCTTGTTTAAGGAAAGTTATTTATCGTTTTCTTAAAGATGCAATCCAACATTTGATTCAATCTTGTGTTCCAGGACGTAAATCATGGAGAAGAAGCAACTAAACCTTAATGCACCACTGCTCTCTGTTAGAAAACCTACATCAAAATTAGGCTTTCCAGTTGTGAAAAGTAAGTTGCCTGCAAAGTCTGGCCCAATCAGACAGCATTCTCTTCCTGTGCAAAAACCAGAATGGGAACTCGGTGAGGTGACGAAACCCGGGGCGGTTCCATTTAGATGGGAGCAGATCCCTGGAAGGACCAAAGGCGAATTTGAAGACCAGACAGAGACTCCTAAACGCTCAGCAAGTGCTCCGAGGCTCCCTCCCGGAAGGCTACCTGATACTCTGATGCGCTATTCCGGCGAAAGGTGTAATGACCCGAAGATTGTAAGGCGCTACTCCGGCGATAGAGTTACTGATCAGAAGAATTATTACAGGGCTCAGTCACAAGTACATCCTTTTAATGATCATGCAGCTCTAATTGCTAGTTTGAAAGAAAGTCTGAATGCAAATGAGGAATCTGATTTGGGAAGTGTAGATGATGCATTTTCGGATGCAGTTGATACACTCTCTCCGACAGCCTCATTTGCATTCAATTGCAGTGTGAGTGGTTTGAGTGGATATGAAGTTCCAAATATGAAGCAAGCTGGTAACTTTGATGTTGATCCACAGACTCGAGACTTCATGATGAGCCGGTTCTTGCCTGCCGCGAAGGCTGCAGTTGTGGAGACTCCTCAGTACATTCCAAAGAAGCAGCCTGTGGTTACTGAACAGCTGAAACAGCCTATATTAACTGAGCAGCAGCCAAAACAGCCTAAAAAGGTAGTCAGTGGAGAAAGAAAGCCTTTGCTTGATCAATTTGAATCCGAAATCATGTTGTATTACAATGACTATACAGAGGATGTTCAGAGCGAAGTTGTTGATGATAATCAATCTAGTAATGACCCGAAAAAAGGGTCTGGCAAAAAATGGGGGATTTTTCCGCGTCTGTGTGTAAAGAAATCTTTATGCCTTTTCAATCCGGTGCCAGCAATAAAAACAAAGCCTCAGGTTCCTAAATCTCCTCCCACTGATGTTGGAAGGCTTACAAGGAAGGCTTATAGTGGACCTCTTGATAAGGTAAGCCTAGATTCTGCTTTTGTTGTTTCAGCATTTTTGAAAGTTTTCATTGTTTAATGGTTGTGTAACATTGTTTTGCAGCAATCATGGGATGCCAATCATAAAAGGATCTTTCACTCTGGAGTTTTATCCCGAGAACTGGTTCGAGTTGAGACTAAGCAGGCTGAAACTAAACAGTTTGCTCATACTGCAATTAAGGCAGGGGGATTGTCTCCTTGCAGGCCTTTCAGAAGTGGTGAAATATCTCCTTACCGGAATTCGACACCTCAGTCTCCCTTTAGAAGAGGAGCAAAGTTTCTTGGTTTACCTAAGGAAGCTGACCCTGTCACAGCTGAGAAGTACAGTTCCCTTTATAAAAAGTGTAGCAACCTTCTTGATGCAGCTCCCCCTCGCAGAAGCAACAGACAAGAGGGAGTCTCACCAATTGATGTTGTTGAGAAAACAGTTTATGTAGATACTGTAACTACTGTGGATCTTATCAAAGATTTAGCTTCTTCCAAAGCTGAGAGACATGTCAATTCCACTGGTGAGAAGTTGAAAATTTCAACAGGAACCGAAAGGTTGAAAGACAATTTATCTGCTAATGTTGGTCATCAAGAACCAAAATCCCTGGATGCTATGAAGGAAGGAACCAAATTAGATTCTAAATTGGACCCTGAAGTTGTATTACCTTCCTCCACTTGCTTGTCAAAGCTCACAATCCCTGCGGATAGAACAGAGGCATTAGAGTTGAATGCGAGCTTCAGTGAGGAGGCAAGGCTCCTTGTCAAGAGCAACACATCAGAAGTTGAAAAAGATGCTGATGCTCTTGCTTTGCAATCTCCTCTAGCCCCGCCTTTACCGAAGTCGCCCTCTGAATCTTGGCTTTGGCGTACACTGCCTTCTATCCACTTGCGGATTCCATTTTCGCCTTCACACAATGGGAAGAACTTTCACATTAGGAAAGGTGATCAGAAGGCTACCACTCCTGGTTCTAAATGGGAGACTATGGTGAAATCTTCAAATTTATCCGATCACCATAGCCGCTTTTCCGAGGTAATCTAACTTCCATTATTGACATTCAATTCTCAGTTCAGGCTATTAAGATATCAATTATATGTTGCTTATTTTCTTTCCTTTCTAATTGGCTTCGCAGGAACACTTTCCTCGTGTTTCTCATAAACAGAACAAAGTATGATGCAAAGAGGCCCTTTCTACTTTGAGTTGCTTCTGATGAATTTATTACTACCAGAAGCTCCATTGATTTTCTGGGATTCAGTTCTCTAAATATTCCAAAATAGGGTATGCTTATATTTGCAAGATATCCTGACTACTAGTTTGTGATAGTTGAAGTTAGCATTTTTGTTTTTACATGCTCAAAATGTTGTACTGTGGATGAATTTTTTCCATCCATCACACTCTTGTTTGGGAAGTATTGATTGGTCAGTTCCCAATCTCCCAACTCTGCATGTAGAAGCAAGCAAGAGAGAAAGAAACACATACAGAGACAGAGATAGGCAAATCAAATCTATTGAATTTGTGTACACATGAAAGTGCATCTGTTTTGAACAATTGAGTATAGTTGTGCATAGGCAAATGCTGGAAAGTATTATTGCATGGTGCAATGCATTTCCAGTGAATGTTTTTTTGTCTATAAAACATGTCTTTCACCTCAAAGTATCTAATTTTACTGATGGTTATTCTGGTTTTATGCTTACTTCCTTGAAATGGCCATATGGGTATGTCAGTATATTCATAATTTTATCAGCCGGTGAACTCTTTATAGCTAGACCATCTTTCTTGAGGGAAAATTATAGTATATCCATTACATCCTTAAAAATAATGCAGCTAGTCAAAAGTAAAATAAGAAATGAAATTTATGCTCATTTCTGGACCCCTTTCGTGTTCATCACCCATCTAAAAAAATAACACTTTTCCCCCAAGTGTATCTGATTGCATCATTCTACGTGGTGCAGCGAATGCATTAAATAATCACTCTTTCTTGAGGCTTAGCCATCACACAACTACCGGTCACTTGCATCTATCTAACTGCCAGAAAGGCAGTTTTCTCCCTTAATTTCTCAGGCAGGACCATACACAGATTGTTGAATGTGGACATTCATAATATTCTCATATATTGTTAGTTCATAGAGGCACCATTAATGTAGGACTTCATGACCATATCTACCTTCAAGAAAATTAATGTTTCACATGCCATCTTCCTTAGTCTTGAATGCTGTTTTTGCTCTTCTTTCCCTTAATGAAAATGCTACTTGAGAACCTTGAATGGTAAGTCTAGGATCAATGATTTTGGTTACTTTTTGTGGTTTGGGAGGGAATGAGGAGTTAGGTGTGAATGGAGTGAAGCTTTGAAGTTATACTTGCAGAGTATTAATGCAATAGTTATTGGGTCCAGTCATTTTCTACCATTCTATCTATCCCAGTGTTTGGTCAAAATCTTAAACTCCTCTAAAACTTCTGCATGTGATGTGAACAATGATTTCATTGTTTTGAGCCCAGCAGACCACTTGTCACTCTTCACAGGACAGGCAGGACCCCCCAACTTATACTTATACTTATACTTCTACTTCTCCAACATCTTGGGGACCACCCCCCCACCCCACCCTTCCATGATCCATATTTTATCTGATTTAGTATTAAAAAAAAATGTAATTTTTTCCCCTTACAATTGTTCTTTTGGGAAACATGAGAAAGGTAGCTAATTTAATCAAGGCAGAGTTGCACTTGCATTAGATAGAGAGTCTAGAAGACTATAAAAGAGTTTGCCAAATGCCAAGTGATAGAATTTTTAGCTTCTCCATACATTTTCTTTTTTTCCCATTTTGGAGTGGGTAGCTTGTTTGTTGGATTTGAGGAACTAAGGTGTAAATTCTTGATATGACATGAGAACTTGATACGAATTTTATTAGATACAAACCGGTATGAGATTTAATAGGTTTGGGGTTAAATGAGTTGTTACAAATAATATTAATAATTAAATGGATAAAGATAGGATTGAGATGTCGACAAATAAACTTGGATTGGAGTAACTCGTAGTACAACATAAAAACAGTACATGAATCAAACAGGGTTGAAAATTACTACCTCTGTTCTCTAAAGAGTGTCCCCTTAAGCAATTTTTTTTATTCTTCAAAGAGTGTCCATTTTTAAACTTTAATGCAAAAAGTTAATACAATTTCTATTTTACCCTTAATTTAATTCAACTATTAATTACATTCTCTTTCCAAATGTGCATACAAACACACATTCTCATTAAGTTTGTAGTTAAACAAGATGATATAAATAGGGGTAAAAGAATAAATTTTCCCACTTTTTAATTTATGTGCAAATCTCTAAGGGACATTCTTTAGAGAACAGAGGGAGTAAGTGTTAACACTCAAACTTGACAATTCAAACTACCCTAAAAAAATGTCATTTGTAAATTGTTATATACTCCCGATGGAAGGATCTTGTTTCAAAAATTATTTTTGTCCTAATAAAAAATTCTTGTTTTGATTATCTTACCCTTCACACGCTTATTGGCATAAGTATAGATGTTTATAATTATCGCACTCTTAAAAAGTAAGAATATAAGTGGAATAAATTGTAAAAAATTAGCTTATTTTGTGTTATATCTTAATTTTTTTGTAGTTGTACATTTTATAACTATCTGGGGGTACTTTTGACGGTGGTTAATTTGTTTTTTCCGATCATTGTGAAAATTAAGCTGCCGTTCGATAATTGGGAAACACAGTTTATAAAATTAAGGTTTCATGAGAATGATTAGCTCGGTACTATTTCTTCTGTTCTTTAAAGAGTGTTCCCTTAAAGATTTTCTTTTTTGTTTTTAAATAGTGTCTCTTTTCAAACTCCAATGCAAAAAGTTAAAAACTTCATTATTTTACCCCTAATTTAATTGTGGATGCAGTTATTTGCACACAATATGTGCAAATAATTGTGCACATAAAGTGAAAAAAGTAGGCCAAATATTTTAGTTCTTTATATAGCCTCGAGTGTAATTATACATAAATTGTAACCCCCTGTTTCCTACTAGCCACAACAGATAATTGCTCATCCATTCTCTCTCCTATCTCTCTTCTCTTTTTATTTTTATTTTTATTTTTTATACACCCCCCACCCCTCCCCTCTCCTTCTCATCCTCTTTCTTCTTCACTTTTCTCTCTTTCTCATATATAACTTACCTCAGACTAATTATCTCTATAGAGTAGAGTATTTATTTAGTGATTTTAAAAATAATATCACTCATATATTTATTATGGTAAGAATATTAATTAATTAATTATTTTGAGATAATAAATAAAAATTATATATAAGAGTATTAGTGTAATATAATATATTTTTTAAAATTTAATTTAAAAATATTTTAAATTCTTTTATTAATTTATGATCTGCTTCAAATGATATTACTTGATTTCAATTTTAACTTATAATTTTTATAATTTTCACCTATATATTCATTTTTATAATTTTAAGAGAGAGTTATTTTACACGAAATATTTAGTTTTATATATAAGTAAAGTAGAAGGCGCATCATGGGAAGACCAAAATTTGAAAGGAAGAAAATTAGGCACACAAAAAATGGCGCTACTGAATCGCTTTTTGAATCCACCTTGTATCTTTAAAAAATTAATATTTTATTTCATTGTAATTTTTAGTATAACCTATTTATCTTGTAAAAGCTCTCTTTTCTTTTTGAAAATTTAGATTTTCAATGTATATTATTTTTTTTGGTTTTATTTATACGTACCTTGAATTTATCTTTCTTTTTACTATTTTCATTTCTCTCTTCTTTTTTTTTAAATCCCTTTAAATGATTAATTTTCGTTTTTTATTTTAATGTTTTTTAAGAAAATTTAATAAATCTTAGAAACTTATGAAATTAGGTTATGTACCACCTACATATTAGGATTTCATTGTGAAATTAGGTTATGTACAACCTGCATACTAAAATTTTATTGTGACATAGACCTTTCCACCTCATTAGCCAACTCATTTTTTTATAAAATATTTATTCTAGTGACAATCCAACTAGATATTCCACTATAAGGGCAACCCTGGTATGCAAAATATAATGGCCCACAAATTACACTTTATGTGCACAATAATTTGCACAAAATATGTGCAACATGCATTTTCCTTTAATTGTCTATTCATTACACTCTTTTTTCAAATGTACATACACTACACAAATTCCCATTAAGTTTGTAGTTAAACAAGGAACTATAGTAGGGGTAAAAGAAGAATTTTTTCCACTTTCTTAATTTATGAGCAAATTTCTAAGGAGACACTCTTTAGATAACATAGAGAGTACATGTGAATAAATGAAGACAAAATCTTCCATCTAACCTTCGTGTTGTGTATAGTGCATTTTCAATAATTAACGCTAAATCGTTGAAATTGATGATTGCAAACTAAAATGCAAAAAAAAGATCTTTTTTCAAAAGTAAAAAATTCTTTTAATGGCATCGTAAATTGTCTAATAACCATGTGTAGAATATTAAGAACAGCTCTGTTAAAATAAATTTAGTCTTTTATATTTATATGTTGGCAAAAACTCATATACAATGAATTTATACATAGAACATGGTGTATACATGTGATTACTTCGTCATCCATGCACACGCTATGCAGCAGTGCGTGTGTTTTTTTCCCTTTAAGGTATCAGATAGCCTTTGAAAGAGTATCAATTAGCTCCTTCAAGAATAACGGGCATGATACTCCTTCAATGGTAGTACCATTAAAGAGTAACATCTTACTCTGTCATTTGTATGTTTTATCTCTTTATCCTTCACTTTATAAATAGTACTCCATACGTTCTATTAGAAAAATTCATTTTGAAAAATATTTTTTGTTCCGATAGAAGAGTTCACTTTCAAATTTTTTACTACTTTTACCCTTACTAATATAATCATGTGTGGTCCATAACCCATACTTAATAAGTAAGGATATAAATGAAATATATGATGTCAAATGAACTATTTTAAGTGTTGTACCTTGATTCTCATTGTAAGTTGTACAATGATTAAAATTGACTCTTCTAATGAAACGTAGATATTATATTTTTGTCTCTCATATTTTGGTAACGGATTGTTCTAGCCCCTTAATTTTCAAAATGCACATTTTCATTGCCGTTGACATATGACATTCATTGCCGTTTGATAATTTGATTAATAACTGATTTTCATTGTATTCTTTGCTCTCCAACTTTTTTCCCTGCACCTAGTGCATGCTAGTTTTAATCAAAAAAAGGAGTTATTGATCAAGGGACACAAAAAAAAAAAAAAAAAAAATTTTTGTATAACAGCCGATTAAATGGCTGGTGGGCATGGTGAGCCTTTATTAATTAGGTTGCATGCCAAATGGGACTTAACTAACCTTACCTTAGCAATACAAATATGCAAAATGCAAATGATGAAGAAATATGCAAAATACACAGGGAGATAAACTACAGCCTAAGATCCGGAAAACTACGCGCATCTAAAGTAACCAAGTCTGGAAATCGTAATGGCATGGAGGTGTGGGTGAACATCCGCGATTCTAGTGTATCACTCACCAAGCAGGCCAAACCATCCGTAACTGCATTTGACTCTCGATAGATGTGCGTGAAAGAGGTGACAGGGAGGTCGGACCCGGACTATCTGCTTCAGGGCCAATGATGCCTGCTAGGTTCAGATTCCTTTAGAGAGAGCCTCCAAGAGGAGTTTCGGGTCTGTCTACACCATAAGAGAGAGTATAGGGGCCACTGATGACACGCTAGGAGGCCCAATAATAAAGCCGATGCTTCTACCTGAAAACTGGTGAGGTGTCCCAAATGAAAAGAACCAGCAAATAGGCAAATCCAGTGTCGTCTCTCAAAACAAAACCACCCCTGGACTGTCTTGGGTTGCCTCGCGATGATCCATCAACATTGAGCTTGAAAACCTCCACTTGAAAATTTATTTTACGATATTTTAAAGATCTAAAAGTAAATTTTGAAAAGAAAATGAAAAAGTTCCTCATACAAAATGTGGACTAAACTGTATATTTTGAAAAGCTGGGGACAAAAAACCAAGCAAACAAATATAAAAGACTATTTTTGCATTGATTGATTAGATCACTTGGTAAAGTTGATCCTTTAAGTTGGGATGTTGTATACACTTGGTCCTTTAACTTGAACTTGTTTCATTTTGGTCCCTTAACTTCAAAAATTGTTTCAAAATTCCAAATTCTTACAATATTTAAGTTATTTCAACTAACAAATGAGATTCACACTCATTAGGAAACAAATAAAAATTTAAAAAAAGTTGAATCACATTGTTCACATTTTAATTTAACTTGAAATAACTCAAGTATTGGTCGAAAATAGTTCAAATATTGTAAGAATTTGGATTTAAATATCGTAAAACGAACCAATGAAACTATTCTTGAAGTTAAGTGACCAAAATGAAACAATTTTTGAAGTTAATAGACAAAAATGAACCAATTTCAAGAAAACAATATCAATTTAAAGGACCAACCGAGTGATTTAACTTTTACATTTTATTCTTTTACTTGAGCCCGTCACATGCCTATTTTAACCTGTTCAATGGGTTATAACATGAGTTTTTTTTCCATAAATAATAGTTTTTTATTCCTAAATTCTAAAATAGGGACAATTTTTAGGGACTTCCCAATTTAATAAAAGTGAAGTTGGGAACTAACACTTTCTTTGAAAATAGGTCCTAGCAAAATTTGTAAAAAAAGTGAAGTTCCCAACTTCACTTTCTTTGAAAATAGGTCCTGGCAGAAATTTGTAAAAAAAGCGAAGTTGAGAACTTCACTTTCTTTGAAAATAAGTCATGGCGAAAATTTGTAAAGAAAGCGAAGTTCACAACTTTGCTTTCTTTGGAAATAGGATGGGGCGAAACCAAGACATAAGAAGTTCACAACTTCACTTTCTTTGAACATATTTTGCCATAGATATCAATCAGTTTCATAAACTTAATTAAAAAGTTCACATTCTATGGTGATAATTACTTTGAATTAAATATCATTGATTGGCTTCAAAAAATATAGCACCGAGATCTAAAAGCTCAATGAAGTTTCAACTTAAGACATGGTTACTCAGTGCAAACAGGAAAGTATAATTATATTCCCATCACCTGTTTTTCAAAGAAAAAAACTTCGCTTTCTTTGGAAATATTCGTCCCACTTTATTTTCAAAAAAATCGAAGTTTCAGACTTCGCTTTCTTTACAAATTTTCGCCCCACTCTATTCTCAAAGAAATCGACGTTCGCGACTTCGCTTTCCATACAAATTTCTGCCCCATCCTATTTCCAACGTCGCTTTCTTTACAAATTTCTGTCGGGATCTATTTTCAAAGAAAGTAAACTTCACTTTCTTTACAAATTTCCGCCAAGACCTATTTTTCTTTACAAATTTTCGCCATGACCTATTTTCCAAAAAAACCGAAGAACTTCACTTTCATTAAATCGGGAAATCTCTAAAAATTTTCCCTATTTTTGGAATCTAGGAATAAAAAATAATTCTGTAACGCCCCAACCCGGCCCCCTATCCAGTACGGGAACCCGGCCAGACGTTTGCCTGGTTCGCACCACAACTTAGGAATGATGTCAGAACAATACAAAATATCTACATTAAATGCTGGAAATGTAATTGCACGATTTACAATTACAACTAAGTGTCTCAGTATCATAGCCTAACAATCTAATATTTAGATGACACGCAGGCCATTCATTAATTCCTAATTCAAATTAAATAAAACTATTTATTAAAGTTCATGAAGATGTCCTGTCTAACTCAGCTCGTTATCTTGTGACCTATACTGCCATTGAGAACCTAGGGTAGGGTTAAAAATATAGAACACCTATGAGCTTTTTTGCTCACTGATATTCTCCGTTTAAAACATTTAAAGCCGTAAAATATGCAAAGCAAGTAGTGCAACCAATTATATATAAATAATACAAGTAGGGAAGCGGTAAAGCAAGTCATGAAGGATACACAGGTGATCGAAGGAGAGGTGTTAAGACACTTGTCCCCAACGACTGTTACACCCTCTTTTTGGTGCCTTCGTCAACAACGCTCGTATTAAGTTTTAATGTAACGAGCTAGATGGTGGCTCGCCACTATTTGGGGTCTCTAGAGTTGCCCGAGGACCAATCACCACTTACTGAATGCCCATGCCCTAGCTGGCATGTTCGGTACCGTAGATCATGGTTTCATAGGATCCCATTATAATATTATACATCATCACATTGAACCGAATATAACTCATGCTTCATAATCAATCAAGCAAGTACTTCATGTAAAGTCACAATGTATCATTTCAATATCAATTCATTTAAACAAGACAAGTTTAAAATGTACGAGTCGGTACGAAAAGTAATCGGCCGCTCAATTCCAAAACATTTTCTTTGTTCAAGAATTTCTTGTAAAACAATTTCATTGAAATCACAAGCAGATATATACCAATATTTATATATATACACATAATACACATTGTCAATCACACACTATTCAAAAGTAGGTTTTCGGTGAGAATACTCACCTTATGAGTCCAATTCAGTCAATGATGGGTCTGCAATCAATATTCAAGAAATTTATGTTAAATTCTTATATTTTATAAAATTATAATTTAGTCCTTGTAAATATTAAGTTTACTTTTCTAGTTTATTATATAAATCCATAAATGGTTTTTAACAATGAACTTTAGTTTTTATTTATGAAATCATTCATCTTGGTTACTTTAAATTATGAAATTATAGTTAAATTCCTTAATTTTGTAAAATTTGCATTTTAGTCCCTAGAGTACAAATATCATTTTTTGAGGTGTTTCATTTTAGGGTGAACATTTATTTTATAAATTCAATTGATAAAGTGTATTTTATGTTTCACATATATATTTTATAAATTTTGCATTTAAGTCCCTAAAATTTTTAATATTTACATTTTGGTCCTTCAGGTTTATGAAATCTCACTTTCATGTCTTCCATATATTTAAGATTAAAATTCATGTCATTAATTGGATTAGTGTACCGTAGTGGAGATATTGATTTGGTAAACGGATTTACCGGACCCCAAGCAAGAGAGCTCAGACCGGCATATATTTTCTAAAAAAAGAACTGGATTGGATAAAGCATCTGAGTTCGCGGATTCATCTGTTGAGCATACCCTGAAGCCAAAGCTGAAGAATATGAATAGAATATGGTTGGTAAGTCTAGAACAGATGAATCAACAGAGTTTCCCGATCGGAGATCCATGGATCACAGACAGTATCTCCCCATGGCCTTTCGCCAGGGTATCCATCCAATGCATTCTTTTTGTGCAGAAGCTTTCCAATCTTCCTCTAGAATTTTGATTTTGAATGGATAGATGTATTCTTTTGTAAGGCACGAGTCTCGGGCCCTACACTAGCGCTCCTGTCCAGAGCGAAGAGAAGGCTAAAAAGTGCCGCCGAAGCAGGCTTCTATTGCTATGTAACAATAGAGCAGGATATATAGGCGGTTACGGTTATCTCGGACTGCGTTTTGGAAAAAGTGGCCTGCTAAGATCCAAAGTCGAGAGGGAAACAGCCCAGATCGTACGCTAAGGTCCCTAAGCAATCACTTAGTGGAAAAGGAAGTGATGGAGCGATGGTTCAGGTTCAAGAAAGAGTGGACTTGCCTTGGTCTTCTGTGAGTTCCAGAGATTCAAATCAACCTAAAATCAAATATTTCAAGCCGGCTTCCGTGGAAAATTCAAACTTTTTTTTTGATACTGCGATCACATAAAAACATATACTTTGAAGCTCAATAATTTGATTTGGTTAGACAATGTGTGGTTGGATCGGTTTTTTAGCAAGGTACGAAATGTATCGTCAAATATTCAATATGATTCCACAAAATCTAGTTTCGAAAAAGTAACGGATTGTAGCCAACTGAAAGGATCTTCTGATCAATCCAGAGATCATTTGGATTCCATTAGTACAAATCCCATGTCTGAATGCCTTAAACTTCGATTCCAAAGAAAGCAGAACTAGACTGCCAACGATCTGACGATAGAGAGTCTTCACCTCGTAGACCTGCTTTCGCCTAATCCCTCACTTTCCAAGATAGAATCTCTTCCCTCTTCTTAGTCTCTATTAGATAACGGAAAGGCGTTCTCCGATTAAGGAGTCCCCCTATGGGCCCGGCAAAGTCCGATCGTATAATATAAAAATGTTTCCCCGGAGTGGTTCAAGCTTATGTGACCAAAGCAGGAAAGAAAGATTCTTTACCAAGAAAGGTCGTCAAGTGAGCCACGTTAAGAAAGCCCAAGCTTATACGCATTGGCCCACAGGGTGCCCCAATAGGGCCCGAATGAAAGACCCAAGCCTACATGAACCATCACAAAGAAAGTCCTACAAATGAAGACTCGGGCATGTTTCGTGGTTTGGAACCCTGAGTAGACTCCGGTGATATTGAATCAGCCCGAAAGAAGGTTAACTCCTCACCTTTGAAATGGAGCTTGAGCTGCTAATAAGTAAATACCCTCTGTTCTTATTTCACACAATCCAGGAACTTCCATAAATAAGGGAAGAAGTCTGTGATCCGTTGAGCGAGAGCCCTTCCACACGGGACTCCCGATCACTATGGCCGACTTTCGTCTCTGTTCGACCAGTCGGTCTCACAGTCAGGCAGGCTTATTCCAGGCTTTTATAATGACGTAATTGCTGGTATGGGGCCATCACAACACCTTCGGAATACCCCAGAAGGGAATTTTTTTCTACTCCCCCAATCTGAACTTTACGCCGCGCCGACTCCCCTTTCATTATAAGGCGTGGAATTAGACCAAGGGGAATCTCCATAGGAACTAGTCCCTTAGATTTCGCATATAGGAGATCGAGACACAGCCCCAGGGCTATGGGGAGTAGATCGATCGCCCTAGTAGCTTGTTGAAAACCCTGGGCCCTTTATTCGCGCGTACATCTTCAAGCAATCGGGGGACGAACCAATGAAAAGCCAGGGTAGAGCCTTGGAGCCAGCCCAAGCGAAGATCGGCATGGGGCCTGTTTGCTTCAGGACTTGAACTTAATTTGGAAGTTCATGAAAATTGCATATAAGTCTCTCAAGTTTTAATTATTTATATTTGAGCTTTTAATTTTCCAAAGAATTACCAAAATTCTACAAAATTACAATTTCTATATAAATATTGTCCAGTATAATATTGGTTTTAATATCCATGTTTTAATTTTAGTTTTATAACTTATTTAAAATGCTCTTTAACACTTTTAAGAATATCTTAATAATTTTCCTAATATCCACAATAAACTCTTAAATGATCCTAAACCTTATATCATCATTTCTAACCTACAAAAGGTTATTAAACATTGTTAACTACAAATCTAATGAAAATCATTATATATCTAATTTAAGGACTACTTCTCCAAGTATTTATTATATCAACTCAAACAAAATTAAAAACTTAAAATTTAAATATATAATTAACTATCTTAATCACGTCTTGCCTACCTCAAATCCTTAATCGTGTTCTTAAAGGTGACTTAGGTGGGGGTGATGGAATGAAAGCTTCTCCTGCTTCTTCCTTCCTTCCTCTTCTTCTTCTTCTTCTTCCTTCCCTCTCTCCTTTCCTTTCTTCTTCTTCTTCCCCTGTTTTTCTCTCTGGCCGAGAGCCTTCTTTCATTCCCTTATCTTCTTTCTTCTTTTTTTTCTCCAGTCCTCCTTTCTCTTTGTTCCTCCATCTCCTTCCTAGCTTTACACCGTCCCAAGCTCCAATTTCTCCATTTTCCTACGGTTTCTCTGCAGCCACCTTTCTCTCTTTTTTTGTTTTCTTTCTACCTTCTTATTCTTGTTCTAGCTATATTTTGCTTCAGTTCCAGTTGCAGCTTCCTCCCTACCTTCTTCTTTCTCTTGAGCTCCGATTCTAGTTTCCTCCTTGCTCGCTAACTCCTCCTCCTCTCGGTTCCTCTGTTTCTTCCTTTCCTCTCTGTTTTTAGTTTTCAGATCCAAATTCCTCTCTACTACTGCCTCTTCTTCCCTTGATGAGGCCTGAACCAGTTCCAGCTCCTCCTTCCTTTCTCTCTTCTTCCTTTCTTCTTCCTTTCCTGTTTCTTTTCTTCTCCTTCTCCTCCGTTCAGTTCCAGTTACAATTCTAGTTCCAAATCTCTCAATCCTCACTTTTCTTTCTTTCTCTGCACTCTCCGGAACCTCCCCTGGTTGCTTCTCTCGGTTTCCCCCTTTCCATTCTCCCTTTCTTTCCTTTTTATTTTCTCTTTCCTTTTTCTTTTCTTTTGGGCATACTATTTGCAGTGACAATTTTATTATTTACAGTAATATTTTTTTGTGAAAAATTTATTTTGCCCTTGAACTAAAAAATAAAATTCTTTTTTATATTTTTCATATTACATGGTAAGTAAATAATCTATACATTTTTTTACATAAAGTTTGTTTGTTAACAGAAAAAAACCTTGTCTAACCCGAGATTAACAAAAATATTTTGCCAGAAATCTCGTCATTGACAAAAATATTTTCTAAAATCTCGCCCCCTATTTACAGTAACATTATCAAAATACCACCCAAAGTGGGCGGTATTTTAACCCAACATACCGGGGTCAAAATACCGCCCAAAGTGAGCGGTATTTTGATATCAAAGTACTGCCTAGACAGTACTTTGGACTAATTGGGCGGTACTTTGAATTAAAATATCGCCCACTTTGAGCGGTATTTTGAAAAAAACCCAATCAAACATGAAAAATGTATAGATTAATTTTTTTTTTTTGTTAAAAAACTAATTTTACGTACAAAAAATATGTAGATTATTTATTTACCGTGTAATACGGATTATCTTCGTGACTAAGTGACATAATTAGATTGAAAAGGATTTGTTTTATTTTTTTTAAAAACTTAATGGGTATTATAGACTTTTCACAAAAAAATATTACTGTAAATAATAAAATTGTCACTATAAATAACAATTCCGCTTCTTTTCTAGCCGAGAGCCTTCTTGCCTTATCCCTTTCTCTTCTTTCTTCTTCCTTTTTATTTCCTACTTATCCTATCTGACCTCTACGTTTCCCATTTGACCCCTACATTAAGGTTTTTTTACTTCCTTTTATTTTTTTTTATTTTTTATGCTGAATAGTAAAAAGTTAATTCCTTTTCTTTTACTTCTTTGTTTGGCTACTTGTAAGTTACTTACTGGCCCAAGGTTTTTTCTTCCTTTTATTTTTTATTTTTATTTTTATTTCTAGAAAGTAAAATTTACTTTATTTTTATAATTAAATTTATTTTAATCGTATTTGTTCCTATTTATAAGCAGCAAGCTTTTTCAATATTTACGATTTTAATTCGGGTCAAGAATCCGGGTCTTCACACAGTATGTATGGAAAAAAACTCTTATAACATGTTAAGGGATTAAAATGATCATTTTACAAAATATAAAAGACCAAAAAATACGTTTTAAAAAAAATGAGTTCATAATGTAAATGACTATTTTTTCATAACTTGTTCTTCACCTTCTTCACTTGGTAAATTTTTTCAATTTATTTATCATTCAACCCTCAAGTTGGCCATTGTATTGATTTGTCTTTGGTAAAATTACTTGGTTGGTTCCTTAAGTTAGTTTGTTATATCTCTTTGATTTCTTATCTCAAAATTATTTTATTTTGATCCCTTAAATTGACAAATTTATTTTAAATAGTATTTCAGACCAGCTCGGTAGTGAGAGAGTGAGATACATTTTTTTCAAGGCAATGCTTACATTAAGTTTTGTCCTCTAACATTTACTCATGAAAATCAAACCATTAGTCAAAATTGTGGTACCAATTTATAAAAGAGGAGTGACCCAAAAAAAAAAAAAAAAAAAGACATAATTTTCCATTACTAGGTTATAAAGGGAATAAGAAAGTTAACTAAAAGGTCGTATACTAATAATTAACGAGATCAGATCTGTTGTCCGTTTTACTATGTCTTTCTTGTTTGTCCTTTTACAGAGGGTGTGATTCGCATTTCACATCATATGATTCATTTTCTTATTGTAAAAGGATAAAAAAAAAAGACAAAAGTAAGACAGACAGAAGATCTTATGAGCTAATTTACTAATTAATACAAAAAGTTCATGCTTTCTAAGTTCCAACAGCCTCCAGCAAGCTGAGACAAGTACCAATGGAAGGTCTCACTTCAATGCTGGCTCTAGCTACCTACCAAGCTTGCATGGTGAGACCTCAAGTACTCAGTCTCCTAATCCTAGCCAGTAGACAATATGTATGTAAATGTAAGTTTGATCTATTGTGTTTGTGTCATATGCAATAATGGGTTTTTTTTTTTTTTTTTTTTGGGCCTGATGAAAAGTAATGTACCTAGCCATTAATTTCACTATACTGACTCCCAACAAAAAAAAAAAAAAAAGGTTTGTAGTAGTAGCTAAGGGATTATTTAAACTTCAAAGAGAAAGGGAAAGCATTGTGTTAATATCCTGGTCTCCCTCAATATGCATCTTCTCCCCAACTCCAAGGTTTCTGCTCAAACCAAGTTGCAAATCAGGCACCCGATCTTTCCTATCCATGATTTTCTCCTCATTCTTCACCTGCACAAAAGAAGCTATACATGATAAACAACAACAACTTTACACGATTTCTTATATGATGCATATCCTGAAATTTGAATAGAGTGTTTTATGTTGACTACTAACCTAAAACAATTTGCCATCTTCCTTATTTGTTCTAATACGAAAACTATATACTCCCTCCGGCCTCATAGGAGAGTCTTGTTTTGAAAATATAAAAATTTTATAGTTCTAATGTAAAACATTTAAAATAAGTAATTTATCCACATTTTTGACTATTGTCATTACTGTTAGATTGTGAATTAATTGTACTCCACACATAATTATAATCCATCCATCCAATATGAAGAGTCATGTGTTTTGCGTTGTACCAATTGTAACTCAAAAAATATTGTACCACTAAACTCTTTTAAATGATATAGTATTAATAAGGGTGTGAAATTAAAACTATAAAAATAGTACTCTTCCATCCAGTCATTTTTTCAGTTTTATTTTACAAACACGACTCTTCTATTATGATAAAGAGATATACTGTTTAAAAAAAAAAATGAAAATGTACTTGAAGGCAGATGGGAATTAATTAATTACCTGGTGACATTTTGGGACCTCAAAAGTGGATTGATCAGGCTTTCCAAAGCTGAAACTATGCATGAAATTCCAATTTGTTGCAGGACGATGAATTTCATGAGGATTGACCAGAGGCTGAGTCCAAGTCTCATTCGATGGTGGGACCCTTCTCTCTTTCATGTGATTTGAGACGAACTGATCACGATCTAGCCATCTTTTTCCTTCAAGAAAACCACTAGGTTTAATATTGGGACCATTATTTCTGGCACAATATCCATGCATCATGGCGTCAAATATGCTTGAAGAACCATAACCCTTCTTCTTCTGCTCGTATCTGTTGATGCATGTGATAACGATAATTAGAGAAACAAAATAACGAAAATTAGTTACAAATTAAGTTCGATGAACGACTGAGGTCAGCCTCGTTTCGTCTCTCAGATTTTTTTTTTCCCCATAATTTTCTAATAAAATGTCACCATACCCCAGTCACTTAATCGGCTATTCTCCAAAAAAAAAAAAAAAAAAACTAATTACCTCGAAAAGTCGTACGAGGATTGCTGCCATGGAGTAGTAAGATTCATGCTCATGTGATGATTAGTTATAACCCCTTTAAGATTAGATGATTCTGCAGCATTAATTCCACCATCATGGTAATTATTGAAGTTCTTGGTTTGGTCCATTCTGCTTAAAAAATAACCTTTTCCTTGCATCCCTCCATTTGTTTGACCTAATACTGTAAATTTATATAAAGCAAAACTAGATATCAGTACGTTGTTTTGGAAAAGAAAAATAAATTAAGAGTAAATGACACCCGTGGTTACTAAACTCGATCCATAAAGTCGTTTTAATCTCTAAACTTGAAAAAAATACTTATTTGCAAAATTATTGTTGACTCAAGGTTTGTTCTGAACAACATGTGTAGTCTTCAAAGTTCAAACCTCGTCAACAACTCATAAGTATACTGAAAATGAGTAATTTTCTAAGTTATGAGGTTAAAAGGAACTGAAAGATCAAGTTTAAAGACTATTAATGGTGGCAATTAATTTTCAATTGTTGTACCTTGACCACGGGCATCGAGTTTCCTGCTTCGATACATCTGGAGAGGAAAAAAACGCAACTATTTATAATTAAATTTTTAAATCATTGTAACCCACAATATTTGAACTCACGATCTCAGAATTGCAAGATTGTCCCTTTAACCACTCCCGAACCTTGCGAATTGGAGCACTTTTTAATTTACGTACCTGCAAATGACTCTTTACATGAGCAATGTTAAGCCCTCGAACATTCATCAACTGAAGCACTAATTTAGGAGTTGCTCCTGCCAAAAATTCAAAAATTAATTCGCGATTAGTTGTGGTTTGCTCTACCTGTCCCAACGAAAAAAGTCACGAAATATGACTGTTCATATGTCACAAAATACAACTCCAAACAGAACTTTTTCATTGGGACGGGGAGAGTAATAAGAAAGACAAAAAGGAAAATCTTTGATTTTGTGGGTAATTTCTGACTTACTTTCTTGCCCTCCTAGTCTTTCAATTGCATGAACAAAAGAAAGATGGAGATCAGGTGTCCATCTCAGCCGTGGTAATTTCGATCGATTATACCGGCGAACTTTCTTCCCATTTCCTCCCCCAATGCTGTTGTTACCGGAGCTGCTGCTTCCCCCTTCACTTGATTTCTGATCGCCATCGGCTGCGGCACTTATAATTTCCTCCTCCTCCTGATCATCATCAGAATAGCTGCTTGCTTCTTCATTCAAGTCAATGGATGAAATGTTGTCTTGTGAATTTGCAGAGTATGTTTTCTTTTCATGAGGATGGACTTCTGATGAATAATTATCTCCAGCAGCCATCTTTTCAGTAATCTTGTTGGGAGAGTAGTACTCCAGTAGATTAGTTGTTGCACTTTCTGGACTCGAAGACTGCAGGCATAGTTTCAAGAAAATTAATGCGGAGATACATTTATTATTAGCTTGGTGTGAAAAATTGGAGGTTTTCCAGCCAATTAAAGGTTATATATATATATATATATATATATTAGTTTGTTTTGTGTCTTTTGAAGCACTTTGAGTCTTTTTCTTTATGGATAGAAAATTATTGCCGCATATATAAGAGTTTCTATGAACCGGACTACTTCTCTTATAAAGGATGAAAAAGTTCAACTCTTCTATAAATTAAGAAATCTACACAAATTTGGTACATACTAATTCTGAAAAAAAAAAGAAAAAAGAAAAAGAAGTGTTGATCGATCTTCTGGTACATTTTTAGTATTTTATTTGTGTCCCGCACTAGGAAAGTAAATTTATTTTGCACAAAAGAAAAGGTGAAAGGCATCTCATACATGTATATGTTACTATTGGGACACAAATAAGAGATAAGACCAATTATGGGAGGAATTAAGGATTCATATATTCACTTAAAAAATTTAGTGATTTGGTAGGTCTTTACTTAATTCTGGATTCCATGCAAAAAAATTAATTTGAATAAATTAAATGGCTTGCTCTACAAGTTGGTGGTTGATGGATTGATTGATTAATTATAAATGCTTGTGGGTGTACAAAAGTCTAGAATTCAAGTTTGGAGCTTTGCTTCCCCTTCCAAAAAGGAACAAGAAAAGAAAATTAATAAGTAATTGTGTTAGTTACAAAGGCAAAGAATGTGTTCTTCCTCATCATTCAATGGTCCATCACCATTAATTGAAGAAAACAAAGAGGGAGAGAGGAAATTGCTCATGAATCATGAAAACAGATAAAATATACTTCATCCCTACCATTCACAAAGTTCACTTTGTATTAGTGTCTTCAGTAATACAAAGTAGACTCTTTAATTAAGACAAAGGGAATATAGTACTAGTACTTGAAGTAATTAATTATTTAATTATCTCATTATTAATTTGACATTGTATATTGTAATGAACATCACCAAACCTTCAAAAAAACAAAAATAGAAAGTGAATTGAAGTAAGAATTTTTGTAGTTGTGAAACAAAAGTAGAAAATAATTAACAAGAGATGTTCCTTCCATACAACTTGTACAAATATTTTTTTTCTTAACTGGGTTTTGCTTCTCCTCATTTCTTTATTCACTAAGCAACATACTCCTTCTATTTCATTCCAAGAGTTCACTCAGCAACATACTCCTCCTGTTTTTTTTCTACATTACAAAGTGGACTTTTATGATGGAACGGAGGGAGTACTATATATAAGATTTGAGGATTTCCATAGGAGTGAATCTTGAATATTATGTAAACCATCAAGCTTTCTTTTACCTTCAATTTTAAAATTAAATCTTTTTTTTTTCCCCCTTCCTTCTGAAAAGATAAAACCGATTCAATATTTGTTGGCAATTCAATCAAAAACTGATTAGGTACTTATTTGTTATTGTTCATGGATCTTTTCATGAAGCTTAACACATGTGTGTGTGTGTGTGTGATTAAGTTTGATTAAGTTACAATTGCACTATATATGCAGGCAGGTGAATCAAAGCAAATAAAAGAACCTTTGTGAAATGAATCCAGAAAACAAAAATCCTTCTGAGAAAACAGCATGTGGATTTCTGATTATCTTAAAAAACCATACGTCCTTCATCCCATTAAAAGAGTCCTTAAGAAAAATCATTTACAAGTTAAGTTAAGGTACAATTAAAAAATGATTATTTACATGGGATGGAAGAAAAATGATTAAAAAATAATCCTACCTAGCTATATCTCTCGAGCGCACGCACATATATAACACCTTATTACCAGAAATTTTAAGGGCTAAAACTAAGTGTTTCATATTGTTATACCGAAAAGGAAAAAAAGAATCAAAGCCACTGAAAATCACCAAAAGAAAGTCTACGAACCATATCAGTCACTAAGTTCTCGGGGAAGCGTCCACCATGACTTTGCAGCCGCTTGATGAGGACGAGCCCTTTGTTGTTGCTTAGTTTTCTCGTCTTCTCCTCGACGAGAATCGGCCGATCAAAGTCTGAAGAAGGGCTAATAAGTAAAAAAATTCTGAGACTTTTGCTGAAAAAAACCACCAAGGTTATAAAGTAATCTACAGACCTTGACCTCAAGAAAAAATGAGTTTTCTACAACCGACCTATATATATATGGTCCAGGGTAAAGAAAAAAAGTATAGTAGGGAAGAAAAAGGGAAGAGGGGGGGGGGGGGGGGGGGGGGGTGGTGGTGTTAGGAAGAAGCTTAAAAGGGAGGGTTTCTTCTTGTTTAATCCAAGAGGAGAAGTTTTAAGACTTCAACGGCGAGAGAAAACGCATCGGCCACTTGATTATTGAAACTTTCATGGATGAAAATGGAACTAGTAATTTTCAAATTGAAGCCACAAAAGGGAAGAAGAAGAAGAAGAAAAAAGAATAAATTCAACGACGGACACTCCACTTGTACTCTAAATAATGCAATAATTTCTTTCACTATGGGTACGTACATATGAAGACTGGTCCCTATTTCCTTTCCTACGTTAATTATAGTGTTAATGACATATTACCCCTGATGTTTGGGTATAATTACAAAAGAAACTCTATTATTTCGTGAAATTATAAATACCTTTTTAAAACTTAGGTATTACTCTCTCTATCCCATATAAAGAATATTATTTTTCAAATATATAACTTTTTGTGAATGAAAATGTACAACACCTAAAATAAGTAAATTAACACCAATTTTTTCACTTGTACCTTTATTTTCTAAATATGGGTTAGTTGTTGTTCACACATTATTATATTAGTAAGTGTATATAATATAAAAAAAAAGAAACGTGACTCTTTTATTGAAACGAAAAAATGTTTTAGAAACGAGTTCTTTTAATGGGACATATGAAGTACTGTACAAGATAAACCATGAAATATACTACAATTTATATGTCTCACTGAGTCTATTTTGGTGTCTTTATGCTGTAAAAGTTCGTTTTGTAGTATGAAGTATGAACTATTCAAGAGAGAGGTGTAAAATTATTAAAATAACAGGGTGTGTTTTGTAATTATATCAAACATTAGGGAACAAATGTAATTCGCCCTTAATTATAAGAGAGAGATAATATACCGTCATGTGACTAATAATAATAATAATGATTTTTTTTCTATTTTTAATGTTTCTCTGTTTTGGGGTCGTCCATCGTTTGACAGTTGTGTTCGAGGCAAAAGAATTAGGATGAACGTTGGTTGTTTCTCTCTCTCTCTCTCTTTCTCACGGTTGCATTTGCATTATAAATTAATAGATTAATTGTTTGACCTTTGTTGATGACCGATTCTTCCCATCGATCTCAATGGGATGTTTTTTTATTGTTTGTTTGAAAATTGTCAAGTATTAATACATTTGTTTCCATTGTGGGGACGTAAAGGGATTCTTTTTTCTTCTTTGACAGGTCACATTTCGTGTTGAATTTTTATTCCAATCCACCTTCTTCAACGTTATTTAATGACTTGGGGTTACTAACTTCAAACTACAAATATATATATATATATATATATATATATTTATACTTTTCTACAACAAAAGAGAAAGTATTTATACACATACCTCCAAAGGATTTTGTATATATATTTTTAGGTTAAAACTTTTCAACGTTACTCGCTGTGTTCCATTACAAAAGTCTAATTTGAAATTTTTTTTTTTCTAATAGAACTCACTCTTATAATTTTGATTCATACACGCACTGATATAATTATGTGTGATTCATAATTAATTCACACTTAAAAGTAAGAATATGAATGGAACAAATAATGTTTAATTAGTTATTTTATGTGTTTTATGTTTTGACATCCATAAAAAATTATACATGTGTGAAAGTGAATTCTTCTAATCAGATAGAGAGAATAATAAACTATAAATACGTAGGAGCCCATCAGGTTTTGTGCGATAACTCGTCTCAAACTACATTTTAATTAAATTATATTTTAGATTTTATAATAATTTTGATTGTTATCTACACGCTATTTATATAAGTTAATTTTCAATATAATTTTAATATTTTTAAGGTTTAACATCCCAAAAGACATCTCGATATAGATTTTTTTAATTGATAAAATAAAGGCAGATGTTCTTTTCGGCAGTTATAGTTAACCAACGCGTGGGGCAATTCTCGCTACCAAATCAAATCCTTGTACATTGACATGTTAAAAGCAAAGTTAATTAGCAAGTAAAATTTATATCTTGCATTTTAAGATGTGTGATTAATTAATTATATATATATATATATGTAAATATTCATTTAAGATACTCTCCGGGTATTAAATTTTACCTTGCATTTTCCTTTTTGCTTTTTTCTTTACAAAATATCCTATTCCGTTTTGGGAAATGATTAAAAATATATATAAAAAAACCTCAAATATGGAAAAATATTTGGTAAAAGTACAAATATTCCTTTGAGTTTTCTGAAAATAAAACACCCCTTAAATTTTTTTGGACACTCAAAATGCCATCTGATTTCCAAAAATAGAAAGGATTTTGATGGTATTTTTGTTTTCATGCAAATTCATGGGAGAATTTGATGTTGTAAGAAACCTCACAAATTTGCGCTTTTCCAAATCTCAGGATTTTAATTTTTACTATTGCCTTTCTATTCAAAGAAGGCGAATATACAAGGAAAGAGATACTCTCTTCGTTCTCTTAAAAAAATCAAAATAAAAATCAATTTGAATATGTATAACTTTTCATAAACTCTGAGGTACAATATTAAAAATAAATAATTTGACAAGTTGCCGACTCGTTATAATTTCTGCTTCTAAATAACTTGTTATTATGTTAGTAAAAGTATATAATGTAAAAAAAATTAAAAATTAAACTCTTTATATAAGACAGATGAAATAATACATTTGGAGGAAATGCCATAGAAGCTTCAACATTTGTTGCACCCATTTTGATCCGTACTAACGTACGTTAATGTCAAATCTCATGACCCCAACACCAAAGTAAACTCTAGGTTAACCTCAATTGGTTTAAATTGCCTTTTAAATTCAACAATAAATGAATTTGGAAGTGTGTTACTATCAATTATCAATGCCACGGAAATCAGTTCCCCTTGAAGATTCAACTCTGATGAGACAAGGAGAAGAAATTATTGATGGCGATTTCGATCTGTATTAACTGAAATGGCCCAAAAGTTCCAACTTCCAAGTTTATTTTCAACACAACCTATAAGGATAGGCCTGGTATGTATGTTACCGAAAAATTCAATCATTTCGTCGGTTTATTTTTGCAACAACAAATGTAACAATGAGAAAATATTATAGTTCCGTTACGAAACCATTCAGTCATTAGATAACGATCTACAAAGAATATATATTACTAATATTATTTCGAGGCTCATTACAGAAGCTATTATCCGATGATTGAATGATTCTGTAAGGATATTGTAGTCTTATGTAAATTTGTTAAAAGGTTTTTTTTTTTTTTTTTTTTTTTAGTTATACTCGTGAAGTTCACAAAAGTTGCTTAGAATTTCAAAACAAAAATTAGGCTTAATAAAACTTTGTCATCTGAATTAACTAATCATCATCATTTTTTATATAGTAATTCTTTTCCATGTATTTTAAAAATATACTCTTGGTTCCTGCCTTTTAAACAATTTTACCCTCTAATGTCTCGTTAACAATAGCAAAAGTAAGAGTAAAATTGCACAAAAAAGAACAAAGAGTATATTTTTAAAATAATCGGGGGTAAATTGTAAAATTGATGATAATTTAGGAAGGAAAAATGTAATTAAGTCTAAAAAAATATAAAGGTAAGTTTTGTTCAACTTACATTTATAATTTTCATGATAAAATAATTAAATTATAAATGTAAACGTATTGAAGTTGAATACATGACTTTTTCTTTACAATGAAAGGAGTACCATAATGATTGGGTGTTTAATTAAAATTTTCAAAAGATGATAGTTAAATTAAGTGAAATATATGGTAGACGAGTCAACTTCTTCTTAAACTATCTTATAACTCCTCACTTGCTAATCTGCAAGTTGAATGGGTCTTGTTCACTCTTTTTATAATATTGGTTGCATTTCTAAAATTAATATGCAACAACCTTCTTAAAATTCTCTTTACCTTACCTACTATCCCTGTTCTATACTCAACAAAGAGAGATGATTCGGAAATTGAAAATATTCGGTGAAAAATTTAGTGACTGATGTGATATCACATAATATGACAGTCATTTGACGCTTTTAATTTTGAATATTCAATCATTTTTGTATGCGTAGATGCCACATCAGTCACTATGAGAAGTTACAATGAATTTTTATTTTGTGTAACAAGATCACTTACTTCACATAGCACAAGAGTTTCTCTCATTAATTATTTTAAAAGTAATGATACAATACACTCTTAAAAATTTATAATGAATTCTCACAGTGACTGATGTATAGCGTCTAACTAAATTTCAAAAAAAAAATTTATACTTAAAATTGTCAAATATGATATAACTGCCACGTAATACCCCACCAAATCACTGCATACCACATGTGATGTGAATACAAAGTAAAAAAAATCCAGAAAATGTTAGCTATTTAATGGTTTGCTTTTATTAATTATCACTACCCAAAAAGCCCCCAAGGAGGCAGGTTTTGCAACCCGGCATCCGCCTCCAATATTCCCCCAGTATAAAATTTAATGTTCCATTCTTCAATAGGAATCGAACTCGCACTTACAGAATCACTTAATTATTGCACATTAAATTTACCACTATGCTACATATACTTATATATGTATTTAAAGTTAATATCGAAAGTATATATTTATATATTTCCTTCTAAAACTTGTGGTTTTTATTACCTACTAATTTTTCACCTTGCTCGAACCTCAACAAAGTTTCAAAATTGTTTTCAATTTTCAACAGTCCAAAACGAAGGAGAATTTTTGAAACACTATTGGAGGTGGATGTATCTCCAATAGACATGATATTGGAGGCGGGTGCCACCAAAAGGAGGTGATGTACCCGCCTCCAATAATCTGTTCTGAAAATTTTGTTCTATCTCGAATGCACCTATTGGAGAAAAAATCCGCGTCTAAATGGGCGCCTCCAATAGCCCTTTTCTGTAGTAGTGTGTTTTAAAAACAAACATGATTTTTGGTGCAATGCAAGTAAGCACAAAGTAAAAGGTACAAAAAATGTCAACTATTTAATGGTTTGCTTTAATTAATTGTTTTAATCTACGATAAAATTTTTGGCATCACAGTGTAAGTACAAAGAAAAATGTACAGAAAAAATGTCAACTATTTGAATTGTATATTAATATGTAACGTTTCTCTTTATCGGCATTATTAATACAATATTGTTGGTAGAGAACTGTTGGAGAACTACACTGCGGTTAATTTCCACAAGTTAATTAATTAATTGGATTGAAAACTTTGAATTAATTGTTTGATAAACAAATTGAAGAGGCAAAATGTGGTGGCTAAAATGTCCAACAATATAAGTCAATAAAGGTGGGATTTTTGCATTCAAACTTGGAAGAGTAACCATTTGTCATAGTAGGCTTGGCTTTAAGGCACTTAAATATTGAAGAGATGAAGCACATATAAATATTTATAAATATAAATTTGACACTATCTCTTCAACCATATCTGTCTGTGGAATAGTTTGGACTTATTTCAAGTTTATATACATTGATTTCTGCTAAGTCAATGAATGGAGTTTTATAAACAAATTAAGGTTGATTCCCAGCTTATCACTATTGTTTTTTTTTTTTGGCAACTTGTGATTCCTTTATGATAAAGTTAATTAAACAAAACTTAAATTAGTAAATTATAGTTGTAATAGAATTTGTCATTTTGCAAAAAAAACTTACATATATGATGTGTTTGACAGTCTAATAGTACGTATATTGAGTTTAACTTATGAAATGTCAGAGCTTATTTAGCGTCTAAAGTTTCTTATGTTCATGATGCAATTCAAACTATGAGGTGTGAATACGGTTATGTTAAAAAACCTAGCTCCAACTATAAAATTCCCTCTATCTCATTTAAAGAGTTGACGGTCATTTTATTTTTTTTAATACTTTACAAAACGATTTGGACGCGACGTGAGTTATTTTTTTGTCATTTCACAAAATTTTTGACATGTCAACGTTGTTCTTGCTAATTACATTTAAAACTACATGGTTCGTTTTATTAATTTATGAAACTCCAGAGGGCTAAATGTATTTTACCCTTCTTATAAAATTTTCAAATTTTATGGTAAGTTCTCCAGAGTAATGTACAAGTCTTTAAGGTAGGTAGAGAAGTGTTTTCAAAATAGTTAGAAGGCATCCATCGTAGAGTGATGAATTACATAATGGCAATAACCAGAAGTAGTGTTTTGGTAATAACCTGAAGGTCAGAGTAAGTTTATTATTACAATAAAACTTTATATGGAAAGGGTTAGGACGAGAGCAGTGGGGAAGCTAGGTTCCTAATGTCTGGTAGGGCAAGATATTGAAAGATTTCGTATGAAATACTAATTTAATTTATCTTTATTTTATTTTTTTTCTTAATTTTGATGGGGGCAAAGTTTTTGTCATTTTTATACAACACTAGGCTTACTTTCAACAAAATGAGGTGGGACAATCCAAATGGTGGCTCAACCGACTTTTGATCATCGGTTACACTATTATGTACAGTTCCTATTACATATCTTAACAATTAATGCATTATGAATATTATTTTTTGTATTAATTTTTTTTACCAATAATATTCATTTTCATCATAATAAATTTTTTTTTAATTAAGGGTTCACTTTTTTAGTGTATGGTATATTTGTTTTAAGTTTTTAGTATTAAAAAATAAAAAATACTATGAAATTATATCAAAATAAAAAAGTATTGAAAAAAACAAAATTTTAATATGACAATGACTTGGATTTTTTTTTATTAATATTTTATTTGAAAGGGAAAACTTTGCATTATTTTATGGGCTTCACTTCATATTTCATAATCCATCTTAAAGCTTTCCTATATTTTCATTCTTTGAATTTGCCAATCGAGAAACTAATAATTTTGTCGCAAGATTTCAAACAATTAGAAGTTTGAATTTTCTATTAAGTAGGAGTAGACGGATCAACATTAATCTCTAATCTCCCTTTGTTTTTATCATTTATTATTATTATTATTATTTCTAATTGCAAATGATTAATTTGTCTATAATTCCAAGCTTTTGCATGGAATCTGCAGAAAAGGAGAATGCTATTACAATTGAGGAATTAGGGTACCCCACTTACCTTAAAAAAATTCTAAATTTGTTGTCTTTCAAATTTATAGAGAGAGTTGACTTTCAAAGAATCATTTCAACTTAAAATTTAATGAAAACAGACGTCCAACACAGCAATAAATCACAAACGTATGTCTCCCATGATCCATAAAGAAAAATACAAAAATTGGTGAGTCTTTTGTAGCACAACAATGAGTCTTTTGTAGTCCGTGGTTCCTTGGTTATATTTCAGCAACTAAACTTTATACTCGTACTTTATTTCAATACATGCGATATTTATTGTTTTAACGTAGTAACAATACTTTAATAGTTAATTAAACTCAATACTTTGGCAACGAAACGGAGCATAAATAATAAGACGCTTCACCTACAACCAATAGGTAGTAGGTACGAGCCACTAAGAGGTAATTGGGGAACCATCGTTGATTCTCATTTAGAAAGAAGATGAAAAAATTCAAATCTTTACCATTTAAATTCAATACATACGATACTTGTTGTTTTAATATACATTCGATAATTTAGAGGCTAAACTTAGTATTTTAGCGCTTGAAAACAGTGCATAGTATTTCAGTAATTAAATTCATTACATAATATACACGTGATAATTCAGAAACTAAATTCGATATGCACGCCATTAGACAATTATACGCATCTTATACAAATTTTTGGGCATATAATTATGGTCAAAAGTTTGAATGAAAAACACTGGTGTAAACATAAAAAATATATGTAGAGACTCAATACCTCTCATTTGAGTAGTTTTCTCGTCTTTTTCCTTCTTTTTTTTTTTGTCTTAGATTTTTTTTAAAAGCCAAATTTCCAACTAGTTAAATGACAATTTCACATTTTCAGGTAGCAAAATTATCGAGATCCCTAGTCAACATGCAACGATAATTTTTCGAAATTTACGTTCATTCATTGACTACATTTTTACGAAATATCAAAAGATCGTTTTTAAAAATAAAAAAAATCAACAAAATATCGTTAAACATTATTTACCTTATATATGTGTGTGTGTGTGGGGTATGATCGATGTATTAGCTGGAAAAGTAATATTATTTGTCGCATCAAGAGAATATAGTTTAATCATATTTGGAAATATCTTTGCTCATTCGCATTATTCTTATTGCATGCATGCATCCAACAACTGGTCTCGATTAATTTGGTATTTTTATTAAATAAATTATTTTATTAATAAATATTGGTCAAACTAAAACTAATAATTGATTAATATTTATATATTTGGTTGCTTCTGAGAATTCATAGTAATTCTCCATGAGGTGACACTAGTACATTTTGCCAAAATATTATATTAAGATTAATTTATAATTCCTTGAAGGCTCCCTTTCTTTATTTTGACCAAAATCGATCTTAAGCAAGTTGAATTGCTGATTAATTAATTACCGCCCTAACTCAACTTATTGTACAATAATTAACTTTAGGGGCAAGAACTGACGAAATTGATATTAACTTTCAATTATCGATTAAGTATCTGAATTTGGGTCTTATTCATCTTTGACCAATATATAAAATCTTATTGGCTTATGATGTGAAGAATCATTCCCCTAAAATAAAGAGAATGACTGTATAAATAAATTTATTTTTACAATTCGGGACCTGAAAAAAAATTTTCCAAACCATCCCGGAGAATAAGTTAGGTTGGGGTAATTTTACCGAAACAAGAAAAATTAATTTTTGACAAAATAGAGAGTTGCACCTCCACTAAGTACTGGTTGTTCCACAATTTTCAAAGACTGAACTTTTATTTAACACTTATTGTCATCCCACTCTAACATTACCTAAAAAATAACCTCCAAGATGAAAATAAATATATAACACAATAAAATCCATAGTTGGTACAATCAATATTACATCTAAACATTCAATCTGTATTTTTTAAGCGCAAGATGCTACTGGTGTGCATAAAATCGAACTTTCATTGGGTCTAACCCAATGGACTAAAGTAAAAATAAACAGTAAAGGACAAAAGACGCTTAAAAAGGTCCAGAGCCTTGTTTAGGTCGGATAGATCATCCAAACTGAGCCAAGCCGTATTTTGGTTACAAGGTTAGGTCGGTCAAACCCGTAAAGCCGAGCCAGACAGCATATTTCTGAAAGGATTAGGCCGGACCTTCAATTCTAGAATGCCTTGTTAGTTCCTCCCACTTATATCATGATAATCGGCCTAACCGAACCAAGATAGTTAGATCGGATCACGCTGCTTCACTGACACAGTAGGTAAAAATCGTCATAGAGTAGGTATATCTTTTCAAATACATGCAGAGATTTCCAGATCTTCTAAGAGAGGAAGAAACCCATGAAATCCGGTCAAGACAGTAGCGTCCACGCCACGCTAAACAGAAGGAGCAGGTGAACAGGTCAATCATGAAGGTTCAACGGACACATTTCAACTTGGAGGTATATATACTAAGTCTTCAGATTTAGTAAGGTACGCAACTTTTACCATTTTAAGCAATTGTCTATACTGTTTATCTTCTCCAACTCTTCTAACTTGACCGTCGGAGCCTATACAGGGGGGAAAGCCCCGCTCCTTTCTTGATCATCTACAGTTATCACCGGAACAGTGCGAATCACCTCTCTCCCCTATCCTTGCTGGTCCGAGCTATCCAGATCGGTTCCCAGCTCAGTTGTATCCCTTTGCAGTGGAGATTTATTCAGATTGGGCCTTGCTATTTGAGACGAATCACTGGGCCGTAAGAAGCACCGCCAGAAGAGCACATTTTGCGTCACATCAACTGGCGCCGTCTGTGGGGATCGTTTGATCAAAGTATTTCATCAAATCTTCTCCACTTTTAAAGAAATTTGTTGAAACCATGACGCAAGCTCAAGATTGTTCGGGAGTGGGTGTTTCTTCTTCTAACACCACCGCTGATCCCGTCGTTACAACCGCTATACTGCCAACCGTCACCGCAGTTTCTATCGCCCCCAATGCTCCACCGACTACTGCCACCGTTGTTGAACCTCTCACCCCCCCAGCAAGAACAAGCGAAAAGAGAGAAGTTTTACCGTTTGTTTCCGCAGCTATTTTATCTGATGAACCATAACATTCCGGTCACCTCCACTCCCAATTTAGAACTCCCCGTCTCAAGTATTACAACCACTGCCCCAGATGTAGTTAGCATAGAACATCCCTTTAGTTCGCAAGTTGTTCCCACTGTTCCCCCACCAGGAGCCCTGTTCAATCCCATGGCCGATCCCTCCGTTGTTTTAATTTCTAGCCTTCCCCCTCAGTCTATCGCTGTTTCGGGATGCCCTCCACACTCTGGGGGAGCCCATCTTTTATCAGGATCCAATTACGTGGCCGGTCTCCCTAACCTTTCTACTGCACCTCCTGTTTACACCACCTTAGCCCATACCCAGGTCACTCCCACTTTTCCAGCCCCTTTCATGGTTCCTACCGCCCAGCTCAATAATTACCCTTCCATGTCGGGTCTGCCTTTTCCTATGTTAGGACAGCAAGTGAATCAGTTAGGTCAGTCTGGCCTGGGCCCACAAACAAGTCAAGTAGGTCATCCCGGCCTGATTCAATCATCAAACCAATTAGGCCACTTCGGTCCTGAAGTTAACCAATTAGGATACCCCGGATGCCTAGCTCCGTCTAACCTAGCTCAGTTTCAGCATTACGGTATAGGCACCAGCCGAGCCATGCAGCCACCCACAGGGTACTCCCCTTACTTAACCCAAGCTATTACCCCGGGCCCAGCGCAGGGAACTTCGCCACTGGAGGACCACTACCTGCTTACTCCGGTATGGGTGGATACCCCTTAGGTCAGTCAGGATACCCCCAGCTCGGTCAAGCAGTCCTCCCCGGATCTGGATATGCTCAGTTGGGGCAAGCCGGGCCCACTTCTCGGGTGTCTCATCCATTTGGTTGGGAGATCCAAACGGCACCATTCCCCCCAGGTTACAAAGGTTTAGGTAAGGTTGACAAGTACGACGGAACTACCGACCCCACAGCTCATTGGATGCAGTGCATGAGTGTCATGGATGCCGCCAACTTGTCTGATGCCAACCGTTGCATGACATTCCATCTGACTCTTAAAGGTCAAGCCATAAATTGGTATTGTACTCTGCCTCGAAACTCCATTCATTCGTTAGATCAATTCGGTGACCTGTTTTTAGCTAATTTTATGGGTAACAAGATATTGTCCAAACTAATTTCACACTTAATGAACATAACTCAAAGAATGGGAGAGGGATTACAGGCCTACATAGATCGGTTTAACATAGAATCTAGGCAATGCCATGAAAAATATTATAGGATTATGATGGGGTCGTTTATTAACAGGTTACAGTCATGACCTTTAGCTACTGAACTGGCCATCTGACCCCCACACTCTTATTTTAAAATGATGGTCACTGCTGTTAACTTTGCTGTTATTGAGGATGCTGCAGCCATAAAACAGGAACGAGAAAGAGGTTTTTCCAACCTATATGGTAAGAGAAAAGCTTCTTCCCCGATCCCTCCCCCAGGAGGAAGTAAGAAGCAAAATTTTGTGAATACTGCTAACCCTGTCCCGAAGGCCGGGGTAAGTGTTAATGCCTTGCAGGTGGTCGAGCCCTTCTCCGTTCCACGAGCCGACATATATGCGGCCATCCAGCACCAAGGGTTGTTAACCCCAGCCCGCCCCATGACGGGTCCCACAGATCGGCTCAATCCTGGCAGGTATTGTAACTATCATAAACATATTGGTCACAATACTAATGATTGTCGAGATTTGGCTGCAGAGATAGCAAAACTTATTCAAGCTGGAAAACTGCCCTAATATACACAAGTAACACCTTTGCCCAAACTCACGGGTTCAGCAGCCCGGGAGCGACCTACCGGATGCTACCGGTGTGGAGAGCCCGGTCATTTTGCCCGAGAATGTTCCCAACCCGACCCCCGAGCCCCAAATGCTGGAGCTGGAGCCGACCTGACCATAGCTGGGGTCGTAAATACCATAGCTGGAGGACCGACCCAGGGCGACTCTAATCGCTAAAGAAAACAGGTATATTGGCAAAGAGACAATGTTTTAGGTAAGCGTAAAGCGGAAGCCATGGCACCAGTAATTACTTTTGATGACAATGATATTTTCTTGCCTTACAATTGTGACGATCCACTAGTGATCGATTGTTATATTTCTAATTATCAAGTACGTAGGACATTGCTAGACACGGGTAGCTCTAGTAATATAATTACCACCAAAGCATTGGCAGGATGTCAGTTACATAAGGCACATTTAAATTCAGTGCGTACACCCTTGATTGGCTTTGGCAACCGCCATGTTATTCCAGTAGGACAGTTAAGCCTACCGGTCATGTTGATAGCTGGACAGCTAAAACGTACAGAAACCATAGACTTCGTAGTCATTGATGAACCTTCACCTTATAATGTATATTTGGGTCGGCCTGGACTAAATCAATTTCAGGCCATTGCTTCTATCATGCATATGCTTTTAAAATTCCCCACCATGGGTGGGGTGGCCACTCTTCGTTGTGATGTCATACAGGCTAAACAATGTTACACGGCTTCCCTAAGAGAACAGGTGCCTATGGACCGGAAACCAAAAGTTACCTCCGCAGTCACTCCGACCCCCGCGGCCCGAGCTTTGCCGCCCACTCACCCAGACAGTATTGCTCACCCCATTAACATCACCGATCTGACAGGTAGCTCGGATCGATCCATCGAAGCAGGGGCTGAGGTGAAGATCGTCCCCCTGACTGACGATCCAAACAAGGTAATTAAGATTGGGGCCGACTTACCTCCTCAGTTACAATATGATTTACTTAACCTTTTGTGTGAGTATGCGGAAGTCTTTGCTTGGGGGCCGAAAGACATGCCTGGCATTTCTCGAAATATCATTGAACACAGGCTATCCATTGATGCCAGTCGTAGGCCGGTTCGTCAACGAAAGCGTAACCTTGGAGGAGAACGCAGCAAATATGTGGAGATCGAAGTCAACGTTCTATTGGAGGTACGTATCATCCGAGAAGTAGATTATTCTGAATGGTTAGCTAACCCTGTGTTGGTTCCCAAACCCGATGGTTCATGGCGTATGTGTATCGACTTCACCGACCTAAACAAAGCCTGCCCCAAGGACTGGTTCTCCCTACCCTTGATTGACGTTCTGGTCGATGCCATAGCTGGATTTCGCTTTCTCAACTTCTTGGATGCATACAAGGGCTATCATCAAATCTTCATGGCTAAAAAAGACATGAAAAAAACCTCCTTCATCACGGATAATGGTACTTATTGCTTTATCACCATGCCTTTTGGTTTGAAGAATGCTGGGGCTACCTTTCAACGGTTAGTAAATAAAATATTTAAAAACCAGTTAGGTCGGAACATGGAAGTATATGTTGATGATTTACTTGTTAAAAGTAGGGATGAGTCTGCCTACTTGCTTGATTTACGTGAAACACTTGAAACTCTTGTCCAATATAAATTAAGGCTAAATCCAAAAAAATGTGTTTTCGGGGCTATTTCGGGGAAGTTCTTAGGTTACATGGTTTCTGAGGGGGGTATCTCGGTTAATCCAAAGAAAGTAGAAGCTATCCTACAAATGCATCCACCTAGATCAATTCGTGAAGTACAACAATTAACGGGTAGATTAGCAGCCTTAAATCGGTTTTTAGCTCGGTCAACAGAACGAGCTTTACCATTTTTTAGCATTTTGAAGAAAACAGATAAATTTGTATGGACCTCGGAATGCCAAACTGCTTTTGAACAACTAAAAACGTATTTAGCTTCTTTGACGTCTTTAACCATGCCAATTTCCGGAGAACAATTATACATGTATATAGCTACCACTGACTCAGTAATTAGCTCGGTTTTGCTTCAAGAAGATAACCGAGTTCAAAGACCCATCTATTTTGTTAGCAAAGTTTTGCAGGCAGCAGAGAAAAATTATTCCAGCCTGGAAAAATTAGTCTTGGCTCTAGTCCACTCCACACGACGTCTCCGACCTTATTTCAACTCCCACAGAGTCACCGTCTATACCGACGCACCTCTTAAGGCCGTCTTGCAAAAGGCAGGAGTTTCTGGTCGTCTCACCAAATGGGCCATCGAATTGGGGGAGTACGATATCACATTTGCAACTCGCACCACAGTCAAAGGACAAGTATTGGCAGATTTCATAGCTGAGGGAGTATCGGATATCCAGGAAAGCACGCCTAGCCCAGTACAAGAAACCGACCTTCTTTTGACCGTAGCAAAAGGCGATGATTCATGGACACTTTACCTAGATGGTGCATCAGCCAGTCCGGATCGGGTGCGGGGATCATCCTTACCAGCCCTGTTGGGGAAGTCCACACTTATGCTTTACGGTTCTGCTTCACTGCTACCAATAATGAAGCAGAGTACGAAGCCATGATAGCCGGTCTAAAATTAGCTCGGAAACTGGGGGTCAAAAAAAAAATCGAACTCAAGATGGTGAAAAAAGAAGACATTTATGCAATAAATGGGCCCAGTACAAAGCTGATCCAAGATTACAAAAATTCTTCGAAAAGTAAAATACAAAGAAAAGCTAAGAAGGAGGAGCTTGAGAGGTCGCTTCTTCATCGGCTGCCTCCTTGGGGTCGGTCTCGGGGTCTTCCTCCTCGACATTCTCCGGTAAGGGAATCCCAATGGCTCGGCATTCTTGCTTGATCTCTTCGACCAGATCAAAGGGATCACGGCCCTGAGGAAGCAAAGACGTATGGGCCATGGAATCTGCAGGAACGCCCTCCACCGACCTGGAGCCTCTTAGCTCGTCCCAGCACAAGGAATACCCGCACTGAATTAGTTCCAGGAAGCGCCGGTTCATCAGATCCAGCAGCGGCCCCTCCTTAAAAGAGATCAAAGCAGCTTGGCGCGCCGCTTCGACTTCTGCCGGGCTGAGCAGCTCAGCAGACTTCTTCGCCTTCTCTTCCGCGGCCTTCAACAAGGCAGCCTTCTCTTCCTTCAGGGCGGCCACTTCGGCCTCCAAGCCCTGATTCCTTGTTTCCAGCTGGCTGCCCTTGGTGCTGAGCTCTTGGTTTTCCAAGTAGAGCTCAGTGTTGGTGGCCTAGAGCTTCGTGACTTTGCTGGACTCGACCCCCAGCTTCATCTCCAAGTCTTCGATCGCCTCGGCCGGTCTCTTCGACCTCTCTTGCTCGTAGCTTTGGGCCAGAATATCCAAAGCTGCTGTCCTTTTGGCCGTAGCTGCGTAATTTACACCGATCTGCAAAATCCGATTATAGAACTTATGAAAATGTCACACAAGGTAATCGTCCGTTCTAAAAAGTTAACTAGGAATTCCGAAGTTTACCCTTTTTATGTGTGAAGCCAAAAAGGCTTCCTGCTGTGCCAGCTGGTCGATGGTCTTTCTTATCTGGCCGCTCACCTCCACGATCTCCACAAGGGAGCTATGGGATTCGGCCACCAACTCCGCGTATGGCCTAACATCCTCGGGCAGAGGCTCCGCCAAATGGGACTGGTATATAGGCCGGGCTAGGGAGCTCGGTCTCTCCCTTTGTTCCTTCAGTAATATGACCATTTCCTTGGACAACGGGTCCACGGGCCCAAACAGCTCATCCGGGCTCGGTAGCTCGAATCCCATGGAGGAATCCGTCAACAGTTGTGGAGCCTTGGCAGCCTTGGCCGCCTGAACTTCCGCAGGGGTCGGCCTGCTTTTCTTTGAAGCCCGAGGTACTAGGGCCGAGGTGAGAGGATCAGTAACTTCGACTTCCTCCGTTAAATCGATCTCAACAGGTCTCTTTGAAGACCTTGAACCCGCTGAAGCCACCTGAAAATAAAAAATAGAAAGATCAGAACCAACGATCTAAAAAGCCGACCCCAGATCGGGAAGACTACAAGTAAAAAGTTCAGAGACAGGTATTTACATTCTTCCTCTACATCGGGGGCTTGGCTCAGCCCGGCCCAGACCAGAAGGCCCTCTGAAGGGTACTTAACCGAGTATTTTTCCGAGCTGGCGAAGGATCTTAACGCCTTATAGTCCGACTGTACTACGGGATTGGACTTATCTCGGGTTTGATCCGCCGGCACAATAAACTTTGACCAACGGCAAGGGAGATTTGCTTCGTCGGCTTTCACCATAGAAAACCTCGCCCTCCAATGTTTATTAGTATCTGGGGAGTCGGTTATAAATATGGGCCCGTTCCTACATTTTTGGAAAGACACCGACCCCAGCCCGTAAGGATATTGGCGGACGGTGTAGAATTGGAAAAATAAATCCACGGTGGGTCGGATCCTAGCCCCGAAGCAGACACACATAAATCCCACCAAAAACCTAAGGGCGTTAGGTACTAATTGGCTCAGCCCGATTTCTAAGTAGTCACATAGTTCGTTTAAAAAATCCGGGACCGGAAACCTTAGCCCAAATTTTATATAATGTTCATATATACCGACCCAACCCCCAGAAGTGCTAGTTATCCTTTCCTTGGGTGTGGGCAGACGGGTTTGGATGGATGGGTCGAGGCAATGGATCGATTCTAGGGTTTCTAATTCTACCCTAGTAAGCTCGGAAGCTATCCCTTGAGGATGAAAATCATATAAGGCGGTCGTATCTACAGGAAGCAGTAAAAAAGGCACCAGAATCATGCATAAATTCAGATAACAGATCCTACGGGTTCATGCATCAAAATTGCTAGAAATTCATAGCTCAACCAGCAATTCATTTGTAAAAAGAAAAAGGAAGAACGGACTGACCTGAAGATGGGTTTTGGCGAGATGCTCCGGTGCCGAAACTCCTTTCTGAAGCCATGACGTTTTATCAAGCAGAGGTACGGGATCACAACGGCAGAGTAGTCGCGACGGTGAAGCAGTGGCGCGGACGAAGACAGCCAATCGGGAAGACGACACCGACTAAACACGGCAAAGAACTATCTCTTCGGCGGGAGGAAGGAGAGCACAAGGTTTTTTTCTCTTTTCAGGATACGAATAACATAATGGTGTCAAATGCCAACTTCTACGGCTTTTAAAGGGAAGTCTCGGGAAGATTGAACAGACACGGACAATCCAATCGTTGCAGCCTTTAATGCCACCTCCAGGATAGTAAAAGCGTGGGGAGTCGTACCGGCTGCCTCAATAATCGTGAAGACGTGCCCTGTCATATCCCGACTCTTCAAAAGCCAGATTTCGTGTAATGCAAAGGTACGTCTTTATTGCTGCATTCATTGATTTATTCAATATTCTGTTCAACTTCTTTAGGTCGGTACTGCAATTATTACCTATGAATCGGCTGACCTGATATTTTCTGTAGATCGGATTTCTTAAGTTATATCTCGCATTTTCTGTTATATTCGATAATCTATAGGCCGGAAGAAAAACCTTAAAGAGGTATCTGAGCATAGGTCGGATGAACACTTGATAAATGCCGTAGTCACATTTTTGGCTTAGGAAAATATCGTAAGTATCAAGCTTTAGCTCGGAAAATTAACTCAGACTGATATCAGGAAATACATGATAAATACCTTATGCAAAATTTTTAGCTCGGAAAAACAAGAAGTATTAAGTTTTAGATCAGTAAAACCTAATACTGGGGGGACTTGTTGGTCTGCATAAAATCGAACTTCCATTGGGCCTAGCCCAATGGACTAAAGTAAAAATAAACAGTAAAGGACAAAACACGCTTAAAAAGGTTCAGAGCCTTGTTTAGGTTGGATAGATCATCCAAACCGAGCCAAGCCGTATTTTGGTTACAAGGTTAGGTCGGTCAAACCCGTAAAGCCGAGCCAGACAGCATATTTCTGAAAGAATTAGGTCGGACCTTAAATTCTAGAATGCCTTGTTAGTTCCTCCCACTTATATCATAATAATCGGCCTAACCGAGCCAAGATAGTTAGATCGGATCACGCTGCTTCACTGACACAGTAGGTAAAAATCGTTATAGAGTAGGTATATCTTTTCAAATACATGCAGAGATTTTTAGATCTTCTAAGAGAGGAAGAAACCCATGAAATCCGGTCAAGACAGTAGCGTCTATGCCACGCTAAACAGAAGAAGCACGTGAACAGGTCAATCATGAATGTTCAACGGACACATTTCAAATTTGAGGTATATATACTAAGTCTTCAGACTTAGTGAGGTACGCAACTTTTACCATTTTAAGCAATTGTCTATACTGTTTATCTTCTCCAACTTTCTAACTTGACCGTTGGAGCCTATACAAGGGGGAAAGCCCCGCTCCTTTCTTGATCATCTACAGTTATCACCGGAACAGTGCGAATCACCTCTCTCCTCTATCCTTGCTGGTCCGAGCTGTCCAGATCGGTTCCCAGCTCAGTTGTATCCCTTTGCAGTGGAGATTTATTCAGATTGGGCCTTGCTATTTGAGACGAATCACTGGGCCGTAAGAAGCACCGCCTGAAGAGCACATTTTGCGTCACATCAGCTACTATTATAAAAGCTAAAGAAAGATTATTCATCAATATAATATATAAATAGTTTGATTATTTCATAAACAAAATAATGGCTACTATTTTGGATAAAACTAAAAGAGTGTTGAGCAATATAATAAAATATGCATAAGTTCCACGATTTTGAAACTAACTTTCATCCATTCATTCATCTTCATATTCCTGAAAAAAGAAGAAAAAATAAATCAATGAATATTTTTTTAATTAGAGCATCTATTTGACATTTGCAAACATCTCAATATAGTTGCGTTGCAATAGATAACATTCTTATTTCATGACAATTTTTTACATTTAAAACTAACATCTTCATGTCACAACAAGAAAGGATGATGCATGTGTTAGTTCGATGACAGTTACAGTACATTGTTACATTGTCATCTCTGTCTCCATTTAGTTGGCGAGTTCGATAATCTCTCCCTGCAGCAAATTTTACCAACACACCAGTCAATAAGACTAGTCATCAAAAGCAATATTCAACCAAGAGAAAGAGAAGCCAAATAGGTCTGTGAAAGAAAAATTTTCACTATTGATCCAACTTTCCTCGGACGGACTATACCTTATCAACAAAAACCAGTGACCAAAAAAATCTCAATGAAGAACACAAACAAACAAAGACACACAAATAAAATAAAAAGGTAAACCTATAACTCAAAATTTTTTATATAATTAATGTTATGTGATAATTAAATCCATTACAAAAGTCTCATACATCAATGTCAAACGATAGTTTCTTACTTATCACATTCATGAAGTCATTGATGAAGAAATATTCAAACTCACATACATTTGACACGCCCAACTTCTACATGAGGACTTCATAGGATAGCACCCCTATACAGGCCATAGAGAAATCAAAACATGAAGTCTTGAAGGATTGCTTTCAGAAAAGCAAGGATTCAAGCACCCCAAGCTTTTTTTTTATCAACTGGAGAAGAGACAAAACACTCATAATGGCAGAAAATGTTTCTAAATGTAACACTTGAATAGAAATGAACAAGAATAAGTTTATTCTAAAACATCAAAGAATAATTTAAACTTTTCTTTCAATCAAAACGAAGTAATACATTAACACCAAATCTTTCAGTTCTCAACCATAAGAAGTAATCAACTCACAAGAGAAATTTATGAATCGAAAACCTCAAATCACACTAGTAAAATATATTTTTGAGAAAACTAACTTTACTGTGAATCAAAAACACCAAAAGATTTAGTGTACAATGTTAATAGAAAATTTTAAATAGTGAAGCCATAATTCTATATGAGAAAACACATATTGTGCAGCTTACTAGAAAACAACTAGACCAAGTCACTTATCGAGAAACTTGTTAGAGATTGCTAGATTTTGATAGTTTACAACTTAGAGATAAGCTTTCCAAAACCCATTTTAGAGGAAATTCGTTGACATGAGAGAGACAGCTATGCATACAGAACATTAATAAAATGTGGTAGTTCTATAATTCACGCCAAAACAATGAATCAGATAGTGTCTTTTTTTGTGAAAAGCACGGAAACAATTCACATCATTAATACCGTAGGGAGGTAAAGATAAAATTAAGAGTTGTACAAAATATGCTATAAAAAAAATGCGCTACGTGAAAATATTAAAAATATGTCATGAAAGCATATCTCAGACAAGCCACAAAAAAGGCAAAAAGGAGCTCACTTGAGAGACTCTTCTTCAGAATAGCAAGTAATTAAGCACAAAACAGATCTAAAAGCAGTCACAAGCCAAAGTTATGGAAAGCACTAGGAAGTATGCCAAACTCAAAGTCATCCACATGAAAATTTGACTGCAGATACAATAGGGCAAGAAAAGCAAAGTATAAAGGAATTTACTGCTAAAAATAATATAAAGAAAAAAATGTACACACAAAATAAAAAGCTTACAAACAGCCTGATTAATAAAGTTCCCCGATGTACATACAGAGGAAATGGAAGAGAGAGAGAGATGCATACAAGCTGAACAAAGATAAATCCAAAAAATATAATGGACACGTTGCAATGCCGGTGTATAGCACGTACTTAAAAGAATTACCTTAATGAAACAAAGATGTGGAATTACCTTAAAGAAGCAAAGATGAGGAATTACCTTAATGAATTGCACTTTAACAGGGTATCAATGTACACACCGAAATTGTCTACAATTATGGTTTTAAAGAAATTTTCAAGTATATTTAACATGTGAAAATTTATAACACAGAAAGCAAAAATGTGAGCATGAAAGTACCATAAACTACTAACTTTACAAAAGTCAGCACGAATGCCTGTGGTAGAAACAACGAGTCTTGGTAGATTATCATATAGCAAACACTTAAACTGACTATAAAGTTAATTAAAGGAGGAACAAGCTAATAAATCAGACAAGTTCATCAATTTGTACATACAGACAACTTAATTGCAGCTTTATTTATTTTCGTGGATGCATTATATACAATTGAGGCATCATAAACATATTATCAAACACAAACCTACCACCAATTCCAGACAGCTTCCAAAATTCAGTCTCCTAACACACCATTCACAAAACATTATCTAACATGCATTAATTTAGTATACAACATAGACTTATCAATTAAAATTCAACCAAATCCCACTTTCAAATGCTCAGTATACAAACATTTACTCATAAAAGGTAATTTCATACAACATAAGATTAAAGACCTTAACATATTGCAGAATCCACGTCTTTTTTACATGGTGAGACCTGAGACTCCTTATTGCATTGATTTTTCAGTTGTACTATCTTGTCTTCAGACAAAGTAATCAAGCAAGCATCTCTCTGTTTTGGTGGATAAGACCATAATGCCCAAAACCTCTTACAAGAAAGTATGTAGTACTTAACTTAATATGAACAAAGTAGTAAGAGTAGTTGAAATTCTTAATGTATCAATGAAAGTCCTATGTTCTATCCGAAAGTGTTTTTAGGAGCTCAAAATGATTATGGTGATTGGTGGAGGGACCATACAAACTACTTCCCCAGTATTCAGCTTCATTTTCAACATACAGCAATACAAATCAATTCTATAAAGAAGCTATAATGCAACACGGTGTCATCGAATTTTTGAGCTTAAACAGTACATTTATTACACAAAACCAATCAAACCAAGTCAATAGATTAACTCAATCTGAGCTGAAAAGGGTTTATTGGAAAACAACAATTTACAACCCCAAAAAAAATTCAAACTTTCAGTGTACATTCACCAATCAAGCATTCACAATAATTAGAGAAAAATCAAATCTTTAATCTGGGGTGAGAACTAGTACTTGTCATTATCTTTCTTGGGAAGACTATCCGTCCACAAGCATTCCCTTGTTTATCGTTTTTACGCCTTTCGATCGATTTCCGCCAGGGGATCTTCCGTCTCTTGATGCTCTAAAGCTCTAGAAATTGTAAACTGTATTACAGGCCAAGCCTTGAGGATCGTCTGAGGATAGCTTATACAATGAAAGATAGACGACTTGGATGACTTGTAATTAGCTTTGGTGTGGGATTCTTCTTGCTGCAGTACGGTGAAAGGGGGAGAGAACAGATGGCGAGAGAGGATGTGTGATTTTTAGTGGGAAGGCTCGGGGAAGGGCAAGATGGATGCGAGTTTGTGCACGCAATTTTCTCTGCGGTTGCGGAGTCACCGAAGAAGAAGAGATGGCCGGGTACCCTGAGAGAAAGAAGGGGGAAGAGAGGGCCGTGGGTTTTGGGGGAGGAGGCAAGTCCTCTGCTTTTCTCTAATCTTTTCTATACACTTATTTTTATCAATTTTCTTCCCATTAATTTAGGTTATCTATTAATCTAACCTACTAAGTTTAATATTCTTATAAATTGGTCCTTCATCCAACTTGTTTAATCTCAATTTGATCCTATTAACTTTAACTATACTTTATAAACTTAGCTAGTTTCCTTAATTTCTCAAGATTGTTAATTAAATAAAATTATTTACTTTTTTGTAGAACATTTTAATGATTTAATTAACTTTTTCTAATACTTAATTAAGTTTGGTTAGAAATTTTTTTATCTTAGTTTGAAACATCTAATTTCATTTTGGGGTTTATAATTATCATGACATTTGTTATTATTCTAACTTTAAATTTTGATCTTTTAATTTTAGTTTAATTATCGGTATTTTAAAACTAATCTGATTGTTAAATCATAAACTTCATATTTAAAAATTTATTCTCAAATTACCTTATAAAATTTAATACTCAAAATTTTAAGAGGTACTAAGTCATCTAAGTGAGTTAACTTGGAAGAGTTATCATTCCTACGTGATTTGACGTGCTTCGTGAAGTAGGCACGCCACATTCATAATGTTTTGGGAGTAAAAATATTACCTTGGTTCCATTGATGTTCAACAAAGAAAAGGGATGGTTTTAAATTTTTTGTGGAAAATTGTAGCACTTCAATCTATGGAAGGAGCATGAACTTCATATTATGACAATAAAAATGGGTCTTGAAACCCTTGAACGATACAAATTTTCGGTCCTGAAGATTCCTATTAAATTTCCCACGTTTTTTTGTCTTTACTATTTTATGTGATGAATTTTTATACTGTCTTCAATAATTGTCCCAATTATTTACATTTAAGACGACTTATTTTTCTCTATCTCAATTTAATTGTCTTAATTAATTAGGTTGAGACAATATTTCTTACGGTCTTAAATTAGTGTCTCAATTAATTTCATTTTAGACAAATTATTTTATTGTCTCTAATAGGTGTCTCAATTAGTTCTATATGAGACAACGCTCTAACAACTATCTCAATTATTGTGTCTCAATTTAATTATTGAGACAGCTACTATAAGTGTCTCAAATTGATGGTAATTGAGACTATTTTTTTATATTGTCTCAAAAATTCGTCTCAAGTACCATTTTTCTTGTAGTGAACAAGAAAAATTAATTTTCACCAAAGTAGTACATTGCACCTCCACTAAGTGCTGGTTGCTCCTCAATTTTCAAAGGTTTCACTTTTTATAATACTTATTGCCCTTCCACCCGAACTTTTCCTAAAAAAAACCTTCAAATCATTCTATTTTTACAATTCGGGACCTCTTATAAAATTATCCAACCCATCCCGGAGAATAAATGAGGTTTGGGTAATTTACCGGAACAAGAAAAATTAATTTTTGACAAAATTGAGCATTGCACCTCCACTAAGCATGGTTGCTCCTCAATTTTCAAAGGCTGCTCCTTTTTTTAATACTAATTGCCCTTCCACTCTAACTTTGTCTACACAAAACTTCAACTCATTTTATTTTTTATAATTTGGGACCTCTAAAAAAATTTTCAAACCATCTGGGAGAATAAGTTAGGTTTGGGTAATTTTACCAGAACAAGAAAAATTAATTTTCGACAAAATAGAGCGTTGCACCTCCACTAAGTATTGGGTGCTCCTCAATTTTCAAAGGCTGCATTTTTTTTAGGGTGAATTCAAAAATTGGTCACCTTACTTTGAGTTTATTAACATTCTGGTCACCTTACTTTTTTTATTATTTTTTTAGTCACCTTAGTTTTGTTTTTGCATTGTTCTATTCATTCTGTCAAATTGGGATGTTAACCCACTAACGGAGCCCTTTTTAACGAGGGTATTTTCATCAAAATGTAAAATTTTTCCTTTTCCAAGCGTTCAAAATTTACGCGAGTTGCTCGCTGATTGAAATACCCACCAGATTCAAACACACAAATTAGTATTTGCGCAGATTCATAATCTGATTGCACAGGAACCAAAGAAGCAAAAACTTTTAATTTCTTGATTCTGAATTCAGGAACCCACTGAGCCAAATAAGCAATTCAATCCAACAATAAAATAATGATCCATGCGTATGAATTAATCAGAAATAACACGAAATGAAGAGGAAATTTCTCTCACCATGGGAAGAGGAAAACAGAGAAAGAAAACTCCTAACTAGATAAAACTCTAAATCCAATGCTCCAAATTTCAAACCCAAACAGAAACTCCAATAGATTGTATAGAAACCCAAATAAAATCTCTAAACCCATAAAATGCCTCAAAGTGTATTGAATTTGGTCTCAGGGTTTTGAGAGGATTATCTCTCTAGGAATTTTCTCCCAAAAAAGGGAATTTCTAGCGCCCAAATTCTGAGCCAACCAACGGATTTCTTCTTGAAATCTGAAGACTACCCACTAAATTTCAAGTTCATTGTGATCATTTGAAGCGTTAACAACTGGAAAAAAGATTTTTTTTTTTTGGAGCCAAAATTCAGTTTGGCCGCTCGGGTGGGTTTCTCGTTCTTGGGGAGTTTCAGCCTTGGCTGAAATTCATCCATACCCAGCCCAATTTGTTGAGTTCTTTCTGCAAATTTGTAGCTATATCCTACTTATTTGGAAGATTCAAGCTTGAAGATAAGCAAAAATTTCTGTTTTGACCGAGATTGGTGGTGGGTCGCGACTTGATTGAAGTTCGGCCTTGGGCTGAATTTCTACCATACTCTCACCAGTTTGTTGAGTGTTCTGAAGAATTTGAGCTTCATCTAACCTAGTTGGAGTGGATTAAGCTTGGAGGGAAGCAGCATTTTTGGATTTCGAAATTTTCCCAGTTCTGGGTTTCGGTTTCAGTGTTCACCGAATTGGGGAATTGCAAAATTCATCATTGTTGAATTGAAATTGAGACACAAAAGCTTATGGACAGAATGGGTTAGCAAGAAACGTCCATTCCAAGGTGGTGTTTATCCAAAAATCGGAGCTCCAATCTGCCAAGAATTTCGGCCAACCGCGGGCTCACCGGCGCCGCTGAGCACTGCCCTGTGCTGCCGAAGATAAAGAGGACTAAAATGATTCTTGAGTCGCAGCCGATTGTCGATGCATTCGCTAGAGAAGAAGATGGCTAAAGAGAGAGAAAGGGAGTGATAGCGAAAGAGAGAGAAGGGAGTGACAGCGGGAAAAGGAAAGATGATAAAGTTTTAGGTTTTGTCAAAAATACCCTCAAACAAAGTCCTCTGTTAGGTATTTAACGGAACAATTTAACAAAGTGACTAAACAAATGCAAATATGAAAGTATGGTGACTAAGAAAACAATTAAAAAAGTAAGGTGACTAAAAGGTGAACTTTTGCAAAGTAAGGCGACAAAAATTTCAATTCACCCTTTTTTTTAAATACTTATTGCCCTTCCACTCTAACTTTGCCTAAAAAAAACCTTCAAATTAATTTATTTTTACAATTTGGGATCTGAAAAAAAATGCCAAACCATCCGGGAGAATAAATTAGGTTTGGTTAATTTTACCAGAACAAGAAAAATTAATTTTCAACAAAGTAGAGCGTTGCACCTCCACTAAGTACTGGTTACTCCTCAATTTTGAAAGACTGCACATTTTTTAATACTTATTGCCCTTCCACTGTAACTTTTCCTAAAAAAAACCTTCAAATAATTTTATTTTTACAATTTGGGATCTCTTAAAAAATTATCCAACCCATCCGGGTGAATAAATGAGGAGGTTTGGGTAATTTTACCATAATAAGAAAATTTAATTTTTGACAAAATTGAGCGTTGCACCTCCACTAAGTGCTGGTTGCTCATCAATTTTCAAAGGCTGCTCTTTTTTAATACAAATTGCCCTTCCATTCTAACTTTGCCAACAAAAAATTTCAAATCATTTTATTTTTTACAATTCGGGACCTCTAAAAAAATTTTCAATCCATCCGAGAGAATAAGTTAGGTTGTGGTAATTTTACTGGAAAAAGAAAAATTAATTTTCGACAAAATAGAGCGTTGCACCTCCCCTCAGTACTGGTTGCTCCCCAATTTTCCAAGGCTGCACTTTTATTTAACACTTATTGCTCTTCCACTCTAACTTTGCCTAAAAAAACTTTCAAATCATTTTACTTTTACAATTCGGGACCTCTTACAAAATTTCCAAACCATCCTGGAGATTAAGTTAGGTTTAGGTAATTTTACCGGAACAAGAAAAATTAGGCCCTGTTTGTTTTGATTCTCAAAACCATGTTTTGAGAAAAGTTTTAATTTTATAATAATTTTTCATCACTTTCAATACACCTTTTTACATTTTTCAATACACCTTTTTACATTCTCAATACAATTTTAATATTATAAAATCAAAATAAATCTCAAAACCATGTTTTGGAAATCATACCACACAGGGCCTTAATTTTCGCCAAAGTAGCATGTTTCACCTCCACTAAGTACTGGTTGCTCCTCAATTTTCAAAGGCTGCACTTTTTTTAACACTTATTGCCCTTCCACTCTAACTTTGCCTAAAAAAACCTTCAAATCATTTTATTTTTTCAATTCGGGATCTCTTAAAAATTATCCAACCCATCCGGGGGAATAAATGAGGTTCGGGTAATTTTACCGGGACAAAAATTAATTTTTGACAAAATTGAGCATTGCACCCCCACTAAGTGCTGGTTGCTCCTCAATTTTCAAAGGCTGCTCTTTTTTTAACACTAATTGCCCTTCCACTCTAACTTTGCCTAAAAAAAACTTCAACTCATTTTATTTTTTACAATTCGGGAGAATAAGTTAGGTTTGGGTCATTTTACCGGAAAAGAAAATTTAATTTTCGACAAAATAGAGCGCCCCTCCACTAAGTGCTGGTTGCTACTCAATTTTCACTTTCTTTTTTTTTAACACTTATTGCCCTTCCACTCTAACTTTGCCTAAAAACAACCTTCAAATTAATTTATTTTTATAATTTGGGACCTAAAAAAAAATTCAAGCCATCCAGAAGAATAAATTAGGTTTGGGTAATTTTTCCAGAACAAGAAAAATTAATTTTTGACAAAGTAGAGCATTACAACTCCACTAAGTACTGGTTGCTACTCAATTTTCAAAGGCTGCACTTTTTTTAATACGTGTTGCCCTTTCACTCTAACTTTGCCAAAAAAAAAAACCTTCATATAATTTTATTTTTACAATTCGGGACCTCTTAAAAAATTATCCAACCCATCCGTGAGAATAAATGAGGTTTGGGTAATTTTACCAGAACAAGAAAAATTAATGTTTGACAAAATTGAGCGTTGCATCTCCACTAAGTGCTGGTTGTTCCTCAATTTTCAAAGGATTATCTTTTTTTAATACTAATTGCCCTTCCACTCTAACTTTGCCTAAAAAAGCCTTCAAACCAATTTATTTTTTTACAATTCGTGTCCTCTAAAAAAATTTCCAAACCATCCGGGAGAATAAATTTGGTTGGGTTAATTTTACCGGAACAAAGAAAAATTAATTTTCGACAAAATAGAGCCTTGCACATCCACTAAGTACTGGTTGCTACTCAATTTTCAAAAACTGCATTTTTTTTTAATACTTATTGCCCTCCACTCTAACTTTGCCTAAAAAAAAACCTTCAAATTAATTTATTTTTACAATTAGGGACCTGAAAAAAAATTTCCAAACTATCCGGGAGAATAAATTAGGTTTGAATAATTTTACCATAACAAGAAAAATTAATTTTTGACAAAGTAGAGCATTACAACTCCACTAAGTACTGGTTGCTCCTCAATTTTCAAAGGCTACATTTTTTTTATTACTTGTTGACATTCCACTCTAACTTTGCCTAAAAAAACTTTCATATAATTTTATTTTTACAATTCGTGACCTCTTAAAAAATTATCCAACCCATGCGGGAGAATAAATGAGATTTGGGTAATTTTACCGGAACAAGAAAAATTAATTTTTGACAAAATTGAGCATTGCACCTCAATTAAGTGTTGGTTGTTCCTCGATTTTCAAAGGCTGCTCTTTTTTTAATACTAATTGCCCTTCCACTCTGACTTTGCCTAAAAAAACTTCAAATCATTTTATTTTTTACAATTCGAGACCTCTAAAAAAATTCCCAAACCATCCGAGAGAATAAATGAGGTTTGGGTAATTTTACCGGAACAAGAAAATTTAATTTTTTGACAAAATTGAGCTTTGCACCACCACTAAGTACTAGTTACTCATCAATTTTCAAAGGCTGCACTTTTTTTATTACTTATTATCCTTCCACTCTAACTTTGCCCAAAAAACCCCTCAAATCATTTTATTTTTTCAATTTGGAACCTCTTAAAAAATTTCCAAACCATCCGGTAGAATAAGTTAGGTTTGGAATTTTATCGGAACAAGAAAATTTAATTTTTGACAAAATAGAGCGTTGCACCTTCACTAAGTACTGGTTGCTCCTAAATTTTCAAAGGCTGCACGTTTTTTAATATTTATTGCCCTTCCACTCTAACTTTGCCTAAAAAAAACCTTCAAATCGTTTTAATTTTACAATTTGGAACCTCTTAAAATGTTTCCAAACCATCCGGGAGAATAAGTTAGGTTTGGGTAATATCAAAGTACTTTTCTCGAGAAGTTTGAAACCCTAGCCGCCTTCTCTCCTCTGCCTTCTCTCTACCGCTCTTCTATTAATGGAGGATGCGGGAGCTCCTTTCTCCCCCTTCTAATAAATCTCTCCTTGTCCAGAGTTTTCTTGTCTATCCTAGTTGAGAGTTTTTTGTTCCTTTTTTTAAGAGAGTTTTGTCCACTCCATTTTTGGAGTTGTGTTCTTCACTAATTTTTGAAGTCTTTAACTTCAAATCTGTGGGATGAAATTGTTGATGAAGAAGTTGGTGAAAATAAATTCGACAGTGGTTGGCATCGTCAGTTGTTTGTCATGGATCCCTTCTGTCATGGGTCAATTTTGGAGCTATATCAGAACTCAGTAGCAGTCATGTGCCACCAATCAGATGATCTGCTCAGCTATGTGAAATTTTGCTGCTCTTTGCTTAGCTATAGGCTAGATTTGCAATAGGCTAGATTTGATTTTTAGATCTACTTTGATTATAGATTGTAGATCTGACTTTCAAATTTACTTAAATTCTAGATTGTATTTTTTGGCTCATGGCCTACTGTCAAATCGGTGCTGAACGATATTTCCAGTCCGTTAATTTAAGTATTTCTTTTGTTTCAAAAAAAAAAAAAAAAGGTTAGGTTTGGGTAATTTTACCGGAACAAGAAAAATTAATTTTTGCCAAAGTAGAGCGTTGCACCTCCACTAAGTACTGGTTGCTACTCCTCAATTTTCAAAGGTTGCACATACAATCACCACTGATTCTTGTAACCGTCTTTTTGCCCAACCGTATCCATTCCTCCAGGGGTCTCTAATGGTAACGAGAAACAGAAAGGAACCAGACACCAAAAAACAAACATCGAACGCGCACATAACTTTGACACGAAATAGTATCGAACTCAGTCCTGGATTTTAACACCATGAAGGCCAGAGACAAAACGGAGGTTTGCACCTTTACTAAGTATTGATTGCACCTTCACGGAGACAAAGGTTCCATATCCCAAGTCCTAGTGCCAGTGTAGGTAATTACGTTTTGCTACATTGCTCCCTTCTTAACATAGAAGCCGTTTAGATAATTTTTGCACCTTTTTTTATTATCAATACAAGTTAACATAGCGATTTGCTATCAATACAATTCATCCACAAAGATGGCCATATGTTCACCAGATCTTTCATATAGTAATTTTCACAAACACATGATGCCCATCCTATGAACTGCCTCAAAAATCAATCATTCAATATGCAAACAAACTATCACACTCCATCATATTTTACCTGTAGGCATAAATGGCAAAAACATATGCATCATTAGAAAATGGGGAACAGGAGAAGCTCACAGTTGATTTGCTCACCCAACTTACCAAACTGCATCATTGGGTCACCATCTTGACGGAAAGAGTTGCTAGCACGTGCACATATCTGTCTGAGAGATTAATTCCCAAGAATATTTCACCACCAAAAAGGGAAAAACAAGAAACCAAGCATAAAATTTTTAATATAATAATTTTGCTTAAAAAAAACGAAACCAAGTAATGGAGTTACATACGTGCAAAAGGTATGGGGGTGGCGTCGGTGAGGGGGCTTGGCGACGAGAAGGGGTGGCAGGAGGAGGGGTTTCGATGGGATGGGGGTTGCAAGGGGAGGGGTTGCGACGGAGTAATTGACTCGGTGTTCAATTTGATTGGATTTTAGTTCGAACTTTGCCGTCGTGGATAAGATGAGTCTATCCCAGTAAGAAGAGACGGACAGTTTTGAAAACTCTTTCCGACCATTTAGCCATAATTTGAGAAATTTCCATTAATCATTGTTGGAATATGCATTAATTTAGAATTATTTTCCTTTTTCAAAGCAAGAGATGTTGTCATTTTCCTTTTCCTGCATTAGTTGATTTGTTTGATATTTATCTCTTGTGTTTTTTTAAAATACATCTATTGGCCCTTTTGACCACTAATCAACTTTTTAAAATAATAAAAAGACATTCATACCCTTACATAACATCTAGTTTGCACATTTTTAACAACTTCAGAATCTTTTAGCAAAAATATTTATATTTTCCTTTCTAGAATATAATGTTTCCATCAAAGCAATAAAATCAGTAATTTTTATTTATATATATATACATATATATTTTGTTATAAAAATAATATCTTCATTAAATGTGTTGGAAATCGTCCAGCCACGATTGAAATACGGTGAATGACAACATAAATGATCATAATAATTCGGCTGACGCTAGGGAATTCATTGCGTCCTAATCAAACCGAAGAGTTTGAGGTTGAGAAATGCCTAGTGGGCAAACATCTTGCTCCAGGAATCATCGGCCGTGAGGAGAATTGTGCATAAATCATTGGGCACTAGGTTGTGACTTTCTGGTCTTTTGCGGAGTCTCACAGCAAACCACCACCCAAACAATCTGGGAGATAGCCCTTGGTTGCGGGCAAATGCTTCACAGCAAACTGTTCTCCAACCACCGTCGAGTCTTGTAACCTTTTTTTTATCCACACTACTACAAAAAGGGCTTTCAATGGCGGTATTTAAGGTATTTTAACGGTGGTTTTTGGCATTTTTGAACCGCCATCTATCTAGCAGCCTTAGAAAGTTAGCGGACTTTCTACGGCGGTTCTAAAGTTGCCACTTTCTACAACGGTAGGGAAGAACCGCCGTAGAAAGTGGTGACTTTCTACGACTGTTTAGAAGTAAACCGCCGTAGAAAGTGGTTCGCCGTAGAAAGTGGTTACTTTCTACGGCGGTTTTCTTTGAACCGCCCTAGAAAGTGACCACTTTCTACGGCGGTTTAGATCTATACCGCTGTCGGTTTTCCTTGAACCGCCCTAGAAAGTGACCACTTTCTACGGCGGTTTAGATCTATACCGCCGTAGAAAGTCACCACTTTCTACGGCGGTTAATTGTTAAACCGCCGTAAAAAGTGGCCACTTTTTAGACCCAAACCGCGATAGAAAGTGAAAATTAATCTGGTTTAAAGCAAAACCAACAGCTAAAAGTTTAAAATTAATACAAATATCACCAAGATACAAATTGAAATCGCTATTATATTACAGGGGCATTGCCAAAAATATTTGTACAACTATAATATCAACAAGGTTCATTAGTATCCATCAAGTACGGATAATGCTCCACAATATAACTAGCGCATATTTTTCTCATAGCATCTATATCCACATTGCTTAATGGAGTGCGGTCGAGCTTGAAGTACTGCAACAGAGTATAAATTCAAAAGTAATTCAGTAGCAAAATGAAATACAGTAAAGTAAGTTATGAGAAATCAAATACCTTTTCGAGTGCCAATGTGTCGGATTTCATTGCGATTTGGTACATGTAGTGCATGACATAGTAGCCACACTCCCAGTTAGACGTTTGCTTTTTATGCTAATGAATATAGTATACGAGTTAGAAGATCATACAATTTTATACAACACATCGTAGAATAAAAAATTCAATAAGAACCAATTTTACCTTAACTACTATCCATTCAGGTTGCATATGCACATTTCTGGACAATCCTAAGAAAGCTTGATAATTGAACATCACCCTATAAAAATGAAAGCGGAATGAAAATAATTAACAATATATGTATATATGATTGGCATTAGAAATTATATATGCATTCTAACATTAGTTAATATATATAACTCACTCGTCTATAAGTATTACTACCTCCTTTTTTATGGGTTTTGTAAAGAATCAAACCAGTACACAACATTTTCAATCAGTCTAATGGCTATAAGCATCCAATGTTCACTGCAAACCAAAAATTTAATGACCTCAGAGCTTTAAATCAGTGTTTCTTAAAAATTAGAGAAACACTTACAGTGTTTACCCCTGAAGATACGGCACCAGATAAATTTCTTTATTCCGATCCTTCAAGTTTCGTGCAATGTAGTGTACCCTATCTTCATATGTGTTTCCTAGTGCCGTGACATGATCAGCTGAGAGAAACCCTATCCCCTTCCGGTCATTCCTTTCAACCAAATCATGTAAAGCTCTAGAAAATTTACATTATCATGCATCATTGGTTAGTCTAGGCACATGGAATGCATACTATATATAACAATAATATGAAATAAGTTATAAAATTAAGTGGAAACTCACTTGGTGAACAATTGCATCAAACAGTTTGTGACCATGCTTTCTCTTGACAATAATTCACCGACATCCATTCGATCCATCGAAATAGGATGATCCACACCTATGATATCTCTTGTCATTTGAAACAAGAAGCCATTGAAGTTCGAATCTTTCTCTATTCGGAGTTGTAACTCGTGCAGTGGATCAGATGTCGAAGAGGAAGCCATTTCATTTGGAACCGTCGAAGAAGATTTTATATCATGCATAGAATTCAAACGACCTTTTTTCTTTTTAAACATTTATCCACCTAACAACATTTGAAATAACATTAAATATACAAAACGGTATTAAGTAATTCAAAAATAAATGTAAGAATATACCTGTGTTACTGGATCCGGAATAAGTTCAATCAAATGTATAGGCCATTCCACGAAAAATGATCGGGACATTCCACAGTTGAAGCCTCTTTCTCAGGAAATGGTAGTGGGGCAAAGTCATCATATGAAATTTTAATTGTAACCCTCGCGCAACCTTTCCTTACCTCGCGGCCGTGGTGCTTTCCCTGCTTATAAACATTTCCCTTGGCCACAAGTTTACGTCTCTTACATGTATCCTCAGAGATGAACATATGACATTCACACCCGTCCTGAGATAATAGGCAAGCGAATGAACATTACTCAACTATTTTCGCTAACTTCAAAAACCAAGTGTAATCATGAAAAGCAATATAAAGATTCGTTAGAAGTGACAATATGAAAGAAATTATACAAACAAATATGAAAGACATAAATGTACATTAAGTACCTTGTATTCACCTAAAGAACTCACATCTTCCAAGTTTGTTGCAATAGGGCTATTCTGAACCTCAGAGGCTTTGATCGGGTCCATAGATGAAACAGTAATCGTATGTAACTCAGGCAAACTTGTAGGGATAAGAGGAGAAAAATTTTGCCTACGAGGTTCTTTAGGGTGTAGCGTCGGACTCACAGGGGAAACATTGCTACCATGGACCTCAAACATCTCTAGGGTCATTCCGGAGGTTTCTGGGTTCAAGCTCTGAGCTTTGGCACTATTGAGGACACTGGCTCTTGCTGTATCATAGTCATTTCCCATCTTACCACATATAAACCCAACGATCATCTTAAGATGTGTTTGATATTCATCGAGCTGGGCAATGGTTTTCTGACGCTTCTTTTAGTTAACTCTAGTTCATCTTTAAGCGACGGGCTTGTTTTCGGAAAAACCTCTGTGATACGTGCCCTAGTAGAATGGCCGCGAACACGACCGGGGTGATCGGTCTTTCCCATTGCCTTGACAAGAATGTCATTCCTACCCTCTGCAACTTTCTCCCCTTGGGACTCGCGGAAACATAGATGTTCCTAAATGTTTTGCCAAAAATATGAAATGTAAATAGATCAATTATATATAGTTTTAATTATATGTGTAGCTTAAAGAACTGAAACATAAGAAAATGTATGTTGCAAACTTACAATTTCAATTCCAACACGACCAGCCTCTGGGGTGAAGTATTCGCCTTTTTTGTTTGTGTGAGCCTGTCTCCAAAGTAGATGCCGGCCTGGCCCTGCATAAGATTCTTCCCCTTCTTCTTCGGACGGACCGTCCTCTAAAGGCTTCTTCCCAGTTGCAATCAAAGCCTCTTCATGCAAATTCTTCTTTAGCAGTCGGTATCCACCACGAGATAAATTATGGTAAAAATAATTTAAAGTGGCATTCTTTTGAGCTTTTTCACGAATTGCCTAAAGAAAAATACAATGAAAAGTGATTATCCATAAACTGAGCAATTTCAAATATCAAAAAACAAGAAGGAAATGAATTTCAAAAACCCACCTGCCATTCTTCTGTTTCGCGGCTAGCCTTAAACTTAAGCCATGTCTCCCTAGGGAGATATTTATATTCAAGGCATGGGTCCTCACCCTGCAAGTCACCATGTACATATCTACCTAAAAAGGATTTCCAATCTTTCCAACGTTTACCGGCATAAGAAATCCACTTGGTTTCGAGTTCTTCGGTTGATTCAAAAACAAATAATGCCTACAGTAAACAATAGAAGTACAAATTTAGATAAATTTGGGTTCATTTGTATGAATAGGTAAACAAAGAATGCATTATAATTTTGTAGAATACCTTTATTTCCATCCACACTCTCTTCTTGATCTTGTCGGGAACTTTGGGCCATGATGCATATTCCATAATGTCCACTTTGCTCCGGGCCGTGAATGCTACGAATGTAATCCACTTCGTATGATAATTTTTAGGCTCATTTTTTGAATCAAACGAAATCTCAAGAGTTTTCCCCTTCATACGCATTTCCAAAAGATCATTGCAATTTGTAGGCCCTCTACCTCTTTTAGCTCTAGTATAAGACCCATCTCCATTGCTCTTTCCCTCATCACTATGGTCCTCATTGCGTTTTCTTTTTCGGGCCATTAGCTTACCTTAAACTTCATGTACATACAAAGAGAATACAAGATAACATATTTGCATTTAAAGAAAAGCTTTAATTTCAAAACCCACGCGCCATTGAACACTTTAAAGCAAAGGAGACAAAAAACAAGAATGCTTGTAATGTTTAAATTTAAAAGGCAATGTACATTTCGCAACTTCACTCCTAAAAATACTCTCCTTCCCTAAAACAAGAGAAATACTTTGTGATTTTGCAATAAAGAAGCTTTACATTGATGCAAACATAGCCTCACTTTCATGACATTAAACCAAGGGAGGAACACACCTTCAACTCAACCACAAAGCATTACCCTCCTTGCCACTAAAGAAGAAACACTAAATCGCAAAAGGTAAAAGATTTAAGGAGAAGTGATATTTCAAACTCTACATTTATGAAAAAAATCTCCCTCATCAAGGAGAACGACTCACAAAGCATATTTCACGCATTTCAAACAAAGATAAGGGAAAGCGAAGAGGAGATAGTGATATTTGCAATACACAAGTCCCATTATCCAAATTAAACCAAAGGAGCCCCAAAAAAGTGGACTTCTAAAGGGTACCATTGATAAAGTACTTCATATTTCACAACTAACAACTAATGAGAACAATCATTAATTTATACTAAAGGAAAAAACCAAAATTTAGTGAGAAAGGTGAAAGCTTAAAGGAGGAGTACTTCACTCCTAAAAAATACTCTCCTTCCCTAAAACAAGAGAAGTCCTTTGTGCTTTTGCAATAAAGAAGCTTTACATTGATGCAACCATAGCCTCACTTTCAATAGATTAGGGGAATTCATGACATTAAACCAAGGGAGGAACACACCGTCCCCTCAACCACAAAGCCTTATCCTCCTTAGCACTAAAGGAGAAACACTAAAGCGCAAAAGGTAAAAGATTTAAGGAGAAGTGATATTTCAAACTCTACATTTATGAAAAAAAATTCCCCTCATCAAGGAGAACGACTCACAAAGCATATTTCACGCATTTCAAACAAAGATAAGGGAAAGCGAAGAGGAGATAGTTATATTTGCAATACACAAGTGCCATTATCCAACTTAAACCAAAGGAGCCACAAAAAAAGTGGACTTATAAAGGGTACCATTGATAAAGTACTTCACATTTCACAACCAACAACTAATGAGAAAAATCATGTCTACTAAAGGGAAAAACCAAAATATAGGGAGAAAGGTAAAAGCGTAAAGGAGGTGTACTTCACGCCTAAAAAGTATCAAGTTCCCTAAAACAAGAGAAGCAACACTCAAAAGGTACTTTGTGTTTGTGCAATAAAAATGCTTTACATTGATGCAAAGATAGCTTTACTTTCAATATATAAGGGGCATTCAAGACATTGAAACAAGGGAGCCCCAAAGAAGGAACCCTATAAAGCTTAAATTCCACATAGTGGACTCAACAACCAAGCATTTTCCTCATTATCACTAAAGGAGGAACACTAAATCGACTAAGAACCCAAATCAAACACCAATGTTCTCAAATTAATCAAGCAAAACCGAAATCAACATTTGTGTTTCTCATCTTAGTGAAGGAAACCCGAATTGAAAGGGTACTTAATTGAAATCCCAATCAAACACCTAGGTTCTCAACTTATGTAGGATAAAACACGAAATTCAACAACCAAACCAAGGCAACCAACAATCGATAAATCCCAAAGCATTCCAATCATTCATCACTAGCATCAAACCCGAAATCAACATTATATTGTGCACAAAAACCCTAGTGGAATCGAAAGTAATTACAAAATGGAAGGTAACATTGCAAAAGCTTTAAAATGCAAGCATAGAAGTTGGATAAACCTTATGTTTGCACTTCTACATCCAAGGCCGAAAATATTGGAGTGGAAAAATGGAAGAAATGTTGGCCAGGGTGAAGCGACACACAAAGATCGGACCTTGGTCCTCAACGTACGATCAGCACGCCTAGCAGCCGTTGGGAAGTGCAGGAAATGGGCGGAGTTCGCCGGGTTGCGCCGGCGACGGGTCCCAGGCGTGAAGTAACCGAACCACGGTTGGAGAAGGGAGAGGCAAACAGGGGAGAAATAGGGGAGATGAAGGGGAAAAGATGTCTAAGTTCAAATATTTTGAACTTAGACCGGCGGGTTGGTTCAACGGCAGTTCAACCGTGAACCGCCGTTGAACCAACTTTCTACGGCGGTTCATTGTGAAACCACCGTAGAAAGGTTACATTCAACGGCGGTTCAACTGCGAACCGCCGTAGAAAGTTGATTCAACGGCGGTTCGCGGTTGAACCGCCGTTGAATGTTCTCTTCTATGGCGGTTTTTCGTGAATCGGCGTAGAAGAGGGGAAAAAAATTGGAGCCAATTCCCGCGCGGGCATATTTTGATATTAAATTTTTTTTTTTTCATTTTCATAAACTAACCCCACAATTTTGTAAATATAATATTACATACCCAATTTACATTATATTTATTAATTATGTACAGAAGCTCGACTTTTATGAACCATTTAATAATTAACTTTCAAATTTTTCCTTGAACCATTTGCATTTAAATTTCACGTGCTATTACACAATAATTATAGGTGAAAGATAAAAATTAATAAATTTCGTAAATTTACATGTAAGCGTCGATAAAGTAAGAAGCTTCATTATCTTCCCTAAATTTTCTACGTTTTCGACTTGACCGAACGGGATAAAATAATCAAATCGATAAATGCATTAGGTACGTAGTATAAGAAAAATTAATGCTTAAGTGGCCAAAAAAAAGAAGAAATAATTACTTGAATTCATTAGCTTACATATATATATATATATATTTGCAATTACGATAATATTAATCAAATATGTATAGTGAAATACATTAAATTTAGTATGGTGCAAAATATAATGTATTTTATTTACTTGCACTGGTTGATCATTATTAAATTGCATATATACAATATTACAGTGGAATGCAGAGGATAAGCAGGGGAACTGTGGAGAAATTAGAGATATTACACCACAACCCTAGACCCAAAACCCTAAAACCTAAACCCTAAACCAACAAATTTGAATTTAGACCGGCGGGTTGGTTCAACGGCGGTTCAAGGAAGAACCGCCGTAGAAAATACTTTCTACTGCTGTTCAGAAATAAACCGCTGTAGAAACCCACCTTTCTACGGCGGTTTCACACTGAACCGCCGTTGAAAGTTGATTCTACGGCGGTTTTCGGTTGAACCACCGTAGAAAAGTAGTTTCAATTGCAGCCAATTCCCGCGCGCTTATAAATTTCTATTTTTATTTCATTTTCTGAACCCTAACCCTAAACCCTAATCCCTATTAATTTTTTTTTCCATTTTCATAAATTAACCTCAAAATTTTGTAAATATAATAGTACATACCCAATTTACATTATATTTATTAATTACAGAAGCTCGCCTTTTATGAAACATTTAATAAGTACATTTCAAAGTTTCCCGTGCACCAATATTCCACCGAAAAATTTCATGAACTATTACACAATAATTTTAGGTAAAAGCTCAAAATTAATAAATTTTGTAAAATTACATGTAAGCTGTGATAAAGTAATAAGCTTCATTATCAGTCCTAAATTTTCTGCATTCTCGACTTGGGCGAACGGAATAAAATAATCAAATCGATAAATGCATTAAGTACGTAGTATAAGAAAAATTAATGCTTAAGGGCCCAATTAAAAGAAAAAGAAATACTTACTGGATTCCATTAGCTTATATATATATATATATATATACAAATATATATATATATTTGGAATTAAGGACGATAATATTAATCAAATATGTATAGTGAAATACATTAAATTTAGTATGTTGCAAAATATAATGTATTTTATTTACTTGCACCAGTTGATCATTATGAAATTGCATATCCAATATTACAGGGGAATGCAGGGGAGAAGCAGGGGAACTGTGGGGAAATTGTAGATATTAGACCAAAATATTTGAATTTATGCGCGCGCGGGAATTGGCTCCAATTGTTTCCAATTTTTCTACGGCGGTTCAAGGAAGAACCGCAGTAGAAAGTCACTTTTCTACGGCGGTTTAATTTGAACCGCCGTAGAAAGTATTTTCTAAGGCAGTTGTTTTTGAAGCGCCGTAGAAACTTTTCCCGCGCGCGCATAAATTTCTATTTTTATTTCATTTTATGAAGCATAGACCCTAAAAATTTCTATTTTTTTCATGTTCATAAATTAACCCCAAAACTTGTAAATATAATATTACATACCCAATTTACATTATATTTATTAATTATGTACAGAAGCAAGCCTTGTATGAAAAATGCTTTACTAAATAAATTTCAAATTTTCCCATGCAACATTCCACCGAACCATTTCATGTACTATTACACAATAATTTAAGGTAAACGCGCAAAATTCATTTTATTTGTTCTTAAATAATTATCTCTATTTTAATAATTAAAGGCAATCAATAATTACAATTATGTTAAGGTAAAATAAAAATAGCTTGAAAGAATTAATACTCTTTACAATTGGATACAAGTACTCAAAGTCGTATCCATGTATAGTCTTAAAAATTTTCTAGCGCTGCTGTATATCTCGTACACATGCATGCTAGTTAAGAGGCAAAATATAGAAATAGGTTGCTGCCGGTACGGAGCGCGCCTCAATATAAAATATATTGAAGAATCTCTATAAAATAATGAAGATTTATTAATCGATAAACGAATAATTAATTCATTTAGCGGTCAATAACCAACCTCGCTAAATGAATATCTTTTTTCCGATGTACAGAAAAGTAATTTATGAAGAGTTAAATATAAAATCAAAACAAAAATCATTGTACAGCTTCCCCTGTAAATTTTACCAAAAGTACTACTCTTTGAAAAAAAAAATAAAAAATACATGAGACATTTATTCATAAATGAAAAACAAGGAAATCAATTTGCCAGAAAATTCGACAGAGTCTCCCCTATAAATGTAACATACTCCCTGTCAAGGATATGCACATAATTAAATACTTCATTAAGATTCCAACTACTTCAAATAATGCGCAATTCAGTTTCAAATCAATTCCGGCAGAATCTCCCCTGTAAATTTAACCAAAACACTCTGTCATCCTAACATCAACACAAAAGCTTCACACAATTTTCAACAATAACAAATTCATTTATAAACATTTCGTTATATGAAGTTCCCTAGAAATTTTATCCCTTGCTTGCACGGCTTCATCTAAGTTGTGACATGTTTCAATCAGACAGTACGAAGGATAAAAATAAATGTTTGTTATAAAATTATGTCCACCTCGTTTCATTAAAATCAAATAAACATATACGAATACACACACACACGCACATACACACCCACAGAAAAAAAATTAATAAAAATAAACAATATACCTGAAAATGATTATTAACTTATTCTTTTTCTCTTATGGGACACTTAATCCTCGAACCATAATCCTTCGCTGTGGTCATCACGAAGTATGTATTTATCAAGTTCCCTATCTTCTTCATCTGCTCTCGATTCAGGTAACCCAATAGAGAAAGGGCCCGCCTCATAAAGCCCTTCTTTTGTATCCATCACTTCCACTCCGTGATGTTGTTTACCATGAAGAACAACAAACCAATGTTCGTCACAAGGATCGGTGATATAAAAAACTTGTTTCGCCTGCGATGCAAGTATAAATAGTTCCCCCTTGAAACCCTCTCGATTAAGGTCCACTAAGGTAAAACCCAATGGATCATCAGTTCGAACCCCATTATTGTTATCAACCTATTTGCATCGAAATATAGCTACTTTGAAACAAACATAGTCAAGCTCCCAAATATCTTCAATCACCCCGTAATATGCCATGCTTGCATACATTGAATTTTTATCCTTCTTGCTAGAAACATGTAAAACCTCCGAGATTAATGTAACACCACTGTTTTGTGCCGTACTCTTCTCATCTTGTCTCTTAGTAGCAAATGAATATCCATTTATGTCATAGCATGAAAATGCTCGTACCGCATGGCTGTAGCTATTCGCGCGCGATAACCTTGCTACATATAGCATTGAAGAAGAAACAAAGTCTTGTTATACTGGACTTAACATGTTTGGGCAATATCGAGCGAATAGCTATAGGCATCAATTGTTGCATTAAGGCATGGCAATCATGAGACTTCAAACCAACCAGTTTTAAATCTTTCAAGGAAACAAGTCTACTTACATTTGAAGAATATCCGGATGGAACTTTGATGCTACGCAAACTTGAACACAGTTATTTTTTCTCTTTTCTGGACAAAGTGTGACAGGCAGGGGGTAGATATGTCCATTGTCCTCGAGCTACCAGTGCTAAATTTGATCTTATGTTCATATCAACCATATCAAGTCTCGCGTTATAACCATCCTTAGTTTTACCAGGGATATTCAAAAGCGTACCTAACAGGCTTTCACAAATATTTTTCTCAATATGCATAACGTCGAGACAATGTCTGAGACAATGTCTAACATCCAAGTTCTCCCAGTATGAAAATTCAAAAAAGATGGATTTTTTCTTCCAACAACATGTATCGTTATTGCTGGAGTCAGAAGGTTTTCCAAACTCCACATTAATGTCCGTCACACGAGCTTTCACCTCTGGCCCGCTCAAGGGTTCTGGAGCTTTTCTAAACTCTTGAAATCCATTGAATGCTCTTTTCATATGGCGATACGGATGAGTCTCGGGAAGAAATCTGTGATGCCCAAGGTATACTGTCTTCCTCCCATGTGCAAGTTGACAAAAATCTGTACTCTGCTCACATATAGGGCATGCTCTATGCCCTTTAACAGAGTACCCAGACAAGTTTCCATATGCAGAAAAATCATTAATGGTACAGAACAACATGGCACGTAATGTGAACATTTCTTCACGGTATGCATCAAACACAAGTGCGCCTTCATCCCATAACTTTTTCAAATCTTCAATAAGAGGAGCAAGATACACATCGATGTCATTTCCTGGTTGCCGTGGGCCTGAAATCATTAGAGACATAAGTATATACTTGCGCTTCATACACAAGTAAGGCGGCAAATTGTAAATAACCAACATTACCGGCCATGAGCTATGTGTGCTACTCAGACTGCCAAACGGGTTCATTCCATCAGTACATAAACCAAGCCTCAAATTTCTAGCTTCTCCCCCAATGAAGGATACATTGAATCAATTTTTTTCCACTAATCCGAGTCTGATGTATGCATTATCACCTTGTCATCATCACTGGGAATACACCGATCTAAATGTCATGTCATAAGTTTTGCATCTTTTGCATTAGAGAAAAACTGTTTAAATCTCGGTATTATAGGAAGATACCACAGAACCTTAGCCGGCGACCCCTTCTTTTGCGCATTAGAACTGTCTTCAACCTCATCACACAGCTGTTTATTTTTGTATCGTGAAGTTTTACACTTAGGACAAAGAAATAAATCCTTATACTAATTCCTGTAGAGGACGCAATCGTTTGGGCAAGTGTGGATCTTCTTATACTCCATACACATTGGACACAATATTTTTTTTGCCTCATAAATTCGATCTGGAAGTTCATTATTTTCTGGGAGCATATCTTTCAATACCCTCAATAAGGCTGTAAAACTAGTATCTGACCACCCATTTGCCGCTTTCAAATTAAACAACTTCAAAACACTAGATAAGCGTGTATATTTAGTGCAACCGTTGTATAGAGGCTCCTCATTGTCACCCAAAATGGAAGCAAGAACTTCCGGTTTATCAGCAAAATTCTCGGCCACATCCTCAATCATGTCATCTAATCGATCTCTAGTAATCCCATCATTTCCTTTTGCATGAGATTTTCTTTGTTCAGGTAAACTATCAATACTTTCACCATACCAAATCCACAATTTATAAGAAGGATCAAATCCGTTCCGATATAAATGGAATCTTATTGTATCTGAGTTATCAAACCGCACACCATTTTTACAAGCTTTACACGGACAATGGACGTACTTTGTATTCTTATAAGCCAATTCAATGAAATTCTCAACTTCTTTCGCATAAAAATCGGAGGTCCGATCACCATACAACAAGATATTTCGATCCATGCATAACTAACTCCTTCAAATAATTAAAAAATCCAAATAATAATTCAACAAACAATGTAAAAAGTATCAAGTTGCATGCTTGTCTTAGCACATGTCACACTAATGTTACTCATATAATCAAAACTAATATAATACCTCAATGAAAAAAATAATGCATAACCAACACATGCGCAATAGACATAATCAAATGAAGAAGAACCCATAAGTTTTTCATTTGTGCATTTCATCAAACAAATGCAATGCGTTAAAAATTAATACACACTCTAAGTAGTGCTAATTATATGAACATCATCCATTAAAAATCAAACACTATAAATCAAATCACATCACCTAGAACTACATAGTATAACTAAATAGGGTTCCACAATACTAAGTTTCACCATGTACATGGATTGCAACTTTAATTTTCAGTACTCTACCATAAATAAAAATAAATTCAATATACACATATCTAAAGTACAAGAATAAGCAATTACTGAGAAATTTTAGAAGTTTCTAACCTTAAGGTGGTAAATTTTAGCTTCAAATGACAATTCTTTACATCAAAGGTGCAAAACCGTAGTAGAAATTTGGAGAACAAGACTTTCGGCCGCGATATGGAGATACACCTTGTTATTTAGGATTAAATACGTCAATACAACGGCGGTTATAATCAGACCGCCGTAGAAAGAGACCTTCTATGGTAGTTAACGTAGAAGGTCTCTTTCTACAGCGGTTTGATTATAACCGCCGTAGAAAGTCCCTTTCTATAGCGGTTTGATTATAACCGAAAGTCCCTTTTTACGGCAGTTTATTTTAAAACCGCCGTAGAAAGTCCGTATTTTTTTTATAAAGACGGTTTTCTATTTTCCGCCGTTAATCCGCAGCCGTTAAAGCTCTATTTTGTAGTAGTGCCAACCGTATCCATCCCTCCAGAGGGACTCTGACGGTAACGAGAAACAGAGAGGAATCATAAACTAGATCCCCATCAAACACTTCATAGGATACCAAATACAAACATCGAACGTGCACATAACTTTGACACAAAATTGTACCGAACTCATTCCTGGCATTTAACGCCATGAAGGCCAAAGACAACAAAATTACATCATACATAAGAGACACTGTCATAAACGTCATGACAAAAAATAGAAACTAAAACATAGCAAGGGATACATGGGCGACCTTTGGAGGGGGAAGAAAGTTACAACGTGGCCTAGAGATAAAAGAGTAGAGAAAAGAAGAGGGTGAAATACAGTTTTCTTCTTGTGATTTTTTATTTTGGACAGTTTTTCCCTTGTGTTTTCAAAATTGACAGTTTTCCTCTCATGGTTTTCGACTAAAGTGTCCACTTAACAGAAAACAACATCACTAACAGCGTTAAAATAAAAAGACTAAATTAACCCTGGATAAAAAAATTTATAAAAAAAAAAAAATTGGAAGATGGAAGAACATAGTTGTTAAACTCGGTGGTGGACTCGTAGACTCGGCCGAGTCTACGAGCCGACCACCTGGAATCGAGTCAAACTCGCATAGGATCAGTAGCTAGGCTGAACTCGACCTAGACTCGGTAGACTCGGCCTAGACTCGGCCGAGTCTACGAGTCTAGGCCGAGTTCAAAAAATCATGTCTGGGCTGCAAATTTTGATGGGTTGGGCTGCTGGATAGGTTTTTTCCAAAATAATTGGGCCAATTTCGGCCCTAACCGCCAAAAAAATTTAATCTCACAATTTTCTGAAATATTTGGCTGCCCTAATTCGCTAATTCGGTTCGGGAAACAGAGAGACGAGCACGAGTCGACGACTGATCGAGAAAATTTGACACTTTAATATGATTTTTTATTCTGTTTAAGTTTTATGCTACAAGTATAGTTAAATATCATATATTATTGTGATTAAGAAAATTATTAGAATTAATTATACCCTTTTAAACTATTTTTCGAGTCTACGATCCGATTCTACGATCCGATTCTACGATTCCGATTCTAGACCTCAAACGAGTTTAACTCAAAATACGAGTTTAACAACCTTGTGGAAGAAGACAATGGCACTGTTCATCGTCTTCTTCCTTCTTCTTTTTTTTTTTTTTTTTTTTCTCTTTACACAGAACTGGAGCATTTCTTCCATTGTCCCTATTTCGGGTTCTTCAACTCGTAAGATTCGATAATCATTCTACATTAAACACGAGCATGATTGAACCAGTTGTTCTTGATGTTGCCCGCCAACTGTGCACTGTTCATATCTTCTTCCTCCGTCTCATTCCTTCATTTTTTTTATTTATTTATTTTTTCTCTCTTTTCTTAGTACCGAATTCCAGTGCTCCTTCCTTCCTTTTTTTAATAAATGGTAGTAAGGCAGAAGCTGCAGAGCATGCACTTAGAAAGGGAGAGTACCGAATTCCAGTGCTCCTTCCTTCCTTTTTTTTTTTTTCCTCCTTCCTTCCCCTCCATTCTCGGGTTTCAATTCGTGAATAAAGAATGAGAGGTCCGATTTGGGGCTTCTTCTCTGTCAGAATTGCAGAAGCCATTAATGGCGGGGAGAAGGTTGACTGGGAAGAACGAGTTAACTCGGTCGACTCACCGAGTCGACTCAACAAACCCGTTTAATTAATCTGGGTCCTTTAAATGTTTGAATGCTGTTGGACTGGTTTGACTGGGGAAGAAGGAAAAAAAAAGTAAAAAAATGATCTATCCATACTGTAAATGATCTAAATGAGCTTTATAAAGGTTTTAGGATTTTAGCAAAACATGTTTGGTTTAAAAAATTTTGGAACCCGAAGCTTCAAGCCGGTCCTTTAATGGCGGCAATAAATGGTGATATGAAAAGCAATGGGTTTCATTTCAGTTGCAGGATTCTGCAATTGAAATGAAACCCATTTGACAACTGATATGAAACCCATTTAAAAATGGGGTTATTTGGGGTTAGTTGGGTTATTTTTGGAACAAAATTAATGGGGTTAGTTGGGGTTATTTTTGGAACAAAATTAATGACATCATCAATTTGTTTGCCCTCACCCTCGTCTTGAGCGTGTTCGCCTCACTCGCTGTTAGAGAATGCATTTTTTGTTAAGTGGACACTTCAATCCAAAATCATAAGGAGGAACCTGTCAATTTTAAAAGTATAAGGGGAAAACTGTCCAAACCAAGAAACCACAAAAGAGAAACTATATTCACCCAAAAGAAGACCGGACCAACGGATCATTTATTTATATATTAATTAAACATCTTTTTTTGATTTTATTTTACAATAGTTAAGTTTTCCATGGCAGTTCGATATTTTATTTAATTATTAAATTTGGTAAAAAGTAATACAATGAAGAAAAAATTTCTTACAAGTTATAAGAGAGACAATTTTGATTTAATTTTTGTTTACATTTTAAAAATTGGAATTGGTAATGTCTTTTCATTATTAATTCTTTCAAATTTATAGATGATTTTCCCTATAGCATTTACATTATTGGTTGATACAGCCATTTTATGTTTTTGAAAATGTTAAATACTATAAAACGGAAAATGCTTTTTTAAAAACTTTACAATAATATACTATTGAATTAATTTCTTCTCTTTATTATAAACTCTCTTCATTTCAACAAAAGGGTCTGGTTTGAAAATTATATTTTTAGACTCGTTAAACTTTTCCCACTACATTCTAAAAGTAAACTTTCCATAATTTTTATAATATATTTATCACATTTAACTGAACCTGATTAATATATATTAAAATGTTATCATCTTGTACAATTTCCAAAATATTTTAATTCACTCTAATTACTTATTTTTTATAATTTGATTATTAACTTAAATACTAGACTGTGTAAAATCACCTTCTTCTGAAATAGTAACACAAGAAAATTGCTCAACAAACAAATATAGAGAAATTTTTTATTAAATTAAACTTGTGGAATTGTATATTTCTAAATTTTAAAGATAATTAAATTGTAGAATTTTATATTTTAAGAAAAATATCAACTTTATTGCTCCAAAATATAAAATATTAATATACACGTACAAATTATAGTAAAATAAACTGGATGGTTAAGAACTTATTTATTTGTTTTTCATATAGTTTGACTAATGGTCAACTTGGGGGTGGGGGTGGGGTTGGGGTTGGGGTTGGGGTTGGGGAGGGGAGGGGGGGCAAAAGATATATTTAGAAGAAACGGGTAGACAAAATATGTATTTGATAAAATAGGAATAAATATCAAACAATCTAACAACCACATGAAAAAAAAAGATACATTTATTCCTTTTTATTGTTTTTGTACCCTTGATTGATGGCACTAATTATACATTTTCCATTTCACATAATTATTTATTTTTAACCTTTAGTGCCACGAGTTTTCTACCTATAATACAAACTAATGTTGCAACAATATATTGCCGCATAAGCTCTGTTCTCTTGTCAACTTGGTTAGGAAATTTTTTTGTTATGGAAGAAATTTGTTTTGGAGGAATTTTTTTTGGGGATTTGTGTAGAAAAGAGAAGAAAAAGTGTAATGATTATGTTTTTTTGAATTTATATGAGTGAGTATTTAGAGGGAATTTTAAAATTTGAATTGTGAATTTAGTAAAAATGATGTTCTTTTTTTCTGTAATATTTTTGAGTAAAAAGTTATATTTTTCCTGATTATGTTACTAAGAGAACAGAAACACTCCAATGTGGCCACACAATATTGCAACACCAACTAATGTGAAAACTTAATGTTGTTACATTGTTTAAAACAATCCAATATGACACAATATTGCAATATCACATAATGTGGCAACTTCATGTTGTAACATTGGTTAAAACAAACTAATGTCTCAACACAATGTTGCAACATTAGAAAAGAAAATTTAATATTACTCTAAAATATTAGTTATAGGTTGCAGGTGACCAAAATCCATTCCATATTTATTTTTTTCTTTCTTTATATATTGAAATATATTAAATCTAATGGACCAAATTCAACCACTCTCATCCAAAGGTTGTCATTAATTTGAAGACCATTCCCTCAAATTATGTAAAAGGACTCTAGACTATCCATTCCATAGTTATTTTTTTCCTTCTTTATATATTGAAATATATTAGATCTAATGGACCAAATTCAACCACTCTCATCCAAAGGTTGTCATTAATTTGAAGACCATTCCCATGTAAAAGGACTCTAGACTCTCAAATTATATATATATATATATATATATATTATGACAAACGATAAAAGTTGTTGACCATACATTAAAGTCAAAATTACATTTTTGGAAGTTGTAATCTTTTGTTTGAAAAACTACACATTTGGTCCACATATATTTTATTTTGTAACATTTTTGTCTTTCTTAATACAATTTTTTTTAAAAAACTTTTAACAGTAAAATGGCTAACGTTTGGAGTACAGTTTAATTTATTCCATAATTTTGATTCCATTTACGATGAACAGTTAATCAAGTTAAATTCTAGTTTTCTTTTGTTATTACAAACGCTTGTATCAACGCAGCTGATAGTGTAATAATATGCGTATCGACTTATTTTTAGTCTTTGAATTATCACATTTATGTTGTAAAAACATGCTATCGGGTTTAGTTTTTGATGTATTGCATATCTAGTTTATCATCAAGCTTAGTTGCTGAAATATTATATATCGAGTTGAGTCTCTCATGTATCACGTTTATGATCTATTTAATTGCTGAAGTATCGTGTATCGAGTGTGGCTTATGATGTATCACTTATTGAGTTTAGCCTCTAGTGCTTCGCGTTTAGCTCATATGTATATGAGTTTAATTGCTAAAGTATTACGTATCAAATTTTACTTACGGTGTATAGCAAATTGAATTTAGTTGCTGATTTTATCACGATTATATTAAAACACAAGTATTGAGAAAACACTCATATTGAGTTTAACTGTTAAAATATCAAGCGTTAAACCGGCATACGGGTAGACATGAAACTCTTAATATTCTGTGTTCTCATTTAATCATCTTTCTTGGTCATCAACAACTATATATATTTTGCTAATTTCATACTCTCTCTATATATTTTTAAAAAACATGCCAAGTGGCAGATGCAGAAATATTTATTGAGGTCAATTCTCCAATTTTGATCCACCCACATACGCTTAGATATTAGACATTACTAGTTTTAGAAAAAAAAATTTCTAAAAAAAAGAAAGAAAAATTCTACTACAAAGAAGAAGAAAAAAAACAACATTTATTTACAAACAAATTCTCATTTTTCCGTTTGATCACTTAAAGGTAAAAAGATATTTCCACTGATGCCTCTTCCACAAGAACATTCACCAGCAAGAAAGATACTGCTTTGCCCATCACTCTTCTTAATTTGTTCTTTGAACCTAAAATTTTATTTGGTTGTGTTGGAGTATTTTAATAAAATAATTATAATGAATATAATTATTATTATATTAAACGTGTAAGTTACATGTTCTAATGAATTTCTTGTGAATGCATATTGTAACTGTTAATCAATTTAACTAGAAAATGCTGTTACATGCTAATATTTTGTGAAACTAATTTATAATATTGAATTAGCTTTCCAAGATATATGCTATAGCTTTTAAATGGTGTCAAAGTATGAGGAATGGTTTTCAAATAATTAAAGCAATGATTTAATTATTATTTACTGGTTTGTCAGGTATTAGCCTAAACAAATTCACCCAACATTATTATTTAATGGTTGGCAATGGCGTGTGAATTTTGCAAGTAGAAGAGAGGTTATTTTTTCCTAAACTAATTCATATATTCTTTGAGAGATGTTGTAGACTGATGAGAGGTGTACAGTTAGTGTGTTGGGCTGTTGAATCATGGGGTGACAAGCTAAAAGATAGTGATATGTTGCACCGAATTCTTCTGCAAAGGCGTTTGAATCACCTAAGAATAGCGATTACGCGCCTCAGCCCATGCTACACTAGCTTTCTCTAAATTATTATTCTTTAATTTATTTTATTTTATTATATTATTTCTACTAATGTTATTTTTGTTAGAGCAGGAACAACAATCTTAGGTGAATCAGTCTTTCTGGAGTATCAAGATTTTGATTATCTAATGTATGATCATTATTTTGTTTTACATGTCACGATCCATGGAGAATCAAATCTCTCATGCCTGCATAGCTTAAAGGTTTCATGATACGCTCGTTGCAAAGAGATGATGAGTTCACTGGAGTCATAAATCATACTCGATGATTTTGGTATGACCTTGTATGTGATTTTATAGCAACCTCAAGATATGTGTTTATTTGAAAAAATACATATTTGTGGTGGGAAAATAAAATCATATATGTGTTTATATCATGTACCAAATATATCACTTTATAATTCTAAATGTCAAATTATACAAATTTAGAATTTTTATTGTGATGAAAGATGAGAAATAGTGGGGGTACATCTTGCACAAATTTATGATTCTTAATTTCTCTTGTGAAAATGTGATATTTTACATAAAATGAAAATATTTAAAATTATTTGAAATTTTATGAAATGTTATTTTATGAATTATGCTATGAGTTTGTCTGTTCATAATTTATGTGATTTTATCATTTTTGTGAAAGCTTTTTGAGATTATAAATTTGTAGGGACTAGCGGGGGCATTGTAAAGATACTAATTTAGAAAATAAATATTTCCTATTGAAATTGTTTTGTCATTCACTACGTTGACTTATTTTTTACAATATTATCACAATTGAGTAATTGATAATTTTGAGAATTTGATATAAATGAAAATTTATGCTTTATGCATGTGACCAATTTATGTGGTATCATAAATTTTCTTAAATTGTGAAAATATGGAGTGAAAGAAAGGTGTTTCAATAAATATTGAAATTTGAGAAATTTTGAGCTATGTATTATTTTGAGGATTATATGATGTGCTCAATTTTATTTTAATATATATATATATTATATTTTAATATATAGTAATGGAGTATGAAAATAAGTGGGAGTATTACATTTTGCATATAATATTTTGCAAATTGTTTTAGAAAACTCCTATTATGAAATTATTGAAAATACTTAAATGTTTTGAGAATTTTGAGGATGAAGATAATTCTTTGTTTGCAATATTAATTTGAGATTATTTTTGTGATCATATTATATATATATATATATATTTGATTCACTTAAATTAATTAGCTAAGTGCTTAAATGGAGAATTATATATCATATTTGGAAAAAATTGATAAATGCACTTGGGTTGTTGTGACATTTTTCTTGCAATATGGAGTTTTTTGAGATTGACAAAATGGCTCCTAGTTGTATAGAGACTACTGGTCATTGAACATTTTGAAAATGTAAGAAAATAAATTCAAGTTCCTAGACTACTGGTCATCCTTATGATGATTCCTAGTAGTGAGACTACTGGCTATACTCATTTGCCAATAATAAGTCATTTTTATGATGATTCCTAGTAGTGAGGCTACTGGCGATGCTCATTGCAAATTATTGGTGATCCGGATATCAAATTTGTAGAGATATATAAATATTTATATATCTTGAGGTGATTAAAATTTTATGAGATATTTCACCATTATGTGAGTGGTGAATAATTTGAGATGCTAAAATTTAGCAATTTATTTTACATTGCATTGAGTGCTAAATGTCAAAAATTCATGTCTTTGCTATTATGAGAAATCCAAGCTTGGTGCGATGACATGAATGTACCTTGAGGGAGATGAGACGCAAGTCCATTTAAAATACAAAAATTATGTGTAAAGATACCCAACCTAATGATTGGAGATCCCAAGAATTAGGTTCAAAGGGAAAAACGAATTACATGGTGATTGTAATGGTATGCACAAAATTAATTTTGTCCATCCCTGTGGTACATGTGCATTCATCCTATAATGATTTTTTGAGGGTTGTGACTTATTGCTCTTAATGAAGTCTATAGCTCTTTATGAGTGGGGTGTCAGAATTACATGAGCACTCCTGATAGATTTCACTTATATGAGTGTAGGGTTTGGCCGCCCAAAGGGAATACCGACTTATTCTACTTATACACTCATGAAAAACTGGGATTAGAGCAGAAGGCCATAAATGTGCCAGCTTATAAAAGCTCAACGAAGACACCTGGATAATCATGCGTGTGATGCAATATCCTCTATTTTTAAAGCAGCCAAAGTTCAAGACCGAAGTTCACTTTGGCTCTAGTATTGGAGATTGCCTCTGCACTAAATATAGGTTCAAGGCATTACTACCTATATGATGCGTGATGGTCCTTTCTTGTCATATTAGATAATGCCCATAGATTATACTTAACTTATTTTATTAAAATAACTAGAGGATTGTTGGAGTATTTTAATAAAATAATTATAATGAATATAATTATTATTATATTAAACGTGTAAGTTACATGTTATAATGAATTTCTTGTAAATGCATATTGTAACTGTTAATCAATTTAATTAGAAAATGCTGTCACATGCTAATATTTTGTGAAACTAATTTATAATATTGAATTAGCTTTCCAAGATATATGCTATAGCTTTTAAATGATGCAAAGTATGAGGAATGGTTTTCAAATAATTAAAGCAATGATTTAATTATTATTTATTGATTTGTCAATTATTAGCCTAAACAAATTCACCCAACATTATTATTTAATGGTTGGCAATGGCGTGTGAATTTTGCAAGTAGAAGAGAGGTTATTTTTTCCTAAACTAATTCATATATTATTTGAGAGATGTTACTTTACATTTTTGAGATATGTGTAGAAGAGTTAATCTATGGTATTATAGAGATATGGCAAGACGACATGGTATAAACTGAGTAACCTTCAATTAGCAGTGCAAGTTGATGAGAGATGTACTGTTAGTGTGCTGGGCTGTTAAAACCTAGGGTGACAAGTTAAAAGATAGTGATCTGTTGCACCGGATTCTTCCGTAGAGGCGCTTGAATCACCTAAGAATAGTGATTATGCGCCTCAGCCCATGCTACACTAGTTTTCTCTAAATTATTGTTCTTTACTTTAATTTATTTTATTATATTATTTCTACTAATGTTATGATTTTGTTCGAGCAGGAACAACAGGTTGTGAAATACAAATAATTTATAATTAACTTCTTAAAATTGGTAATTTAATTAACCCTTTGGTCACAATATCGAGTCTAAGTAACGAAAGTACAAAATGAATTTGAAAATATATATATATATATATATATAAGGGTGCGTTTGGCGCACGAGAATGAGAATGAGGATCGGGGCATCTCATATGTGAAAATAGATTGATTCCTCGTTAAAACAATTTTAGATATTATTTTAGATAATATAATAGTTTAAATGATTGAATTCCTGTACATATCAAATATAAGAATTTTCATCTTAAAAATTATATGCCCATTTACTCATTCTCATTCGCGCGATATCGAAACCTAAGTTTATTATTTTGACCAATTAAGGTTTAGTTATCTACAAATTCCAACGGTTGGATATGTGAAAATTTAATATTTTGAGATCGATCTAACTGTGGAGAGTTTTTGGAATGCAACTAATTTTATTTATCATTATTATTATATTATTATTATTATTATTATTATTATTTGGGAATTAGAGTGCAACCATTGAAAAATTCATCGAAATGTCAAAGTTGACAACTTAAGAATATGTGAAACGAAAAAGTAAAAAAGGTAAAGGATTATGAATAAAAAATGTACAATCGGAATAACTGGAGGGCGTCCCATGTTTTTCTCCATTACTTATATATATATATATACTAGACGGTACATCCGTGCAATGCACGGCTTATGCCCAATAAAATATTAATTTGTATCATAATAATAAAAAGTTTAATTGTGCACAGGCTAGCATACAAATAGAACAACGAATATGAGAGCTCGTTTAAATTTATCATCTATTAACTTAATTCAATAATTTTTTAGAACAATTGAAGTCTACAAAAAAATATCAAAATCAGGAAGAAATTTTCATCCTTAATAGTATATGGTTACCAGTACACTACCTTCATCCGACATATTCTTGTTGTTTTTATATGTAACTTGACATCCTTCCATTAAGGATCTACTTTAGAATTGTGAAAAATTTTGAAGTTGTTGGAAAAAAAAAATGATTTTTTTTTTTTGCATATTTAAACTTACTTCTCTATCATTTTTAAAAACAAGAAATTAATATTACAAAAGCTTGTAACAGTCTAGAGAATGCATCAAGATTTATAATTTTACATACATTATACATTGTGAACTAATAGGAAAGAGAATTTTAACACAATAATCCTTCAACTCTTGATAACTAAAAGTTTTCACATAAAAAAATTGCACCAACAACAAAACAATTTAAACAAAACAACAAATTAAAGTAATCAAACTTAATGGGAAAAGAAAATTCAAGAAAGGATCTATGTAAATCACATATTATTAGATGTGTAAAATGTCATAATTTTTAATAGTAAAATATGAGAATAAAATTTCTCATTTCAAGAAATTAGTTAACATATCTAGAACAGAATAACTCACTAACCTTGATGTACTTCACAACAATTTAAAAGAGAATTTCAGTGTTGTTTAAAATTGAGAGAATGAAGATGGTTGAGAATATTTCAAAATGTCATTCATAGAATGGATCAAGGAAGGAAAATATACAACTTATTGATTGTAACTAACAGAAGGTGACAGAAAAGCAACCGTTTGTTCATATTTATAATGATAGAAGGTGAAGCAAAGAGGCCTACAACATATTATTTCTATTTGTAATAAATAAATGGTGAAACAAAGAGACAGTAGACTTTTCCTATTCTTTAGGAGTTAAAAACTAATACTCTCAATTATCAATTGAGTAATTAACTTCATGGTGAAAATGTTTAGAAAATGTAAAGTTGTGAATTTAAGATTATAAGTCTAAAAAAGGAAAAAAATAAAGTTTTATTTTTATAAAAAAAAATTGTACGGAACCTGAAAGTTGGTCTCATGCCTTTTTTTTTTTTTATAAATAAAATCCTTAAATTATATAATTAAAGTTTAAATTTTTGTTGACCTGTTGGTGTATATATATAATTTTTGTGAGATGTGCTTTTAATAAATATATAAAAAAGTGGAAGAATAAAAGTGCAATACTCCTATAAAGGAGTGAAAGAGCCACATGTAAAAATAAATAAATAAAGAAATTATTTAATTGAATGGTAGAAAATAAAATAAGTTCACTCAATATTTAACTATTAGATATTAAGCTTATGTGGCATCCATATAAATAATTAAATTAAAATTCTATTAGACATAAATTAGAAAGATGCTTATTAAATAAAAATCCAATGTGGCAGCCACATGACACTCTAATATCAAACATATATTAGTTTATATTATATAGGTAGATATAGGTCAAAGAGAAATGCACATCAGTCGATTAATTAAATTTATCGGGCACAAGTAGATTAATTAATACAGTATTTTTAATTTTTATAGCTATATTAATTACAAGTTGTAAGAGTTTTGGCTATCAAAAGAGAGGAGTTTCCAGTGAAACGGTACGATGATTTAACTGGCAATATAAAAGAAGTTAAACTTGATGTTTATTTATTTATTTATTATCATAGGCAATACTTATATATTAACATAAATGTGATACACCAGAGATTAAATTCAATATGTAATATATTATAAGTTAAACTCGATACAGACTACTATAGCAACAAACCCATAACCAGAACAACTAAACTTAATACACCAAATACTAAACTCAATACACGATACTTGAAACGCTAAATTCAATACGCAATACTTCGATCATCCACTAAATATTATAACTGAAATATATTGTCAACTACACATAATAGGATAAACTCGGTAAATTGAAATTTTGATTCCCTTAGTTTGCAAAAGTCCACGTTTTAGTCACCATAATTTTTTAATTATTTTTGTAGTCACCATATTTTTATTTGCCTTATTTTTTTAGTTATAATGTTTGGACCTTTTTTTTAGGGTATTTTCATCAAAACTCTGTCTTTCGTCGTCTTTCTCTTCTCTTCTTCATCTTCTTCTAATCTTCTCCAACATGAAAAGGTGAAACATTTATCAAAGAATTCTATTTCAATAAGGCACATATCTACGCAATCATTTAATCATTTTCAGATCTTGTTCTAATACAAGAACTCTGACCAAGTTATTCAAAAGCAACCACCTCATTTCAATAGCAAAATACCTTTTTTTTTTTTTTTGCCTAGAAATAAGTAGATATATTAATAATAAACGTAATAGATCAAATGATCCTACAAACAGGTCGAATGACCCTTAAACACCTACAAATATCAAGCAAAATAACATCGAAAACCATCCTAAACGAAGGCAATTAAATACAGAGAGCCTTAATTGTACAAAATCCCCTTCCTTCTTTTTTTTTTTTTTGTTTGGTTGAACCAAAGAACATGACATTGTAATAAGCTCACCCCTTCTTAGTTCTCTGTAATCCCAAACTTCAACTCCTGCGTCTATATCCGACAGCACCATATAGTATAAATTCGGTAGAAAAATTCGAGAAACACCTTCGCAGCGGAGTCAGAAACTACATTCTAAAAATTTTGAAAGGGTTCAATATATGTATAAATCTTTTTTTGACAGTTAAATATATTGTAAAAGAAAATTTAATAGATAAATATATAATAAGGGTGCAAGAGGAGGTTGGAGGGGTCTCGAGGACCACCCCACCCCCTCTTAGTTCTGCCCCTGTTCGCAACAAAAAACAAATAAATCCTGGAATCCAATAAAGAGAAATAAAAATTAAAACAAAATAGAAATTGAAAGAGAGAGGGGGAGAAGGAGAAGAGCGGAGGATGGGTGCCGCGGCGGAAGAAGGGAGGAAGAGAAAAAGAAGGGAAGAGAAGAATAAGCGGAGGAGATTAGGCAGAAAAAAATTGCCTCAAAAAATAAGAAGCTTTGGGTTTTTTTTTTTGTTGATGAAAATGCCCTTAAACAAAATTGATCCGATAGTGACATATGGAAACGTTGACAGAATGATTTTAAAAAATGCAAAAATAAAAGTATGGTGACTACGAAAACAATTAAAAATGTATAGTGACTTAAACGTGAACTTTTGCAAAATAAGATGACCAAAATTTCATTTCACCTTTGCTAATATAATTACATGTCCTTTGAAAAGTAAGAACATAAGTAGGAGAAATGACATTCAATAACTTCTTTTAGATATTATATTTTGAAACCTATAAAAAGTTCGACAATATTTAAAGTGAACATGAAACGAAACGATATTTACTAAATGTGCATTTCAAAAAATAACTAAATCAATCTTGTATTGACACCTTCCAAAAGTAATCTCTCTTGGCTACGGGCTACCATAGAGATATACTACTTCCTCCGTTTCAGTTTGTTCAATTTAACAAATGTACAACTTTTAATAAATATCAATGAACGACACTTAAAAAACACCAATTTCACATTGTTTGTTTCGTTCGTGTCCATATTTTAAAGAATGTGTTAATTGTGCACCATACATAATTATATTAGTAAGGGAATAAAGAATAAAACTTTTTAAATTGAACTATTCTACTAGAACAAAAAATGTTTGTGAAAGTATACTTTTTTAATAGAATCGATTGAGTATAATTTTGGTAGCTAGTATATCGTCAAATTTGGCTGGTGAGGAATGCTTCATTTTGATATACACATATTTGAATGTAATGATTTTATTAACTGTATTTATAGTTTACAATTACTTATTAAATTTTTTAGTTTTTTTTTTCTCTTATCCACAAAAAAAAAAAAAAAAAAAAAACTACTGGGCCATTTTGCTCTCTAGTTTAAGTTTTATAACACTAGAGTATATTTGGAAATTCGTAAAATTATGCTGTACATTTTTAAAGTATTGGCCTGAATTTCATACAAAAACATGGGCCGTTATTTCAGAAAAGAAAAATGGGCCTCTTAGCCCAATGTTTTACAAAAGTAATTTATAATAGCACGTATTATAATCAGTAAATGGACAGGCTTGGGATCAGTAAATATTTTATTTTTGTCACTGAATTGAAAATTTTATTCCAAATGGTCCAGAGCTAAATTCTTGTATTATTTGAGTAATATTCGGCTAATACGTGACATTTAAACACGCAACAAATGAGAAAAATAAATGTTAAATCATCTTGTTCACCTCTTGAATTAGCTTGAAACAACTCGCATGTAAGTAAAAATAGCTCAAATACTTTGCATGTTAGTAAAAATAGCTCAAATACTGTCATAATTTGAGCTCATGACCATTTTGGAATAATTTTTCATGTTAAGCGACGAAAATAAAATATTTTCAAGTCAATTGACTAAAGGAAGACAACATCCCAAATTAAGAAAACAACAAAGTGATTAACAAAAATTTTCTATGCCTTCAAGAAAATCTAGTTATTATGAATATTGTGCTCCTCCTGATGTTGGAACTTGGCTCCGATACTGTCTCGCGAGTTATATAGATCGACATGAATTAATACGAACAATTAAGCGAGTAAATTTGGAGTTGGAAATGTCGAGACAAGAACTTACCAAATCAAACTCGTGAATTCGGTTCCGAAAAATAATTTATAGTAAAACAAGAAAACATGACACATGAAATAATATAAACGAGTTAGATGTGAATTTTAACAAATTCACGAGTTGAAGTCAACCCAAATAGTTAAAAGGTGAAATTAAAACGAATGTACATCAACACAATTATCTATCTAGCTAAACTATGTGGTTTAAACACGATATGAATTGACACGATAATGGCGAAATCACTCCCATTAGATGCTACAGTATTTAAGGTACGCACTTTGTCATGTTGGCTCCAATATAAAGTGGACTACAGCATGGGACCCAACAAAAAAGCGCGCGAATTAATTCAACCACCAAGTTAACCGGTAGTGGCGCCATCTTGATGAAAAGAAAATATGAAATACTTCACCTGTATAATATCTTTAAGATATTAAAGATAATTTTAAAATTTGAATTTAATTGAAAATAAAAGTGTTTCCACATACGTATTTTTAAAATATTATGTTTTCTGTAAAAAGAAATAAAAACAAACAGAGAAAATATAATTTTGAAAAAAGTAATTTTTTATTATAAATTTTAAGTTATAACATTTAAAATATAATTTATTATTTTTGCACATATACTTTCACTTTTCAAGCATGAATTAAATGTGAACTAACTCACATAATTATATTAAATGGTTACTAGAAATAAAATTATAAGAACGTATATAATTTCTTTATTAGGACGAAAAATTTAACAAACGAAAACTCTTTTAGAAAGTAGGAATAACCACCGAACAAAAAAAAAAAAAAAAAATGTACATGGGATAAATTTAGATGATCACGAGAACCATATATATTTGGACACAAGTCTTCATTTCAAACTCTATGAGTAAGGTCCAAGGTGCCAAGAAAAATTAAAAATTTCCCAAGGTAGAAAGGAAAAACAATAAGGAAACTTTTCAGGAAAATAACACGGTTGGAAGGAAGGAAGGGGGGTAGGTGACAGTGCTGCGGTGAGGGTGGAGTTTTGCTGCATACACACACATTTCTATAGAGAGAGAAATTAAGGAAAGCTTTTTTTTTTTTTTTTTTTTTTCTTTTCCCTTTCCTCCAGAAGTCCTCCCTTCCTTCAGAGAAGATGATCGAAGAAGAGATGCTCCTCCTCTGAGATCATCCTGAAAAGGGCAGTCAAGAAAACATCTTGGAAAAACAAAAATTAAAAAAAAAAAAAAATCAAGAAATTTGCATTTTTGGTATTCATTCAGAAATTTTTCCTGGGCTGCCTTTGACACCCTTCTCGAGAAGTTTGTATTTCAATCATCATCATCGTCACCAGCCCTTTTCAATTCCCAGCGTTAATCAATTTTCAAGCACAAATTCTTTTTCTGGGAACGATCAGAGAATCTTCGCACGTTGCCATTTTCCCCCATTTGAAGGAGCCAAAGAAAATTTTTCTTGTGTCATCATTTTTGACTGCCCTTTTTCATCTTCCTTTTCGGTAAGTTTCAAGTTTGCAATTTGACTTTTGCTTTTTTAGATACGTTGCTTGATCATGGGGGTTATGTTGTCCCTTTATTTCTTTCTTGCCTTTGCCAATTTGAGTCCCAATTGCTTTATTCTTGATTCGTGATGAAGCTTGTTTGATGGTTTCTTTCAGCTGACGTTAATTAATCTTTTGGAGATATTTCATTCAAGGGATTCCTGCAAGCGTTGGCGAAAATCGGAGGTACCATAGTTTAAAAAATTTAGTGAGAATCTAAATGAGAGACCTTGATTTGGCCAAGGGGTTCAAGAGGGATAGTTCATTCTGTTTTGCAACTTTGCATTGTAATGTAGTTTGTTTTAGGCAATAATTCTTTGTGAGTTTCTGGCTGTTTTTAAGTTAGTGTGCTTTGTGCTTGTGTTTGTGTTTTGTCCATGTGTGTTGTTGGTGTGTGTGGATAATTCAGCGTCCGAGTAATTCATTTTGCTCGGAGGGTCATTTAGTTTAAAAAAGCTGGCGATTTCGTGTAGTTTCCGGTATATCTCGCTGTTGGCAGACACCGTTACTGCCTCCACCGACATATGGTTCGAGGAACAATGGGGGGTAGATGGGCTACCTATAAACTCAAGTTATCCTGTTTCATGCTTTTAGTTCTTGTTCCAGAGTTTCAAGGATGTTTCTCACTTAATTCTGAAGGTAAATTTCCATGTTTCTGAGATTTGCTTTGATTACAATGAGTGCTTTTCTGTTTCCAGTGTTCACTACAGACTATAGATCATTTTCATTGTGTGGGATTTTAGGAATTGCTCTGTTGGAGTTTCGATCGAGAGTGACTTCTGATCCATTGGGGGCTCTTGTAAACTGGAATCCCGATGACAAAGATCCATGCTTGTGGTCAGGTGTTCATTGCGTTGACGGTGAAGTGCGAATGCTGTAAGCTCCATTCACAGTTCTAGTAACCAATCTATTTGAGATTGTCCTTTTCTTGTCACAGCAGTTATTGCAAATCTACCATCCTTGTGATTAGATTTTCTTTTTCTGGGATTACGAATTTCCTTTTCCGAACGTACTACTGTAATTTGTCCTATGTCCTGGTGTCAATAACAAACTCTTTTTGGAAGGAGTTTTTTCTTTCTCTGTAATTTGCTGTAATTTTCTTTCCCTGTAATTTGCTGTAATTTTTCTTTCTCTGTAATTGCTTGACATGCTGATGTTTGTGGCATTTGATAGGGATCTCCATGGACTTTGTTTGGAAGGAATTCTGGCACCAGAACTTGGGAATCTCCGTCACTTAGAATCTCTGTAAGTATGCAACTTTTGTCTCTATAAATGAAACTTTGTAAAGTTATAACACAAAGCATATGTGCACTTACAGACATGCAAAACTACATTCCTACAATCCCAACACTAACGAAAGAAAATGCAGTCATTAATGGATTTATTGGTTTAGATTTACAACAATTTGATTAGTCTGTTTCCAATCTTTAGGTGATCATATGGGTAACTATAGTTACACTTATATTGATAGTCTTATTTTGCATAATATTTTGTTTTTTGAATCTCCTTTGGCTCTATTTGCAGTGTACTGTCCATGAACCGTTTTTATGGCGTCATACCTAAGCAGTTGGGCCGGCTTGCAGCCTTAGAAGTGCTGGATTTGAGGAACAATAACTTGAGTGGGACTATCCCATCAGAAATTGGATGGTTGCACTCTTTGCAACGATTGTGAGTTGTTCAATTTTTGTTCAATAATACTTCAAGTGTGGATTAATTTGTTCACCAAAAAATGCCTCATTCTTATAATGCAGGTTTCTTAACAGTAATAACTTCATAGGAAGTATTCCTTTGGAGATTCTACAACTTGATAGGCTCACTGAAATGCAGTTTGATAAAAATCTTACTCCTACAACAGCTGCAGCTGCAGCTGCAGAAGTTGCTTGTAAAAATAGAAAATTCGGGCACTGGTAAGATATAAATGATTTCTCAGGGATTCATGAAGCTACTCCTGATGTTTCTTGATTCTTGTGGCTGACATTCGCAACTACTCTATTTTGATTCAATGAATTTAGTTCTGACCAGAAAATAACAAAAAGCAATTAGGTTGGGTTAAGATGTGTCATTTTCTCTGTTAGTCTTCTCCCCTAATGATGATGTCCTTAATTTGCGCTTGCATGAATCAATCATTTGGCTGCGATATGTACCATGTGGGAAGTCTATGATCTTGCAACTCTACTTACCTTAGTCTTGTAGGACTAGATTGGTACCGCATATCTATTCTTGATTACATACAACAAAATCTGTTGAAATGCACCAAATATAAAGATTTCAGGAGAGGAGGCCAAATGTAAGTGATATGGCATGTTTGATAATAAATTTCCATAAATGCTTAGAATATATGTCTGTTCAATGATTCAGACACCAGAGTTATCTAAACTAAATGGCAACTTTGATTTAGTAAAATTTTGGATCCATAGTCAAGACTATGAAAACTATTTTGGGAATCCGAAACCATGCCGAGGAATTGAAATGTCAGGAAATGTCATTAGTTTGATAATAATTAACGTCAACAAATGCTTAGAATATATGTCTTTTAGATTTATCTGACATAAATATCAACTTGTGTAGTCAATAGTATGAAAGATATTTGAAGAGTTAAAATGCTATTCTATATGTATTTGGTCTGATACTTAGTATTACATTTAATAAAATTTATTTTTCAAATAGTTGATATATTCTAAACTTATATTGGGTAGTCTCTTAGAAGGAAATGAAAACAATTGACAAAGGCATCCTCATTTAATTGTTATATCGCTGATTTAGTCATCCAAAAAGAGGATGGTGCATTTTTTGGTAGAATGAATATCAATTATGTCACTGAAGAATGTTGCTCTCTTGCTTTACTTGTTACCATGGCATTATAGGTACTACATTTTCTTTCTTAATTATGTTACTAAATTTTCTTGGCAGTGAATGGTCGAGCAATTTGAAACCCTTGAGGAAAGCTGATCCCATTTTGACACCTATAAAGGAAACAATATATCAGTATTTTGATCTGTTCTCCATGTATGTAATCAAAATGTCTATTTGATAAATGTGTTATGAAGCTTGTTATCAAAATTTCATTAGCTTATTTAAAGAAATGTTTTGCAGATTTGGGATGGGCTCATTGAGTATAGGTACTGATCATCCTTATGGCAATCTACCTTGTGAGTAGTAAAATACTATCAATGCTCAACTTCTGCCGATAATTTTCAATTTATCAAATGTAACATTGCCTCTTGAATTGAATAGGTTCATCTAAACTCCATTCCGTACGACATGAACAGAAGGTAGCAGCTAAGCGTCGTAAACTGGTTGAGCAATCTAGCAATCTTGCTGCTATCCCTTATAATGGGGTACCATTGGATGACGTAATTTATGGTCCAACCAGTATTGGGAGTGGGTCATTTCCTGCTGTACCGAAGGATAAGTACACCTCCACTCAATCAGGGACTTCCAACCCTGGATCATCTTCTGGTTCTATCAACTCTTCCACCCCAGGGCACTCTGAACATGCTTGGAAGTATATAGTTGCCATTTCAGGTGGGGGGTTCCTGCTTTTTGCTGCTGCAGCAATGCTTGTTGTTGTATATGGAAGAGCAGCAAAGGATATACGCCCTTGGAAGAGTGGATTGAGTGGACAGCTGCAGAAAGCATTTGTTACAGGTATTTGCATGAGGGTTACCAGACTAGGTGTAACTTAACTGGACTTTTAGCATTAAGCATTATTACCTACCCCATCCCAAAATAAGTCTTTTTTTTTTTTTTTTTTTAAAACCCCTTTTCGGTTCCAAAAAGAGGGTGAACTTTGGAGTTTTTTAATTATGATTGCTTATGGTACACAGCTAAAAAAAGTAGGGGCATAAGTAAAAACCCAATGAGTTCTATATTTTTGTGAGTGAGCTCCTTGTTTGGGACTGGGTGAGTATTCTATAGGAGTAGATTAAAGAAAAAACTCAAACATTAGTCAGAATAGTATTTCACTGATTTTTTTTCCCTTTATGTTGTTGAGCACTACAAACTTTTGTTTATGATTTCTCCATGTGCTTCTCTCTTCTATTTAAAAACTTGACTAGGAAACTCAACTGAAGATTCACCAGAATAGAATATAGGGTTATGGTGCCTTTCTTTTAGTTTACGATCATTGTTCTTAATCTTGTCTTAATAATGGTTGTTTTCTCCTTGATGTGTCGGAGTTTCAAATGATCCTCTTTCCAAATTAAAATATAATCCTACCACTGGCTTAGCCATCTTGGATCCTTCTTGATGGCCTGTGATCTTGATTATGTGTATTTGAATATCAGATTTTTATGATTTTCAAATTTCCTTCCTAAAATTTCTATTTGCACTAGTTGCATTTGTAGCATACATTAGTGTCTGATGATGAAAGTGATGTGTATTGTTAATTTAGTTTTCATAGGTAGAGGAATCATTTATAAGTTTTTTTGGTTGTACATTTATTTATGCCGTTGACATGGGCGGATATGTTATGATATTGAAATCGTGTAAACTTACTGTATATGTTAAACAGGGGTTCCTAAGCTGAACAGTTCAGAACTGGAAACAGCGTGTGAGGACTTCAGCAATATTATTCAAACACAAGATGTGGTCACTTTATACAAGGGAACTCTATCCAGTGGCGTGGAGATTGCTGTTGCCTCAACTGTTGTTGCTTCACTAAAAGATTGGACAAGGCATGCAGAAATTGCTTTTAGGAAAAAGGTTAGTGAATTGGTTTTTTTAGAGACTGTGGCGTGATTGTAAACAATGAACTATGGTTAATTATGTTTATAGCTCTTTCCTTTCAGATGTATGTGCCTATGCTCATGGGTAAGACTTAATGTAATTTCTGGTGCTTTATTTTAGATTGCTTCACTATCAAGAGTGAACCACAAGAATTTCGTTAATCTAATTGGGTACTGCGCGGAGGATGAGCCTTTTGTTAGGATGATGGTGTTTGAATATGCTCCAAATGGAACGCTTTCCGAGCATTTGCATGGTAACAATTTGATTGGTTATAATATATTCACAATAACAAGACATGACTCTCATTTATGAAATGCAAATGCATGTTTTAATTTATTTTTTCAGTGAAAGAACTTGAGCATCTGGATTGGAGTGCCAGGATGAGGATCTTAATGGGGGTAGGTTACTGTCTTCAACACTTGCATGGTCTGGATCCTCCATTGGTGCATTCCAATTTGACTTCAAAAGCTATACAAATGACTGATGATTATGCTGCCAAGGTATGTTTAGCTTTCTTCATGACTGTTCAAATATTTCAAAAGTATTCAAGATGAATGAGGTAATTTGACTGAAAGGAATTGCTCCATCAGGTTTCAGATTGTGCCTTTTGGGCAGAACTTGTGAGAAAATCAAAGATGTCTGGTGAAATAGACGTGGAGGATAATTCACTACCACGAATTGAAGATGTTGAAAATGATGTTTACTGCTTTGGAGTTTTATTGCTTGAAACTATTTCTGCTAAGCTTCCTTTTTCAGAAGAATATGGCTCTATCCTTGATTGGGTAATTTAATTCTCTAAAATCCATAGATTTAATAATTGAATGTCATGCAATTTGCTTGAACTCAGTAAACATATTTTATAAAACGTTGCAGGCTCAACAATACATGAACGACAAGCTTACTATTAGCAACTTGATCGATCCCACGCTAAAATCCTTCAAGAATGAGGAGCTTGTGATAATATGTGAGGTTATTCAGGAATGCACTCAAAAAGATCCAAAGAAAAGACCAACCATGAAGGAAGTTGTCTCAAAACTGAGGGATGTCCTCAATATATCACCAGAATCGGCAACGCCACGGCTCTCCCCACTCTGGTGGGCTGAACTTGAGATTTTATCTTCGGAGGCAACTTAATATATGCTATAGACATGCATGGTGAGTCATGTGATACGTATTACTTTGCTGACACACAGATTTACTCCAACAAAATCTTGCTTGACTAGATAACTTTCAGTTGTTGTTGTGTTATTCTTTCATTAATTTCGTGTGGGTAATTTTTCCCCCACAACGAAATTTACATGGATAGGGATACAAAATATGTGTGAGAGATGTTGAACTCGAAGTGGAGTCGGCAAAAGTTTCATGTTATACTTTGTGCTTGCCTTGGTTACCATGGTAGGAAAATATGTATAAATTTTTTTTACTCCTTAGTTTTGAGGCCACCAATTTTGAGTTGTTTATAAAACTGTGAATCAAGACTTTATATCTTGCTTTAGCAGCAGTTCCTTACTAAGTCTCACAAGGCTTCACCATGCACCATACAAACTAATTTCTTTAAATAATAAATGATGCATCCTTGTATCTAGACTTTGTAAATGATCATGACCTAATGGAGAGAATAATTTAGAACGAATGTATAAGTAGGAGAAATAATTTTAGATTGGGGATTGTTGGTGATTTGGTTAAACTTTGAATATTGTTTGGTTTAAATGACTTAAATCAACAACTAAAGAGAAAAATTATTGCTTAAACTTCTACTGCTATATATTCTGCTATTGGAATTTTCAGTCACATTAACTGAAAAATAGTGTTCATTCAATTAACTTTCTCTTTACAATTCAGTTCGATAAAACTTTGACGGAGTTTCTTAAATGACTGTTTTACGATTTGACAGATAATATTTCATCAATTAAATTCGATACGTGTGTGCGTGTGTGTGTTTTTTTTTCTTTTTCTAATACATGTGACATTTGTTATTTAACATGAGTACGATAAATCAATAACTAAACTTAATATTCCGAAGGTAAACCTAATACTTTAACGCTTAAAAATAGTACGAGATAATTCAGAAGACAAACGTGTCGAATACAAATTTTTGCGTTAACAAGTTCAATTGAATCTCTTTAACCAATGATATTTTAATTTGGGGAGTTTTACCAATTCAATCAAACCACTAACACCCCAACATGGATTGTAATGAATTTGGCAATTTACACCAATAATTGAGAATGAAACTAACCTTAGTGTATATGAGCTTTCATTCTGTGCACATTCAGGGGTCAATATTTATTTGACAAGAAAAAAATGAGCTATAATAAAATAATTGATATGGCATGAAATAAGAAAGATTTCAATTAACGAAAAAAGTTTTTTAAGAGGTGCTCAGCGATTTTTAACTAATCTAAGGTAAGGAACAAATAATCTTGTACCGTGTAAACAAGTTATCATAGGTTGCTTTGTATCTTAACGTAATTTTCTATTTTTAGTGGGGTGAAAGAAAAAAATTTATTAACTTACATATTAATTTGACAAATCAAATGGATCGTGATATGCTAGACAATTCTTGATCCAACTCAGATATGGGCCGTCAGTAAACTGATTGGGTTGGACCATGAATCATTAAACAACACTACTTATTTGATCCAAACAAATATTAAAATGAGAAAATACAATGACCACATACTTCGAATATTTTGTAACTCAAATAGGAGAATTTTTATATAAATTTTTTTATAGGAAATTGTGTAAAAAAAAGTAATGACGATGTTATTTTTGAAAAAATGTGAGTATAATTTGTGAGGTAAATTTTAAATTTGAATTGAAGGAAAAAAAAAAAAAGTATTTGTTTATAAGGCCACTTAATTAAACCCTACTCCGTCTAAAATAGCTCCAAAATGCTCTCTTCCAAACGGGAAAGTCCCTGACCAGATCCTACAAAATCCTTTCCCTTTTCTAAAAACAGACATCCTTCTTCTACGGGTAGTTCTCTTTTGGAAGCCATGGCTGAGGACGCCCCTCCTCCCCCTAAAACTTTCGCTCAACTCCTCCTCCAGCCCAAAGCCAATAGCACAATCGACTCTCCCAGAAATGGCAAACACCGTGGCATCCCGGCTGTGTTTTTCACCTCTACTCAGATTCAGCGATACTCAGAACCGTATGCCACATCTTTTATCGAAAAATTTTCTCAAGGTCGCCCCCTCTAGAGAAAATTTGGAAGTTCATGGAACCCATGGACTTCAAAGATGAATTATTTACAGTAGGTCTTCTTGATTCGAAGCATGTCCTAATTCAATTTGATATAGAACTGGACTTTAATCGGATGTATTCACGCCCAATTTGGTATATTGATCCTCTCCCAATGGGTGTGTTCAAATGGACCTCATCCTTCCATGTAAGTCAAGAATCCTCAAAAGTCCCTCTCCGTATCTACCAGTTTGCTATTTTGCAAAATAACCAAATTTTGCAATTGCTAGCACTTTTGGTACCTCGCCGCGAATGGATATGGGTACTGCTGGGGTGAAGAGGCCTAGCATCGCTAGAGTTCAGATCGAAATTGATTTGTTAGAACCCATTCCCAGGGAGTTCTGAGTAGATATTGATGAAAAAACTGGATTCTACCAACCTGTGGAGATTGATGAAGCAGTCTCCAACTATTGCACCCACTGCTGGCATCTTGGTCATTGGGTGGATGGTTGTACGAAACTTCACTCAGAATTGAAGCCCCAAGCAAAATTCCAAGGCCACAAAAAGATACAATACCGAATAAAACAGAATCCTTCAAAAAACCCCGTTAACTCATAGCCAAAAATGAATGTTGTTTCAGAAGCTCCTCCCCAGGAAATGGCACTCACGGTTCTAGCTCCTTGAAATGCAACTGATTCAGAAATTCTGCCCAGTCTGAACCATCCCCCTCGAAATTGGTAATGCAGTCGTTAGTTTTAGAAAAGTCCCTTGTTGTTGATGTCTGCAATTTATGCTAAAAGCACCTGAATGGGCCGCCGAGAATTATGGGCTGAATTAAAATTAGTAGGCCAATAGTTCACGCATGTCCCTTGGGCCCTCGATGGAGACTACAATGCAATAACAGATGTGTCTGAGTACAACGGGAATGCTAATCCTAATGCGCAATCAATGATAGATTTTGTCGAATTCATTGCACGAGCATTTTGATAGAACCAACGACTGTGGGTGGTACTTTTACATGGATGGGAGTTTGAAGTCGAGGAAGGGTCTTTGAAAAGCTAAATCGGGTGCTTATGAATGCTTTGTGGCTGCAACGATTCCCAAATACAGTAGTTCAAGCCTTGAATAGAACAAGCTCAGATCACAATCCTTTGTTGTTTTCGGCGAAAGGGGCCTCCTCACGGAAATGTGGTTGGTTTCGCTTCTAACAAGTTTGAATAAATCACTCTTCCTTTTTGCCTTATGTAAAAGAGAATTGGGACTTGGAAATGCAAAGATATGGGATGAACCATTTTATGGTGAAATTAAAACAACTCCGGGCAGTCTTAAAGATCTGGAATAGAGAAACGTGTGGAAATGTGCATGATGCAATCGGTTTAGAAGAAGAAGAAGTGAAGCTGGCGGAGGATACTTTCACAACTTCCCCCCATATCTGAATATGGTAGCTATGAAATAGGCGCAAGCCAAGCTATTGCATGCTCTAGCGATTCAGGAGCAGTTCTGGAAGCAAAAAGCGAGAGTTCGATGGCTACAATCTGGGGATAACAACACAAATTTTTTTCACTCTTCTCTACAGGAGAGGCGATTGAGACAAGGATTCTATAAAATAAAAAATTTGAATGGAAAAATCTGATTATAGCTCAGCAGGCGGTCGAGTTTTTCCTAGGACTTCTATCGGATGATGCACCGGTAGAGGCAAATGTTATGTCTTCTCTTTTGGAATTTGTCCCCCAAATAGTGATGGAGGAACACAATCAGATGTTTTTGAAAGAGATAACAGAGGGAGAAATTAAACATGCAGTATTCTTAGTATCGGCAGATAGCGCGCCGGGAGTTGCACTTGCTGGGACATTATTTTTCTGGATTTAGTCCAGGCAGTCAGAGAATTTTTTTGTGGAGTTCCACTCCCCAAGTCATTGGGCATAACAATTATTGTTTTAATTCCTAAAAAAGATTCTCCGGCATCATTTGCTGACTATAGGCCAATCAGCCTCTGTACTTTCTTGAATAAAATATTCACCTGCATCCTCACAGACTGGTTGAAAAAAGTCATGACTGCGTTCATCTCTAAGGAGCAAGCCGCTTTCTTGCAAGGAAGGGAAATGACAGACAATGTATTGTTACTTCAGGAGATGGTTCACGACATAGATAGACGCAGCCAAGGGGGAATTTAATATTCAAACTGGACATTGTGAAGGCTTTTGATGGGGTTTCGTGGAAATTTTTGTCACGTTTGTCACGAAAAATGGGTTTTCATGAACAATTGGTGGCGTTGATAATGAATAATCTGAGCGGGAGCTGGTTTTCGGTCCTCACAAATGGCAATCTAGAGGGATATTTCAAATACGGTCGTGGAATTAGGCAGGGAGATCTACTTTCCCCTTATTTGTTTATTTTACTGTCAGAGGCCCTATAATGTGGGCTCAATGCTCTGTTTGAGTAGCATACCATTCAGCCTTACTCCCTTCCGAGAGGTTGTCCGATGGTTACTCATCTCAGCTATGCGGATGACATAATTATTTTCTGCCGTGCTGATCGAGCCTCTCTAAAAGCACTGACAGATTGTATGCAACTGTATCAACAAGCCCCTGGGCAGCAAATTAACAAAGCTAAAAGTTGTTTTTATCAGTCAGATCGAAGCCCTCCCGAATCAGTAAATCTCATAAGAAACATAACATGCATTACAAAGGGGATTTTTCCTTTGATTTATCTGGGAAGCCGGGTATTCAAGAAGCGAAATCGAGCAGCAAATTATGCCTTTTTAATTGCTAAAATCCGATTCCAATTGGATAATTGGAAGAATCGATTCTTATCATCTGGGGGGCGATTAATTTTGCTGAAGCATGTTCTCAGCACTATGCCCATTCATATTTTAGCAACCCCCGTGTTCCACGAGGGGTTATTAATCTTCTGCATAAGATCTTTGCAAGATTCTTATTGGGGGGAAGAGAGGAAAATTTGGAGGGCATGGGAGAGTATAGCATACCCAGTGTTGGAAAACGGTGTTACGTGAGATTTGAATGGGATTGCATGATGACTTAGTCACAACCAAGTCCTAAGGAGTAGCCATACGACTTGGTCAGCTCAACTAAAAATAAGAGGAATGCATGCTACTGATCTCCTCCCTTAGAGTAGGAATTTGTTGCTTTCTGTTTTGATATTTTCATTATCTTTTTATTGCAAAGGCTATGCCTATGGGTTATAAATACCCCTTCAGCCATAAGGGTTGATCATCAAGAAATAGGAATTATCTCATTGCTTTGTTCTTAACCTTTCTTCTTCTTCTTGACTCCCGTATTTTTCTAGATCACGAATTGTGTTTGTATCAAACGGTCTAGGTTTTCAGAATCTCAGTGGACTCGACAAAGCTTTTGGTTGTAAGTTGCTATGGACTATATCAAATCGAATTGGGGTTTGGGGCAGCTTTATCTCAGATTGGGGACCCTGCACCATTCAGTCCACTGGAAATGGATGGAGGAGGTTAAAGACCTTTTCTAAGCTAATGTTCGGCTCATAGGCTCAAGTTTGCTCAGCTGACTGGACAGGCTTAGGACCCCTTTCTGATTTGGCTACATCAGATGTTGTGGCACAAGACACTACGATCTCAAATGTTTTTTAGCATGCTGAGACTTTAAGGTTGGAAGTAGCTCAATTTTTTTTTCGGATTGGGTGGTGAGGCATATTGAAGATTTGTTTATTAGTTTTGTTGAAGAACCTAATGTAATTATTTGGAAGCCTGTGGCATCGGGTGTTTTTTCTCTAAAGTCTTCCTATGAATTATTGAGGACTCGCCGCACGTAACAGGACCATTGGAGGGCTGTATGGTTGCCCGGAATTCCTCTAAAAATTTCTTTCTTTATGTGGAGATTAATGAATGGCTTGCTGCCTTTACTAGAAATTTTGAGGAGGTTTGGTTTTAATTTGCCTTCCAAATGCCCGAGATGTTTGGCAGAAGACACAATTGAACACTGATTTTTTAATAGCCGGATTGCTACTTCGATATGGCTAGAGTTTTTCACACCACTTCGAGTGAAGTTCTCAGCTTAGTTGCATTTTGCAGATTTCCTAACCTTCATTTGGGATGAATACGCTGAGGGGACAAGGGGCCTTGCCATCCGAGTTCTGATTCTATTGATTACACGGGAGCTATGGAAAGTGTGAAACATACACTTTTTTGGGAATATTCGCCCAAATACTAGGGTGATTATTGTAGAGGTGGGGCGAATGTTTGCTGATCTCAACTGAGTCATAAAGTATCATGCTAAAACTAAGGTAGATGTTTTGCTCTTAACCTCTGGTCTTGTAGAACCCTTCACCCTCGCATCAGGCATCCGCCAACTCTGGTGCTATTGCACTTGCCCCACCCTCCGGAAGCAAAAGTCAATTTGGATCGCTCCGCTTTGGGAAATCCAGGCCTCGCGGGCTGTGGAGTTATAGTTCGAGACTCAACCGGGCAGGTGCTTTGTGCAATAAGTCGCTTCTTAGGATCAAAAACAAATTCGTATGTTGAGTTTATGGCTCTACTCGTAGGTCTCAATACCTGCACACAACTTGGCCTAAATCAAGTGGTGTTTGAGACAAACTCTGCTTATCTAGTGGGGGTTGTGAACGGAGTTTTTAACGTGCAATGAGACCTTAGTTATCTCACAAGGAACATTCATAGACAGATGACGGGGGATATCGTATTCAGCACACTTTTCAGGAAGGAAACTCACATGCGGACTGCGTAGCTCGTTTGGCATCATTGATGCAACAGGATATTTACTACGCCCATGGATCTTTTCCGCCCAAACTCTCCAGGGCACTACTCTCTGGCCTTTCTCATGTGCCAAACATTAGAGCATAGCCTACACTACTACAAAATAGAGCTTTAACGGCTGCGGATTAACGGCGAAAAATAGAAAATCGCAGTTATAAAATAAATACGGACTTTCTACGGCGGTCTAAAAATGAACCGCCGTAGAACGGGACTTTCTACGGCGGTTTTAAAATAAACCGCCGTAGAAAGCCCCCTTTCTACGGCCGTAGAAAGCCCCCTTTCTACGGCCGTAGAAAGCCCCCTTTCTACGGCGGTTTGTCCCAACGGCCGTAGAAAGTACCTTTCTACGGCGGTTTATTTTAAAACCGCCGTAGAAAGTCCCGTTCTACGGCTGTTTAATTTGTACCGCCGTTGTATTGATGTATTTAACCCTAAATAACAACGTGTATCTCCATATCGCACCCGAAAGTGTTCCTCTCCAAATTTCTACTACGGTTTTGCACGTTTGATGTAAAGAATCGTCATTTGGAGCTAAAATTTACCACCTTAAGGTTGGAAACTTCTAAAATTTCTCAGTAAGTGCTTATGCTTGTACTTTATATATGTCATCCTATAGAATTTATTTTTATTTATGGTAGAGGGCTGAAAAGTAAAGTTGCATATATTCCATGTATATGGTGAAGCTTAGTATTGTGGAACCCTATTTAGTTATACTATGTAGTTTCTTGGTAATGTGATTTGATTTATAGTGTTTGATTTTTAATGGAGGATGTTCATATAATTTGCACTACTTAGAGTGTGTATTATTTTTTTTATGCATTTCATGTGTTTGACGAAATGCATAAATGAAAAACTTATGGGTTCTTCTTCATTTGATTATGTTTATTGCGCATGTGTTGTTTATGCATTATTTTTCATCATTGAGGTATTATAGTAGTTTTGATTATATGAGTAACATTAGTATGACATGTGCTAAGACAAGCATGCAACTTGATACTTTGTACATTGTTTGTTGAATTATTATTTGGTATTTTCAATTATTTCAAGGTGTTAGTTATACATGGATCGAAATATCTTGTTGTCTGGTGATCGGACCTCCGATTCATATGCGAAAGAAGTTGAGAATTTCATTGAATTCGCTTATAAGAATACAAAGTACGTCCATTGTCCGTGCAAAGCTTGTAAAAATGGTGCGCGGTTTGATAACTCAGATACAATAAGATTCCATTTATATCGGCACGGATTTGATCCTTCTTATAAACTGTGGATTTGGCATGGTGAAAGTATTGATAGTTTACCTGAGCAAAGAAAATCTCATGCAAAAGGAGATGATGCGATTACTAGAGATCGATTAGATGCCATGATTGAGGATGTGGCCGAGGATTTTGCTGATAAACCGGAAGTTCTTGCTTCCATTTTGGGTGACAATGAGAAGCCTCTATACAAGGGTTGCACTAAATATACACGCTTGTCTAGTGTTTTGAAGTGTTTAATTTGAAAGCGGCAAATGGGTGGTCAGATACTAGTTTTACAGCCTTATTGAGGGTATTGAAAGATATGCTCCCAGAAGATAATGAACTTCCAGATCGAATTTACGAGGCGAAAAAAATATTGTGTCCAATGGGTATGGAATATAAGAAGATCCACGCTTGCCCAAATGATTGCGTCCTCTACAGGAATGAGTATAAGGATTTATTGCTTTGTCCTAAGTGTAAAACTTCACGATACAAAAACAAGCAGCTGTGTGATGAGGTTAAAGACAGTTCTGATGCGCAAAAGAAGGGGTCGCCGGCTAAGGTTCTGTGGTATCTTCCTATAATACCGAGATTTAAACGGTTGTTCGCTAATGCAAAAGATGCAAAACTAATGACATGGCATTCAGATCGGTGTATTCCCAGTGATGATGACAAGGTGATAATGCATACATCAGACTCAGATCAGTGGAAAAAAATTGATTCAATGTATCCTTCTTTTGGGGGAGAAGCCAGAAATTTGAGGCTTGGTTTGTGTACTGATGGAATGAACCCGTTTGGCAGTCTGAGTAGCACACATAGCTCATGGCCGGTGATGTTGGTTATTTACAATTTGCCGCCTTACTTGTGTATGAAGCGCAAGTACATACTTATGTCTCTAATGATTTCAGGCCCACGACAACCAGGAAATGACATCGATGTGTATCTTGCTCCTCTTATTGAAAACTTGAAAAAGTTATGGGATGAAGGCGCACCTGTGTTTGATGCATACCGTGAAGAAATGTTCACATTACGTGCCATGTTGTTCTGTACCATTAATGATTTTCCTGCTTATGGAAACTTGTCTGGGTACTCTGTTAAAGGGCATAAAGCATGTCCAATATGTGAGCAGAGTACAGATTTTTGTCAGCTTGCACATTGGAGGAAGACAGTATACCTTGGGCATCGCAGATTTCTTCTCGAGACTCATCCGTATCGCAGTATGAAAAGAGCATTCAATGGATTTCAAGAGTTCAGAAAAGCTCCAGAACCCTTGAGCGGGCCAGAGGTGAAAGCTCGTGTGACGGACATTAATGTGGAGTTTGGTAAACCTTCGGAGTCCAGCAATAATGATACAGGTTGTTGGAAGAAAAAAATCCATATTTTTTGAACTTTCATACTGGGAGAACTTGGATGTCAGACATTGTCTCGACGTTATGCATATTGAGAAAAATATTTGCGAAAGCCTGTTAGGTACGCTCTTGAACATCCCTGGTAAAACTAAGGATGGTTATAACGCGAGACTTGATATGGTTGATATGAACATAAGAGCAAATTTAGCACCGGTAGCTCGAGGACAACGCACATATCTACCCCCTGCCTGTCACACTTTGTCCAGAAAAGAGAAAAAACAACTGTGTTCAAGTTTGCGTAGCATCAAAGTTCCATACGGATATTCTTCAAATGTAAGCAGACTTGTTTCCTTGAAAGATTTAAAACTGGTTGGTTTGAAGTCTCATGATTGCCATGCCTTAATGCAACAATTCTTGCCTGTAGCTATTCGCTCGATATTGCCCAAGCATGTTAAGTCCAGTATAACAAGACTTTGTTTCTTCTTCAATGCTATATGTAGCAAGGTTATCGCGCGCGAAAGACTTGATCAGTTACAAGATGAAATAACTGTTGTCCTTTGTCAATTAGAAATGTATTTTCCACCCGTCTTCTTTGATATTATGGGGCATTTGGTGATTCATTTGGTTAGAGAGATAAAAATCTGCGGGCCTGTTCATTTGAGATGGATGTACCCATTCGAGCGATATATGAAAGTATTTAAGGGGTATGTTAAGAATCGTTGTCGTCCTAATGCTAGTATTGTTGAAGGTTATATAGCTGAGTAGGTAATTGAGTTTTGCACTGAATACTTGGCCGAGACCGCATCCATTGGAATATCTAAGAATCGGCACGATGAGAGGATTACAGGTATGGGCACAAGGGGAGGAAAAATGTTTTTACCGTCTAATGTTGAATTGATGAAGGCGCATCTCTACATTCTGCGCAATTCTGAAGAAGTTGCGCCCTATGTGACATACCATATCCGTTCAATAAGAACGTCTTATCCTGCTTGGACGGATCAACGTGTGCTCAATGAACATATTTGGACATTTGTCTATTGGTTTGGTAATGCTATCATGGGCAAAGACGTTTCAGAGACATTGAAATGGTTGGCGTTTAGACCCAGCCCTGCGGTACGAGCATTTTCATGCTATGACATAAATGGATATTCATTTGCTACTAAGAGACAAGATGAGAAGAGTACGGCACAAAACAGTGGTGTTACATTAATCTCAGAGGCTTTACATGTTTCTAGCAGGAAGGATAAAAATCCATTGTATGCAAACATTGCTTATTACGGAGTGATCGAAGATATTTGGGAGCTTGACTATGTTTGTTTCAAAGTAGCTGTATTTCGCTGCATATGGGTTGATAACAATAGTGGGGTTCGAACTGATGATCCATTGGGTTTTACCTTGGTGAACCTTAATCGGGAGGGTTGCAAGGGGGAACCATTTATACTTGCATCGCAGGCGAAACAAGTTTTTTATATCACCGATCCTTGCGACGAACATTGGTCTGTTGTTTTTCATGGTAAACAACATCACGGAGTGGAAGGGATTGATACAGAAGAAGGGCTTTATGAGGCTAGCCCTTTCTCTAGTGGGTTACCTGAATCGAGAGCAGATGAGGAAGATAGGGAACTTGATAAATGCATACTTCGTGATGACCACAGCGAAGGATTATGGTTCGAGGAGCAAGTGTCCCATAAGAGAAAGAGAATAAGTTAAGAATCATTTTCAGGTATATTGTTTGTGTTTATTAATTTTTTTTCTGTGGGTGTGTATGTTGTGTGTGTGTATTTGTATATGTTTCTTTGATTTTAATGAAAAGAGGTGGACATAAATTTATAACAACATTTATTTTTATCCTTCGTACTGTGGGATTGAAACAGGTCACAACTCGGATGAAGCCGTGCAATCAAGGGACAAAATTTCAAGGGACTTCATGTGCGGAACTGTTTATAAATGAATATGTTATTGTTGGAAATTGTGTGAAGCTTCTGTGTTGATGTTATGATGCACTTGTGTTTTGGCCAAAAACAAGCAGGGGAGATTTTGTCTGAATTGATTTGAAACTGAATTCCGTATTATTCGAAATAGTTGGAATTTTAGTGAAGTATTTAAGTATGTACATATCCTTGACAGGGAGTATGTTACATTTATAGGGGAGACTTTGTCAAATTTTTCGGCAAATTGATTTCATTGTTTTTCATTTATGAATAAATGTTTCATGTATTATTTATTTTTTTTTTCAAGGAGTAGTACTTTTGGTAAAATTTACAGGAGAATGGACCGAACAGCCGCGGTTGAAGGGAGAGGGAAACTGGGGAGAAGCAGGGGAAAAAAGGGGAGAAGAAGGGGAAGAGACTGAGGGAAAATGAAAGGAAAATGTTTAAGTTCAAATTTGATTTGAACTTAGACCGGCTCGTTGGTTCAACGGCGGTTCAACCGCGAACCGCCATTGAACCAACTTTCTACTGCGGTTCACGAGTGAACCGCAGTAGATTCTTTTTTCAACGGCGGTTCGCGGCTGAACCGCCGTTGAATGGTCTCGTTTTTCTCGGTTTAGCATACAGAAAAAAATTGGAGCCAATTCCCGCGCGGGCATATTTTAATATTAAATTTGTTTTTTCCATTTTCAAAAAACTAAGCCCACAATTTTGTAAATATAATAATACATACCCAGATTTTGTATATTTATTAATTATGTACACAATCTCGACTTTTATGAACCATTTCATAATTAAATTTCAAATTTTCCATTGAACCATATATTTGCATTTAAATTTCGCGTGCTACTACACAATAATTATAGTTCAAAGATAAAAATTAATAAATTTCGTAAATGTACATGTAAGAGTCGATAAAGTAATAAGCTTCATTATCTTCCCTAAAATTTCTACTTTCTCGACTTGGGCGAACGAGATAAAATAATCAAATCCACAAATACATTAGGTACGTATAGTAATATAAAAATTAATATTTGTTAAGTGGCCGAAAAAAAATTAAATAGTTACTGGATTTCATTACCTTACATACATATATAAACATATATATATATATATATATATAAACATCTTTCTCTTTTCTCCTTTCCCCTCTTGATGCACATCATCCAACTCTCTCCTCTCTGCTCTCGATCTCTTATAAATTTCCACTACATATATAAAATGTTTTCATTCGAAGAATTGAAGACTTGAAGACAACTTTTATAATTAAGTCTTACATATATATATATATATAACGTATTTTGAAAAAAATGGAGGTTTACGTGAAAACTCTGACGGGGAAGACCATTATCCTCGAGGTCGAATCCTGCGACCCAATTGAGAATGTCAGGCGAAAATCCAGGAAAAGGGTTGCGCTTCACTCTCTATTTCAATCTTAAGCGGCACCGCGGTTAATTTATGAAAATTGGAAAACAAAACTTAATAGGGAGTAGGGTTTAGGGTTTAGAAAATGATATAAAAATAGAAAATTCATGCGTAGCGCGGGAATTGGCTCCAAAAACTACTTTTCTACGGCGGTTCACCCTAAACCCTAAACCCTACTCCCTAAACCCTAAACCCTATTAAGTTTTTTTTCCCATTTTCATAAATTAACCGCGGTGACGCTTAAGATTGAAATAGAGAGTGAAGCGCAACCCTTTTCCTGGATTTTCGCCTGACATTCTCAATTGGGTCGCAGGATTCGACCTCGAGGATGATGGTCTTCCCCGTCAGAGTTTTCACGTAAACCTCCATTTTTTTCAAAATACATTATATATATATATATATATATGTAATACTTAATTATAAAAGTTGTCTTCAAGTCTTCAATTCTTCGAATGAAAACATTTTATATATGTAGTGGAAATTTACAAGAGATCGAGAGCAGAGAGGAGAGAGTTGGATGATGTGCATCAAGAAGGGAAAGGAGAAAAGAGAAAGATGTTTATATATATATATATATATATATATATGTTTATATATGTATGTAAGGTAATGAAATCCAGTAGCTATTTAATTTTTTTTCGGCCACTTAACAAATATTAATTTTTATATTACTACACGTACCTAATGCATTTGTGGATTTGATTATTTTATCCCGGTCGCCCAAGTCGAAAAAGTAGAAATTTTAGGGAACATAATGAAGCTCATTACTTTATCGACTCTTACATGTAAATTTACGAAATTTATTAATTTTTATCTTTGACCTATAATTATTGTGTAGTAGCACGCGAAATTTAAATGCAAATATATGGTTCAATGGAAAATTTGAAATTTAATTATGAAATGGTTCATAAAAGTCGAGATTGTGTACATAATTAATAAATATACAAAATCTGGGTATGTATTATTATATTTACAAAATTGTGGGCTTAGTTTTTTGAAAATGGAAAAAACAAATTTAATATTAAAATATGCCCGCGCGAGAATTGGCTCCAATTTTTTCCTCTATGCTAAACCGAGAAAAACGAGACCATTCAACTGCGGTTCAACCGCGAACCGCCGTTGAACCAACGAGCCGGTCTAAGTTCAAATCAAATTTGAACTTAGACATTTTCCTTTCATTTTCCCTCATTCTCTTCCCCTTCTTCTCCCTTTTTTTCCCCTGCTTCTCCCCTGTTTCCCCCTTCCTTCAACCGCGGCTGTTCGGTTCATTCTCCTCCTCTCCCGTCGCCGGCGCAACCGAGGCACCTCGGGCCATTTTCCCGCTCGACCGTCGGCTGCAGCACGGCCCGATCCTCGCGGCTGGACCATCACATCGCACGGGTGTGTGTGGGTTGCCTTCCAACCGGCCAACATTTGAAATTTCCCCCCTCCAATAGTTCGGGCTTGGTTGTAGGAGTGCACACAAAAGGTTATCCACCTTCTATGCTTCCGTTTTAAAACTTTTCCAATGTTACCTTACATTTTGTAAATGCTTCCCATTGCACTAGGGTTTTTTGGGTTGATATAATGTTGATTTCGGTTTTAATCCTTGTGATGAATGATTGGAATGCTTTTTGATTTATTGATTGTTTGTTGCATTGGTTTGGTTGTTGAATTTCGTGTTTTGTCCTACATAAGTTGAGAACCTAGGGTTTTGATTGGGATTTCAATTAGGTACCCTTTCAATTCGGGTTTAGTGTATGAATATGAGAAACTCAAATGTTTATTTCGGTTTTGCTTGATTAATTTTAGAACATTGGTGTTTGATTTCGGTTCTTATTCGATTTAGTGTTCCTCCTTTAGTGATAATGAGGAAAATGATTTGTTGTTGATTCCACTTTGTGAAATTTAATCTTTATAGGGTTCTTTCTTTAGGGATCCATTGTTTCAATGTCTTCAAAGCCCCTTATATGTTGAAAGTAAAGAAATCTTTGAATGAATGTGAAGCATTTTTTTTTTTGCACAAGCACTAAGTACCTTTAGGGAAGAAGAGTATTTTTTTTATGGTGAAGTACTCCTCCTTGAAGCTTTGACCTTCCTCACTAAATTTTGGTTTTTTTCCTTTAGTAGAAATTAATGATTGTTCTCATTAGTTGTTGGTTGTGAAATTTGAAGTACTTTATCAATGGTACCCTTTATAAGTCCACTTTTTTGGCCCTCATTTGGTTTAATTTGGATAATGGTAATTGTGTATTGCAAATATCACTATCTCCTCTTCGCTTTCCCTTATCTTTGTTTCAAAAGCGTGAAATATGCTTTGTGAGGGTTCTCCTTGATGAAGGGGATTTTTTTTCATGAATGTAGAGTTTGAAATATCACTTCTCCTTAAATGTTTTATCTTTTGCGATGTATGGTTTCTTCTTAGTGGAAAGGAGGGTAATGCTTTGTGGTTGAGTTGAAGGTGTGTTCCTCCCTTGGTTTAATGTCATGAATGCAACTAATATATTGAAAGTGAGGCTATCTTTGCATCAATGTAATGCTTCTTTATTGCGAAATCACAAAGTATTTCTATTGCTTTAGGGAAGGAGAGTATTTTTTAGGAGAGAAGTACTCCTCCTTGAATCTTTTACATTCCTTACTAAATTTTGGCTTTTTCCTTTATTAGAAATTAATGATTGTTCTCATTAGTTGTTGGTTGTGAAATGTGAAGTACTTTATCAATAATACCCTTTATAAGTCCACTTTTTTGGCCCTCCTTTGGTTTAATTTGGATAATGGTAATTGTGTATTTTTAGGAGTGAATTTTGCGAATGTACATTGCCTTTTTTTTTTTCACGTTACAAGCATTCTTGTATTTGACATTAAAGCTTTTCTTTAATTGTATATATGTTATATTGAATTCTCTTTCTATGTACATGAAGTTTAAGGTACTTTCAATGGCCCGAAAAAGAAAAAGCAATAAGAAGCATAGTGATGAGGGAAATGGCAATGGAGATGGTTCTTCTACTAGATCTAGAAGAGGTAGAGGGCCCACAAATTGCAATGATCTATTGGAAATGCGTCTCAAGGGGAAAACTCTTAACATTTCTTTTGATTCCGAGCTCGAGCCTAAAAAGTATCATACAAAGTGGATTACCTTTGTGGCATTCACGGCCCGGAGCAAAGTGGACATAATGGAATATGCATCGTGGCCCAAAGTTCCCGACGAGATCAAGAAGAGAGTGTGGATGGAAATACGGGTATTTTCTTTAATTATAATGCATTGTTTGTTTCTTCTTTCATACAAATGAACCCAAATTTACCTAAATTTTTACCCCTAATTTTTACTGTAGGCATTATTTGTTTTTTAGTCAACCGAAGAACTCGAAACAAAGTAGATTTCTTATGCCGGTAAACGGTGGAAATATTGGAAATCCTTTTTAGGGAGATATGTACATGGTGACTTGAAGGGTGAGGACCCATGCTTGGAATATAAATATCTCCCTAGGGAGATATGGATTAAGTTCAAGGCTAGCCGCGAGACAGAAGAATGGCAGGTATATTTTTTGAAATTGATTTCCTTCTTCTTTTTGGATATTTATTAATTGCTCAGTTTATGGATAATAATTTTTCATTATATTTTTCTATAGGCAATTCGTGGAAAAGCGCAAAAGAATGCCACTTTAAATGCTTTCTACCATAATTTATCTCGCGGTGGCTACCGACTGCTGAAGAAGCAATTGCATGACGAGGCGGTGATTGCATCCGGGAAGAAGCCTTTAGAGGACGGTCAGTCCGAAGAAGAAGGCGAAAATTCTTATTCAGGGCTAGGCCGTCATCTACTATGGAGGCAGGCTTACACAAACAAAAAAGGGGAATACTTCACGCCAGAGGCTGGTCGTGTTGGGATGGAAATTGTAAGTTTTGCACCATACATTTTCTTATGGTTCAGTTCTTTAAGCTAAACATATATTTAAAACTATATTTAATTGATCTATTTACATTTCATATTTTTGGCAAAACGTTTAGGACAATCTATGTTCCCCCGAGTCACAAGGGGAGAAAGTTGCAGAGGGTAGGAATGACATTCTTGTCATTGCAACGGGAAAGACCGATCACCCCGGTCGGTATCGAGGCCATTCTACCAGGGCACGCATCACAGAGGTTTTCCCAAAAACAAGACCGTCGCTGAAAGATGAACTAGATGTAACTAAGCGACAGCTTCAGAAAACCACTGCCCAGCTCGATGAATGTCAAACACAACTGAAGATGATGGTTGGGTTTATCTGTGGTCAGATGGGGACTGACTATGATACAGTCAAAGACACTGTCATCAATAGCGCCAAAGCTCAGAGCGTGCACCCAGAGACCTCCGGAATGGGCCCAGAGATGTTTGAGGTTCATGGTAGCCCTGTTTCTCCCGTGAGCCCTGTTTCTCCTCTTATCCCTACACGTTTGCCTGAGTTGGAGATGCTACATGTTTCACCTACGGACCCGATCACCGCCTCTGACGGGGGTTCTTTAGGCGAATACAAGGTACTTAAAATACATTTATATCTTTCATTTTTCTATAGAGTATCACTGCTATTCTTCTTGGGTAGACTTTTATTTTTCTATTTTTCTTTTAAAATCTTTTTATTATTTATTTCTTTGCATATGTATTCTAGTATTCAAACACTTTATATTTTTTTTAAAATGAAGCTTATATTTTCCTTTTAAAAATATAATACTGCAATTAAAAAAACTGTCAATTTTTTTAATATATTAAACATCTTTCTTTTATTTTTATTTTTATTTTACAATAATGAAATTTTACATTTATATTTTGGTTTTTATCTAATTAATAAATTTGAATGTATAATTTCTTTCATATTGTCACTTCTAATTAAAGACGCTTGAATTTGGTTTCATGATTACACTTGCTTTGTTAAGTTAGACTTAATAGTTGATTAATGTTCATTCGCTTGCCAATTATCTCAGGACGGGTGTGAATGCCATCTGTTCATCTCTGAGGATACGCAAAAGCGGCGTAAGCTTGTGGCAAAGGGAAATATTTATAAGCAAAGAAAGCACCACGGGCGCGAGGTTAGGAAAGGTTGCGCGAGGGTCACAATTAAAATTTCCTATGATGACTTTGCCCCGCTACCATTTCCTGAGGAAGAGGCTGCAACTGTGGGAATGGCCAGATCTTTTTTCGTGGAATGGCCTATACAGTTGATTGAAATTATTCAGCCAGATCCGGTAACACAGGTATATTCTTTCATTTATTTTGAATTACTTAATACCGTTTTGTATATTTAATGTTATTTCAAATGATGTTAGGTGGATAAAAGTGCCCAAAAGAAAAAAGGCCGGATGAATGATATGGATGATATAAAATCTCCTTCGGCGACGGTTCCGACTGAGATGTCATCCTCATCGACATCTGATCCATTGCAAGAGTTACAGCTCCGAATGGAGAAAGATTCGGACTTCAATGGCTTATTCTTTCAAATGACAAGAGAAGTCATAGGTGTGGAGCACCCTATTGCGATGGATCGAGAGGATGTCGTAGAATTATTGACCAGAGAAAGCCAGGTCTCAAATTGTTTGATGCGGTTGTTCACCCAGTGAGTTTCCACTTAATTTTATAACCTATTTCTGATTATTGTTATATATAGTATGCATTCCATGTGCCTAGACTAACCAATGAAGCCCTTTTTGTAAATTCTTTAGAGCTTTACATGAGTTAGTTGAAAGGAATGGGAGAAAGGGGATAGCTTTCCTCTCGGCTGATCATGTCACACCCATAGGAAATACATATGAAGATAGGGTTTACTACATTGCGCGAAACTTGAAGGATCGGAATAAAGAAATGTATCTGGTGCCTTATCTTCAGCGGTAAGTGACACTGTAAGCACTTCTCTAATATTTAAGAAACACTGATTTAAAGATCTGACGTCATTAAATTTTTCGTTTGCAGTGAACATTGGATGCTAATAGCCATTAGACCGATAGAAAAGGTTGTCTACTGGCTTGATTCTTTACAAAATCCACAGAAAGAGGAGGCGGTGGTGCTTATAGACGAGTGAGTTATATATATTAACAACTGTTAGAATGCCTATATAATTTCTAATGCCAATCATATATATATATATCCATATGTTGCTAATTATTTTCGTTCCGCTTTCATTTTTATAGGGTGATGTTTAACTATCAAGCTTTCTTAGGATTGCCCAGAAATGTGCATATGCAACCTTCATGGATAGTAGTTAAGGTAAAATTGGTTCTTATTAAATTTTTTACTCAACGTATTGTTGTATACAATTAATTGTATACAATTAGTTGTTTTAATTAAATTCGTGAGTCCAGTAGCCTAAGTTAGTAGTGTTAGTCAATTAATTTATTAGTTAGTCACGTTATTTATTGAGGTATTTGATTTATGCATGCAATCCGTGAGTCCAGTACTGTAGGTTAGTTAATATATGCATGCAATTGCCTTTTCGATCAGTAGAAATTAGCTTTGTCCTAGTTATTTAATTAATTAGATTAATATGAATGAAGTTATATGAATATTAAATTTTTTACTCAACGTTGTGTTGTATACAATTAATTGTATGATCTTCTAACTCGTACATTAATATTCATTAGCATAAAAAGCAAACGAGCAATTGGGAGTGTGGGTACTATGTAATGCACTACATGTACCAAATAGCAATGAAATCATCCACATTGGCACTTGAAAATGTAAATATTTCTCATAACTTACTTAATTGACTGTATTTCATTTTGCTACTCGGTTACTTTTTAATTTCAAAAACTCTGTTGTAGCACTTCAAGCTCGACCGCACTCCATTAAGCAATGTGGATATAGATGCAGTGCGAAAAATATGCGCTAGTTATATTTTGGAGCATTAGCCGTAGTTGAAGGATACTAATTAAACTTGTTCATATTAGAGTTGTACAAATATTTTTGGATATGCCCCTGTATTATAAAAGCGATTTCAATTTGTATATTGGTGATATTTGTATTAAATTTCAAGTTTTAGCAGCAGGTTTTTAATGCTTTTAATGCGGTTCGGGTGTAGAAAGTGTCCACTTTCTACGGCGGTTCAAACCGCCGTAGAAAGTCCGCTAACTTACAACGGCTGCCAGATAGATGGCGGTTCAAAAAGGCCAATAACCGCCGTTAAAAGCCCTTAAAAACCGCAATTAAAATCCCTTTTTGTAGTAGTGCTAGGATATAAGTTTTCAAGAATTTGAGCGTCAGAAAATGTATTTTCTCAGAGTATCTCTCATTTGCATTTGCTGCATTATGTAATTCCCACGGTAAGACTTATTACGTCCCCCTTGGGTTTAGGCATTTTCAAAAGAAATTTAAATAAATGGTCATCAAGCTCCAGCCACTTAATCGGCTGTTTCTAAAAAAAAAAAGGTATTTGTTAATAAAGATTTTTTTTTTTTCAGAAGGTGAAAAAATTTCTCAAAACAAACAAAACGAAAATCACCAACTGCTTCGCTAAACTTTACAAGCAAAACCCAAAAAACAAAAAATCAGTAACTGAAGAATAAGTAAACCAAATTGTAGTACTATCAAGCTCTCAGTTAGCAAAATAAATCCCGCTCCATATGAAATCATACATAACCTAGAAGAGATGAAAGCGAGCGAGGAGTTTTACTTTTTTTTTTTTTTTTGAAGCACAATGGCGTAGTTTTGATATATGATCGAATATGATATGACACAGTACCTTCGCTAGATGATATTTTCTTGACGAAAGCCAAATAATAAATTTGATCCTGCTAAAAAAAGGAAAAATAACAGTATTTTACCTTTATTTTATTAGAGAATTGATCCCGTTATTTTTAATAACACCTACAATATTACAATGATTGGGACGAGAATGAGTTTGATCTTGCAACCTTCTACACGAGTTTTTTTTGCATTATTGTTGAACTATTGGATGATACTGAATCCCTCTCTGAAAAGAAATAAATCAAATTGAAAATTACTACTTTTTGAATTCAACACTTTTTTATAGTCTATTATCTATTCCACACATTAGAAGGTAAGAATCAAACCCCTCGACTTTTAGATGGCTCACTATGCATCACAATCGTTTAACCACTGGCTCACTGTTACATTGAAAATTACTTCAGTCTGCTAAAGGAATCAGCGGTTCCAAGATGCCTGGATTCTCTTCTAATTGCAATAGTAATTAAATTGTAGAGAACTCTTTCCACTTCTTAATTAATTGTGCCTTCACTTTCAATCTATACAAATTCAATTTGAACTCTGCCTTTGATTTACCTGACTAATATCTAGCTTCGTGATGTGGTTTGATATGACAACTAATACATTATATTAACCTATAGAATAATGATATACTCAGCAACAAATCATAGCAACTTTTTAATAGCAACTCATGTGGCATGCATTCATTGGCCAATTATTTGATATTAATAAAAATATAACCAATGAATGCATGCCACATAAGTTGCTATGAAAAAGTTACTATGATCCGGTATAAAATATACACTTCGTTCCATTTAAAAAATTCACTTTGAAAAATAGTTTTTCGTTCCTATAGAAGTCTACTTTTAGTAAGCCATTCCGCAATCACTGAATAGTAAGCCATATGCAGTTACTTCTAACATGGTTAGGATTTATTTTCGATAGTAAAAACTTGTACATGATGTGTCTGACTTTTTAATGACGCAAATTATTGAGTTCAATTTAAGTATTGAATTTAATTGTTAAAATAATGAGTTTTAATTGAATCTTTATATATATTTATATATACATAGATATCAATATATGAGTTTAAATTGAATTTTGATTTTTATGTAAATTGATATAGTTTATTAAATTACCTAAACATTACAATTTTTTGCTAATTAATTTGAGATAGAACGCACACGAATGTTCACGAACAAACTCGGCTTGGTTCGATTAATAAATAAACGAATACGAAAAAGATTTTAAACTCGATAAATAAATGAACAATAAATGAATATGTCAAAACTCGGCTCAACTCGGCTCGTTATCACCCCTACTTGATGTATATATCAATCAAGACAAACTCTTCTATGAATATTATACCGAGTACTCTACCCGTCTTATTAAAAGAGTTTATTTTTTAATACTAAACATAGTATTGGAAAATAAACTTTTCTAATATAAAAGAGTTCTAATAAAAAAAGGGGTTATATATAGTTTTAAAAAAAAATGTAATTAACTACATTGATTTACTTTGTTTAAAACATAGATACAGAAGTCTCTGTCTGACTACCATCAATCTAACATGTGATACTTTCATTTCTAAATTCAATACAAGTTTTTTTTACTATATATGTTATTTGTTGTTTTAACATAATTATGATATACCAGCAACTAAATTTGATACATTGAAGAATAAATTCAATATTCCATACATTAGATATTATATGCGATACAACATTAGTTAAACTCATAATTAACATCTATACATCAACAGTTGCATTTATAGTCGTGATACATCATCAGTTAAACTTATTAGCGCGAAACATTAGTGACTAAATTCAATTCATTAGATTCTAAACTCAATATGCTATACATTAGACACTAAATTTAATACATGTATTTCCAAAACTTAATACGATGCTTCGATTCCTTGTTTTTGCGAAGAATATGCGGTGTTCATTTGATTAAATAATTATGTGACTCATTAGCTGGACAGCAAACACAAGAACGTTCAAATTAGGTTGAAAACGAGGAACTAGGAGAAATTTTTTATTATAAAAAAAGAAAAAGAAAAAGGAGAGAGGAAGTCAAATTTCAATTTCGTTCTTTGTCCTATGTGCGAAAGGTTTTGTTTGTTTGTTAAGTAATTAATTAGGAAAACCCGAACATTTTCCTTATAATTTAAACTCCGGTAAAATACTAACAAATTGTCAGATGTATTTTTAATTAACTGAATATTTTGTTTTTCCAGACTTTGTTTTTCACTCGTTGCTGGACGATTTCCAGCGAATCTAATTGAAGCATCTATTTTGGTTTCGAAAAAAAAAAATAATCAAACGGACTATTTTTTTCATTCTCCCATACCTTAGGCTGTCTCCAACAGTTTGGTCTAAATTCTAGACTATTCTATTTTTGTTCGGGCTAAAAAACTATCTCTAATACAAACAGTTTGGACCAAATCCTATACCAAAAATACTATTTATTAAAATATTATATATTTAATAAATTTTATATAATTTATTATATCATAATATCATTTTAATTTATTTTCAATTTTGTTTTTTCTATGCAACTAATAACGTATTTATTTTTGAAAACGTGTGCAATCATATACAAAAATAAATTATCTATATGATTATAATTATCGCTCTAAAAATAAAAGAACATAAATTTTGAGTAAAAAAATTATATAATTAATTTTAATACACAATATTTAATAATTAAAAATTATTAAATAAAAAAAACCCTTATATATTCTATTTATTTTTAAGTAAAAATATATATATTATGAATAAAAAATAATATAACTTTGGACTAAAAATTAGTCCAAAGTTATGGTCTGAACTAAATTCAGTCCTGGCCATAAACTTTGGACAATTTTTGTCCAAGGTTTGGTCAAATGGACAAAATGGTCCAAATCTTGGACAAAAATTGCCCAATAGACCACCGTTGCATATGCCTTTAGCAATTGCCCCTGCTTTTATAATTTCTTCACTCATCTCCACATCTAATATTATTTTTAATAGTTTCACATATGATTTTATTTCATCATTTTGATAGGAGTTTTTCATTTTTTCCTAATAAGAAATTTTGTATCTTTAAATAAGTGGGGTTCCTTTTCTAAATAAGTAAATAAATTTTTTTATTATATTCAAATAAATTTATTCAGTTAGAAGCATTTATTGAATTAATAAGTAGTAAATTGGAAATTAGATTAATGTTTCGGAACAAAATTTGTCAATATAGTTTATTTCTGATTCCACTGTTTATATATGATTTCTATGGGTTTGACGATTCCACGACGTGATTCTTTTTTATGACATTTATAGTACATTTCTAAAATATGAAAGGGATTATAGAGAGCTTATGTGCTTCTCCCACTTCAAAGTTTTACCCTATGTTAATACTAAAACGAATTTGTAGTTGAAAAAAGACAGCCGCCTCTCCCCTCTTTTCATCTCTCTCTAAACCCTAAATTTCATCATCTTCTTCCCTCATCCTCCAACTACGTACCTTTGTTCTTACTATATTTTGTTTAGTTTACGTTAATTTTAATTTTTTCCATGTCTATGTTGTTTTTCTCTCCATGTCTGGAGTTTCTCTCTCTATCTATGGTGTTTCGCTCTCCATATATGGTGATTTTCTCCCTGTCTATCATGATTTCATTCGTGGTCATGAAGTATGAGACTCAGTTGAAGATGCAATTCTGAAACTTTCATTAGCAATTAGTGGCAGATCCGTGACTATCGGTATGATATTTGTTCAGCGATATAATTCTACTATGGTTAGATTTATACTATGTATAGATTTGTAGTTTAGTATATTAGATACACGATTGTAGTTCTGATAATCTGTTAAGTATCAGATCAAATATATTGTAATCAGTTGTATTGCCTGCGTCTTTTTGTCTTCTGTCAATTATTGTTGGATGATTTCCAACATCATTAATAAAATTTTTAATTTTCAAAAAAAAAAAAAGTTTTACCCGTATGTTTAAAATGGTATCACTTCAAAAATAAATTAAATATTAATTTCAAGGGTAGAAATACCATCTGCTTAAAAAATAAAATAAAGTATTAGTTTTAAGGGTTGAAATAGCGTCTCTAAAAAAAAGTATTGCCTGTTTAAAAAATTACCACATAAAAAAATATATTCATTTTAAGGGTTGGAATACCGCCAATTTAAAAAATATAACAACTAAATGAAAATAAAGTATTGCTCAGAATGAAGAAAACACGCTTTTCGATTTTAAATTTTAAGGTATTGAGTGTATTATTAATAAGAGTAAATGTAAATGGACCGACGATAACATGGAACGAAAGTCCCGACGGTGAGTCCCTTATGTCATTTGACTTTTTTGTCCTCATTCTTCTCTCTCTTCTCTGTTGTTTCTCATTTGCTTTTTTTGTCAATTCTTTCTTTATTTCTTTCCATTTTTTTTAATTTCCTCTTTTATCATCCTTTAGCAGGTGATTTTATTTGTGTTATTTTTATTTTTAATCCAGATTTTTGGAAAATAATGTAGTAAAAAATATGGGTTGTAAATATATGACGATTATTTCTTTATTTTTATTTTTGGCCAGATTTTTGGAATAATTAATTTACAACATATGAATGCTCTGTATTATTTTACAATATAGAATGTAACGTTTCACAATGTAGAATGTCACATTTCACAATATAGAATGTAACGTTTCACAATATAAACTATACTGATTTTTTTGGAAAATAATATAGTAAAAAATATGGGTTGTAAATATATGACAATTATTTCTTTATTTTTATTTTTCGTCCAGATTTTTGGAACAATTAATTTACAATATGACTACTCTGTATTGTTTTACAATATAGAATGTAACATTTCACAATATAGAATATAACGTTTTACAATATAGAATGTAACGTTTTACAATATAAACTGTATTGATTCATGAGCCCTTACAGTAATAACGTTTTAGTACTCTGTACTATTTTGCTTCATGGGTTTTCAAAATGCTAAACGAAAAAAAAAAATCATCTATTGAAATGATTGATAAAATAGGAGAATGAAAATAAATTAGATAGGAAGAGATAAAGAATTGATAGTCGTGAAAAATGAAAAAAGAAAAAAGGGAACAAAGTGCTAGAAAAGAGGAAGAGAGAGAGTGTGGAGGAGAAAAAAAAAAAGTATGCTGGAAAAGAGGAAGAGAGAGGATGTAAAATTGTCATTACATCGTGTGGGTTTCGCGTCGAGATCGTCGGTCCACAGAATCGTTGGTCCATTTAAAGGCTCCCTATTAATAAATAAGGCAAAAAAATAAGTGATATTGTCGAACGGACAGTCCGACCGTTTGGTAAAAGACTTCCTCTTGAATTATATAAGGGGCATGTTAATTGCAGGACCCGTTTTACTAAACACATGACACTTTTTTAAATTTTAAATGATAAAAAGACAATAATATCCCTAAACATTTTAAATAATAAAATAATTTTTTAAAAAATCGCCCACTATGGGCGATTGTTTTTTGGAAAATTATTTCGCACAAACAATTTTTTCTACAGTTTGTCGGAAACTCGTTTTTCCGGCGAACAAGGCCGAAATTTATATTAACATTAGTAAAATATAGCCCGAAAACACCGAAAATTGCAAGACCAAACCATAAGACGAAGAAGGAGGCGAAGGAGTCCACAGTAAAAAAAACTTCCAATTTCACAACATATGTGTAGTAGAAAAGGGAAGGACAAAACGGTCATTTCACGGGTCAAATTTTTAAAAATGATCCTATAATTAGTAAAAGTGGCCTGCAAGTAACAATTCCGTTATATAAAACAGGGATGTCAGTGTTGTTCACTCATTGACGAATTGTGTTGTCTTTTCAAATGAAATACATTCTTAATACAATTTGAATATTTTTTAAAATAAATCTAAACATTTCAAATTGTATAAACATTCTAAGGGTCTGTTCTTTAAGTTTTGGTTTTAATAGTAAATTTAATATATTATAATTAGTTTTTTTTATCATTTTCAATATAACTTTTTATTATTCAGCTATATCTTTTTACATTTTTAATACACTTTTTACATTATAAAAATATTTTTCAAGAACCAGTTTTCAAAATTATTTACAAACCCATAAAAAAGAACATAGGCCTTATGTTGTTACCAAGGTTGTTAAACTCGTATTTTCACTTAAACTCGTTTGGGGTCTAGAACCGGAATCGTAGAATCGGACTTAGACTCGGAAAATAGGTTTAAAGTAGTTAATTAATTCTAATAATTTCTCAGTCACAATATATGCACAAATTTAACTATACTTGTAGCATAAAACTTAAATATAATAAAAAATCACATTAAAGTGTCAAATTATCAATTGTGAAACAAAATAATATCCTCAACAATAACTAAAATATTTCACAAAATTGTGAAATTAGAATTTTTGGGTGGTTTGGGCCGAAATTGGCCCAATTATTTTGGAAAATAACCTATTCCAGTAGGCCAATTACTAAAATTGTGAAGCCCAAAACACAATTTTATGAACTCTCCCAGACTCGAAGACTCGGACGAGTCTACCGAGTCTAGGGCGAGTTCAGTCTTGCTGCGGATTTCAAGTGAGTTTGACTCGATTCCAGCTGGTCGGCCGAGTCTACGAGTCCATACCCGAGTTTGACAACCATGGTTGCTACTTTTAGAGCAATTGTCTTCATTCTCCAAGTCAAACATTCAAATTCTGTAGAGTATACTTTTTTCAATCTACTTGTTAACTTATTAGTTGTCTCCTTCTGTCGGAAAGGGAAAGATAAAAACATTATATATAATTAATTAGTTGTATGGTACCACGTGTACGGTGATAAATATTCGGGTTGGGATTAAAATTTTTTTAATTTAGATTGATTTTATAAAATATTAAAATTGTATTATAAAGATAAAATATGTATTGAACATAATCAAAATTTCTCTTCCTATTTCATTAGCTAGCTGTTTCTTGGAAAATGATGGCTATTTGTGTCATAACATAATCTAAACTTAATACGAATTTGTAACTATATTTATGTACGACTCCTAAGGTGTGGGTCAAAATTAGGTAAGACAAGAATGACACGATAATAAACAGGTAAAGTTTGGATCAACCTGTGGGCCGACCACTCGCTCAACTTATTTAACCCATTTAGTAAATTTTGTATGTGATTTTAAATTATTAAATAGGATCTGTATTTAGGTGTATTTATAGAAAATGTTTGATTTGATTTGATTCTTTCCTTTCTTTAATTAAATTTTAATGGTTTTCTTGGGTCATATATAGATGGTTTTGGTCTTAAAATTACACCAGTCACATTTGAATTGATATGTTGCGACACCTGAATTCGTGAATCTAAACACGTTAACTAGTCACGTTCTATATTCAAGGTGATCCATTTTTACACTACAAATACGATACGATTGTTTGTCCACCTTACCTTGGCGAACCAGGCTAGCTTGGGTAGGTTGGGGGTGTCTTTATCAGGGAAAGTAGCTGTGTGTATCCAGTACACATATGTACTTGGTGTTTAATTGGAGATCATTGCCTCCTTGTCGCTATTTATACTACTCTGCTCTGCATTTTAGTTCATCAATCCTTAATTTCTTCAAAATACTTGTGTCGAATTTATTGGTTCCAATAAACGAGCAGAAATTTTCGCTCATCATCAGTAGATATTCTTGCGTTCTCATTGCGTTTTTCTGCTGCAATTGGAAAATTTTGATTAATTTGCCTCATAGGTTCTTCTGGTGCTCCAATGGAAGATAAGAAACTATATACTAATTGGACAGACACAGATGAAGTCCCTACAAACTCTATTCATGGCACCATCCCATCAAGCCTGGTAAGTCCGTTAATAGCATTGCTTGTTTTAAACCCGTAAAATAAGTAATTTAATACTATGTAGGTAGTAAGGTACAACGCATAAATAGTTAGAAACTAGACTCTTTATATGAGACAATAACATACTATTTCTTATTGTATCAGGGAATTGAGGCTGCGGCGGCAGAAACGAAGAAGAGCGATCCTTCTCTGCCTCAGCGAATGCCCTGTGTTTCAATCAGCATGCCACCTTCTCCTGAAGGAAATCCCTTCCAAAAAGCTAAGAAAATAATCTTAAGCGATAACTACGATCAAGAATCTCAATCCATACCGGAAAGTTCTGCACAGACGATCCATGGAGTTGTCGCCGGTGGCGGATTTTCAAGAAATCCTGAAATCCAGCGAGTGAAGGACAAGAGATTCGATTTTTTCAAAACTTGGTCCGGAGAACTTGAAAGGCAGATTTCCAATCTTCGAGGAAAACATCAGGAAGATTCACAAGTTTCCGATCCTCCACATAATATCCAAGTAGAGAGCTTCCCTGTGCATAGGTACTTTGATGCCTTAGAGGGACCCGAACTGGACACTTTACGGGTATGGATTTTCTGTCCATCTTATATTTCCTATTTCCATAGGTAAATTACCAAAATCCCCATGTGACAAAGATTACAGAGGCCACCATAGGTCTGGCCTCAAAAAATATACTTTTTTTTTAATAGGTATTTATGTTTTAGTATCAAAAAATATTATATAAGTATTGTATTTGGCCCTGACAAAAACTTTTTTGACAACTTTGAAACTTTAGTTGCGCCCATGCTGAGGTTTGTTCGAATTACGTACCGAGCAAACTTTAAGTTTGAAAAATAATTTAGCGGACCATGTCTTGTCAATATTTTTCTTTTTTTGCAAATTCTGAGGAGTTTTCGACTTTGGTAGTGTTTAAATCTCAGAAAGAAAATTAAAATCTTAGGATATGTTTGGTAATTTAGACAAATTTCAGGGGAGTTTTGATAGTTTTCCAATTCCTATATATTTTCGACATTAACTTAATAAGTTTTTGCATCCTATATTATTAGGTTAATTTCGACTTTATCCCCAGTGTTTTTAAAATAAATTCTCACCCTTTGAATTGTGACTAATCTCTGTAAAATGACATTTTTACGCATAAAAGTGTCATTTCGTAATGAATCGAAGTACAGGTTTGAAAAATGTATTTTGATTCCATTCTTCTACTCTACATAATGACATTTTCGATGATAAATTCCTGCTTAATTTACAGCCTTCAGAGGACATACTTCTTCCTGAAGATGAACAATGGCCGTTCCTCCTCCGCTACCCTGTTTTTTCATTTAGCATCTGCCTAGGTCTTGGAAGCCAAGCCATAATGTGGAAAGCACTCGCAACTTCTTCTTCCACAAAATTCCTCCACATAAGCCTCAACGTCAACCTCATCTTGTGGTGCATTTCCATTGCTCTTCTGGTAATCATCTCCGCCATCTACCTTCTGAAACTGGTGTTCTACTTCGAGGCGGTGCGCCGCGAATTCCACCACCCGGTCCGGGTCAATTTCTTCTTCGCCCCGTGGGTTGCGGCTCTTTTCCTCGTCCTGGGAACCCCACCTTCAGTTTCTGATCAAAACCAAAACCTGCATGAATCCGTTTGGTACGTTCTCATGGCTCCGATCTTTTGCCTCGAGCTGAAAATCTACGGGCAGTGGGTTTCGGGAGGGCAGAGGAGGCTCTCCAAAGTGGCGAATCCTTCGAATCATTTGTCGGTCGTGGGGAATTTTGTTGGGGCGTTGGTTGGGGCATCCATGGGGATAAAGAGGGAGCTTTTTTCTTCTTTGCTGTTGGATTGGTTCATTACGTAGTTTTGTTTGTCACTCTTTACCAAAGACTTCCGACGAATGAAACGCTTCCGAAAGAGCTTCATCCGGTGTTTTTCCTGTTCGTGACGGCGCCTAGTTTTGCATCTGTGGCGTGGGCAAGGATTCAAGGGTCTTTTGATTGTGGATCGCGGATTGTTTACTTCGTTGCTATGTTCCTTTATCTCTCCCTGGTTAGTCTTCCCATTTGATTTCCATGTTCATTTATAATTTCATATCATGTTACAAGAAATGACTAAGATTAGATACTTCGGATTCTATGTTCAATTTATCTTATCTTATTCTGTCCAGTAATATTAAAGCTTGCTTTGTCCATTGTTTGCTTTTGCCATGAAGCAAGATACAAAATTTACGTTATATTTGAACAGAATAAGACATGAAAAAATAGACAGAAAAATCTAAACTAGGTCGACTTAGGTGGAATTGCTGAATGCTAAATGGAATTTCAGAAGAGGCCCCGTCTTGCATAGTGATAGTGGTAGTAGATCTATTGTGCCAGTTGAGATCGTCTATTAAGTTTACACGTTCTATTTTCTCACAATGGTTTTGTGGATCTCTGAATGAGACACGTGGATCTCATCTCTCCATGAGAGATTGTAGACAGAATAGATTGTGTAACACCAAACAGAGGATCCATCTACTCTATATTGCGTCAGCACTTTAGCCTATGTATATATTTTTCTGAAAACTACCTGCTGATATTCAAACATGACATCTTTTATCTGTAGAATGTAGAGCCCACCTATTTGATTTGAGAAGTGCAGTTTTCTAACTAGTTTTTCCTAAATGTTATAGGCGGTGCGCATTAACTTATTCCGCGGATTCAGGTAAAGGCCTTTACACGATTTCTTACAGGAAATTAAAGTTTTATTCCTTCCATCCTATTAAAATGGCCGAGAGGTATAATTATTTATAAGTTTTAAAGATGAAACTCCAAATAACACTCTCTTTTCTTGAAACCGAGGAATAAGTGTATAGCTCCAAACAGTCCTCTTTTGTTGAATTCTTCTTAATGTTAGTAAATATTTCCTATTCCCTTCTGATAATAATTAACTACAGGTTTTCGCTGGCTTGGTGGGCGTACACTTTTCCGATGACCGGAGCTGCCATAGCCACAATCAGCTATTCAAATGCGGTGACCAACGCGGTGACAAAATGTTTAACAGCTATACTCTGCGCCACAGCAACACTCACCGTGACCGCGCTGCTTATGACGACAATCATCCACGCTTTCGTGCTCAAAGATCTCTTCCCCAACGACATCGCCATTGCAATTACTCATAAAACAAGGCCAAACAAAACAATCCAAAAATGGTTTCACAAGAGAAATGGCAGCATCGGCATAAACACATTGAACATTATCTCAGATCTGTAAACTCAGATAAGAAAGATATTGAAGCTTCCACTAAATAGGTCTGCTAAAAAACTGGTTCCACCACAAAGGGGAAGCTCAATTCTATGCATATTCTCGTTTCCAGTTTAAAGCTTTTCATCCAACTAGTAGTAACTGATGTGGTATGCATTCACTTACTACATTTTTATAAATCAATAAATACATGTCACGGCACTTGCTCGATCCACAAGTGATGTGTATAATTACTTTTCTAAATAAATACATCACAGCTACCTTATGAAATACTCGTACATGTGATACTTACTCATCAAATAACATCCAAATGACTCATTTTAAGTAGGTTAATAATCACTACGCCAGTATTAATGCTCCAACGTTTTACTTGTTAGGAACACGGTAAGCAATTCCACATTAACACAGCTTGTTTGTTTGGTCTGACCAGACATCACACTATATTAAGTGATCTAAAACTTACTCCATCCGATCTACTGAAGGTCATATTTTTGGTATTGAATAGTACTCCATCATTCCATTCAAAAAGTACACTTTGTACAGTAAACAACGCAAATCATAGATACCGGTTTTAAAAATCCAGTTTTATTGATAAAAGTTGACGACAAATTTCTACATAGTCGGTGTAAATAAGTATCTTTTACACCGATTTCTTAATCAACCGTGTACAAGACACAAAATTTACACACAGCAGGCAGCTGAACCATCAGGTGCTTATATAGTAACTAGCTCCTTACGTACAATTCAGTTTTGCCTAGTTAGCTTTTACATCCTTCACTTACACCGATTTCTTTATCGTATATACCCAATTTCTTCCCAAATTCTATCCAGGTTCAAACAATTATGGACAAATTACTTTACTCAGTCTAAGTTTCGCAAAACTACCCTCACTGCTCTAAAATTTGGAATATTATTTGCACATTCTTATTATGTATTAGCATAACAATTAATCCTCTGGTTTGGTTAAATTTTAATATTCATTTACAATAAATTTACAAATTACAATATTCACTTAATAATTTTATACAGATATCATATAACTAAGCTTTTGTAATCACTTTGAAGAATCAGGCACAGTCCAAACATTCATACCTGATACCATAATTGCTCCAATTTTCTATACAAACCACAGTTTTACAAGGCTATTAAAATTAAAAATCTAAAGATATTATTTATAATAATAATTTGGATCAAACTCTATTTATAAGCATGACACTTGAGGGTGCGACGCACACCGGTCTGCTGTCTGCTGCAAATTTACAAAACTTTATAGACAGCAACGCAACCTTATATTTCTACCACTGTTTTGTATATGTTACACGTTGCTTTGCCTCGTATGGCATGACTGGGTGCTGTTTATTCTCATCCCGCCACGGCGCAACCGGCCCCCAGCCAGCCCAGAGCTAAATTACAGAAACTACATGAACTAGTTGATTTCCAATGCATCAAAAACAGATACTCTTTATAAACTGTATAAACTACTGCACACCGTCTCATACTTGATCATAATCTGAATCTCAATCATTCAGCAGGGTTCGGTCGGGTCGACTAGAACCGCATGATCATCATGAAATGAAGATGAGGCTGAGATTTCTCCTATACTTTGATATCACCCCACCGAACAGCTATGGCGGCTGCGTACATAAATTAATATGGGTTCTTCACTATAAAGCTACAGGTGGGTCTTTGGGGGTTTCAAATCGTTTCTTCCAGTGACACGTTACCTGAACAAAAGAAGAAACCAAAGGCCTTTGGAAGCATTCAGAAGTTAAACAGAGATATTTATATAGAGATGGAGAGACCATTTTTTTTTTTTTAATTGTTTAATCCAGATATTTTACACACAGAGCTTTTCAAAAAATATATATTTATATTTAATTTATAAAGAGATTTTTATTATTATTTTCGGGTTTTTAAAATAAAAAAATTGTTTAGTCCAGATATTTTACATAGAGAACTTTTTTAAAAAAATTTATTTATATTTAATTTATAAAGAGATTATTATTATTATTTTCGGGTTAGCAAACAATATTTTGATGATCGCAAATGTCGATTTTTATAAAATTGATACTAAAAAGAGAAAGAGAAAAGAGAAATAGTCATATGATTCACTATAATTCATCCATACATACTATTTCTCCACCAATTCCATTAATGTGCAAGTCGAAATATACATATGTATAAGGTTCAAAGAGTTATGGGTAAATACATCTACTACTATATCAAGATTTTGCAAAACTATAATTGCTTCTTAAATTTTGAAAAATTTGTGCCCGCCCTCTTAATTATGTATTAGCAAAACAATCAATCCTCCAGTTTGATCTGATCAGTAAAATTAAAATTAAAAAAAAAAACCACAAACACTAAAAGCATTTTTGTCAATTTAGGAAATAAAACATTCATGGGTAATAGTAGTTTCCCAAGAAACTAGGGAGTTAACAGTAATTTTGCAAAGCCTCGAGAAAGTAAATGTAATTTCTCAAAAACCCCTACAAAATCTGTTAAAATTACCAAATGTACTATATACTTAGAAAATTACTAAGCGATCTCATTATTTGACCTTAAAGTTACAATTACTACAACATTCAATGTACCGTATTGCTACAAACTTCTAACTTTATTTGTTAATTTGTTAAAACCATGAAATTCATTGATAGCTGATTCAGAACTACAAAGTTCGTTTTAATAATTTTACAAATTACAATAACCATTTAATAACTCAAACATATCTCACCAAAAGCTTTGGTGATTACTTTGAAGAATTTACCTTATATATGTATTAAAAAAAAAAGTTAAATCTTTATGTTGGTCTTTTCAGTTGAAATGTTTTCTCTATTTGGTCTTTTAACTTAAAATTGTTTTTTTTTTTTGTCACTTAAATTAAAATTTGTTTTAAAATGGTATAGGAATCCAAATTTCCAGAATAATTAAGCTATTTTCAACTAACATATAAGATTAAAACATGTTAATACAGACAAAAATAAGAAAATAAATATGAAATCATTTTGCTCTCCCTTAATTTAACTTTAATACAGACAAAAATAAGAAAATAAATATGAAATCATTTTGCTCTCCCTTAATTTAACTTAAAACAACTCATGTATTAGTCTAAAACAGCTCAAATATTATCAAAATTAAGCAGAAACCAAAATAAAATAATTTCAACTTAAAAACCAATCAGAGACAACATTAACAACTCAAGAGATCATTAGAGTGATTTAGCCATTAAAAAAATGTCAACATCAACTTAGATACCATTTTTGATTCCAAATTTCTGTACAAAGCATGGTTAATTTAAAACGCTATTAAAATTAGAAAACTAAATATATATATATATATATATTATCATTTTGGGTCAAACTCTATTCAAACATCTGACATTTCTGCCCTTTGACCGAGCTGCCTGCTGCTGCAGCGTTACAAAAGCTTTATAGGCAACAACACCAACAAGAAGATTGAGGCAAAGGCAAGGCAACCCTTGGTATATACATATGGACGTGTTGGTAATTGCAGCGCGTAAGCCATGCAGAAGCCACGCATTCTCCAAACCAATCCCACTCACTCCTTTCGTGGCACTGGCTCCACCTTCCATCTGGTCCCTCCCCCCTAATTTTTCACGTCTCCAGTTCTCACCCTGTATAAATACCCCCTTGACTGCGTCACAAAAATTCATTACTCAACAAAAAAGAAATTTTCATCCTTAATGTTGCTATCAAAACCAAAATCGATGAGAGCCCAAGTGGAAAACAAGTTCCGGGATTTCTTCGAGAAATGGATGTCTCAGCTCGAAGATTTCCTTCATCTTCTCCGGCAGAAGCCCGACTATTTCAACGACGCCGACTTCATTGCTCTGGTGAATAAGCTCACCCAGCACCACAAGGATTACTACACTGCCAAATGGGCCTGCGCCCACGAGGACGCTTCCGCATTTTTCAACCCGGTCTGGCTGAGCCCGCTCGAGAATGCGTACTCGTGGATGACCGGGTGGAAGCCCTCCACGGTGTTCCGTATCATAGATTCGATGAACAAGGCTCCTCCTCCCTCCTCCTCCTCCTCCTCCTCCTCCGCGGCGGCTGCCGGTTTCACCCAGCAGCAGCTGCAGAGTATCGAGTGGCTGAGGGGGAGGATCAGGGTGGAGGAGGACAAGGTGGAGAGGGAGATGGAGCGGCAGCAGGTGTACATGGCGGACCGAAATATCGTGGAGCTGACGAGGCTGGTGAGCGCTATCAAGAACGGGGAGCGGGCAAAGTCGCCGCAAGTCGACGCCATGGTGGACGCGGCAATGAAGGCGCTGCTGACGGGGCTGGAGAAGGTGGTGAAGATGGCGGATTGCGTCCGGTTGAAGACGCTGAAAGGGATTCTGGATGTGTTGAGCCCGGTTCAGAGTGTGGACTTCTTGGCTGCTTCGGCAATGCTTCTGATTGAGATGAGGAAACTCGGGAAGAGAAGGGAGAATCTTTATAGTATAACCGGGACAGATCAGAAGAATAACAGGCAATGATAGTTAATATAATATATAATTCAGAATTTAGAATTTGGAACTTGGAAGCAGCTAGTTTAGATAGTAAGTTTATAGCTGGTGGCGAAGCTTTGTTTTAGGATTGTATGTAAATTAATGTAGTTTGTTTTGTGAAATTAATGTATGGAGTTGGGAGTGTTTTTGCTGTTTAAATTTGTAGTGATTGCGAAAAGAGTATGCAGTAATTGAATTCGAATGAAAGACTTGCATGTATGGGTTATAAGTTGCTAAACCTTGTTACAAGTTGCACGGAAATTTAAGCAAGAGAGAAAAGTGAAAAGTATATGAGATCTTTGTCTGTTTAAATTATAATTTATTTTTCATAATAAAGAAGTGGACCGTCTTAAATTTTCTTAAATTTTGTTACAAGGTGTAAGGAAATTTAAGCAATGATTGAGAGAAAAGTCTATGTTACAAGGTGTAAGGAAATTTAGGCAAAGATTGAGAGAGAAAAGTTGAGATCTTTGTCTGTCTAAATTATAGTTTATTCTTTTATAATAAAGAAGTCGACCACCTTAAACTTTGTTACAAGGTGTGAGGAAATTTAAGTAAAGATTGAGAGAAAAGTCTATGTTACAAGGTGTGAGGAAATTTAAGCACAGATTGAGAGAAAAATCTATGAGATCTTTGTTCGTATACGAGTGATTTTTTTGCCAGAATTCAACCAGGCTCCTGGCATCTTTGAAGAATCAAAAGCCAAGCTCATTGTTTGCCAACACCTGTGAGAATTTATTCTGATCTTGAAAAGAATTTCCTGTTATAGAGCTGCAAAAAGAAACGCATGTTTCAAAAGGCGAACTCATCACTGCGAAGCATTCTTCGCCGCTACCACTCCGCAGACCCAAGTTTTAGAGGATAAGTTTTCGATATGAACCTAGTTCGTTGCTCGAATACGATTTCGTTTCGCGACGGTGATTCTCTGTTCCGTTTCCGCAGACCCAAGTTAAGTTGGTGCTTAATCGCTTTTCGTTTCTTTTGCAGAAATGATGAGGACCCCTTCCTCACGTAGAAAACATATATAACGACTCTATCCTCTCCGCCCTCTCAAGTTCAACTCTGTCTCAGTGCTTAAAAATGGCGTCAATGGCCGCGGTCACCGCTCAGTTATCGTACTAGCATACAAAGATGCTCATCAGAAGAGTGTTCTGGTCATGAAGGAAAGGATGAGTGATCTTGCCCAGAGTTTGGGGATGCCGCCGGGTCTCAACGAGGATTTAAGCAATAATACAGCATGAATGAAAAACATTATTATCAAATGAGTAACTTAGAGCTTTGTGGAATAGAGGAAAATGTAGCCCAGATAAATTGATGTCTCTGTTTGTCGTATAAGAAGACGATTGACCAATTTTGGCTTCAGGAAACATTATGCGAGCGGATTAAAAAAAAAAATCTTACCTTTTTTTCTTTTTTCTTTTTTTCCAAAATGCCAAAACTACCCTTTACTAAATTCACGCTCACTGTATGTTACTGACGGAAATGGATGATTTTGGACGGAAAATTAAAAATGGTTTACATAGAGATGAAAAACTCATGTTTGGGGATTAAAGAAAAACAATTTCAAGTTTGGGAACGTAAGTGTGACAAAAGCCTAAATTTGAAGACCAATGAAGTTATTAACTCTAAAATCAAACAAAAGATTTAATATGTGGGTCTTATATTTTATTGTGAAATGGCAAATAAGTAAAATATATTTGATCAGATAAAATATTTGATCTGTGATAAATTTTTTTGTGAAATGACCAATAAGAAATACATAGTTTGGGTAAGGAAGAGATATTTGGGAAGATAGAAGATTCGATCTCTAATAAATTCTATTGTAAAAGTACAAACAATAAATACATAGCTTGGATGTCTCAAAAAAAAAAAAAAAAGAAGAAGAAGAAAGAAATACATAGCTTGAAGTTTGGGTAACATGAGAGTTTGAAATTGTATTTTCAACATTGTTTTAGAAGTGTGCTGTGGTCAAAACATATTATATGTATATATGATATGACATGTTTAAAAAGCATGATCTAGGCGTTTTGCCAAACTGGCTTTGAAAATTTGTTCAATCCCAACTCCAAACCATGTTATCTAGGCTGGTGCTATACATATTTTATAGAGGTAATTAAATACCAAAATCGTCCGTCACATTTTAACAGAATTTTTTAGACCTTCATACTAAACATATACTTTTTAGACCGCTCGTATCTATAAGAGTAAACATTTTAGTTTCTTACATTCATAAAATTGGTTTATTTAGTCTTGATTTCAGCGGTGGAACCAAGGCGGGGCATGCCAGTGCTGACGCCCCGCCTTCCTCCCGGAGCTAAGGGTAGTACTACTACTATCCATTAGCTCCACCCTGGCCACCGCCACTGCAAATTTTTAGCTCTGCCGCTGCTGAAGGCTGAGGAAGAAGACCCGCATGCACTTCTTTTGTTTTTCCTTCTTTTTCCTTTTACCACTTAAGTGGAACAAAGTGGTAAAATAAAAAAATTTAAAAAAAAAGAAGAAAGACCCATTTCAGTGTGGGTCAAGCCCAAACCCACTAACCCAATTACCCAACATTTCACCTAGGGTGATAACGAGCCGAGGTTTGACATGTTCATTTATTTATCGAGTCTAAAATCTTGTTCGTGTTCATTTATTTATTAATCGAGCCGAGCCGAGCTTGTTCGTGAACATTCGTGTGCATTCTATTTCGCATTAACTAATAGAAAATTGTAATGTTTAGCTAATTTAATATACTATATCAACTTACATAAAAATTATTTATATTATACAGTTAATATTTTAATCGAGCTTGTTCACGAACGTTAACGAGCTTTCAATACCTTGTTCGTGTTCATGTTCATGAAAATCTTTATTGAGCCGAGCTCGAGCATGTTCGTGAATGTTCGTGTTCGTTTTCAACCCTAATTTTCACCCAATTCACAAATACAAAAAAACAAAATCCTCTCCACAAATCCAAATTTCAATTCCTGTAAATTTCTCCCAACTCCAGCAGCAAACACTTAATGACAAAAAAAAAAAGAGAGAAGAAGAAGAAATACCCATTTTAGTGTGGGTCAAGCCCAAACCCACTAACCCAGCTACCTAATTACCCAATATTCCACCCAATTCACAAATACAAAAACAAAATCCTCCCCCCAAATCAATTTTCAATTCCTGTAAATTTTCTCCCTACTCCAACAGTAAACCTCTCCCTCTTCGGATCTCCATCACTTACGTCAGCGAACATAGAATACAATTATCCGTTTTACTGGCATGCCCAGTACTGATTGTTGAAGTAAAAAAATAATTGTTTTATTAGTGTATATATATATATATATATCTATCTATAAGTCGCTCATTCTCATATTTTATTCTGCGTTCGCCACTGCTTGATTTAACAAAAAAGTATTACTCTCTTCTTTCTATTACAAAAAATTATTTTATAATATTGTTCAATATTACAAATTAGACTCTTCTAATAGAACAGAAGAAGTATTAATTTCGAACACCAAAATCATCTCTCACATTTCAAAGTTTTTAGTCCTTATAATCTACTCCCTCTGTCCTCAAAAGAGTGTCGTTGGAGAGTAAAAAAAATTTTCTTTAACAAGTGTCACCTCACAATTTCCAATACAGAAAACAAATAAAGTTTCATTTCTACCCTTTATCCAAACTTTCACAATTCTGATAATTAATGGCAATACAGATAAGCACAAATAGAGATAAACACAAATTTTCCTCCCCTCTCTCCTCTCTCCTCCTCTTCTTCCGATGGTGTTAATTTTACTTCCTCTTCACCTTTCTTCTTCTATTTCTTTCTTTCTTTTTCTTCTCTGATCTAAGTTATCGTCTCTCACTCCCTTCTCTCTTCATCTTATTTTATTTTCTTTCTGCCGTCTCTTTCTATCTGTATTCAAAGCCTACCATTTTATTTTTATCAAGAGAAAAAATTATGGGTTTCATAATTCAAAACCTACCAATTTTCTGTTTCCTCTTCTTAATTCTTCATTTTGTTAATTTTTTCGGTAGATTTATGGCGCATGTGTGTTGTTTGTGCTTGTATTGTTTAAAATGACAGTGATAGTGGGGGTAATGAGGATAGTGGCTGTAATTGCTAATGCTGAGAATTTGTGGGAGTAATTAATGGCACAAAGTAATAAATTTTGAGCTATCAATTGTGTTTGTTACCATTTAATAAGGGTAAGTATGTAAACTTTATGTTTTCTTAATTTGGGAGCTTTCTTTCCCAGCGACACTCTTTTGAGGACAGAGGGAGTACAAAAGTGACCTTTTGATACCCATAAAAATTTGTCCATGTGGAATTAAATATACCATATACACATCACATATACTTTTCATCAGGATTTGATGTTCCGACTGTTTTTTTCAATATTATTTTATATATTTTGTGTATTTTTGATGTTTTATAATTAATATAAATTACATGCATATGCATGCAGATCACACACAAAGTTGTACACGGTCACTTTCGAGTCAAACTGGAGTTAGAAGGATTGAATCAGTTTAAACCTAAGGATATATAAGACACAGTTTCTCCATCTATAAAATCTCATTTTTCTCCCACGATCGAGTACATTTGAGTTCCCAAATAGTTTTCTCTATAAAATTTTGTTTTCTTCTTCTTTTCCATCAGTGTTCGTTCAATCTTTCTGATGGGTTTTGTTGTTCCTGATCTTTCAAAAAGAGAGAGAATTTATTTTATCCTGAAAAAATATTTATATACCCAAAAATAGTTTGTTGAGGATAGTAATTGCACGTACGACTCAAATTTCTTGTCAGTTTTTAGGCCCCATATATAGAATTTTTTCCCAAAATAATGTAAAAAATGACCGAAATTCCCAAAATAGGGATTTTTTTTTGGAGTTTCCGGAAATCAAGAAATCGAGGATGGGAACCTCGATTTCTTCAGGAAATTTTTTTTTGCTTCTGTTCCGAAGAAAGCGAGGTTAGCAACCTCGCTTTCTTCGGAACTATTTTTTTTGCCCGATTTCCGAAGAAAGCGAGGTTGCTATCCTCGCTTTCCTCAGGAAATTTTTTTTTCTCCTTTCCTGAAGAAAGCGAGGTTAGCAACCTCGCTTTCTTCTGAAATCGGCTAAGAAAATAATAGTCCACAGAAAGCGAGGTTGGCAACCTCGCTTTCTGTGGAACCCAAATTTTGTCGGGCCACTTATAAACTGAAAACATTCTGAAACGGGTTTTAGTTTCAGTAGGCCGAACTCGAAAAGGTGGTGGAAAAGAAAAGCTCCGGCGCAGTTCTTCGTCATCGGCAGCACGGATTTCGCCGGCCAATCTCTTTCCCGAACGGATTTGCACCGAGGTAGCACAGTGTGAGACGCATTTGCAGCATCATTCGTCCAGCCTTGAGAAGGCAAATGCAAGGTAATTTTTGTTTTTCTGCAAACCTAAATTAATAATGCTTAAGGATTTCAAACACAGTTGAATTCTTTTGTCTAAACACAGTGTTTGCTTGGGCATTATAAAAGAGTAGAAATTTGCCCAGACTACTCATTGTAGGATTGAATTTGAGTATTCTAGTTGATGGTCATGATGCACCGGAGATGTTAATTAGATTGGGTTACTTAATTTGCGAAGTTGAATGTTGCTGAGGTTGGGAATGAATTGTATTATATTGGGTTACTTAATTTACGAAGTTGAATGTTGCTGAGGTTGGTAATGAATTGTACTAGGTGGAAGAGCTGAATTCAAAAGAAGGTAATAATATGGAACTTGTTAGCTTCTCTCTTATGTTAGCCTAAAAATGAATTGAACTTGGGATTCTTGGTCTTTATTATCTTAGGAGTAATGTACATCGGGAAAAGCTAAGCCTTTCACTGTGAAGATGATTAGTCTTCTCGTAGTTAATGGATTAAACAAGTTACTAAATTATTTCTACTTCTAGTTTTTGTTTGTCTAGTGTATCGTAGTGGCTTCGTTTCTTTTGGCATATCCATGTCTTTTATTGCTTCTCAAGGTCAATAATTCTCCTAGAAATGTTAGCATCTAAACCAGAATTACAATATTATCAAATGTTATTCAAAACTGAAGAAAAGAATGATTATCCAAAACAATCACCAAAGATCATATCATGACTTTTGCCTGATATTTTGCTTAGTCTATCTTGTAAAGAATGCTGAAGAGCAACTAAAATGTGCCAAGAAGTTATCAAAATATCTTCTTCAAATAGCTACATTTAGAGAAGCTTTCTGGCTCAGGTAAATTCTAATAGCACAAAAAATTTCATACGAGGTACAAAGGTATTAATCAATTCATAGTAAAAACATCTCACTTCGGACTCACTTCTAGGATAATTTTCAAATATAGGTTACCAAGCTTCATACATCCAATTTGGAGCTAAAGCTTTGTAATTCGGACTCACTTCCTGCTTTGATTTCAGCAGCCATTAATGTAGCTAAATTTCATGCATTGTTTCACCGGTTAGAGCTAGCTAGATGAAGTTGGATTTGGTAGTCAATGAGTTATTCAATGCTGTGGGATTTCCTTGAGTCTTTTATTTCTAATTTGTTCTTTGGTTAAACTTGGAGTAAAATATCTTCGTTTTCTGTGGTTAAATTGTTAACATATGGTTACATGACTATAACCTTGTAGAGGATCAAAATGTCTAAGTGTTCTGTGAAGCTCGCGATATATTGAGATGGATGTATTGAGGAAGAACCTGCTGGTTCTAAATATAGCTGCCCTGCAAAACGCTTTACGTCTGTTGATGAGACTATGCGTTTTGATGAGTTAATGCAAATGTTATACAAAATAACCCGAACAACTCCTTCCCAACACAAGTTACGGGTGTTTTGCCGGTATCCTATGAGTAATTTCCAACATGGGACTATATGGGAACATCTCCCTGTAGATGATGATGAAACCTTGAAGGATATGCTCCTCATTCCTAAGCATTTCGCTTTCGCTGGGGCTGTACAAGTCTTCCTAACGAAAGAGGTGGTTGAGGGACCTATCCAACCTATAGTTGGACAGTACTTAGGCGAAGGAGTCTCACCGGAGTTTTCATTTACCGAACTACTTAACGGTGGATCTGGACATGCAAGTCTCGAGGGTCCGTGGAGCCAGTATGGGGCTGTTTTGAGAAATGATTTTATTTGGCCAGAAACTAGTACTGGGCAACCAGGGCCTTCGGGAAATCAGTCGGATACCGTTCAAGAAGTTGTCCCATCCAGGCTTTCGGCATTCCAGGAATATGTTAACACGCAAAGTTTGATATGTCCTCCCCCTGCACGCGAGAGTATCACGCAGACAGACAATATTTTGGCAGTTAACAATTTAACTCATCCAGGGTCCCAGGGTGGTGGATCCGTATTACACGATTATCAGACCGAAGGAAGATTTGAATATGGTAATGACGAAGAGATTGATGGGGGACACGGTTCAGATGCTAGCCTCGATGATAATAACGAAGACGGCGGTGCTTATGGTAGTGAAGCATCGTTTGATGGTGGAAGCGACGAACATGAAAGCCTCGCTTGTCCAGACGAAGACGGAGATGATTACTGTAGCGAAGGAGAGTTTGATCATTACCACGAGTCAGATGCTACTCTCGCGTCACCAACACCTTCTTCACCGGAAAATATTCCGATGGAGGATGAAGGCACTACCATTGCTTTTTTTTCATGACATAGGGGATACGAAATATCACATGGCTGATATGTTGGAGGATGGTGGACGGCCTATCTGGGAAGATGATTTTAGGTCGGAGCTTGAGAAGGGCATGGTATTTGAAAGTAAACAGAAGTTGCAAGATGCAGTTAGAATGTGGTCCGCTCGGGTGCATAGGAACTTCAAAGTACACGAGTCCAATTCGTCAACATGGTTTGTTCGTTGTATCTACTATAACAACAAATCTTGCAATTGGTGCGTGCGAGGGTCTCTGAAGAAAAATCATGGTTACTGGGAAATTACCACTAAGATTTCTGCCCACACTTGTAAACTTGAAAATGTTGGCTATAATCATCCTAATGTTGATTGCAATATTGTGGGTCATTTGGTAAGGGATAATGTGGAGGCAAATGTCTCGTACAAGCCATGTGACGTGAGAACTGATGTGAAAAGGTTGGGTATTGATATATCATACAAGAAATCATGGCTAGGTAAGCAAAAGGCGATGAAGATGGTGTACGGAGATTGGGATGAATCGTATCATGAACTTCCTCAGTTTTTACTAGCTCTGCAACAAAGCAATCCAGGAACTGTTGTTGAGTGGAGACACGTAAAAGGAGTGAATTCTGCGTACAAGACGTTCCACTCTGTGTTTTGGGCATTCAAAGCGAGCATTGATAGTTTCAAGCACTGCCGCCCGGTCATAACCATTGATGGGACTCATTTGAGGGGAAAATATAGGGAGAAACTCCTGATAGCTGTTGGGATTGATGCTGCGGGACATATATTGCCATTAGCATTCGCGCTTACGGATGAGGAAAATTTGGCAAACTGGTCATGGTTCTTGGACAATTTGAACAGACATATCATCGATGGTCGACGGGGCATTTGTGTAATATCCGATCGTCATTTGGGTATATACTTCATGCATTTGCGAATAATCCCCATTTGCAACCACCGAATGTTCATCATCGATTTTGCTCCCGCCACGTTAAGGCCAATTTCAGTAAGACATTCAAGAACCCTGTGTTAACTGATCTGATGGCCAAGGCTGCGCGCTCGCATCAGGTGCGCAAATTTAATGCAACTATGACTCAGATTCGACAGTTAAGTACTAGTGCGTATAACTGGTTAGTTGCCTTACCATTGCAGAAGTGGACACTTTGTTATGATGATGGGGTTCGATATGGTATTACGACAACCAATCATAGTGAGTCACTGAACGATGTACTTAAGGGGGCAAGGGCATTACCAGTTACGGCTTGTGTCTGATTCACCTTCTTCCGCCTAGTTCATTACTTTGACAAGTACGGTAAGGAGGCAAAGAAATATGTGACGGAGAACGACCCTTGGCCTAGCAAAGTGGTGAAAAGGTTCTTGCGGAATCAGTCCAGATCAAACTATCACATTGTTACTGCGTTTGAACGTGATAGTGGTTTGTTCCAAGTAGTAACTGGAGTACATGGTACGAAGGGCAACAATGTGCACACTGTTAATCTTAATGCACAGACATGTGCATGTGGAAAATATCAAATTTATAAAATTCCTTGTTCACATGTAATTAAAGTGTGTGCAAATATGGGCCGCGAGGCCATAGAGTTGGTGGATGGCTTCTATACATCTCAACTGATGCAGGCGACGTACTCATATCACTTCTCTCCACTTCTGCACAAAGACTACTGGCCAGAGTCACCGTTTAAGTTGTTTGCAAATGTGGCGCGCCAGAACACTTGACGTGGGAGGAGTTCTTCATTGAGAATTACAAATGAGATGGATGCTCCAAGGATGCGACAATGCAAGGCATGTGGGAGACATGGACACACTAAGAAATCTTGTCCAAATATTGCACAACTGCGTGATAGGGCATATGCGCACACATGAGAAAGATTTAACATGGATTTTGTGTGTTCAATTTTTTTTTGTTTTCGCAATAATTATTTCTTCTGTAACATGGCTTTTGTAAGCAACCTCTATGGCTGTATGTTCAAGAACCTCAGGTGTGATGATTGGTTTTCATTTATGTGAAATTTGTCTTCTAACTTTTTTTTCGTCACTGCTCCTCCAACTTCTTTTTGCCAGCCTAAAATGGTTTCCAGAAGATGTGATGAATAATGTTCCTAATTTTTTGTTCCTTGCCATGCAAAAAGAAGTTATATGGCTTGTTTCCTTTGAGTAATTAGTGGAATGTGATGCTTATACAGAAAACAAGGCACTAGACAGAGAATTAGGCTGTCAAGGTTGTTGCTGATCCCAAATTGGCTGTCAAGCTTGTTCAGCACATCGGTTTCTGGAAGGAAATTTTTTTTCCTCATTTCATGAAGAAAGCGAGATTAGCAACCTCGCTTTCTTCAGGAACTATTTTTTTTCCGCGCATCCTGAAGAAAGCGAGGTTGCTAACCTCGCTTTCTTAGGAAACATTTTCTTCGATCGTTTCCTAAGAAAGCGAGGTTGGCAACCTCGCTTTCTTCAGGAACTATTTTTTTTTCCGCGCATCCTGAAGAAAGCGAGGTTGCTAACCTCGCTTTCTTAGGAAACATTTTCTTTGACCGTTTTCCTAAGAAAGCGAGGTTGCCAACCTCGCTTTCATAGGAAACATTTTGTTTGCTCGTTTTCCTAAGAAAGCGAGGTTGCCAACCTCGCTTCCCAGTTGGAATTTTTTTTCCCCACTGTCCCGAAGAAAGCGAGGTTAGCATCCTCGCTTTCTTTAGGAAAATTTTTTGTTTCTCCTTTCCTGAGGAAAGCGAGGTTAGCAACCTCGCTTTCTTCAGGAATCGAGGGAAAAATTTCCCTGAAGAAAGCGAGGTTGCTAACCTCGCTTTCTTCGGTTAGCGCATAATAAAAAAAATTGCCACAGAAAGCGAGGGTTCCAACCTCGCTTTCTGTGGAACCCGAATCGAAATCTTCACACTTATAAACTTAAACCTTCATGAGGCTTGGGTTTTATTTTCATTTCTACGAACTCGAACAGGTTGCCACAGAAGTAGACCGAAGGAGCTCTTCTCACTTGGTTCTTCTTCATTGTTCGGCGAACTCGAAAAGGTTGCCACAGAAGTAGACCTGCGAACTCGAATCTTCTTCATTGTTCTCGTCTGAGGCGCAGCAAGGTCAAATCTGAAAGGTTCGGCTTTTTTTTTGTTCTTTTCTTCACTTGCTGCCTCTGTGAAATGTTGTTCTTTCCTTGTTTTGCATCTGTGAACTATTATGTCTGTGAACTATTATGTCTGAGGACTATTATGTCTGTGAACTATTGTGTCTGTGAATTATTATGTCTGAGGACTTGATTTGGAACGAAATGGATCATTAAGAATGAGAAATCTTTTAGGGACTTGATTTGTTTCTGTTTTTGCTTTGGGACTTATACCATAGACAATCCCTTTGTAAATTCCATCAATGCAGCTATCAGATTGTGTTAAGAAAATGTGAGTGAAAATTTCATCAATGCAACTATTATGTCTGTGGCATGCATTGTCGGGCTTATTGAACTGTTACTACTGCCGGGTTTTTGGTGTTTGTGAAGCTTCAATTTCATTTTTGGTTGCTGCATTAAATAGTACTTTCACAATTCAAAGGACTTGCAGTCTGAGGTTCCCCAGGAGAGTTCCCAGATGGTACTTTTTGCGGTTTTTTTAGCAGTGAAAATGGCATGAAGATCATCATAGAAAATGGCATGTAGATCATCATAGAAAGGAAAGTGATTGACATCTTCTATATCAGTTGTCTCCTTGCCCTGAAAACAGTTCAAAATGCATTAAACACATATACTTTGTAGGGAATTGCAGAAGAGTAACATAAAAATATGAATGCAGATTGATAACATATTAATGCACAAATTCAGTTAGTTATCTACTTGAAACTGATGCTCATTCAACTTCAAAATGGAACTAAAGACAGAAATTATGCTACTTATGCAATAGAAAATGATGTTGGAATTTAAGTTACTAAAATGCACTTGACAGAATAACACTAAACTGAAAGTCCTCACTGTCCTTTTCAGTTCATTAGGTAAATTAATGATCTGCGTCAACAGGAAAAAATGAGAAAAAGAATATAACGAATACAGCTGGAAGATGGGGCATGCATCCGAAATTACATTTGACTAAAATATAGATGAAGGGGGCAATACAATACAAAGTTACAGACTGAACGCGTCTGATGAGAGGAAGACCAATTTCTAACCAATTTCTAACCAAATTTCTAACCAATTCCTCACTTCCTTATTGATGTACATGCTGGTTTCAGCCTTAACTCCGTTTGTCTCGTTATTTTGCTTCCTTTCTGAAATGACTGCACAGAAACATTTTATGATTTCCCTTTAAGAAACATAAACACAGTAGTCAATAATGTTTGCATGAGTTACAGTAGTGTTGGTAAATATGGTTTGACTTCTAAAAGTTTGATATGTAAAAAGAGATCATATAACCTGCTGATGTGCTATAATTTATCGTTTGTCTCCTTATATACCAAATTACTAGGTCTATATCAATTTTTATCATTTTCATATGAAATTCATAATCACTGATCTTTGGCTTTTGTTTTTTTTCAGACATCCGTGCCGAATGGAGGATAGACAGTTATACCCTGGACCGCAAGATCCATCTGTGTTGACGCTCCAGCATAATCATCGTTCTGAATTAGTGTGGGATGATGCAGATGTACCTGTTCTAGACATTAAGCGATGTGATCATTATTTGTGGGATGGTCATCCATATGATGAACGGGTTGTAGGACTGCTTCGTGATGTGGGATTTCACGGAGTTTATGTTGCAAGTAAAATGAAACTTGATTGGCATTTGATAACTTCGCTTATAGAGCGGTGGCGGCAAGAGACACATACTTTCCACCTTCCGGTTGGGGAGGCTACTGTGACTTTACAAGACATTGCCGTTATTTGGGGATTGTCTGTTCAGGGCTGGCCAGTCATTGCCGATGAAGATGTCCGATCTATTATGGATTGGCAAGATATGGCTTTGGAGTTGTTGGGTTATGCGCCAGACCCCGATGATTTCGATGGTGACCGCCTGGCATTGAAGAGCATAGCAGGACATCTAAGACTTCACCCACTGACACCAGATTCAACAGTCCAAGAGGTGGAGCAACATACTAGATGCCGTCTGATGCAGTTTATCAGTTCACTTTGTTCGGACAAGTCCGGAACAAAGTGCAAATTAATGTACTTGCCGATGTTTGCAAATTTACAAGATGTGCCATATTACAGTTGGGGCAGTGCCGTTCTTGCATCCCTGTATCGAGGAATGTGTAGGGCAGTTACAAAGGGCACCTCCAGTGTTTGGGCCCACTTGTACTGCTACAGATGTGGGAGTGGGAAAGAATTCCACCACTGAGGCCAACACTTCTAAATGAATATGTAGCTAACAACACTCGTAATATACCAGATGGGCCACGTGGATGCAGGTAATTCAGCTACTACTATAACTTGGCATTTTAAACTTTTCATATGTTGGGTTCTCTAAACGTTTTTAGGGTGGATGCCTGATATTTTTTTATTGTTTTTTAGATGGATGTTTCCTTTGAGTTTTCCAAATGTCAGTACGCACGTGTTGAGGATTTATCGAAGCCAGTTAGACTATCTTCTGGAGGGTGATGTAAGTATTATTTTTATATATTAACCATTCATGTATGCTATCATGTCCACTCAAACATTAATTTTTTCCGCAGTTTATTTGGCAACCTTATTCTGAACCGGAGTTGCGCGAACTTCCCACCTACTGTTTGAATGGACGGGAAATCTGGACTGCAACAGTTCCGTTGATCAATTTTGATATCGTTGAGTTTCATGCTCCAGACAGAGTCCTTCGTCAGTTTGGGTTGCATCAATCTATCCCTTCACCCATTGACACAAATGCGAAGCTACACCGTACAGACCGTAGGGGTCGTTCGGGGGAAAAATGGACCAGAAGACATTCCACTTTCATAGACTGGTGGACAGAGGCAGAAGAGTGCGGTTGCAATGATTTGGATGATAATAACCCACTACCATATCATTCTCCTTACATGCAATGGTATCTGACAATCACCCGACTATTAGTGGGCAATCCATCGCATCGGCTAAACCAAGGGATGCAACCGTTTGGCGCCCTTGTTGAATATTGGGTAAGCAATATTGTGGTTTGATTGTTGTGGATCTTCCCTGTTTACAATTGAGCATTAATGTTTACTTCGTCATGAAAATTTCTGATTGCATACTTGGATAGTGAAGTTCTTATTGCTTGGGAGTTGTTTACCATCAAAAAGATATTTTCATATTTTGGTATTTGGATAGGAATCTGATTGGTATCATTAACATGCAGTGCTCTTGCTTTATTTCTGGGTTATTTCCTTGTTTAGAATCTGCATTCTAGCTAGAAAGTGTTAAACTAGCTTTCACCTTATACGCACCCTAATTTTTTTGCTCTCCTTATGTGTTAGAAAATGCATGTTCTATGTGCTAATTATTTATTTAATTGGCAAAGTTCTAATAATTTCTTTTTTTTTCCCATATCTATATATAGAGTCACTGTTTCAGTCAACTGCACGGTTCATTGGATGAAGTTATAGCAAATCTTCACATAGATGACTATCCAATTGAATCCAAGCTTCATACTATACGCGATATGTGTGCGCAAGCCCTCGCAGTTGCTGGAGAGACTCGTCGCCTACAAACTTATGCGGATCGAGCAACCACTTCGCGACATACGGAATCGCGATCATCCTTCTCACGGTCTCCGCAGGGTGGAGCAACCATGCCCACCCACGACCATGGTGCCCCATCTACATCCGAACACCATCAACAAGGTGGCGATGATGACTCACAGCACCAAGATAGTTATTTCGCCGGTTACACGGTACAACAAGGTGGAGATCCATCTCAGCTTCAAGAATCGCCCACACAGCCAGGGCATAATGATGGATACACGAGTACCGATGCTGCCTTGTTAGCTGGCCAGTTTCATCATCATGGGGAACAAACCCCGCACGAAACCTTCCAAGCTTTTGGTTCACACAGCACACCTTCTCAGCCAAAAGTATATTCGCGTCGTAAGAAGAAGAAAACCAATGTGGCTGCCCCACTTCTTCTCTCTTCACCGGATCACACGTCGCATGATGAAGAACCCGTGGGGAAACAAACGCGTAGGCCGACCAATCGGCCCCGATGTGGGACAGGGGGGTGCCTTTGACAACATTATTTTGAGGGGGACTGTTTATTTGCAATGGTTAAAGGATGTTGTAAAAATGTTTCATTCTGTGCCTTGCGGTTGATTATGTTTGTACTATTGGGTTGTGGTTACCTTTTTTAAGTAGGTTAATCGCTTTGTATGTCTTTATATGAATGCTGAGCTTTGCTGTTGGATTTGTTAACAGGGAGTTTCATCCATTTACAGGGGAAACTCTGTCCGATTTTTTTTAAAAATTCTTAACAAGGAGTTTCATCCAATTTTTTCACTGTTGTAACATGAATTAACATGATAGATCAACATCTGTGAAAGTTCGTCAAATGTACAGTTAATTTGGTTTATTGGTAAATCATTTAGGTGGGGTTTACTTTGAACTCTTGGAATGGGAAATGATAATGGCGATGCATTTCCATTCCCAAAAATTTTGGTATAATTTCAGTACATTATTTATCATTACTCTGTCTTTCAATACTAACCAACCAATCTGTTATAAGAGAGGATATCAGTTTACGAGTGTTAGAGGATATTATATAGGATTATATTCGTGTATCTGTTGAAAAATCAAATAAGACGCTCTTTCAATGAAACGAATTGAGTATTACACCAAAATTGATTTCATAGCTTCCCTTTAGGCTGCAAAAATCAACCTTATTCTGCGCCAAAGTTTGAATATCCATGTTGCTTCAAATCCTCAAATCTTGGCATCTCTTTTCAAAGCTCCATCAGTCATCAACCTGACCTCTTTTTAATCAAATCTGCGGACAACATAGTGAAAACCAACCTCGCTTTCTTCAGGAAAGGAGAAAAAAAAAAATTCCTGAAGAAAGCGAGGTTGCTAACCTCGCTTTCTTCGGGAATTTTTTTTTGCTCGTGTCCTGAAGAAAGCGAGGTTAGCTTTGCTCGTGTCCTGAAGAAAGCGAGGTTGCTAACCTCGCTTTCTTCAGGAAAATTTTTTTCCCTCGTTTCCTGAAGAAAGCGAGGTTGCTAACCTCGCTTTCTTCAGGAATCGGGCAAAAAAAATAGTTCCGAAGAAAGCGAGGTTGCTAACCTCGCTTTCTTCGGAACAGAAGCAAAAAAAAATTTCCTGAAGAAATCGAGGTTCCCATCCTCGATTTCCGGAAACTCCGAAAAAATATCCCTATTTTGGGAATTTCGGCCATTTTTTACATTATTTTGGGAAAAAATTCCCCATATATACATGGTTCCATCAGTAAAATCATGTTTCCAATTGGATCGTACAGCTCATTCAGCCCCATCAAAAACTGCACAACTTTGTCCTCCTCCTCCAACACGACAGCAGCATAGTTAAACCAAAAGTAGTGCAGGAATCGCAGCCCTGAACAAGTCGTAACATGACATTTCGTCCCACAATCTTTTTAGCTTTGTGTAATAGGTAACTACAATAGAAACAAGCTAGTGTCTCATTGATTTGTGAACATTTGGGTTATTTAAGTGTCGAAAGTTCGATTCATATCTCTGTCAGTTCAATTTATTTCCTCCTTCAGGATATAGAGTTTAAGAACCACCAAACTACCATAGAAAATTATGTTTTCGCCATTGTTTATACCGCGGAGAGTTTGCAGTTGGAGTTACGCATTCGTCACTCACAAAACCTAGTTTCCTTTGCCTCCAAAGCTATCTTCGCATAGGGCTAGCTTCCTATACCAATTTGGAGTTAAATATCGCGATTTCTTGGAATTTCTTCACCATGGCGATTTTCATGATTTTCTTTCATAGATTATCTTCGCAAATGCTATGATATCATGAAGAAAGATTAATTAAAGCAGCTCTATTGTATTTCGCACCTATAACAGTGTGCACTACTTCTATTTATATACAATTATATTGTAACCTCTATAATTGACTTAAGGTGACTCAACATAAACAATGTAACTAATTTGTGGTACAAGTAGCTGACAAAAAAAGATGAATAATAATTTACATATCAACTAATGTTCACAACTTTTTCGTAACAAGTGAGGTGTTATGTATTAATTGGCTACACTTTTATAAAATAATTATTAATACTACATTATTGACAAATGAATACATAACACCTCACTTGCTATGAAAAAATTGTGAAAATTAGTTGAGAGGTGTATCATTACTCTAAAAAGATTAAGGCTTATAGCTATTGTGAGCTTGTGTTATCTTTCTCATCTTCAGCTATATTATACTTCAAACTTAGGGGTGTAAAAAAAAAACACTAATCCAAAAATCCCCCAAACTCATTGAGTTTTAATCCAATAAAACCCACATAAAAAAATAATTGGTTGGGCGAGTTTGGGCTAAATATGTAATGAGCGGGTTTAGGGTAGTACATTGGGTACCCTAAAACCCTTCCCCAATTAAACCCACATAAAAAAATAATTGGTTGGACGGGTTTGGGCTAAATATGTAATGAGCGGGTTTAGGGTAGCCCATTGGGTATCCTATCCTCCCATCATGGGTACTAAAACTACCCTTAAAAAGTATAAACAAAAACTCAACAACTCACCTATTTTAGTGAGCCTTTTTTTTTTTCAAACTTATTTTTTCTTTTTCTTTATTTTTCGTGTCCTACAATTACTTTGCCTTTTTTCCCATTTATTCATTTATAATATTTTTAAATTATCCACTTATAAATACTAATTCAAAATTTGTTCGGGTTCGGTTTCGAGCTGGGTTTGGATTTGGGCCGGGTCGGTTCAGTTCGAGCTCATAGTTCAGGCCCAGTTATAGGCTGGTTTTGGGCCTTGGGTCAGGGTCGGGGCATGCACAGGGTTTATATAAATATAAAAAGATTAAAAATTATGTTTGGACAAAAAAAAACTACATACGATTAAATATAAAAGTATACAATATATAATATTTCAAATTTTAGAATAGATTCAAAGAATTAAAATTCACTTAAAAAAAAAAAGTAATTAAAATGAAATAAAAAAATTTTGAAAAAAATTTATTAATAAACCATTAAATAAGCCTTACATTTTTGTATAATGGGTATTATGGCTACTCATGGGTACCCATAGTTACCCATTATCCATTTGAATTAAGACCATTAATTGAATGGGTAATGAGTACCCATTATCCATTAACTAAATACCCATTTAATACCCGCTCAACCCGCCCGTGACACCCCTATTCATACTTCTATATATGCATTTTTTTTCTTTATAGTTTTTTCTTTCAAAACATATAACAACTTATATTATCAGTGTGCCAAATACAACAATAGAATATATTATCACTATGTCAACTACGAATTTAAAAAAAAATACAACAAGGTTGTATCAATATGTCAAGTACGAGTTTTATATGTTTTGACGGTAAATTTAATTGGTTATGAAAAAGTACAGTGAAGTGCATGCATAACCTATGATTAATTAAGAATAATGATAGATTTAGTAACAACATAACAACTTTTTGATAGCAACTCATGTAGCATGCATTCATTGGTTACATTTTTATTAATATCACATAATTGGCCACGGAATGCATGCGACATGAGTTGCTATCAAAAAATTGATGTGATTTATTGTTAAATCTATCATTACTCATTAATTAGTTAACTAGGAAATAAAGGCTTACAAGATATGAAAATTATATATGCCTTAAATACAATAAATTTTCTATGTTTTGAGTATTTTGCATTTTAAACCTTGTTAGAAGATAGATACATATATATTCAACACTTTGATGGAAAAATTTACACTTTTTTATCCTTTATTTGTGGCCTTATAACACATTTGATCTTTTTCTTTTGAATTTGACAATTGTCAATAATACTTGATGTTCAATGTCAAAAACAAGAAAATATTACAAATATATCTATTGCTAATGGATGGGCAAAAATATCCAAAGGGGGAGTGATCAGAGAATACCAATCGGTAAAGGTTTTTTTTTTTTTGGTTGTAATTGAGTGGGTTTTCTGTAGCCACGGTGGTGTGTGGAGAAGAAAGAGAAGTTTCGACTCGCGTGGAAAGAAGATGGTTAGTTTAGCGCGAAATGATCAGGTTTTAAGTTTTTTTAGTAAGTTAGGCTCCCTAAAGTGCATAGAATATTAGGACTTTTCAAAATGTTTAATCTTTTCTCTGGATTCAGCAAACTACAATTTCTTTTTTTTTTCACTGTTTCTGTTTGAATAAACTGCATAACACATCATGAAATTATACATTAGAACAAAAATGATATTTAAATTTTAAAAAATTAACTTTTAATCATTTAACTTTTATTTTTAAGCAAAAATAGTCATTTTGCGAAGTGGATTCGTTAACTCCGGAGATAATTTGGTAGGTGCAAAAGCGTCAAAAACTAAAAAAATGTCTTAAAAGAAAAACAAAAACAAAAGAAAAGGAACCCAAAAAAAAAAAAAAAAAATAGAGAGAGAGAGAAGAAAGTCTTCTCCAAGTGCAAAAAGAAGCCATCGCCGTAAAAACTTGGCTGCGGAATTTCTCTTCCTCCAGCCACCAGGGTTGATTACGAGGAGGATAAGAAGCATATTTAGCACCGGAGGCGGGTTGCCAGTGCCACCGGCGGTAACATTGGAACTAGAACCAGGCAGCGGAGCAGGGACCCCATAAACCGGAGCATTTGTCCGCAAAGCTTGCCACCTCTGGCTGTCCAGAAAGACATGGCCGGGGAGAGAGAAGGATGAAAAGCAATGGCCGTCAGTTTTTTTTCGGTTCTGGGTTTGAAAGGGTCATTCTGTGGAAACGAAGCAGCGGAAGCGGGAGAAGAAGTAGCGGCCGGAAATTTTTTAGCAGTGGCAGCCGAAAATCGGAGCAGCAGAAACAGATCTGAGAAAGAACGACGATCCAGCAGCTCTGTCATCGTGGCCTCCACCATCTCCATATTTTTCACTTTGATTCGCAACCCGACGGACCACCACAGTGATTCTTCTTCTTCGATTGTGAACAAGATTACGATGTTACACCCTCGCCGACCACCGCATCTTCGATTTTCGTTGCGACTACTGCGTCTTCGAAGAATGGGGAAAGATGATGGACAGGCAGAAGCGCCGGGAAAGTAAAAAAAAAGAAAAAGAATAGGGAAGATGATGAACAATGTCGGTATTGTTTATCATATTTAAGGCTCTGTTCTCTTGTGGCTTTGGTAGAGGAAATTTTATTAGAGGGAAGTTTTTTGTTAGAAATTTTTTTGAGGGAAGTTTTTTTTGGAAAATTGTGTAGGTGAGAGATAAAAAAGTGTAATGATTATGTTATTTTTTGAATTTATGTGAGTAGGTATTTAGAGGGAATTTTAAAATTTTAATTTTAAATTGTTGAAAAAGTGAAGTTGTTTCTTTGTGTAAAGTTTTAGAAAAAAAAATGATGATTCTCTATCAAAGCCACAAGAGAACAGAGCCAGAGTATGTTCTTTTAGTACTATAGATAGAAAATTTTATAGTTAGGGAAGAATTTTATTTTGGAGGGAATTTCTTTTGGGGATTTGTATAGGAAAGAGAAGAAAAGGTATAATGATTATGTTTTTTTTGAATTTATATGAGTGAGTTTTTAAAGGGAATTTTTTAATTTGAATTGTGAATTTTATAAAAATGATGTTGTTTTTTTGTGTAATATTTTTGAGAAAAAAGTGATATTTTTTCTAATTATGTTCGGAAAAGAACAGAGCCTTAATAACTGGCCCCTATTATTTTATGTTACTTAAATTGTGCCCCAACTTATTTAGAAAAAAAAGAAAAAAGAAAAATAGTTATACTTTGATAATATATCATAATATTAAGAATAATTACTATTTTAGTAATATTATTATATAACAAATTTTATTTTTGGACAAAAATTTCAAAAATTGAAAGATTGGGGGGTCGTTTTGTAATAAAAGTAAAATAAAAGAAATGCAAGACAAAGGAATATGGAATTAAATGATTTTTCCCTCAAAAGTTTGCTTCCGTTAAGGAGTTAACGGTTGCACTTCACGGAATGACTATTTTTGCTTGAAAATGAAAGTTGCGTGACCAAAAATTAACTTTTCAAAATTTTGTGATCATTTTTGTTCTAATGCATACTTCTATGATAAGTTATGCAATTCACTCTTTCCCTTTTCAACTTGTCTAACTCAATCCAATGAATGTAGAACTCATCTCTCTTTTAGAAAGTGCCTTACACACCATGAACATGAAGTACTTAGGACTTCTCTACCTTTATTTTTGAAGCTAAAAATCTCCTCAATTGAAGTATGTTTAAGGTTGAGGTCTCAATGTAAAATTTTTATAAGATACGTTTCATTGACTTTTGAGTCTTAAAAACGTGAATTGGACATTTTATTGTAGAAAAAAATGAGCTCCGACAATCACAAAACGCCCAGATAAAAATCCACATTTTCAATGGCACTTCCCTATCCAAATAAATGTCGAAAGTTCCCTGTTCGGTATGCCTTTTAAGAGGTGTTTTTGAAATGTGTTTTGATATATTACTTGGAAGCATCTTTTGAAATATGTTTTGAAATGTGTTTGAAATATTGTTTGGTATCACCTTAATTTATTTTTCAGGAAAAAAGACAATTTTAGTCCCTTTCATTTCATCATGGCAAAAATAGTCTCTTACGTTTGTATGGTGTGGCATTTTCAGTCCATATTACCAGTTATATCAAGTTTTCAAGAGTCAAATTTGCGGTCAATGGTTTTTAGGACCTTTTTGAAATGAAAAAAAAAATTGAGGCTTTCTTGCAATTTCTATATTCTTTAGTGGCCCAAATATTAATTTCTTTCCCAAATTTACTATTCATTTTCTTACCCAAATTCATCCACATTTCTACTCCCTCCTCCGCTGCATTCCGCTTTCCCTCCCTTCTCCCTACTCCGCCTCTCATCCTCCCTCCTCCGCCTCTATCCCCCCCTCCAAGTTCTTCTCAACTCCTTCTTAGTTTTCTTTTCTTCCTTCTTTATTTTTTTCCTGTTTCGGGAGCCAAAGTAATCTGTTTCTTTTCTGGATTGGCACTAGAAGGGGAAGACAGAATTGAAAAATCAAGTTTACAACTGCCGAAGCTATTAGTCCATCTGGGTTTCCATGCCCATCCAACAATTATACCCACAAGAAATCTGTTTCTTCAGACATGACTCAACAACATAATTATTCCTAGAATCATTCCCCAGATTGTGAGTCTTCCCAGAATTTCCTTCCTACGTTCACGAACACAGATTATTTACAGCACACCTAAAGAAATTAAAGAAACACACAAAGAACAAATGGGGAAAAAAAACTAAAGAAAGATTTATCTCTCTCGATTTTCAACACTATAATTAACAAGACATCAAGAAACTCTCACTACAGATAACACACAGTTCCAGAGGAAATTCTAATAAAATTCCACAAGAACAAAAAAACCCAAAAAAAAAAAAAAAAAATGGCGAGAGAGAAAGAAAGAGGAGAAAGGAAACTCAAATGGAAAGATAAATACTAAGAGGATGAAAGATCATGTGATAGTGCAAGTGCAGTAAAGTTTGTGAGGAATCCAAATTTTTTATTCTTTAGTTTTTCTGGGTTTTTCCGCCCTTGATTATATGTGATTCTTGGAGGAGGGGATAGCAGCGGAGAAGGGTGCATCAAAGGCGGAGTAGGGAGAAGGGAGGGGAGGCGGATTGCAGCGGAGGAGGGAGTAGAAAGGTTGATGAATTTGGAGAAGAGGATGAACAGTAAATTTGGGAAAACAATTAATGTTTGGCCCACTAAATAATATGAAAATCGCAAGAAAGCCCCAATTATCAATTCTCATTTCGAAAAGGTCCTCAAAACCGTGATCGCAAGTTTCACTCTTGAAAACTTGATATAGCCAGTAATATGGACTGAAAATGCCACGTCATGCAAACATAAGGGACCATTTTTGTCACGTTGAAATGTCAAAGACTAAAATTGACATGCGTCTAAACGAAATGAACTAAAATTGCCTTTTTCCTTATTTTTCATTCACAATTTTCAATCACCTCAACAATTCTTCAATATCACCTCAACAATTCTTCAACACCAACAACGAACCACGATACAAATAGCAACCACCATTTTTCAACAACATCCACTGCCTAAAACCCAATAAAATCAATTCACCAGACTACACAAAACCTCTTAAAATAGATAGTGTTCACGAGTACGTATATTATTAAAATCAAATCCACTTGAAATTACTTTAGGAGGACGATTGTACCGGGCAAAAATTACAGATGATCACTCCAGAAAATTCAGCAGCTCTGTTCGACGATATGAACTACGGGGTTTACTGAAAGTAGCTTGAACTCGCGACGGCAAATGGTGAAACCTTCGATTTGCAATCGAATGGGCAGATGGGCTGGGAATGGAAGTACATAAAATCGCGAACAGGGAAGGAGAATATATGGGTAGCGATAATAAAGTCGACGACAACTGGCGCAGGTCTAATCGCCACCGGATCTGCTGGGTGTTCAAATGCACTGTCACCGCTGCTGAGTTCTTCACGCCAGCAACCTTCTACAGATTTGATTCGCTGCTGCTCCATTGCCTGCTTCCAGCTTCGAGCTCCGTTGGCCGCTGCTGTGAAGAGCAAACGCCTTCGAGCTCTGTTGGCCGCCGCTGTGAACATCAACCGCCTTCGAGCTCTGCTGGCCGCTGCTGCGAAGAGCAACCGCCTTCCACCGCTATTCAAGCTCTGCAACACACGAGTTTACCTGGAGAAGATGTTTCAGTCTAAAAATAAAATATAAAATAAAATAAAACTGGAGAAGATGGTGGTTTAGGACTTAGAAGGAAGACGGGTTACAAAATGTCTTTTGGACCAATTTCACAAATATATCTCAATATTAATATCAAAGAAGTTTTCAAAAGCCCTTCCAAATCCAAAGTGAGACTTTGGCAAAAGTGCTGCCAAACAATCTTTGGGCTCTGGGCCCACAAATTTGATCTCAAAAGCATATTTTGAGATACTAGGTATTTCTTGCCCCCGCTGCAGTTCTTCATTGGAGTTTAATATAGTTTAATTTGCAATAGTGATAATGAAAGCAAAAAGAGAAAGAAATGAGCGTATTAGTTAGTAAGTTACTGAAATTTGAATGGAATATTTAGTACTTCACAACGACCAAAAAAAAAAAAAAAAAAAAAAGAGTGAAATAATCCTGATACCAGTCAAATAATCCTGGGTGAAATTATCCATAAGCTTGTCACTCTCAGAAAAATCCTAAGGTTGTCCATGCAACTGGTATACGGATTTGTGGCGAGCTTCTTCACTGACCAATTTGAACCAGCAACATAGGTGCAGCTAAATTGGAAGCTCAGCTGGACCTGAAAGGACAGACTGCTTTAAAATCTATTGCTTGAAATCACACTGCACATTATACGTGCAGCTAAATGAGAAAAAAAGTTTCAATCCAATACAAAACACTAAATCTCATCCAATCCTCAATCCTGTACACAATTATTCATTTCTCATTTGAGATAACTATGCTAGTGACAAATAAAATTTGTATATCTTAGAGAATATATTCAAAACTAATAGTACCTTCATTATTTTCTCCAAGGAATTTCCCCATCTGTATTGTACCATTTAAATGCAAGATGGCTCTTACTCGTAGGACTCTAAATAGAGATGGCAAGGGAAGTGATTTAATATATCCAGTACAAATGCCACATATTTATTGTAGGAACAACGTTTTTATACCAAATATCACATTTCCCATCTAACCTCATATTTAATCATAGGCGTATATGGGAAGAATTCACTTCGACCACTGCACAGTCACTAACAGCAGCATCTGCTGGAAAAGTTGGAGACCTGACAACAATCTGTTTTCCAATCAATTGAAGAGTAAACATAAAGGTTTGTTGTGTTCTAGAGCTCTGTGAAATCCAGTAGAGATTATTCCAGAGACGACAAATGAAAGTAAAACACAGAGAGAATTATTTTTACCGCAATATTAACCCGGTCAAGATACCAGTTACAGTATCTATTATCCAAAGAGGAATTCTTCCAGTAGTATCGGCCATTTACCCCACTTCACTCCGTATTTTATTTCATCAAGTGTTCGTGCTAGAGACATAAACAGTCATGGATAAACGCTGTGCACATAAAGTAAAGTGCATCAATTCAAGAAAACTTTGCCCCAAACAACAGGAGAATGCAATGTATGTAACGAAAACGAAAAATCAGAGTGGCAAGGAAGAGAGGGGAAGTCCAAAAAGCAGAAGAAGAGCATGGCAATTTGAAGGAAAAGTCTCCGAGAACCTGACCGTAATATGAAATCCCTTTTCTTTTTTTAAAGTTCTACTAATACAGAACTTTTACATAATTTGACCCTCCCTTATTTAATTTTTCAATAAAACCCTTTTAAGATGCAGGTTAATAACTTAACACACAAACATATCTATTATTTTTTTAGTACAACTTTAAGGAATGCAACTAACTACTTTTCTAAAGTCAAATGTTTATATACAGAATCCAGAAGAAAACTGATACTACCATAAACTTCTCTAATATTAGAATTCTCAATTGTCATACAGAATTCTTTTTCACATAGACCATTAACTCCCAAAAAAATCTTAGAAAAGCAATAACTAACATTGTAATCTTTGACACATTCATGTGTCCCCTCAAAATGTTGGCCAAGATGAAGAACAGTCGCAAGCAAGAATTTCATGACAAACCTTCAAAGGACAGGTGACAATATTAAACATTCTCTCAAACACTTCTCTAGAAAGAATCCATGATAACCTGCACAAATTGTTGGACAATAAATAAATAAATGGTTGGGAGGCAAGGGATAAACTTCAAATACTCATCAAAATCTTTTATCCTTCATATCAAAATTGCAGCTTTCTTATCTAATTAATGCTTTTTACTTTCTGAAACCTGTTATGCATCAAATACCAATTGGCTCCAAAACCTGAAAGCAAAGTTAATATTTCTTAACTCAGCAATAACCTCAAAATTTTGTGTTCAAGATTCAACCAAAGCTAAATTCTACTTATGCAACTCTATAGGCGATTCATAACAAAAAAATTACTACATTTCGACTAAATACGGGCTTGAAAAGTCATCTTATCAATTTTAAGCAAACAGAGGCATTAATTGTAGATATACTGCAAAGTACTCTCAAATTTAACCTTGCTGCCATAAGATGCAGAACTGGAACTCAAAATACTGTATATACTTGTAGCTAATTGAATTGTATACCATACCTCAATGGATAGAGAGAATGAGACCAAAAATTTCCATAGCTAAGTTTTATGACACACTGATGATCCGACAATTTATAGATGATCGTGTTTTATTCTATTTCATTTGTCATGTGTCTTTGCTATGCTGTACTTCCATGCAGGTTTGGCCCTGTGTGTTTTGGCATTGTATTTGTTACTATCATATTTTATTTAACTCATTGTGCCTTGGGTAAAATTTCTAAGCCAAGCACAACATTTAAAAGTACTTGATTTATAAAATTGAAGTCACTGGATCTCAAAGCAAGAATGAATAAATTGAAAAAATAAATTCCATTAACATTCAATTGGTACAACTTCTTTAAGGACCTCTAAATTTTAGAGCCCTGAAACAAATGTTACAGTACATTTTTATGTAATGTAGAAACAAATTTTGGTAATCATATAGGGTTCATGATTGACTCTTAGTGGATAATATACAACAATAATGAAAACATGTAGCAGCAGACAAAAGAAATAAAATCACACGATCTAAGTAACACAGCATTTACCTGAATGGAGGATGAATTCAATTGATGACTTGCCTGCAATTGGGAAAGATCAGTACAGCTCAAATTAGAGATACTGATTACAAACAAATGATAAGAACTTGTAGTTTGAGTAAGAAAAGTTACATATAAGTAACGAACAAATTTCAAGAATTTAAGGGACATGGATTTCAATATTCATATACATGATGGAAGGATGGCATATATAGATGCAAGTAATGAAAACATATAAACTATAACATTAAGTAGAAAATTACACAGACACAGCATGCATGAACCAGGTAAGCTCTGTCCTAATCAGAAGGATAAGAAGCTAGCATGGCAATGCCACAAAGGCATTTTTTTGCCTCAATGCCCCTCTGCACCCAAGCGTGATTCAAAATCCAAGCGTGATTCAAAATGAACACCTTTACCACAAAGTTGTAGAAACAAAAAAATCAAACACTTCATGTGCATTAAAAGCAACCCACAATTCATACGCAACACAAAAAATTAAATTAGTCATGGCAACCAGTGAATCAGGTAAATACAGTCAAAAGTTGGGAAAAGAAAATAAAATAAAATATTAAAAGAAACCCGAAAACGTGGAAAAAATTGTACCTTCAACCACGGAAATGAAAGTATAGAAGGAGTATCAATGAGTTTTCTGGCTTCCTGCGAAGAACATAAAACCCACCAAAAAAGAAGGACAACAGCGAATGCATCATGAGAAAGGATAAAACAGAAACGTACTTTTTCATCAAATTTTCAATTAAAGTAAATTACAATGAAGAAAATTGAGAACGGGGCTCACCTCTGCCTATCGAAGCTTTTCTGTTGAATCTCCAACTCCTGGTTTCTCTTCCTTACCGGTCATGATTCTCAGCCGGCGGGTTTCAAGTATCGTAATCCAGCGATGATTCAAAAATCGTAATTTGGTTTCAATTTCTGAGGGAAAACGGAGAGGGAATGGGTGGGTTTCATTTTTTATGGACTGAAGATTGAAAGTGATCTTAGGAAGAAGAATCCAAAGGAATTTTTAGGCGGAGAGGAAAGTCGATGTAAACAAGGGGGAGAAGAACGTGGAAAGGAAAGGAAAGTGAGAGTGAAATGAGAGAAGAAGAAGCCGGTGAGAGACGCGTGTTGGGAGCAGAACTGTAGAAGCTGGAATGCATTTCAATAAGGGCAAAATGGGAACTGGAAGCATCCAGATATAGCTACTATATATTAACATCGGAATTGATATTTGCAGCGACGGTTTCGATATTTGCAGCGACATTTTTTTGTGAAAATACCGAAATACCCTTGGAGTTAAAAAAAAATTAAAAATTTTTAATCTGCTGGAATAATTATAAAAAAAAAAAAAAAAGGCAACACCATCGCCGGGCGACAGCGATGGTTTATAACCATCGCCATCGCCCGGCGATGGTTTTTTCCAACCGGCGATGGTTCTGTAGAACACCATCGCCGTCACCCGGCGATGGTTCAAAACAAAACCATCGCCGGTCGCCGGCGATGTTCATCCCCCCCTTAAAATTTACATTTTTGATATTTGCAGTAACCACCAGGCGAATCTTTGCCAATTCGGTAAAAAATTCACATTTTCGACAAACAATACTAACAAATTTCGACATAAAAGAACTAAAAATAAATTTTTTAAAAAAAAAAAAAAAGAAATTTTAAAGTTAAAGCTGCAGCCCTACGGGCTGCAGCACAAAAAAAATAAAAAATAACAATAATAAAACTCCAACATTCGTCTATAAATGAAGGAACCTGAAGCAAAGGATTTCAATTACATAAAATCCTTATAAAATCCTTATTCATAATTGTTGCAAAGCAGATCCGAGGGGAATCACAGAATCAGATAAAAATCGAGACGATTGGGATCGAAAAAAGGTTAGTGGCTAAAGTTTAAATGTTTTTAGGTATTGTTTTAGGTAGTTGTATTAATTATTTTAGTTGTATTATGTCCGAATTTATTAGTAGTTTTGTCAAAATTGTGTAATTTTTATTGTTTTAGGTAGTTGTATTAATTATTTTAGTTGTATTATGTCCGAATTTATTAGTAGTTTTGTCAAAATTGTGTAATTTTTATTGTTTTAGATAGTTGTATTAATTATTTTAGTTGTATTATGGCCGAATTTATTAATAGTTTTGGCAAAATTGTGTAATTTTTATCCTGAATATGGAAGATATGCCCGATTTGGGCGCTATTTGTCCGGAATGTCGCCGGAATCCGGCGACACTCTGGGCGGAAACTGTCGCCGGATTCCGGCGACAATTTCCGTCCAGAATAGCGCTGGATTCCGGCGCTATTTTACGTGGAAAGTAGCGCCGGAATCCAGCGCTATTCTGGACGGAAATTGTCACCGGAATCAGGCGACATTTTCCGGCCAGAATGTCGCCGGATTCCGGCGAAGGGCGGGGGATTGTGGACGGAAATTGTCGCCGGAATCCGGCGAAGGGCGGGGGATTTTCAGTAAAAAATTGTTTTATATTTAGTTGTGTTATTTTTTTTGTTATATGTTCTGAAATATATTTCGTATTAATAAATGCGGGTTCATATTGGGCCATAGCAGGCTAAACGAAATTATTGTGCGAAGGAGCGCCATAGAAGAGGCGGCTATCCATTTGGGAGTGTTGATCTGATTCTGGAATATGGCTGATATACCCGAGATCGATCCATATTACACTGTAAGTAAAACTGTTTACAATTTTTTTTTGTTAAATTATATTAGACGAAAATACATTGCCGGGAAAGAAACCCATTTTGGGGGGGTTTGTTTCCCGGATCTGCGGTTATACGACAAATGTTTGCCACATCTGTAACGGCAATTGGGTCCCTATAAATTTTTCCGTTTAAGTATGATTAAACAGTTTTCCCGGAATTATGAACATGATTTTCGTGTTCAAAGCGATGCCTCTTATGCTGACCACACAGAAGTATTTCAGACGGACGAAGAGTTCATAAGCAGGGAACATATGATGGCATGGGTACACGCCAGAGCAGCCGAAAACAATATGACTGCAAAAATTACTTCATCTGCGAAGATTTTGGGTCTGTTCGTTACAAGAGAGAGAAAAGCTAGAGTTGAGATAGGGTGCGAAAGATCGAGAAAAGTTAGAGATAAGCCAACCCTCCCTGAAGGGAAAAGCAGGCGGCCTAATACAAGCAGCAAGAAGACGGGTTGTCCTTTTCACCTTACGGGCCGACAAAGTCCTGGGGACATCTGGAAGCTAGAGGTCAAAGAAGGCAAGCACAATCATGAATTACAAGAAGTCCGAAATTGGCATTCAGCCCATACAAGGTTAACAGAAATTGAGAAGAAAAAGATTGCCGACATGTCTAGTATTAACATCAGGCCGATGCATATCTTGGCCAAGTTGCCAGCGGATGATCCGGAAAATGTCAGTCACATACAACAGGTGTACAATGAAGCCGCAAAAAGTAAAAGGGCGGCTAGGGGAGGTCTGACTAACATGCAGTATTTCTTTAAACTTCTGCATGATCATGAATACTTCTATGCGCACGAACGTGATGTCGACAGTAATGCAGTCGGGCACATCTTCTTTGTGCACAAGAAGGCGACTCAGATGCTTGTTTTGTTTCCGTACGTGTTGTTCATGGATACGACGTACAAGACGAACAGGTACGACATGTCCCTACTACAAATAGTGGCCCTACTACCGACAGACCAGTATGTGCATATCGCATTCGTTTTTATGAGGGACGAGACCACACCGAGTTATTATTGGGGGTTGGCGCACTTAAGCAGTCTATTCGAGGGAAACAGATTCCCACATGTGGTCGTCACTGACCGGGAGCTTGCCTTAATGAAGGCATTGGAATTGATATTCCCATGTGCTACCCAACTACTGTGTAGGCGACACATTGAAATGGATGTGAAGAAACACGTACTGTCTGCTGGCAACGACAAAGAAACAACGGACGTGTTTCTATATCGTTGGAGCCGCGTTGTTAAAGCTCTGACCTATGAGCAGTTCACGGAAGCTGTGGATTTTATTGACCGAAAGTATGGAAATAAATCTAGATTCAGAAATGTTATTCCATACTTGAAAAACACGTGGTTGGACCCCCACAGGGACAAGTTCGTGTCGGTTTGGACTAAAAGTATAAAGCATTACGGCTCGCACACCACGAACATGTAAGTAATTTATAACTTTGATTTATGTTCTGTTTGTTGTATAAGTACATGCTCTTCTATGTAATTCTGTGATGCTGTCGGTGGAGAATGTCGCCGGAATCCGGCGACATTCTCGCCGAAAAATAGCGCCGGAATCCGGCGCTATTTTCCACGTAAAATAGCGCCGAACTCCAGCAATTTTTCACGTTGAAACACTCGCCGGAATCCGGCTCTATTTTACGTGAAAAATAGCGCCGGATTCCGGCGATATTATGGCCGGAAAATGTCGCCGGATTCTCCCTGAATAATGTCGCCGGAAATGTCGCCGGCGACCGGCGACAGTTCGGCCCCCCCCCCTCCCCCCCCCACTTTCTTATTTGCAGTAAACACCGGGCATATTTTTCCCATTCCGGTAAAAAATTTCACAATTTTGACGAAACTACTAATAAATTCGGACATAATACAACTAAAATAATTAATAAAACTACCTAAAACAATACCTTAAAACATTTAAACTTTAGCCACTAACCTTTTTCCGATCCCAATCGCCTCGATTGTTATATGATTTTGTGATTCTACCCGACTCTGATTTGCAATAATTATGAAAACAATATTGGTTTGAACTTTCCCTTACTTTTTTTTTTTTTTTTTTTCTTTTCAAAAAGCTGCAGCCCGTGATGGCTGCAGCTTTTTTTAACTTTAATTTTTTTTTTTTACATGTTTCAGCATCCCTCACGGTGGGGAATTAAAAATTTTTTTTCCGGGTGTAATCATAAAATTGGATAAAAATCGAGACGACTCAGATCGGAAAAATGTTTTATTTTTTTTATAAAATTTTCATCAGCCATCACGGGCTGCACAGGGGAATTTAAATTTTTTTTTTCCGGGTGTAATTACAAAATCGGATAAAAATCGAGACGACTCGGATCGGAAAAATGTTAGTGGCGAAAGTTAAAATGTTTTGCAGTATTGTTTTAGATAGTTGGTTTGATTATTTTAGTTGTATTATGTCCAAATTTGTTAGTATTTTTGTCGAAAATTTGAATTTTTGCAAAGATCTGCCCGGTGGTCGCTGCAAATATCAAAATTTTCAACTTTTAAGGGGGGGGGACCATCGCCGGGCTCCGGCGATGGTTTTGTGCCAAACCATCGCCGGAGACCGGCGATGGTTATGCAAAACCATCGCCATCGCCCGGCGATGGTTTTACACAAAACCATCGCCGGGCGCCGGTGATGGTTCTGGATATATTTTTTTATTTTTTATTATTCCATGGACATTGTAAAATTTTAAATTTTTTTTACCCCAAGGGTATTTCGGTCTTTTCACAAAAAAAATGTCGCTGCAAATATCGAAATCGTCGCTGCAAATATCATGCCCCATTAACATTTACCGACTGTCAGGTACTTGTTTTCAAAAGTTCTTCTTCAACTTTACCTTCTGAGTCAACATTTTAAACTTGGTTCTTCAGTTAAACAGAGCCGAGATTCGATAAATGGACATTGGACACTGCCTCGCATTTTCAGTTTGTAATTTGATTTATTGAGTTTTGATATTCACTTTCAATAACAATAATATTTCGCTTTTGCTATTTTCCATTTTTATGGAATTTCTCAAATTTGAATGATTAGTCAAATTATTTATTTGAAACAAGCAAAATGACTATTATTGGAAAATAAAATTGAACTAAATCTTATCATAGTTAATACATTTGGGTAAATTACGCTTACCTCAAAGGAATTACTATTATCTACCAAGATTTTGAAAATTGTGGTTACTTTTGTGCCATTACGTGTGTTAAAAGTCCTCTCCTTCGATCAATTACCATCACTTCTGTCTGTTCAAAGGAAAAAAAAAAAAAAATCATAAACCTTACAAACATTTTCGTTAATTAGAATAATTTTAAACATTTGGGGAATAACAACAATTTCTCAATACTTCAAGGGACAATGATAATTTTCTTAAACCTTGAGGTGGTTAATGTAATTTACCCAATAAATTAATATGTATTCGATGGTGGTATAGCAACTCCTGCAAGCGGCACCTCCAAGCCAAGTAAGAAATAAGCCTTAGCTCTCAGTAGTGGGGTTTTGAGACTTTCTCTCACTAGAAGTTTTCTCTCCCGAAAACCTCTAGCGCCTCACCTCTCGGCTCTACTGTTCACCGACTTCTGCTTGAATCTTCGTTGATTTCTCGGCCGGCCAGTGATCCCTCGTCACTCTTTGAGGATTTCTGGGCAAGCTTCGTGGAGTTTTCGGCTTCTGGGCGAGATCTACAGCGTCCGCGCGCTTCGGGAATTTCAAATTTTCAAAATTTCAAAATCCAGATAGCCGCCCAAAGACCCACAGATCGGAACAATCGTGCTTGGCATTGGGTGTTGGGGGAAGGCCCAGTGGGTCATGGCCTCTGCGCCGGCGACTAGGTGAAGCCCTAGTTGCGCCGCCGTCGCTGATTTCAAATTTGAAATTCCCAAGGGTTTCTGGTTCATCCCTTTCCCGCCCACGGGGAGGCTTAGGGTTAGCTATTATCGGTCTGGGCATTTCAAATTAGGCATCAACGAGTTTATTCCGTGCCTCCGTCGCCGTCGGTGGCATCTCTTCAGTGCTGGTATTTCTGCTAAAATATCCAAAGTTCCCCGACAAGTAAGCTGGACGTAATTGCAACCTGATACGCACTCAGGGAACTTGGGGTTTTTCGCGTTTTTTTCAGTTATAGAAAAATTGATCTTCTGTCTTGCTTAAGCATTGCTGGCTGCAGGAGGCTCAAGATTTCTCGGGATTCATGCAAATATTGGCCACTTCTAAACAAGTTTGTCTATTCTCTTGCACTAATTTGGGCAACAAGTTAAAGCCCCTGTTTGTTGTGTCTGTTTTTGCGTTTAACTTGTGTGGGTTACCGATGTTAATGCCTTGTTTTAGTTAATTTGGCATAGTTGGTTATAAGTTGTTGCAAATCCGTGGCTGTGCTTGATTGCAAAAACAGTGCAAATTGTACAAACTGAGACCCCTTTGAATTTCTTCTTGGAGCTGAAGTTGGGATTTCTGGCCTTCGAATATTTGGGTCAATCGGTTTCTACTGATTCCTATTTGTTTGGGCTGGTTTTCTTCTGGCTGATATCTACTTGGTTATTCTTGGGGATTTTGGTTTTGGAAGTTGGCTCTTTGTTTTTGTGTTTGGCATTGTGGGATATAAATTGTGGTGAATCTGTGGCTGAGCTCTATTGCAGAAACTGGGCAAATTGTACAAACTGAGGCCCCTTTAGAATTTTCTATTTTGGAGATGGTATTGGGATTTCTAGCCTTTGAATATTTGGGTTGATCGGTTTTTGCTGATTCCTGCTTGTTTGGGCTGGTTTTCTTCTGGAGAGCTCTGCTTTGGTTATTCTTTTGAGATTTTGGTTTTGGAAGTTGGCTGTCTGTTTGTGTGATTTAGTTCTGACTTCGGAGATTTTGGGTTTGTGAAAGTCCTCTGCTTGGTGCTTGGATTTTGGTTGGATTCATTTCAGGTTACATTTTGTTGGGCTGTCACAGTATGGCTGAAGCTGTGGACCCTCGGCCCCCTGATCCTCCGGATAAAAGTTTGGCAAATGGTGACAAGCCATGTGTCAATCTATTCAAAGACAATAGAAAGTTCACGGAGGACCTAAAACTGGATTTCTTTTCCCCGAGTTCCCAGAACTCAGTCCAACTGGAGAAAGAGGATATTAAAGATGTGAACAAAGTATGGAGTACCTCCCTTCTGGGCTGTTTTTCGGGCAGATTTCCAGGAATGAAAGCTGTTAATGACTTGCGCCAGTCGTGGAAGGTGGAATGCAAGATTAAGCCTTGTCATAATGGTTGGACTATGTTTAAGTTCAATTCAGAAGAGGAGAAACAGAAGGTGTTAGCAGGTGGGCCTTATACCATCTACGGGAGAAGGCTACATCTGCAAGATGTGCCAAAGGGCTTTCGGTTTGAAGCCCACACATTCTCGAAGCTCCCAATTTGGGTTCAGATGCCAAACTTGCCAATAGAGTGCTAGACCTCGAGAACATTGGGAAAAATTGGCTCATTAATTGGTAAGCCAATCTGTGCGGATAAATTGACCCTTGAGGGTGAGAGAACAGCATTTGCAAGGATCATGGTCGAGTTGGATGTGGCCACCAAACCCCCTAACTCCATTCATGTAAACATGCCAGATGGGGAGGGGGAGTCCTTTGATCAGGAAATCCGCTATGAGGAGTTGCCAAAATTTTGTGTCAAGTGTCGCAGATTTGGGCACTATGTGGAGCATTGCAATCCCAAGGCTGTTCAGCCTAAAAAACAGCAAGTGGTGAAGCCACAGCTGATTGAGAAAAGCAAATGGACACCAAAGCCCCAACAACTTGATGTGCTGGCCTCAGAGAAGTGTGCAACTGAGGTAGTGGATACTCCCCAACAGCAAAAATTGGTCATGCCTGAACCAACCAGTCTTAAAGAAGATAAAGGCAAAGGCAAGATTGAAAATCAGGAAGACCAGAAAGGTGCTTGTGATGCGGAGGTTCTGAATCATATTATTTCAGCCTTACCACAGGAGAAGGATCTTCTGATATCGGAAATGGAATTGGAGCAAGTAGCGGTGGTAATGGATGATATATTCCCTAAACTACCCCAAAAGGGCACAAAGAGAGTTGAACAGCTGAAACCTGGCAAAGCTAAACCCAGGAGCTCCTTGGTAAAGTTGGGACCAGCTGTTGGGGGAAGTAAGAAATTCTTGACGGCAACAAAGCCACCTGTGCACCCTGTGGCTTCGTCCTGGGCATCTTCTACCTCGTCCAGCCAAAGTATTAAAGGAGGAGGTAAGGGTCGGAAAGAGGCAATCAATGGGCCAATCAAGCAAACACTTGAATCTGTGGCACAACGGGAGTTGCTTGATGATGTTCAAGAAGATGATCACTCGGTTTCCTCGGAAGATATAGGCGAGGAACAAAGGAAGACTAAGAAAAAAAGCCAAAGCCGTAGCCGTAGCAGTAGCAGGAGTAGAGGAAGGAAGCAAAAAAGTCACCATGGATGTGAGGCGGCCTCGTCTGCCTCATCTTCCTCCACATGACGATCGGTTTTTGGAATATAAGGGGGCTTAATCAAGCCCTCAAGAAAAAGGAGCTGTCAGATCTTATCAAAAAGAATAAAGTCTCCCTTTTTGCTGCTTTGGAGACTAAGCTTAAGGAAGATAGACTCCGGCTTTTTGTTGAGAATTACCTGCCTGGGTGGAGTTTCACCAGCAACTTCAATGCTATATGTGGGGGTCGTATTGCAGTTTTTTGGGACCCGAGAATGGTGAATTGTTCAGTCATTGATATATCTGAGCAGGCTATACATTGCCAAGTTTTTTGTAACTCCACGAAGTTAAACTTCTTTTGTACGTTCATTTTTGGCTTGTACAGTGTTGTGGAACGAAGAGATTTGTGGAACAAACTTGTCTCTTTGGGAAGCAACTTGACTCTCCCTTGGATCCTTCTGGGGGACTTTAATTGTGTAAGGTTTGCAGCTGAGAAAAAGGGTGGCTTGCCACCTACAGAATACCAAATGCAGGATCTCCAAGATGTTTGCCGCTCCTTGGGCCTTGAGGATGCAAACTCTGTTGGGAATTTATACACTTGGTCGTGTAGGGATGTTTTTGAAAAGCTGGATAGGGTCCTTGTAAACCAAGCATGGTTAGACCAGGGATTGCATTGGCTCGCTGATTTCATGAAATCGGGGCCCCTCTCGGATCATTCTCCGTCGGTGGTTTCCATCCTCCAGCAAGACATTCGGGGAAATAAGCCTTTCAAGTTTTATTATATGTGGCAGCAACATGCTGATTTCAAGAATGTCTTAGAGGCATCGTGGCAGTATTACTTTGTTGGCACCAAACAGTTTGTTCTTTGCAAATTGTTACAGGCGGTGAAACAGCCAATGAGGGCACTTGATAGGCAACACTTCAGCCATATTTCTGAAAGGGCCAAACAAGCTGTTGCTGACCTTGACAATGCCCAAGAATCTCTTGTTCGGGCTCAGGGGAATGATAGGAATGATGTGCTGATTCAGAGGGTGGCTGATCTGCGGAAAAAAGGCTGCTTTTCTTATGGAAGCTGAAAGGTTATTCTTTGCCAAGAAAGCAAAGGCAACTCATTTCAAGCTATCAGACAGAAACAATAAATATTTTCATGGCTTGGTGAAAAAGAGAAATGCACAGAACCTCATTGTGTCCATTGAGAAAGAGGATGGCACACACACAACTTCTCCTTCTGAACTTGGCCTGGAGTTTGTGAAATATTTTGAATTCTTGTTGGGGCACTCCTTGCCGGTTGCTGAGATTGACAATTCTATTATTGCAGAGGGCTCATCCTTAGGATCTAAGGATATTGAGTATATGTGTGCACCTATTCAGCTTGAGGAAATTAAGTCTGCCCTTTTCTCAATTTGTGATGATAAAGCTCCCGGCCCCGATGGCTTCCCGGCTGGTTTCTTTAAGAAAAATTGGGATATTGTGGGTGGAGATGTTCAGGAGGCTATGTTGGAATTCTTTCGGAGTGGCAGACTCTTAAAGCAGATTAATCACACACTTATTGCCTTGATACCAAAGAAGTCCAATGCTCCGAGACCTTGTGACTTCAGGCCGATATCATGTTGCAACATTGTGTACAAAATCATCACAAAGGTGATTGCGAACCGTCTCAAGTTGGTCTTGCCGAAGCTAATTGACAATGCGCAATCAGCCTTTATTGGAGATAGAAACATGTCGGATAATTTTTTCTTGGCTGAGGAAATCATGAGGGGCTATGCCAGAAAACGCATCTCACCGAGATGCATGATGAAAGTGGATATACGGAAAGCATTCAACACGGTAGAATGGCCTTTTCTTCTAAGGCTTCTCTCGGCTCTTGGCTTTCCTGACCGCTTTGTTGGCTGGATTTCAGAGTGCATTACGACTCCCTCATTCTCAGTATCAGTTAATGGAAACTTGTGTGGGTTCTTTAAGGGCAGAAGAGGCATTCGGCAGGGTGATCCAATTTCTCCATATCTGTTCACAATTGCTATGGACTACCTGTCAAGGTTATTGAAGAAGCACACAAGAGAAGGCTTTAATTTCCATTCGAAATGTGAGATGCAAAGAATCAGCCACTTATCTTTTGTGGATGATTTGTTACTCTTTTCTCGGGGTGACGAGGGATCTCTAAGCATTCTCAAGCATTGCCTTGATATATTCAAAGGGGTCTCGGGCTTGTCCATCAATCCGGAAAAATCTGAGTTCTACACGGCAGGTATGGTTGTCTATGAACTTGACAATTGCATGAGTGTTGTAAATTTTCCTCTAGCCAGTTTGCCTGTTAGATATTTGGGTCTTCCCCTTGCTGCCAAGAAGCTTAACATTGTGCACTATGATTCTCTTATTGACAAGATTTCGAATCATTTCAATGCCTGGCGTGCAATGACTTTGTTATACGCAGGTAGGCTAGAATTGATCAAATTGGTCATACAAGGAGTTGAGTGCTTTTGGCTACAAAACTTGCCCCTCCCCTCCACGGTCTTGGATAGGATAAACGGCCTTTGCTGTAAATTCTTTTGGGAGGGTAGATCATTGGTTGCATGGCTTTCAATGTGTTTTCCATATGAAGAGGGTGGGCTAGGTTTGCGCCATTTGGCTACTTGGAACAAAGCCTTGCTCTTTGGGCATCTTTGGGACATTCACCTCAAAAGGGACAGCCTTTGGATTAAGTGGGTTAACCATTTCTATCTTAAAGGAACCTCTATTTGGGATTGGACACCACATGTTAGGGATTCCCCCATGTTCAAAAATTTGGCATGCATTAGAGACTTAATTGTTGGCAAAATGGGGGGCAAGCATGCTTGCATTAACCTCCTTTCTCAGTGGCATGCATCAGGGAAACCATTGACAAAAATGATTTATGATCTTTTAAGGCCAAAGGGTAACACTCCATTTTGGGCTAGGCATATATGGAAGCATTTCATCCCACCCAAGTGTTCAATGAATCTTTGGTTATGTTTCAGGAACTGATTGTCCACAAGGTCTACCTTGACCTTTCTTGCTATTGATCATACTTGGCCCTTTTGTAATTTGGAGGTTGAGAATGTGGATCATTTGTTTTTTGCCTGCGTGCACACTAACTCTGTTTGGTATAGGATTTGGCAGTGGCTTAGTATCCCCAGATCTATGTCCACAATCCGGAGCACAATCAAATGGATTAGGGAACTGAAAAGAGACACCAAAATGTATAGAGCTTTAACAATTGCTTTTGCCCTAACGGTGTATCACTTGTGGATTTGCAGGAATGCACTCATTTTTGATTCGGTGCATACCTTTGTTGACTCATTGGTATCCATCATCAAAACTAACACTTGTAGGCTGATGTTCGATCTCTACCCTCCGGGCAGTGGACCCAACAACGCAGTCACTGGCGGTTAAGCAGTGACCTAGCCCGATTATTCCGGTGATCGGTAAAGGCTACTCAATTCTGTCATTGGCTGCCCCTTGGCCAATAAGGGGACAGGTGGTACAGACCACTACGTTTGGGCCTGCGGTTAAATGGCTTCCTAGCCCAATCCACCGGTGTCGGTAAAGGCATCCCAATCCCGGTCATAGCTGCCCCTTGGCTTATAAGGGGAAAGGTGGTACAGACCACTACGTTTGAGCCTGCGGTTAAATGGCTTCCTAGCCCGATCCACCGGTGTCGGTAAAGGAATTTCAATCCCGGTCACAGCTGCCCCTTGGCTTATAAGGAGAAGGGTGGTACAGACCACTGGGGGTTTTATGGTCACTGGTGCCGTTATTTCAGCAAACCCTTCCAAGAGATCTCACATTCACTTGCAGCCTGCCAAAGCTTTGTGCTAAGAGTGGGCCAGCAGCTGCCTAAGAATGGTGCATCAGATTCATGGTAGCACTTCTACACAACAGCTTGCAAGCATTTATGTGGCAAAGATTGCTTACAAACATGTGTGGGTGTGTGTATATATAGTGGCAGTATATAATGCATTATTCATATGGGGTATGCCCCATTTCTTCTGTAAAAGCATGTGATTTAACATTGGCGCATTTTCAGCGGCAAAGGTGCAACATTGGCGCTAACATTGGTGCATCTAAGCCTGTGATTCATCATTGCTGCATTTTGAGCGGTGAAGGTGCTACTTTGGCGCAACATTGGCACATCTAAGCCATCATACAGTTCAGCATTGGTGCATTTTGAGCGGCGAAGGTGCAACATTGGCGCTTCTAAGCCATCATCCAGGAGCAACCTGGCCCTGCCGTGCTTGCTGGGCTGACTGCTATTCTGTGACAGTGTGTAATATAGCTAGTGGCAAGCTAGGTTGCATGCTGAATGTCCATCACGTAGTCTAAGTAGTGGCAACTTAGATCACGATTTGTAACATGGGGAATGCCCCATTTTGTTGTATTATTGATCTGTTACACTCCACGAGTGTAATTTGACTCTCACCTGCTTTTTAGCCGAGATATTTTTCGAGGAATAAAATCATTTACCTTTCCTCAAAAAAAAAAGAAATAAGCCTTCATATTTGGTGTTTTGTATTTGTTACACGTTGCGTTGCATTGTATAGCATTATTATTCTTGTCCCATCACGGCGCCGCCGGCCGCCCAGCCACCCCAACAGCTAGATTCCAGAAACTACATGAGCTACCTGATTTCCAATGCATCAGAAAACATACACTCTTTTTATAAACTGTATAAACTACTGCATACCGCCTCATCCTTGTATCATAATTTGAATCTCAATCATTAAGTAGGGTTGGGTTGGGTCGACTGGAAGCGCCTGATCATCATGAAATGAAGATGAGGCTGAGATTTCTTCTGTTATGATATACTTAGATACTATGCCACCGAACAGCTATGGCGGCAGTGTACATAAGTTAATCTGGGTTCCAGGTGGATCTTTGGAGGTATCAAATGGATTCTTCCAGTGACACGTTACCTGAAGAAACCCAAAGGCGGTGCTTCGCTCTGCCCTTTGGCCTTTGGAAGCATTCAGAAGTTAAAGTAAATAGAGATATTTATATAGAGATGGAGAGACCTGTTTTTCTTTTTTTTTTTTTTAAAGAAAAAATAGTCCAAATATTTTACATAGAGAGCTTTTCAAAAAGATATATTTATATTTAATTTATAAAGAGGTTTTTATTATTATTTTCGGGTTAGCAAACAATATTTTGATGATCGCAAAATGTCGGATTTCATAAAACTGATATTAAAAAGAGTATGAGAAAAGAGAAATAGTAATGTGATCCATTGTAATTCATTCATACATATACTATTTCTCCACCAATTCCATTCTTCTTTCCTCTTTATTTTTTAATTAATGTACAAGTCCAATATATCAATACAAAATATGGGCAAGTCGAAATACAAGGTTCCAAGAGTTATGGGTAAATGAATCTACTACATTTTGCAAAACTATAATTCCTCTTAAATTTTTAAAAATTTGTGCCCGCCCTCTTAATGATGTATTAGCATAACAATCAATCCTCTAGTTTGATCTCATCGGTAAAAAAAAAATAAATAAATAAAATTAAAAATAAAATAATAATAACACAAACACCAAAAACATTTGTCAATTTAGGAAATAAAACATTCATGGGTAATAGTAGTTTCCCAAGAAACTAGGGAGTAAACAGTAATTTTGCAAAGTCTCGAGAAAGTAAATGTAATTTCTAAAAAACCCCTACAAAATCTGTTAAAATTACCAAATGTACTATATACTCAGAAAATTACTAAGCGATCTCATTATTTGACCTTAAAGTTACAATTACTACAACATTCAATGTACCGTATTGCTACGAACTTCTAACTTTATTTGTTAATTTGTTAAAACCATGAAATTCATTGATAGCTGATTCAGAACTACAAAGTTCGTTTTAATAATTTTACAAATTACAATAACCATTTAATAACTCAAACATATCGTTCTATTGGTCATTTAAGCTGAAATATTTTCTCTATTTTGTCTTTTAACTGAAAATTGTTTTTCTTGGTCCTTTAAATTGAAAATTTGTTTTAAAATGGTCTCGGAATTCAAATTTCGAGAATAATTAAGCTATTTCCGGCTAACATATAAGATTAAAACATATTAATACGGACAAAAATAAGAAAATAAATGTGAAATCATTTTACTCTCCCTTAATTTAACTTGAAACAACTCATGTATTAGTCGAAAATAGCTCAAATATTATCAAAATTTAAATTTGAGACTAGTTTGAAACAAAATTTTAAATTAAAAGACCAAATAAACAATTTCGGCTTAAAGATTAAATAGAGACAATATTAACTACTTAAAAGATAAATAAAGTGATTTAACCATTAAGAAAAATGTCAACATCAACTTGATACCATATTTGTTTCCAATTTTCCATACAAAGCATGGTTAATTTAAAAGGCTATTAAAATTAGAAAACTAAAAATATATATTATCATTTTGGGTCAAACTCTATTCAAACATCTGGAATTTCCGCCCTTTGACTGAGCTGCCTTCTGCTGCTGCGTTACAAAAGCTTTATAGGCAACAACCCCAACAAGAAGAGGGAGGCAAAGGCAAGGCAACCCTTGGTATATACATATGGACGTGTTGGGCTAATTGGTAATTGCAGCGCGTAAGCCATGCAGAAGCCACGCATTCTACAAACCAATCCCACTCACTCCTTTCATGGCACTGGCTCCACCTTCCATCTGGTCCCTCCCCCCTAATTTTTCACGTCTCCAGTTCTCACCCTGTATAAATACCCCCTTGACTGCGTCACAAAAATTCATTACTCAACAAAAAACAAATTTTCATCCTTAATGTTGCTATCCAAATCAAGCTCGATGAGAGCCCAAGTGGAGAACAAGTTCCGGGATTTCTTCGAGAAATGGATGTCTCAGCTTGAAGATTTCCTTCATCTTCTCCGGCAGAAGCCCGACTGTTTCAACGACGGCGACTTCAATGCTCTGGTGAATAAGCTCACCCAGCACCACAAGGATTACTACACCGCCAACGCTTCCGCATTTTTCAACCCGGTCTGGCTCAGCCCGCTCGAGAATGCGTACTCATGGTTGACCGGGTGGAAGCCGTCCACGGTGTTCCGTATCATAGATTCGATGACCAAGGCTAGTTCTCTCTCCACCTCCTCCTCCACTGCTGATGCCGCCGGTTTCACCCAGCAGCAGCTGCAGAGTATTGAGTGACTGAGGGCGCGGATCAGGGTGGAGGAGGACAAGGTGGAGAGGGAGATGGAGCGGCAGCAGGTGTCCATGGCGGACCGGAATATCGTGGAGCTAACGAGGCTGGTGAGCGCTATCAAGAACGGGGAGCGCGCCAAGTCGCCGCAGGTCGACACGATGGTGGATGCGCCGATGAAGGCGCTGCTGACGGGGCTGGAGAAGGTGGTGAAGATGGCGGATTGCGTCCGGCTAAAGACGCTGAAAGGAATCCTGGATGTGTTGAGCTCGGTTCAGAGTGTGGACTTCTTGGCCGCTTTGGCAATGCTTCTGATTGAGATGCGTAAACTCGGGAAGAGAAGGGAGAGTCTTTATAGTTGTTGGATATATTGTATAGTTAAGTGTATTTTGGGCCTCGTAGGTTATTTTGGGCCTCGTAAGTTTGGTATGTTAGCTATATATAAACTCTTTGTACAAGTTCATAATGAATACAGAAAAATATTTCTCATCATGGTATCAGAGCCACGAAATAAAAAACCCTAGCCTCCACTTTTGATTTTTTTGAGCGCTCCCCCCCCCCCCCCCCCCCCCCCCCCGGATCTCCTTCACCATGGCTGATGAAAGATCGAAGACCACGACCCCCGGCGCCGACCAGCAGACGCCGGCTCCGGCGAACCCCCCGAACCCGAAGATCGGGATTGATGACCCTGATGCAGAGATTATTTATCGGCGAATTGACCCCTCTTCTCCGTATTATCTTGGGTCCAATGATAATCCGGAGAACATGATTAGTACCATGAAACTTAATGGTGTGAATTACGAACAATGGGCTCGTTCTATGCCCTTATCGTTGCGAGGAAAGCGAAAGTATGGTTTTGTGGATGGTAGTATTCACAAACCTGTGAATCCGATGTATCTGAATGATTGGGATGCGGTGCAATCTACACTCGTGCAATGGATCATGAACACCATTGACGAGTCTCAAAAGAACACGATTCCTTATTTTGAAGAGGCGAAACCGTTGTGTGATTTATTGCAGAGGCGGTTTACTGTTAGTGGTGGGCAACGATAACAAGAGTTGAAATTTGAGATGGCCAATTGCAAACAGACTGCCACCATGTCTGTTGCTACATACTTTGAGAAATTAGAAAAAGTATGGGATGAACTCGACAAATGCAATCCAGTGCCTGCTTATATTTGTGAAATGAGTGAAGAGTTTCAGAAGAAAAAGGATGAGGCGAAGTTTCATGACTTTTTGTTTGGCATCAATCAAGAGCGATTTGGGAGCCTTCGTTCTCAACTTTTGGCGCAAAATTCACTACCCACTTTGGATTGGGCGTTTAAGGCAATGAATCAAGAGGAGCAACTGCAGACCCGGAACAGTTCTATCAAATCTGACCAGGCGGATGTGATGACTTTTGCCGTGAAAGCCCCACATAAAGGTACTTCTGAGTATAAATCGAGATTTTTTCCTAATGTCACTTGCACTTACTGTAGTAGGATTGGGCATGAGGAATCTACCTGCTTTGGGAAGAATGGATATCAGGAATGGTGGGGAGAACGGCCTCAATTCCATGGGAAGGCCAACCCTGATCGCGGAGCTGGCAGTGGGAAAGGAGGCGGACCGGCAGCAGGTGCAGCGGCGCGACCTCGCGCTGTTGAGGCGCGGGCAGCAGTCTTTCCGACGACCAGTGGAGGTGCCGCGGTGGGCAGTGGTGATTCGGCGCCTGTTTCGGGTATTCCGGGTGTGAGTTATGAGCAATTGCAATAGCTGCTTTCTCTTTTGGGTAATAAGAGCACCGATGATCGATTGAGTGGTGAGTTTCTGTCCAGTTTATGGCTTATAGATACGGGTGCTTCGAATCATGTCACGAGTAACTTGTCTTTGTTATCCAATTTACATGATATGCCTTCTTGCACTGTTGGACTTCCTGATGGAAGTAAGGTTGTTTCTGTGAAAAGTGGAACGGTCAGATTGTCTAGTCACTTGACCTTGAACAATGTTTATTATGTACCTCATTTATTGTGCAACCTTATTTCTGTTTCGCATCTGGCTGATGATACTGACTGTGTGGTACACTATGTTAAATCTGGCTGTGTTATTCAAGATCGATGTTCGAGGATGCTGATTGGAATCGGTGAAAGGCGGGGGGGACTTTACTACATCAGGGGTGGCTTTGGTGTTCAGGTAAATCGAGTTGTTGATCAGCAGGATCCGGTTGTTTGGCATCAAAGATTGGGGTATCCCTCATCTAAGATCGTGAAGAACCTACCATTTGAGTTTATTTCTAGTGATGGTTTGAATAAGTCCTATGATGTGCGTTGCCAGGCTAAACAGAGTCGTGAATTATTTTTATTGAGTGACAATAAAGCATGTTTTCCTTTTGAATTGATACATTGTGATTTGTGGGGTCCCTATTATACTTTATCTTCGTGTGGTGCTCGTTTCTTTATCACTATAGTTGATGATTTTACTCGAGGAGTTTGGATTTACTTGATGCGTGATAAAAATGAGGTGTTTGAATTGTTTACCCTTTTTTTAGCTTTAGTAGAACGTCAATTTAATGCTAAAGTTAAAACGGTGTGGAGTGATAATGGGACTGAATTCTTTTGTCTTAGGAATTTTTTGGCTGATCGGGGTATTATTTTTCCAGCCTCTTGTGTGGGCACCCCCCAACAGAATGGTAGAGTTGAACGGAAACATAGGCACATATTAGATGTAGCTCGGGCTTTAAAATTTTAGGCTAATCTTCCTGTGCAGTTTTGGGGTGAATGTGTTTTAACTGCTGGCTATCTGATAAATCGGACTCCCTCAAAATTGTTGAATTATAAGTCCCCGTATGAATGTCTGTTTGGTGTGAAACCTCTTATGTCTGAGCTATGTGTTTTCGGTTCTTTGTGCTATGCCCATAACTTGAAAGCCAAATTTGATAAGTTTGCTAGTAGAAGTCGTCGGTGTATTTTTGTGGGATATCCGTTTGGGAAAAAGGGGTGAAAGTTGTATGATTTGGAGACCCGTGAATATTTTGTCTCTCGTGATGTTAAATTTGTTGAATCTGTGTTTCCTTTCTCCGATCATCCTTCTGCTACTTTGGTTGAGGAACATATTGTTGCACTGGACTTGGTTGACATTGTACAGGATGAGTTTGAGGAAGATGGGGACCTACTGGAGGTGCCTCCCCCTTCGGCTTCGCCTAGCACCACCGTGGCGCCACCCGATGTGCTGGGTCCAGCGGCGGCAGGGGGAGATCCCGAGGCTGTTCTACAGCCCTCTGTCACTGCCGAGGGCAGCCAGCAGCCGCAGTCCGTGGTGGATGGGGCTGAGGTGCAAAGCGAAGGGGATCCGGTTGTGCATTTGGGTAGAGGTATGCGTACTCGGGTTCCTTCTGTTCGTCTTCGAGATTTTGTGATTAATACAGTTGTTGGTTTCAATTCCACACCCCCGCTTTATCGAGTTCTAAGCATTCCTCCGGTCATGGTAATCTCTACCCTTTGTCTAATTATTTGGATAGTAGTTGTTTTTCGGTGGACCATCGTACCTTTCTTGCAGCTGTTACTATAGGAGTTGAGCCTAAGTCTTTCAAGGATGCCATGAAAGATGCAGGCTGGCGTGAGGCTATGCAGACTGAAATCCAAGCTCTGGAAAAGAATGAGACTTGGACATTGGAGAAATTACTAGCTGGCAAGAAAGCATTGGGGAGTAGGTGGATCTATAAGATCAAGTATCGTTCAGATGGGCAGGTTGAGAGGCTCCATGCACGGTTGGTTGTGTTTGGCAATCACCAAGTGGAAGGCATTGATTACACTGATACGTTTGCACCAGTGGCGAAGATGGTGACTGTCAGGACTTTTCTAGCAGTTGCAGCAGCAAAGGATTGGGAACTACACCAGATGAATGTTCACAATGCCTTTCTGCATGGAGATCTGACGGAGGAGGTGTACATGCGGGTTCCTCTTGGTTTCGGCAAAGGGAGAGATGGCCAAGTGTGTAGGCTTCGCAAATCATTGTATGGGTTGAAGCAGGCCCTCAGATGTTGGTTTGCAAAGTTGAAAGCAGCATTGCGGAGGTATGGGTTTGTTCAGTCTTACTCGGATTACTCATTGTTTATTTTTTCGAAGCAGGGGATTAGGATGAATGTTTTGGTGTATGTGGATGATTTGATTATTTCGGGGAACAATTCCAAGGAACTTGCAGAGTTCAAGAAATATTTGAGTGCCTGTTTTCACATGAAGAATCTGGGGAAGCTCAAATATTTTTTGGACATAGAGGTGGCGAGGAGTGCAGAGGGTATTTTCTTGTGTCAGCGAAAATACACTCCGGACATTATATCTGAGACAAGATTGCTGGGAGCGAAGCCCGTGTCGTTTCCGATGGAGCAGAATCAGAAACTTGCAGCTTCGACGAGTCTGGACCTGGCCGATAGGGAGAAGTATCGGCGGCTCGTGGGTAGGCTTATCTATCTGGCTTTCACTAGGCCAGACTTGTGTTTTTTCGTGCACATTTTGTCTCAGTTTTTGCAGGCACCAAAGGAGGATCATTGGGCAGCAGCCTTGAGAGTAGTACGTTACTTGAAGGGGAGCCCGGGACAGGGTGTTCTACTTCAAAGAGACTATAATCTGAAGCTGACAGGGTGGTGTGATTCAGATTGGGCTGCTTGTCCCAAAACACGGAGATCAGTTACTGGATGGATGATATTTCTTGGTGCTTCACCTGTCTCTTGGAAGACCAAGAAACAGGCTACAGTTTCACTTTACTCTAGAGAGGCAGAATATCGGGCTATGGCGAAAGTGACTTGTGAGTTGAAGTGGCTTAAGGGACTTCTCCAGAGTCTTGGGATTTGCACGGAGGGGCCAATGCAGGTATTTTGCGATAGTCAGTCAGCACTGCATTTGGCTCAGAAACCTGTTTTTCATGAACGGTCAAAACATATTGAAGTGGATTGTCACTTCTTGAGGGATGCCATAGTGGAGGGGACCATTGCTACATCACACGTTCCCACGAATTCTCAGTTGGCAGACATCTTTACCAAACCGTTAGGGCGACAGCAGTTTGAGTTTTTGCTAGCCAAGTTGGGCATACATAATTTGCATGCGCCAACTTGAGGAGTGGTGTTGGATATATTGTATAGTTAAGTGTATTTTGGGCCTCGTAGGTTTGGTATGTTAGCTGTATATAAACTCTTTGTACAAGTTCATAATGAATACAGAAAAATATTTCTCATCAATAGTATAACTGGGACGGATCAGAAGAATTACAGGCAATAATAGTTAATATAATATAATTTCGAATTTAGAATTCAGAACTTAGAACCTGGAAGCAGCTAGCGTTTATAGCTAGTAAGTTTATAGCGAGTGGCTAAGCTTTTGTTTTGGGATTGTATGTAAATTAATGTAGTTGGTTTGTGATATTAATGTATGGAATTCGGAGTTTTTCGCTCTTTAAATTTGTAGTGATTGTGAAAGTATCATGGACTAATTGAACTGGAATGAAAGACTTGCATGTGTGTGTTATAAGTCCTTAAACTTTGTTACAATTGTAAGGAAATTTAAGCAAAGATTGAGAGAGAAAAGTTTATCGGATCTTTGTCCGTCCAAATTATAGTTTATTCTTTTATAATAGAGAACTGGAGCACCTTAATCTTCCTTAAGGAAATTTAAGCAAAGATTGAGAGAAAAGTTTATGAGATCTGTCTGTCCAAAGTATAGTTTATTCTTTATTAGGACCACCTTAAACTTCCTTACAAGGTGTAAGGAATGTAAGTAAAGATTGAGATAAAAGTCTATGAGATTTTTGCCTGTTTAAATTATAGTTCATTCTTTTGTAATAAAGAAGTGGACCACCTTAAACTTTGTTACAAGGTCTAAGGAAATTTAAGCAAAGATTCAGAGAAAAGTCTATGAGATTTTTGTCGATCTGTCCAAATTATAGTTTGTTCTTTTATAATAGAGAAGTGAACCACATGATATGATATGTATGTTTCACATTCTATTCTGAAACGATAGACAAGAAAGACATAGTATCAAACAAAAGATTTAATATATAGGTCTTATATTTTATTGTTAAATGACAAATAAGTAAGATATATATATTGATCAGATAGAAGATTTGATAAATTATATTGTGAAATGACTGACAAGAAATACATAGTTTGGATAAGGAAGACATATTTGGAAAGATAGAAGATTCGATCTCTAATAAATTCTATTATAAAATGACGAACAAGAAATAGATAGTCTGAAATTTGGGCAGACAAGAGTTTGAATTGTATTTTCAGCATTGTTTTAGAAGTGTGTTGTGGCCAAAACATATTATATGTATATTGATATGACATGTTTAAAAATCATGATCTAGCTAATTCGAAATGTGGACCCCTCGTATCTATAACAGTAATCGTTTTAGTTTCTTACATTTCAGCGGCGGAACCAAGGAGGGGCGTGCCAGCCGGTGCCAATGCCCCGCCTTCCTCCCGGAGCTAAGGATAGTACTACTACTACCCATTTGCTCCACCCTTGTCCACCGCCACTGCAAATTTTCAGCTCTGCAGCTGTTGAAGGCTGAGGAAGAAGACCCGCATGCAGCTTTTTTTGTTTTTCCTTTTCTTTTCTTTACCGTTTAAGTGGAACGTTCACTTAAGAAAAAAAAACCACAAAAAGATAAGAAAAAGAAAGACCCATTGTGGGTCAAGCCCAAACCCACTAACCCAATTACCCAACATTCCACCCAATTCACAAATATAAGAAACAAAATCCTCCCAAGTCCTAACAAATCCAAATTTCATTTCTTGAAAATTTTCTCCCAACTCCAGCAGCAACCACTTAAGTGACAAAAAAGAAAGAAGAAGAAATACCCATTTCAGTGTGGGTCAAGTTCAAACCCACTAACCCAGCTACCCAATTACACAACATTCCACCCAATTCACAAATACAAAAAAAAAAAAAAAAAAAATCCCACACCAGCTCCCCCTTCCCCCCCCTCCCCGACCCAACCCCACCCCACCCCACCCAAACAACAAATCCAAATTTCAATTCTTGTAAATTTTCACCCTACTTGCCCTTGTTCTTTAAGTTTTGGTTTTGGTTTTATTTTTGATTTCAACAGTAGATTTAATATATTATAATCAATTTTTATCACTTCCAATATAACATTTTACTATTCAACTATACTATTTTACATTTTCAATATACTTTTTACATTATAAAACTATTTTTTCAAAACCAAAACTCAAACCTTCCTAAAAGAACAGGCCCGCAATAAACCTCTCCCTCTCCGGCTCTCCCTCCCTTACATGAGTGAACATAGAACACAATTATCTCGTTTTATTAGCGTGTCCAGTACTAATTGTTGAAGTAAATAAATAGTTGTTTTATTAATATATATTTTTTTAGTTAAGGTTTTCTTTTAGGAGATATATCAATATGGTTATTTTGATTCTTCAATAGTCTGTATCTTATATAATGATATCGGAAAAAAAATTTGCCACTTAAGTCGGCCCTTCTCATATTTTATCCTGCGTTCACTGCTGCTTGATTTAGAAAAAAAAAAAATGGTATTACTCTCTTCTTTCTATTTAGAAGACATTATTTTATAATATTGTTCAATATTACAATTATACTCTTCTAATAGAATAGAAGAAGTATTAATTTGGAACACCAAAATCAACTCTCACATTTCCAGGTTTTTTTAGTCCTTAGAATCTACAAAAGTGGAGAAATTATTGAGCGCAACAGATGTATACACCTCAGCACGATGAGGTGGTACAACAGTCCAATATTTATTTGACACGTCATCAAAATTTAGTCATGTATAAAATTTATATTATTCCTTTCTAATTATTCCTTAAATAAAAATTTATATAATTCACTTTCTAATTATTCCTTGATTATAGGGATTCCATTAAATCCCTACTTCTCAACTGTCATCCCCATCAATTGTTCTTGCCATGTTCCATGGCTTCAATACCCACAAATTATTCAATCTGCTTATCATTCAGTCCGGAAACCTTCTCCAATTCTTCATCCACCTGCACACTTATCCAGATAATATCTGCATTTTTGGACTCAGAGGTTGCAAATAGCACTCAAAATAAGAGTTGTGTGCCCATCCCCATCTTAGTGTTCATAAATTAATCTTTTAACATGATGTCGATCTTAAGGTTTTTTGGATTAACTTGTTGGCTGGTAGTTGCTATTGAATTACAACATGAAACTTTGATTTATATCAAAATGATTTACTTTAATTTTTTAGTCTTGTTAGAATTTGATTCTTATACTGAAACTATGGTTTAACATAATGAATGAATACTTTTCAATTCGACTTTTGTCATTATCGACTAACATAGTTGTTTAAAATATATATATATATATATATATATAATTTCTATACATTTTAAATGATCATATATTATTGTTTTTTCTTATTTGTTGGCAATTGGATAAATTCTTAATGGTGCGTGCGTAAATTTTAATAGTGAGAAAAAGAAGAATTGTACTAGCAGGAAAAGAAAACAAATTTAAAATTTTGATGAAGAAGACGATGGGTTGAGAGGTAGAGATGAACACAAAGATGGGGATGGGCGGCTAGGTGGGGAGGGATTGGAAGCAGTGGAGAAAGAAATTTAACTTTTTTTTAATGATTGAAGGATAATGGGTGAAGACGGACAGATCGGGATGAAGGTTAAGAAGTAGAAATCTAATTGAATTCCTATAATTAAGGAATAATTAGAAAAAGAATAATATAAATTTTCATTTAAGGAAAAATTAGAAAAAGAATAATATAAATTTTCATTTAAATTTGTATAGAGTTAAATTTTGATGACGTGTCAAATAAATATTGGACGGTTGTACCACCTCATCGTGCTGAGGTGTATACATCCGTTGCACTTAATAATTTCTCACAAAAGTGAACTTTTGATACCCATAAAAAATTTGTCCATGTTGAATTAAATATAACATAAACACATCACATATACTTTTCATCAGGATTTGATGTTCCAACTGTTTATTTCAATATTATTCTATATATTATGTGTATTTTGATGTTTTGTAATTAATATAAATTACATACATATGCATGCAGGTTACACACAAAGTTGTACACGGTCACTTTCGAGTCAAACTGGAGTTAGAAGATTGAATCGGTCTAAACCTAAGGAAATATAGGACACATTTTCACCATCTATAAAATCTTATTTTCTTCTCACAATCGAGTACACTTGAGTTCCCAAACAGTTTTCTCAATAAAACTTGGCTTTCTTCTTCTTTTCCATCAGTGTTCGTTCAATCTTTCTGTTGGGTTTTGCTGTTCCTGATCCTTTGAAAAGAGGAAGAATTTGTTTTATCCTAAAAAAATATTTGTATACCCAAAAATAGTTTGTTGAAGACAGTAATTGCACGACTCAAATTTCTTGTCAGTTTTTTTAGGCCATATATATACAATATGTTCCATCAGTAAAATCATGTTCCAAATTGGATCGTACTGCTCATTGAGCCCCCTCAAAAACTGCATAACTTTGTCCTCCTCATCCAACACGACATCGACATAGTTAAACCACAAGTGCAGGAATGTCAGCCTTGAACAAGTCTTAAACATGACATTTCGTCCCACAATCTTCTTAGCTTTGTGTAATAGGTAGCAACAATAGGGATGAGCTAGTGCCCCACCAGTTAGTGTGCAGGGCGGACTATCCATAGATTCATTTCCTACCTCTGTCAGTTCAGTTTATTTCACGCTTCAATTGGTAGATAAAAGGTTCGTTGCACACACCACATAGTTTAGCCAAATCATCCCACAGTCGCTGGCATTGGTAACAAGCATATGACCATCAACAATATATCTTTGAACATAGAGTTTAAGAGCCACCAAACTACCATAGAATTAAGTTTTCTCCATTGTTTATACCGTGGAATTCGTCACTCACAAAACCTAGTTTCCTTTGCCTCCAAAGCTAATTATATAGTCATAGCTCTACTCTAAGATCATTCCTGGATGATCGGATCTGTACAGAAACATAGGGCTAGCTTCCTGTACCAATTTGGCGTCCAATATCGCGATTTCTGCACCATGACGATTTTCATGATTTTCTTTCATAGGTTATCTTCGCAAATGCTATGATACCATGAAGAAAGAAAGATTAAAGCAGCTCTAATGGCGAAGAGAAAGAAGAATAGGGAAGATATTTATTGATACTGTATCTCACACCTATAAAACTGTGCACTACTTCTATTTATATACAATTATATTGTAACCTCTACAGCTATTATGAGCCTGTGTTATCTTTCTTATCTTCAGCTATATTATTCGATCTTCATACTTCTATATATGTTTTTTTTTTTTCTCCCTAGTTTTTTCTTTCAAAACATAAAACAAGTTATATTATTAGTGTGCCAAATACAACAATAGAATATATTAATTATCACTATGCCAACTTCGAATTTTAAAAACATACAACAAGGTTGTATTATCAATATGCCAAGTACGAGTTTTATACTCCCTCCGTCCCACTCTAAGAGTAAATTTTGAAAAAAAAATCTTGTCACATTTAAAGAATTCATTTTGAATTTATTTACATTACATATCCTCACTATATAACAATATGTGATTCACAATTAACCTTTACTTTTAAAGTAAGGATATAAATAAAAAATATGGTGGTAAATTACTTATTTTAAGTGTTATACCTCACAACCTATAATAAGTTATACACATTTTAAAGTGGACATTTGAGTGGGACAGAGGGATTATGTTTTGATGGTAAATTTAATTGTTGTGGAAAAGTAGAGTGAAGTGCATGCATAACCTATAATTAATTAGTTAACCGGGAAATGCAGGCTTAAAAGATATGAAAATTATATATGCCTTAAATGAAATAAATTTTCTATGTTTTGAGTATTTTGCATTTTAAACCTTGTATTTAGAAGATATATATATATATATATATATATATATTACACGCTTTTGATGGAAACTGTACACTTTTTAATCCTTTATTTGTGGCTTTATAACACATTTGATCTTTTTCTTTGAAATTGACAATTTTTCCCGTTATAGTTGTCTTACTTTTTCACTTTTTTCAAATTTGTAAAGAAAACATTTAGTGTAAGGGCGTTATTTAAAACAACTTGATGTTCAAAGAAAAACCAAAGAAAATATTACCAAAATATCTATTGCTAAGGGATGGGCAAAATATTCAAAGGGGGAGTGAGAGAATATCAATCGGTACAGGGGTTTTTTTTTTTTTATTTCTATTTTTTCTGTAGCCATGGTGGTGTGTGTGGGGAGAAGAAGGAGAAGTCTCGACTCGCGTGAGAGAGAAGATGGTTAGCTTAGCGCGAAATGATCAGTTTTTAGTTTTTTTACTAAGTTAGGCTTCCTAAAATGCATAGTTTCCAAATGATTTTTCTTTTTTGTGGCAAACACTTCATAACCTCCTTTGATATTCGAAAGTTACAAATGACCCCCTATGAAAATAAAGCACCAAATAACACCCTTGGGCTTTTTGGAAGTGTGCAAAGTGACGGAAAACTCCGAAGTTAACGGCGCGTAGCTGGGGCAAAGGTCCAAATCACCCCCTAATGTTTCACCCAAGGGCTAGATAAGCCTCTAACGTTACTTTTGGAACAAAAAAGCCCCAGACGTAATGAAAAAGGTCCAAATTAGCCCCTCCTCCGTTAACTTCGGCCACATCACTTATTTTTACTGATTTGGCTCTGCAACCTCACTTTTTTTTGCTAACTTGGGTTCTTTCTACCTCCACGTCATCACCATCTAACTATATGTTTTCTCTTCCACCATTCTTCCTCTTCCTAAACAGTTCATGACCCAACAATAACTCAAAAAAAATTGACATAACAAAAATCTGGACCAGTATCCAATTCAAAGAACAACACTTAGCGAAACCTATAACAAAACCCAGAACAGCAACATCGCCACTAACAAAACCCAGAACAGCAACTCTGCCACGGGCTCCTCCGCCGCCGTCATCACCATCAACATCCTCGGTACCTCGGAATTTCACCATAGTAGCATAGCAGCATTCTACTCCGTCACCCTTGCCAACATAACCATCTCCATATCAGCATCCAACTAAACAATCATCATCATCATCACCAATAAGTTCTGAGTTTTGTTATGAAATTCTCATATGGGTTTATCTGGTCCCATAAGTTTTGAAATAAAATTGTTGGAAAATTGCATACTTTATAGTTTGTATTTTTTCACATGGGTTTTCATCTTATTGTTTTTCCTGAAATTCCAAGGTACCAAGGATGTTGGTGGCAATGACAACGGAGGAGACCGTGGCAGCAGGTGGTTTTGGGTTATGATGTTGCTAAGTATTGTTGTTTGAATTGGATACTAGTACCACAGAACTGCTCAAAGGAGGCGCCCTTATGGAGACGGGTTTACAAATACCCGCCTCCAAAGGTGCATTAAAAAAGGCGGGGAGGTATTTGGAGGCGGGTGTAGCTTTCACCCGCCTCCAATTAAAACACTAATGGAGACGGGTGAAGCTAACATCCGCCTCCTATAAGCTAAGCTGTTAGCTTATAGGAGGCGGGTGTTAGCTTCACCCGCCTCCATATAATAGAGCTATATGGAGGCGGGTAAAGCTAAAACCCGCCTCCTATAAGCCAACAGCTTATTGGAGGCGGGTTGTAGCTTCACCCGCCTCCATATAGCTACTATATGGAGGCGGGTGAAGCTACAACCCGCCTCCAATAAGCTGTTGGCTTATAGGAGGCGGGTTTTAGCTTCACCCGCCTCCATTAGTGTCTTAATTGGAGGTGGGGTTTGCCAAGGTTCCAGTCGCGGATTTCCTTTCCTCCCACCTCCAAATAGGGTGTTCCTTCTCCTATTACACATTGTATTTCCCTTATCAAATACTTATTGTATTTGCATCATTGTTAAGGTAAGTCAAATCCAATTATGAATGAATTTGGATTAATCTTCTCCTATAAAAGCATGTCAGAGTTTCATTGTGATTTTCATTCTCTTATTCCGTGCATCTCTATACTTAAATTTTCTGTAATCATCAGTTGTTCCTTGAAGTTTGCGGTTATCTCCCGCATTTTTTCCTATCGAGTGCTTTAGGTGCTCAACACCTCATTCTTCATTGTGGACTTATAAAATACTGCAGGTTACATGCTTCTTACATAATATTATTTTCCATACAATTGTATTTAGCATTTTTTCCAAACTTTTCTGTTATATATTTAGTTGTGTTATATTAGTCCACCGCTCCTTGACTTATTATTTTTAATAGCCTTCATAATTTTAAGAATCTCCATCATTAATGATGTACCTTCTTGAAAATGTTAAAAATGTTATTTTATATATATATATATATATATATATAATATTATATGGACAAATTACATTTTTTCGAGGTAATAAAGTTATTTGTGTATATTTCAATGGTAGTATGCATAAATATAATGGTATTACATATTACAGTAGCTAGGTTTTGTCACCAAGTACTCCTGTCCCCACGGGCATATATTACTTACATTGTGGCATTCTATTCGTTCAGCATTTTATTTCCATTACCGCATTATATATTACCCCCCCTTCTGGGTTTTTTTACCACGGGACATCGCAAGAACATTGATATTTGTGTTTCGTAGGGGGATTGAGGAAAGTGTGATTGGCACTCCCGAAGCGAAGAATTACCGTTTATGTTTCCTCACCCCGGATAGACTGTCCACGTTATCACATTCATTGACGGAGATAGCAACATACATATATGATAGAATTTCATGTTCAGGGGATAAGAATTTGTGCGTTATGCCATATTGTGAGAGGTATGTTTGTGCTCTATATATGTTACTCTTTATGTCCATTTCACAGTCAAGCCCAATACTAACCGATAAACCTAATGTATGTAGCCGGCATTGGATGTTACTTTGCTTCAGACCAGGGGATGATGATGTGTTTTGGTTTGATTCGCTTCATAGGGGGCCTTCGCGGACACTGCAAGCGCTGATGAATAAGTAAGTTCTATAAGCCATGTGCTTTTGAAAAGATATGTTAAGTAGGAGTATTGGGTAACTAGTATTGATTATATAACATGCAAGTTTGAAATAATGATATGTCTCCATTTATCTAGCCAGTATTTTGTTCAAATATAATGCTTTGCAACCAGAGAAGCCAAACCGGCCAAAGAGTAAGAATAAGAAGATCAACTTTGTTCATATGAAGGTAAAACAAGTTATTAAAAATTTTTTCCCAACCCTGCAGTGTATTGACATTATATATTTGCGTGTAGCACAAGAAACAACAGAGTGGTTGGGAGTGTGGATATTATGTCATGTACTATATGGTGGAGGTAGCTAACTTACATAAGACACCAGGTCTCCCAATAAATGTGGTATGATGAATGCAATATTATCAATTTGCAGCTTTATTCTTAGGTGTCTCCAAAGATAGTTACAATTGTGTTGGTTGGACATAATAATGTGGTTGTTTTGGTTATTGTATGTCTGAGCAGCGATTCCCAAGAGACGTGTCGGCATTGACCAGAGATGAGCTGAATGGTGTACGATAGTTTCTCGCCTCGTATATATTGTCTCATGAGTTGGAAGAGTTTATGAATTCAGATTACTATGTATAATATTATAGCAGTAGGAATATATTTTGGCCATTATGAAGGCAACCCCAAATTGTAGATAGTATTGCGCATATTTGTTGTTTAATATTAATGGTGTTACATGAACTGACCCCCTCTTGCAGTTATTTAAATTATAGCATATAGTTGATATTGAGAGTACATCCATACAATTAAGCGCTTTCATGGGGAAAATACCAAATATAAATTGATGGCGGGAGAAATCGGATAATGACCCGCCTCCAATAATCAGTTAATGGAGGCGGGTTGACCCCTCCTAGATATCTTGTAGGAGGCGGGTGAGAGCTGCACCCGCCTCCAATGAGGTGTAACTGGAGACGGGTGCAAAGTTGCACCTGCCTCCAATAATAACTCATTGGAGGCGGGTGCAGCCCTCACCCGCCTCCAATAGAGGAGCATTGGAGGCGGGTGCAGAGTGCACCTGCCTCCAATGCTCTGCACCCGCCTCCAATGCTCCTCTATTGGAGGCGGGTGAGGGCTGCACCCGCCTCCAATGATCTAATTAACGGAGGCGGGTGCGGGCCCCTCCAAATGGAGGCGCCCGCAGCTGAGGCGGCAGCACCCGCCTCCAATCCCCCTTAGGTACCGCCTCCTAAGGGGGATTTTGTAGTAGTGACTTGTCCAGATTTTTGTTATGTCAAATTTTTTTTTGAGTTATTGTTGGGTCATGAACTGTTTAGGAAGAGAAAGAATGGTGGAAGAGAAAAGATATGGTTAGATGGTGATGACGTGGAGGTAGAAAGAACCAAATCAGCAAAAAAAAGTGAGGTGGCAGAGCCAAATCAGCAAAAATAGCTGATGTGGCCGAAGTTAACGGAGGAGGGGCTAATATGGACCTTTTTCATAACGTCTGTGGTTTTTTTGTTCCAAAAGTAACGTTAGGGGCTTATCTGGCCCTTGAGTGAAACATTAGGGGCTTATTTGGACATTTTTCCCACGTAGCTGATACGTGCTTCTATTGACAGACACGCCATTAATTAAACCAAATCACCACCATCTTCATCTTCTTCGATCTTCATCACCACCCACCTCCTCCTTTAACTAGCACCGCCACCTTCCTTCATCACCACCCACCTCCTCCTTTAATCAGCACCACCACAACAATAACAACAACAACCCAAATTTGAGCTTGGTTTGTTGCATAAAGATTCTATCATGTCGGCATCAATCTGCTGCAATTTTTGGTGCTAAAATTTTCCAGTTAGTGATCCTAATTCCATCGGCATTGAGAAACACGATCTGAAAGGAACACGCCCACGCCGAATACGCCACCAAGAACACCATTAACATCTCCCAGCACTTGCAAATTAATCAACCCACAAAAAAATGATTCCTTTTTTCCATTTCTCAGATTCCAAATTCCAAAATTTTCAACCCTTTTGTACCTATATCTTGAATCCATGGGATAAATGATGTTCCCTGCGAATTGGGTCTGGGTTTTGCTGTCAAAGCTGGTTGATGTTGATGATGAAAAACCCAATGGTGGGAGAATGATTTTTGACAAATTTCTCTCAATGTTTTGTTGAACTTTGTTTATGGGTTTTCGTTTACGGTGCAATGGAAATTTGCAACAGTGAGGGAGGAGGTGGGTGAAGCTCGAATTTGGGTGGTGGTGGTGATGAAGATGAGGGTAATTTGAGGGTTAAAGTATGAGGGTAGTTTGGTCAATTAACCAACGCTTCGTTAACTTCAGAGTTTTCCGTCTCTTTATAGATTTCGAAAAAGCATGGGGGGTCATTTGTAGCTTTATTTTTTATAAGGGGGTTATGCGTAACTTTCGGATACCACATGGGGGTTTTGAGGTGTTTGTCCTTTCTTTTTTTTTTTTTTTCACTTTGTAGCAAATTACAATTTCTTCTTTATTGGCATTTCCCTTTTCAACTTGTCTAACTCTTTTTTTTATTTATTTTTTTATTTTTTAATAAATTTTTGTTATCCTTGCATCACCAAGAATCGAACCATAACCTTGGGTTATAAAGTCCTTTCCTTACCACCACCCCCAATAAATGTAGAACCCTTCTCTCTTTTAGAAAGTGTCTTACACACCACGAACAAGAAAGTATTTAGAACTTCCCTACCTTTATTTTTTAAGCTAAAAAGCTCCTCAATTGAAGTATGTTTAAGGTTGAGGTCTCAATGTAAAATTTTTATAAGCACTACTACAAAAAGTAGATTCAGCGGCTGTAGTTTAACCGCGAAAGAGACCAAAACTGCCATTAAAAAGAAAGTACGAACTTTCTATGGTGGTTTATATAGAACCGCCGTAGAAAGCCATTATGTACGGCGGTTTTTTGACAACCGCCGTAGTAAGTAACTTTCTATGGCGGTTGTTAAGAAACCGCCATAGAAAGTCCCTACTTTCTATAGCGGTTTCTTAATAACCGCCATAGAATGATATTTTCTATGGCTGTTGTTAAAAACCGCCATAGAAAGCTTCTTTCCATAGCGGTTCTTTGGAGCTTTCGATGGTGGGGTTTTTATTACCGCCATAGAATACAATAGACTGTAGTGATTCACTTCTGGAAATTTGGCTAAGAGTGAAAATGGGACTGGAAATGTGAAGGAAAAACAGAGCAAAAATGATGGATTAATACAGGGGAAAGATTGTAACAAAGAAATGTGTGTGTGTATGTGTGTGTGAAGATCTTGTGCAATAATATAAAAAAGACTGGAAATTGAGCCAAGTCATCGAGGAGGACTAACTAATTAAACCTTTTGACACATTGGAATATTACCAATTAACTTTCTTCCCAAGAATTTCCTTTCTATTTCCTTGAAATTCAAGGTTTATGAACAAGAGTGAGTCTCTGTTTGTTTTCATCCATATTTAGAAAAAAAAATCACTTTTCACTAAAATATAATATGCAAATTCAAAATTTTCTCTAAAATTATAGTCGCATTATTTTAACAATGACACATAATATTATAATTTCATCCAAAAAAAAAAATTCATATTTTAGATACAATCCAAATATAATTTAAAATTTTAAAAAATATTACTATCGTGTCCTTTTATTCATCATTTTTAATATTTAAAAGAAACATATTTTAAAAAATACTTCTTAAAATAAAACTAATGTATATAGTAGACTTTCTATGGCGGTTTATATAAAACCGACGTAGAAAGCCATTATCTACGGCGGTTTTCAAAAAACCGTCGTAGTAAGTAACTTTCTACGGCGGTTGTTAAAAAACCAGCTAGAAAGTCCCTACTTTCTACGGCGGTTGTCTAACAACAGCCGTATAAAGTAACTTTTTGTGGCGGTTGTTAAAAAACCGCCATTGAAAGTTCCTTTCCATGGCGGTTCTCAAATAACCGCCATGGAAAATTGCTTTCTGTGGCGGGGTTTTTATAACCGCCATAGAATAGGCGTATTTAAACCTAAAAAAAACAGTGTGTATCTCCATATGCAGGGCCTTCTCGCGTCGGGAAGTCGTCTTCTCCATCCTCATACTACGGTTTTACACATTTCAAGTTTAGAAACGATATTTCAAGCTGCAATTTACCACTTTCAGGTTAGAGACTATTAAAATTTCTCACTTTTAGCTTATTCATGTACATTAAATGTGTATATATCAAATTTATTTTTATTTATGGTTGATTGAACATTAAAGTTACAATCCATATATGGTGAACCTTAATATTGTGGGTTGGTAATTAGTTATACTATGTAGTTTGTTGGTGATGTGATATGATTTGTAGTGTTTGGTTCTTATTGGATGATGTTCATATATATTAGAACTACTTAATGGATTAATTTTGTATGCATTGCATGTGTTTGATAAAATGCATAAATGAAAAACTTATGGGTTCTCCTTCATTTGATTGTCTATTGTGCATGTGTTGGTCATGTATTAATTTTCTCATTGAGGTATTATTTTATTTTTGATTATATGTTATATGAGAAACATTAGTATGAAATAATACACACAAGTATGCAACTAATTACTTTCTACATTGTTGGTTAAATTGTTTATTTCTTTTTTTTTTAATTATTTAAAGGTATTAGTTAGCATGGATCAAAATATCTTGTTATATGGTGATCGGAGATTTGTATGCGAAAGAAGTTGAGAATTTTATTGACTTGGCTTTTAAGAATACAAAGTCCGTCCATTGTCCGTGTAAAGCTTGTAAAAAAGGTGCACGGTTTGATAAATCTGATACAATAAGATTCCATTTATATCGGAATGGATTTGATTCTTCTTATAAATTGTGGATTTGGCATGGTGAAAGTATTAAGAGTTTTTCTGAGCAAAGAAAATCTAATGCAAAAGAAGATGATGGGATTACGAAAGATCGATTGGATGACATGATTGAGGACGTGTCCAATGATTTTGCTGATAAACCGGAAGTTCTTGTTTCGCTTTTGGGTGACAATTAAAAGCCTCTCTATACCGGTTGCACTAGATATACCCGCTTGTCAAGTGTTTTGAAGTTGTTTAATTTGAAAGCGGCAAATAGGTGGTCAGATACTAGTTTTACAGCCTTATTGAGGGTACTAAAAGATATGCTTCCAGAAGATAATGAACTTTCGGATCGAATTTATGAAGCGAAAAAAATATTGTGTCCAGTGGGTATGGAGTATAAGAAGATCCACGCTTGCCCAAATAATTGTATCCTTTACAAGAATGAGTATAAGGATTTATTGGTTTGTTCCAAGTGTAATACTTCAAGATACAAAAAGAAGCAACTATGTGATGAGGTTGAAGACAATACTGATGCGCAAAAGAAGGGGCCGCCGGCTAAGGTTCTATGGTATCTTCCTATAATACAGAGATTTAAACGGTTGTTTGCTAATGAAAAAGATGTAAAACATATGACATGGCATTCAAATCGATGTATTCCCGGTGATGACAAGATGATAATACATACATCAGACTCGGATCAGTGGAAAAAAATTGATTCAATGTATCTTTCATCTGGCGGAGAAGCAAGAAATTTGAGGCTTGGTTTGTGTACTGATGGAATAAACCCTTTTGGCAGTCTGAGTAGCACACATAGCTCATGGCAGGTGATGTTGGTTATTTATAATTTGCTGCCTTACTTGTGTATGAAGCATAAGTATATACTTATGTCTCTAATGATTTCAGGTCCACGACAACCAAGAAATGACATCGATGTTTATCTATCTCCTCTTATTGAAGACTTGAAGAAATTATGGGATGAAGGTGCACTTGTGTTTGATGCACACCGTCAAGAAATATTCATATTACGTGCCATGTTGTTCTGTACCATTAATAATTTTCCAGCATATGGAAACTTGTCTGGGTACTCTGTTAAAGGGCATACAACATGCCCTATATGTGAGAAGAGTAAAGATTTTTGTCAGCTTGCACATGGGAGGAAGACAGTATACCTTGGACATCGTAGATTTCTTCTCGAGTCTCATCCGTATCGCCGTATGAAAAGAGCATTCAATGGAAATCAAGAGTTTAGAAAAGCTCCAAAACCCTTGAGCGGGCCTGAGGTGAATGCTCGTGTGAAGAACATTAATGTGGAGTTCGGAAAACCTTCAGAGTCCTGCAATAATGATACATGTTGTTGGAAGAAAAACTCCATCTTTTTTGAACTTCAATACTGGGAGACCTTGGGTGTAAGACATTGTCTCGACGTTATGCATATTGAGAAAAATATTTGTGAAAGCTTGTCAGGTACACTTTTGAACATACCTGGGAAAACTAAGGATGGTTATAATGCGAGACTTGACATGGTTGATGTGAATATACGATCAAATCTAGCACTGGTAACTCGAGAACAACGTACATAATCTACCACCTGCTTATTATACTTTGTCTAGACAAGAGAAGAAATAATTGTGTTCAAATCTAAGTAGCATCAAAGTTCCATCTAGATATTCTTCAAATGTAAGTAGACTTGTTTCCATAAAAGATTTGAAGTTTGTTGGTTTAAAGTCTCATGATTGCCATTCCTTAATGCAACAATTATTGCCTGTAGCTATTCGCTTAATATTGCCCAATCATGTTAAGTATAGTATAACAAGACTTTGTTTCTTCTTCAATGCTATATGTAGCAAGGTCATCGCTCGCGAAAAACTTGATTAGTTACAAGATGAAATAATTGTTGTCTTGTGTAAGTTGGAAATGTATTTTCCACCTGCCTTTTTTGATATTATGGTGCATTTGGTGATTCATTTGGTTAGAGAGATAAAAATCTGTGGGCTTGTTCATTTGCGATGGATGTACCCATTTGAACGATATATAAAATTCTTTAAGGGGTATGTTAAGAATCGTTATTTACTGATGCTAGTATTGTTAAAGGTTATATAGCTGAGGAGGTAATTGATTTCTGCACTGGGTACTTGGCGGATACAACATCGATTGGAATACCTAAGAATTGGCACGATGGGAGGTTTACAGGTACGGGCACAAGGGGAGGAGATTGTTTACGCCTTCTAATGTTGAATTGATTAAGGCGCATCTCTACATACTACGCAATTTTGAAGAAGTTGAGCCCTATGTGAGAGCCCATATGAGTTCAATAAGAAAATCTTATCCTACTTGGACGGATCAAAATGTGCTTAATGAACATAATCGGACATTTGTCAATTGGCTTTGTAATGCTGTCATGGGCAAAGACGTTTCGGAGACATTAAAATGGTTAGCGTTTACGCCCAGCCATGTGGTACGAGCACTTTCAGGCTGTGACATAAATCGATATTCATTTGCTACCAAGAGACAAAATGAGAAGAGCACGGCACAAAACAGTGGTGTTAGATTAATCTCGGAGGCTTTGCATGTTTCTAGTAGAAAGGATAAAAATCCATTGTATGCAAACATGTCATACTACGGGGTAATTGAAGATATTTGGGAGCTTGACTATGTTTGTTTCAAAGTAGCTGTATTTCGATGCAAATGGTTGATAAAAATAATAGGGACCGAACTGATGATCCATTGGGATTTACCTTGGTTGACCTTAATCGAGAGGGTTTCAAGGGGGAACCATTTATATTTGCATCGCAGGCGAAATAAGTTTTTTATATCACCGATCCTTGTGACGAACATTGGTTTGTTCTTCTTCATGGCAAAAACATCACGGAATGGAAGGGATTGATACAGAAGAAGGGCTTTATGAGGCGGGCCCATTCTCTAGTGGGTTACCTTAATTGATAGTAGTTGAAGAAGATAGGAAACTAGATAAATACATACTTCGTGATGACCACAATGAAGGCTTATGGTTCGATGATCAAATGTCCCATAAAAGAAAGAGAAAATATTGATATCATTTTCAGGTATATTGTTTGTTTGTTTTGTGTGTGTGTGTGTGTCTCTGTGTGTGTGTATTTATATATGTATATTTGATTTTAATGAAACTATGTGGATATAATTTTATAACAACATGTATTTTTATATTTTTTATTGTTTGATTGAAACATGTCTCACACTTGGATGAAATCGCGAATTATAGGATAAACTTTACAGGGAACATAAGATAGCGAAATGATGAAGTTGTGAATTTGTTATCACTGAAAATTGTGTAAAGCTTTTGTCTTGCTGTTAGGTTAACATGGAGTTTTGGTTAAATTTACAGGGGAGGCTCTGTCGGAATTGATGTAAAACTGAATTGGCTATTATTTGAAGTTGTTGGAATCTTCACTATTTATGTTCATTTGACAGGGAGTTTTGTTACATTTATAGGGTAGACTCTGTCGAATTTTCTGTAAAATTGAATTTCTTGTTGTTTAGAGTTGTTTAAAGCTTCATTGATTAGATTATTTGTATCATCTGAAATTTGTCTACAGGGGTAAGGCAAAAAGTTCGTACGCACGTCCACCTCTTTATATTTTTTTCGACTCTTAATTTCAATAAAAGAAGGTATAGATGCAAAGGAAGATCTAACTAGCCTGTACCACTGTAAACGTTTCTCTAATTTTTAAGAAACACTGATTTAAAGATCTGAGGCCATTGAACGTTTAGTTTGCAGCAGACATTGGATGCTTATAGCCATTGTACTGATTGAAAAAGTTGTGTACTGGTTTGATTCATTACAAAACCCACAAAAAGAGGAGGCAGTAATACTTATAGACGAGTGAGTTATATTAACTAATATTAGATTGTATAATTTGTAATGCCAATCATATGTACCTATGTTGCTAATTATTTTTATTCATCATTCATATTTTATAGAGTGCTTAATTATCAAGCTTTCCTAGAATTGCCGAGAAATGTGCATATGTAACCTGAATGGATAGTAGTTAAGGTAAAATAAGTAATTATTGAATTTTTTTATTTAACGTTGTGTTGTATACAATTGTATGATCTTCTGACTCGTATAATATTATTCAATAGCATAAAAAACAAAAGTCTAACTGGGAATGTGACTATGTCATGCATTACATGTACCACATCGCAATGAAATCCGAAACTTTGGCACTCGAAAAGGTATTTCATTTTGATTTCGCATAACTTATTTGATTGTATTTTATTTTGCTACTCAATTAAATTTGATTTTTATATTCTGTGGTAGTACTTCAAGATCGACCGCACTCGATTAACTACTGAGGACATAGATGCTATGAGAAAATTATCCGCTAGTTATGTTGTGGAGCATTATCCAAGTAGTACTTGATAGTTGTTTTGCTATTGTAGAAAATTATTCATATTTTGTATGAATTGTTGTGGATATGCCACTGTAATCTAATAGTGATTTCTACTTCTATCTTGGCAATATTTTGTATATTTATTTTAAACTTTCAGGAGCACGTTTTGCTCTAAACCAGAGAAAGCTCATAACTTTCTATGGCGGGTATGGAAAATGCCTTAGAAAGTTTAGGACTTTCTGTGGCGGTTTAGATACAACAACAGAAAATGAGGACTTTCTATGGCAGTTTACATACAGCAATAAAAAATGAGGACTTTCTATGGCGGTATGGGTGGGAACCGCCGTAGAAAGGGCGGAACTTTCTATGGCGGTTTTGCTGGGAACCGTCGTAGAAAGTTTGGACTTTCTATGGCGGTTAAACGAAACCGCCGTAGAGAGTCTGTAACCTTTCTACGACTGTCGAATAGATGGCGGTTCAAATGCAAGAAAACCGCCCTTAAATGTGCAAAAAAACAGCCATTATAGCCCATTTTTGTAGTAGTGAAGATATCTTTCATTGGCTTTTGAGTCTTCAAAACGTGAATTGGACATTTTATTGTAGAAGAGCTCAACAACCACAAAATGATTAGATAAAAATTCACATTATACTACTACAAAAAGTAGATTCAACGGCGGTACTTTAACGGCGGAAAAGACCAAAACCGCCATGAAAAAGAAAGTACGGACTTTCTACGGTGGTTTATATAGAACTGCCGTAGAAAGTCATTATCTACGGCGGTTACAAAAAAACCGCCATAGTAAGTAGCTTTCTATGGCGGTTTCTTAATAACCGCCATAGAAAGATCTTTTCCATGGCGGTTCTCAAATAACCGCCATGGAAAATTGCTTTCTATGGCGGGGTTTTTTCTAACTGCCATTGAATATACGCATAGGGTTTAGGGTTTTGGGTTTAGGGTTTATAACCGCCAGTAAAATTGAATAATTTTTTTTGGAGTTGTTTAAAACTCCAATAAGGTAAACCGCCGTAGAAACACACTTTCCACGGCGGTTTTAATTCAAACCGCCGTAGAAAGTGTGTTTCTACTGCGATTTTAACACAAACCGCCGTAGAAAGTGTGTTTCAAAAATCTTATTAGTAATTCAATGAAAATTGCTATTTTTGAAGTGTTCTTATAATTATTATGTAACAATACTTCAAAAATTTTTGAGGGCCTAAAATAATGGATTGGTTAACTTAAAATTTGAAATTTATTTATTGTTTATTATAACGTAAAGGCTGGAGTTTGTATATAATTAATAAATATAATGTATTTTACTATAAAAGTTGATCAATACTAAATTGCATGTTTAATATTAAATATGGTTAACTAAAATTAGTTAACTAAAAATTAATAGGAATAAAGGTGCGGGCAGGAATTCTCTCAATTTTTTCGGACACTTTCTAAGGCGGTTTACATAGAAACACACTTTGTACGGTGGTTTTAATTCAAACCGCCATAGAAAGTGTGTTTCAAAAATTTTATTAGTAATTCAATGAAAATTGATATTTTTGAAGTGTTCTTATAATTATTATGTAACAATACTTCAAAAATTTTTGAGGGCCTAAAATAATGGATTGGTTAACTAAAAATTTGAAATTTATTGTTTATTATAACATAAAGGTTGGATTTTGTATATAATTAATAAAGATAATGTATTTTACTATAAAAATTGATTGATACTAAATTGCATATTTAATATTAAATTTAAAAAAAAAAATTGGGGTTAATTTACAAAAAAGAAAAACTAAAAATTAATATGAATAGAGGTGCGCGTGGGAATTCTCTCAATTTTTTCGGACACTTTCTAAGGCGGTTTAAGGTAAACCACCATAGAAAAACACTTTCTACAGCGGTTTTAATTCAAACCACCGTAGAAAGTGCGTTTCTATATATGAACAAGTTGGATAACAAAAGCGCATAAATTTTTTCCTCTTCTCCCAACCCTATTTTTGCTTTAGCTGGATTTTCTTCTTACCGTCGCCTCCAGTTGGAGCCATCTCTCCTACACCATCGCTCTCTCAATCCTTTGTCTCCTTCGCGGCGGAGAGGAGACTACCAAGTTGCCACCTCAATACTCTTGCTTTTTGTTCCATAGCCGCAGTAGTTGTCTCCCTTTGACGTCCACATCCCTAATTTTAGCTCTTAATTTGTGTTATTCCTTCTTTTTTTGGATTATATTATTCCTGTTGTAAGAGATTTCTTTGATGTTTTGTTTTAGGGATTCCTACTGCGGCCTCTGCTTGCGATTTCAAAGTACTGCAGTGGCCTTCTCCATCTCCCTCTACCTCAGGCAGCACAAGAATCAAAAATCCATAGAAAGCATGTCGGAGAGACTATCGAAGCACAGTCTTTGCTTCCCTCTCCAACCGGTTGCCACCATGGCCGCCCAACGCCTCCTTCACCTCCTCTCTCACAAAGCAGCATTTTTTTTTGGGTGCGTAAATAAATTTGCTTTTTTGCTATGCTATGAACAATTTGCAACAGTTTTATCGAATATAAGCTGTGGAGTAGGCTTAATTATTTCTTTTTTAAATATTAATTTTTTTGAATTGAAGCATTTTATTTTTGGAGGGGTTGTTCATCCTTGTCTACTTGTATTATGTTGAATCAGTAGGACATTAGTTGTTATGGTGCTCAATTTTCTACTTGTATTCTAGGTTGTTTTTTTGGTGTTGAACTGAAGGAATTTCAATAATATGAAATTTTTAATTTTTAAAAATTGATTTTTTAAGTCTTTTAAATAAGGGCTTAAAAATATGATTTTTTTTTTTAAAATAAAAGTTTTGCTTTTCTACGGCGGTTAAGAAAAAACTGCCATAGAAAGTGCATAACTTTCTATGGCGGTTAGTCCAAACCACTGTAGAAAGTATATCGACTTTCTACGGCGGTTTTGTCTAACCGGCCATAGAAAGTCCGAACTTTCTATGGCGGTTTTGTGTTACCGCCATAGAAAGTCTGAATTTTCTAAGGCGGTTCCTAAGCGCTATAGAAAGTCCGTAAACTTTCTACGGCTGCCAGATAGATGGCTATTCAAAACCTCAAAAAGCCGCCATAGAAAGGTGTAAAAAACCGCCATTAAATCCCCTTTTTGTAGTAGTATATTTTTAATAGCACTTTCCATATCGAAATCGATGTTGAAAGTTAGTCGTTTAAACTTTTGTATTATATATGGGAATTGTTATTTAAAGGACACATTTTACTATTTAAAGGAACATTTTGATGTGAACACTACTACAAATATGGCTTTTAATGGTGGTTTTTAAGGGCTTTTAACGGCAGTTTTTGTCAATTTTGAACAGCCATCTATCCGCAGCCGTAGAAAGTCCGAACTTTCTATGGCGGTTGAGAACAGCCGTAGAAAGTTCGGCCTTTCTGCGGCGGTTGGGAAGAAAGGCCGTAGAAAGATAGACTTTCTACGGCGGTTAACCGCCGTAGAAAGTCCATCTTTCTATGGCAGTATATTTCGGAACCGCCGTAGAAAGTCCATCTTTCTATGGCGATATATTTCGAAACTGCCGTAGAAAGTCCAAGACATTCGCACCCAAACTGCAATAGAAAGTGAGGAATTTCTCTGGTTTAAAGCAAAACCTGCTTCTAAAAGTTTAAAAGTAATATACAAAATATCGCCAAGATAGAAGTTGAAATCGCTATTATATTACAGGGGCATATCCAAAAAGATTTATACAACTATAATATCAATAAGTTTCATTACTATCAAAACAACCATCAAATACGGCTAATGCTCCACAATATTACTAGCGCATATTTTTCTCATAGCATCTATATCCACAGTGTTTAATGGAGTGCGGTCGATCTTTAAGTACTGTAATAGAGTATAAATTCAAATGTAATTGAGTAGCAAAATTAAATACAATCAAATAGGTTATGAGAAATCAAATACCTTTTCGAGTGCCAATGTCTCGGATTTCATTGCTATGTGGTACATGTAATGCATGACATAGCAGCCACACTCCCAGATAGACTTTTGTTTTTTATGCTAATGAATATTATTATACGAGTTAGAAGATCATACAATTGTATACAACACAACATTGAATAAAAAATTCAATAAGAACCAATTTTACCTTAACTACTATCCATTCAGGTTGCATATGCACATTTCTCGGCAATTCTAGGAAAGCTTGACAATTAAACATCACCCTATAAAAAATGAATGATGAATGAAAATAATTAGCAACATAGGTATATATGATTAACATTAGAAATTATACAATCTAATATTAGTTAATATAACTCACTCGTCTATAAGTATTAATGCCTCATCTGTTTGTGGATTTTGTAATGAATCAAACCAATACACAACCTTTTCAATCGGTCTAATGGCTATAAGCATCCAATGTCCACTGCAAACCAAAAATTCAATGACCTCATATCTTTAAATCAGTGTTTCTTAAAAATTAGAGAAACACTTATAGTGTCTATCTCTGAAGATATGGTAAAAGATAAATTTCTTTATTCCGATCCTTCAAGTTGCGTGCAATGTATTGTACCCTATCTTCATATGTGTTTCCTAATTCCATGACATGATCAGCTGAGACAAACCTATCCCCTTCCGGTCATTCCTTTCAACCAAATCATCTAAAGCTCTAGGGAATTTACATTATCATCATTGGTTAGTCTAGGTACATGGAATGCATACTATATATAACAATAATTTGAAAATAGAAATAAAATTAAGTGGAAACTCACTTGGTGAACAATTGCATGCAACAGTTAGTGACCATGTTTTTTCTTGACAATAAGTCAACGACATCCATTTGATCCATACTAATAGGATGATCCACACCTATGATATCTCTTGTCAATTGAAACAAGAAGCAAGTGAAGTTCAAATCTTTCTCTATTCGGAGTTCTAACTCGTGCAGTGGAATAGATGTCGAAGAGGATGCCATTTCATTTGGAGTGGTTGAAGACGATTTTATCTCATTCATAGAATTCAAACGACCTTTTTTCTTTTTTGAACATTTATCCACCTAAGACCATTTGAAATAAAATTAAATATACAAAAAGCTATGAAGTATTTCACAAATAAATGTAAGAATATACCTGTTTTAATGGATCGGGAATAAGTTCAATCAAATGTATAGGCCATTCCACGAAAAAGAAATGAGACATTCCTACAGTTGAAGCCTCTTCCTCAAGAAATGATAGTGGAGCAAGGTCTTCATATGAAATTTTAATTGTAACCCTCACTCAACCTTTCCTTACCTCGCGGCCGTGGTGCTTTTTCTGCTTATAAACATTTCCCTTGGCCACAAGCTTACGTCTCTTACATGTATCCTCAGAGATGAACAAATGACAGTCACACCCATCCTGAGATCATAGGCAAGCGAATGAACATTATTGAACTAGTTCTGTTAACTCTATAAACTAAGTGTAATCATGAAAAGCAATATCAATATTTTTTAGCATTAACAATATGAAAGAAATTATAGAAACAAATATGACAGCCATAAATGTACTTTAATTACCTTGAAATCCCCTAAAGAACTCACATCTTCCAAGGTTGTTGGAAAAGGGCTATTCTGAACCTCATTCAAATTAATCAGGTCCATAGATGAAATAGGGATCGTATGTAACTCGGGCAAACTTGTAGGGATTATAGGAGAAAATTTATGACTACGAAGTACTTTAGGCAAACTCGTAGGACTCACAGTGGAAATATGGCTACCATGTACCTCAAACATCTCTGGGGCCATTCCTACAGTTTCTGGGTTCAAGCTCTGTGATGTGACACTATTAAGGATAGTGGTTCTTGCTGTATCATAGTCAGTCCCCATCTTAGTACATATAAACCCAACCATCATCTTAAGATCTATTTGACATTCATCGAGTTGGGCAGTGGTTTTCTGAAGCTTTCTTTTAGTTAAATCTAGTTCAGCTTTAAGTAACGGGCTTGTTTTCAGAAAAACATCTGTAATACGGGCCTTGGTAGAATGGCCACGAACACGACCGGGGTGATCGGTCTTTCCCTTTGCCTTGACTAGAATGTCATTCCTACCCTCTGAAACTTTGTCCCCTTGGGACTCGCGCAAACATATATTTTCCTAAACGTTTTGCCAAAAATATGAAATGTAAATAGAATAATTATAGTTTTAATTATATGAGTAGCTTAAAGAACTGAAACATAAGAAACTGTATGGCGTAAACTTACAATTTCACTTCCAACACGACCAGCCTCTGGGGTAAAGTATTCAGCATTTTTGTTTGTGTGAGCCTGTCTCCAAAGTAGATGCCGGCCTGGCCCTGCATAAGGTTCTTCTCCTTCTTCTTCAGACGTACCGTCCTCTAAAGTCTTCTTCCCATTTTCAAGCAAAGCCTCTTCATGCAAATTCTTCTTTAGTAGTCGGTATCCACCAAGAGATAAATTATGGTAAAAAGAATTGAAATTGGCATTCTTTTGAGCTTTTCCACGAATTGCCTACAGAAAAATAAAATGAAAAGAGATTATCCATAAACTGAGCAATTTCAAATATCCAAAAAGAAGAAGGAAATAAATTTCAAATAACCACCTTCCATTCTTCTGTTTGGCGGCTAGCCTTAAACTTAAGCCATGTCTCCCTTGGGAGATATTTATATTCAAGGCATGGGTCCTCACCCATCAAGTCGCCATTGACATATCTACCTAAAAAGGATTTCCAATCTTTCCAACGTTTACCGGCATAAGAAATCCACTTGGTTTCGAGCTCTTCAGTTGATTTAAAAACAAATAATGCCTACATTAAACAATAGAAGTATAAATTTAGGTAAATTTGGTTCATTTGTATAAATGGATAAACAAACAATGCATTGTAATGTCATAGAATACCTGTATTTCCATCCACACTCTCTTCTTGATCTCGTCAGGGACTTTGGGCCATGATGCATATTCCATAATGTCCACTTTGCTCCGGGCAGTTAATGCTACGAATGTATCCATTTCGTATGATAATTTTTAGCCTCGTTTTTGGAATTAAATGAAATCTCAAGTATTTTCCCCTTTATACGCAATATTTCCAAAATATCGTTGCAATTTGTAGGCCCTCTACCTCTTTTAGCTCTAGTAGAAGAACCATATCCATTGCCATTTCCCTCATCACTATGCTCCTCATTGCGTTTTCTTTTTTGGGCCATTACCTTATCTTAAACTTTATGTAAAGACGAAGAGCAAACAATGATAACATCTTTTCATTTCAAAAAAGTTTTAATTTCAAAAACCAAGTGCCATTGAACACTTCAAACCAAAGGAGACAAAAAAAAAAAAAAGGATCCTAACAAAGGTTAAATTTGAAAGGCAATTTACATTTCACAACTTCAACTCATGAGAACAAGCATTTCACTCATTTCACTAAAGGATAAAAACAATATAGAGCAAGAAAGGTAAAAGCTTTAAGGAGAAGTTCACTCATTTTACACTCTCTTTGCCTAAAACAAGAAAAGCTGCACTCAAAAGATACTTTGTGCTTTTGCAATAAAGAAGCGTTAAAATGATGCAAAGATAGCTTTAATTTCAAATGATAAGTGGCATTGAAGAAATTAAACCAATGAAGACACAAAAAAGGAGCCTAAGAAATCTTAAATTTCACAACTTCAACTCAACCACCAAGCATTTCACTCATTATCACTACAGGAGTAACACTAAATCGACTAAGAAAGGTAAAAGGTTTAAGGAGAAGTGACATTTCACACTCTACAATTATAAAAAAATGATCCTCTTCATGAAAAATGACTCACAAAGCATACTTTTCAAACAAAGATAAGGGAAAGCGGGGCAAAGAAAGTGTTATTTTCAATAGGTTGACGTGCCATTACCCACTTTAAACCAAAGGAGCCCCAAAAAAGTGGACTTAGAAAGGGTAAAATTGATAAAGCAATTGACATTTCACAACTTCAAGTCATGAGAACAATCATTTCACTAAAGGAAGAACACAAAATAGAGTAAGAAAGGTAAAAGCTTTAAGGATAAGTTCACTCATTTTAAACTCTCCTTGCCTAAAATAAGAAAAGCTACACTCAAAAGGTACTTTGTGCTTTTGCAATAAAGAAGCTTTAAAATGATGCAAAGATAGCTTTAATTTCAAACCCAAAGTGGCATTGAAGAAATTAAACCAAAGGAGACACAAAAAAGGAGCCTAAGAAAGGTTAAATTTCACAACTTCAACTTAACCACCAAGCATTTCACTCATTATCACTAAAGGAGGAACACTAAATCGACTAAGAAAGGTAAAATGTTTAAGGAGAAGTGACATTTCACACTCTACAATTATAAAAAAATGATCATTTTCATGAAAAATGACTCACAAAGCATACTAGAAACTTTTCAAAAAAAGATAAGGGAAAGCGAGGCAAAGAAAGTGTTATTTTCAATAGGTTGACATGCCATTACCCACTTTAAACCAAAGGAGCCCCAAAAAAGTGGACTTAGAAAGGGTAAAATTGATAAAGCAATTGACATTTCACAACTTCAAGTCATGAGAGCAATCTTTTCACTAAAGGAAGAACACAAAATAGAGTAAGAAAGGTAAAAGCTTTAAGAATAAGTTCACTCATTTTAAACTCTCCTTGCCTAAAACAAGAAAAGCTACACTCAAAAGGTACTTTGTGCTTTTGCAATAAAGAAGCTTTAAAATGATGCAAAGATAACTTTAATTTCAAATCCAAAGTGGCATTGAAGAAATTAAACCAAAGGAGACACAAAAAAGGAGCCTAAGAAAGGTTAAATTTCACAACTTCAACTCAACCACCAAGCATTTCACTCATTATCACTAAAGGAGGAACACTAAATCGATCAAATCCCGACTTCAAACACCAAGGTTCTCAAATTAATCAAGAAAAACCGAAATCAAACACCAAGGTTCTCAAATTAATCAAGCAAACCCAAATTCAACAACCAAACCAATTAAACCACCAATCGATCAAACCCAAAACAATCCAAGCATTCATCATTATCAACAAACCCGAATGCAACATTGAAAAAAAAAAACCATAGTCCAATCACAAGTAAACAAAGAAAGGTAAAATTTCAAAAGCTTAAATGAAATCCAAGAATTTGGCTAAACCTTATTTAGGATTTCAATCCTACAACCAAGGGACCCTATAGCCAAAAATCTTGTTGGGGAAAATGGATGAAATGGGCGCCAGGTTCCGCGATAGCTACAGCCGGACCTTGGTGACTTCAGTCTGAGCAGCAACACCGAACAGCCGCGGGGAAGCGAGAGCGACGGTCGGACGTCTACAGACGGCACCGCCGACGGCTCCCGGGCGAAGAAATTGAAGACAATGGGTCGGGAGAGGGGAGAGGGAAACAGGGGAAGGCAGGGGAAGGAAGGGAAAACTTGTAAATTCAAATTCCTAATTTGAATTTATAAGCTAACCTGACCCACTTTTCTACGGCGGGTCAAAAAAAACCGCCGTAGAAAAAACCATTCTGCGGCGGTTCAAAAAAACCTCCGTAGAAAAAACCATTCTACGGCGGTTAAGAATGGTTTTTTCTACGGCGGTTTTTTTTGACCCGCCGTAGAAAAGTGGGAAAAAGTGAGTCAATTCCTGCGCGCACCTATGTTCCTATTAATTTCTATTTTTTTTCCTTTTTTTTTAAAATTAACCCCACAATTTTGTAAATATAATATTAAATATCCAATTTACATTATATTTATTAATTATGTACAAAAACTAGCCTTTTGTTAAACATTAAATAATTAAATTTCAAATTTTCCCATGAACCATTCCCCGTAAAATTTCATGTACTGTTACATAATAATTATAGGAAAACCTCAAAATTATAAGCTTCAATAAAGTAATAAGCTTCATTATATTTAAAAATTTTCTGCGTTTTCGACTTCAGCGAACGAGCTAAAGTAATCAAATCGCTAAATTGATTAAGTAGTATAAGAAAAATGAATCCTTAAGGGCCCAATAAAAAAACTGGATTTCATTTGCTATATATATGTACGAACATGAAATCATTTCTCCGCGACAGTAAGTGTCACAAAATTCCCACGGGAGCCTCTATTCCTGTTAATTTCTAGGTTTTCTTTTTCGTATATTAAGCCCAAAATTTTTTTAAGTTGTAATAGTAAATATGCACTTTAATATTAATCAAATATTTATAGTAAAATACATTAAGTTTATTAAGTTCCTCAATATAATGTATTTTAATTACTTGCAACGATTGATCATTATGAAATTGCATATTCAATATTAGAGTTTAAAAGATTTTGGGTTTAATTTACAAAACAGAAAAAATTAGAGATTAATATGAATAGATCAAGGCGCGCGTGAGAATTCCATAACCGCCTCATTTTTCTAAAGCGGTTTAACGTAAACCACTGTAGAAAGCCACTTTCTACGGCGGTTTAAATTTAAACCGTCGTAGAAAGCCATGTTAAACCGCCATAGAAAGTGTCCGAAATTAAGGTTTTTTTTTTCGTTAAATAACCCCAAAAATATTTCACACTTAATATTTCATATGCAATCTAATATTGATCAATTTTTATAGTAAAATACATTTTATTTATTAATTATATACAAGATACAGCCTTTATACCGATAGAAAAAAGAAGTAAATAATAAATTTCAAATTTTCATTTAACCAATCAATTGTTTTGGGGTCCCAAAAAAATTTAAATATCTAATACACAATAATTATAGGAACACTTAAAAAGTAAGAATTTTCATTGAATTTATGGTAGGTTTTGTACTATTGAATTTCTGTGTTCTTAATTATCTCTAGTGTAATAATTAATGTCAATCAAGAATTTCAATTATGTTAAGATAAATCATTCATAACGGCAATTAATTAATACTCTTTACAATTGGTTACAAGTACTCAATGTCGTATCCATGTATAGTCTTAATAATTTTCGATCGTTTTTGTATATCTCATATACATACAGGCTAGTTAAGAGGCGAAAAAATAGAAATAGGTTGCCGTGGGTACGAAACGCGCCTTAATAGAAACTATATTGAAGAATCTCTCTAAAATAATAAATATTCATTAATCGATAAACGAATAATTTATTCATTTAGCGGTCAATAACTAACCTCGCTAAATGAATATCTTTTTTTCGATGCCTAGAAAATTAATTTATTAAATGTTAACTGTAAAATCAAAACAAAAACATTGTAGAGCTTCCCCTGTAAATTTTACCAAAACTCCTTATTAAATTAACAATGAACAATTTAATCAAAAATAAAAAACAAGGAATTCAATTTTCCAAAAAATTCGACAGAGTCTCCCCTATAAATGTAACATACTCCCTGTCAAATATATGCACATAAATACTTAAGATTCCAACAACTTCAAATAATATGGAATTCAGTTTTACATCAATTCCGACAGAGTCTCCCTTGTAAATTTAACCAAAACACCATGTTATCCTAACATCAACACAAACCAAGCCTCAAATTTCTTGATTCTCCCCCAAATGAAGGATACATTGAATCAATTTTTTTCCACTAATCTGAGTCTGATGTATATATTATCATCTTGTCATCACTGGGAATACACCGATTTGAATTCCATGTCATATGTTTTGCATCTTTTGCATTAGCAAACAACCGTTTAAATATCGATATTATAGGAAGATACCACAGAACCTTAATTAGCCGGCGGCAATAAATCCTTATACTCATTCCTGTAAAGGATGCAATCGTTTGGGCAAGCGTGGATCTTCTTATACTCTATACCCATTGGACACAATATTTTTTTTGCCTCATAAATTCGATCTGGAAGTTCATTATCTTCTAGAAGCATATCTTTCAATACCCTCAATAAGGATGTAAAACTAGTATCTAATTAACCACCCATTTGCCGCTTTCAAATTAATCAACTTCAAAACACTAGACAAGCGTGTATATCTAGTGCAACCGGTGTATAGAGGCTTCTCATTGTCACCCAAAAGTGAAGCAAGAACTTTCGGTTTATCAGCAAAATCCTCGGCCACATCCTCAATCATGTCATCCAATCAATCTCTCGTAATCCCATCATCTCCTTTTGCATTAGATTTTCTTTACTCAGAAAAACTATCAATACTTTCACCATGCCAAATCCACAATTTATAAGAAGGATCAAATACATTCCGATATAAATGGAATCTTATTGTATCAGAGTTATCAAACTGCGCACCATTTTTACAAGCTTTACACGGACAATGGACATACTTTGTATTCTTATAAGCTAATTCAATAAAATTCTCAACTTCTTTCGCATACAAATCGGAGGTCCGATCACCATATAGCAATCACCATATAACAAGATATTTTGATCCATGCGTAACTAACACCTTTAAATAATTAAAAAAACCAAATAAATAATTCAACCAACAATGTAGAAAGTATCAAGTTGCATACTTGTGTTAGCAGATTTCATCCTAATGTTACTCATATAATCAAAACTAATATAATACCTCAATGAAAAAAATAATGCATGACCAACACATGCACAATAGACATAATCAAATGAAGAAGAACCCATAAGTTTTTCATTTATGCATTTTATCAAACACATGCAATGCATAAAAAAATAATCGAAAAACTAAGTAGTGCTAATTATATGAACATCATCCAATAAAAACCAAACACTATAAATCATATCATATCACCAACAAACTACATAGTATAACTAACTACCAATCCACAATACTAAGGTTCACCATATATATGGATTGTAACTTTAATTTTCAATCTACCATAAATAAAAATAAATTCAATATACACATATCTAATGTACAAGAATAAGCTATTAGTGAGAAACTTTAGAAGTCTCTAACCTTAAAGTGGTGAATTTCAGCTTCAAATAACCATTCTTTACATCAAATGTGTAAAACCGTAGTAGAAATTTGGAGAAGAAGACTTTCGGCCGCGATATGGAGATACATGTTGTTATTTAGGGTTAAATACGTCAATTCTATGGTAGTTTATTTGAAAATCGCCGTAGATAATGGCTTTCTACAGCAGTTAATTAATAACCGCCGTAGAACGGGACTTTCTACGGCGGTTAATTGAAAACCGCCTTAGAAAGTGACTTCCTACGGCGGTTAATTGCCGTAGATAATGGCTTTCTACGGCGGTTTTTAATTAACCGCCGTAGAAAGCCCGTATTTTCTTTTATAACGGCGATTTCCTCTTTTCTGCCAAAACTGCAGCCGTTAAAACTATATTTTGTAGTAGTGGAAATCACTCAAGTACCCTTCATTAATTGTGAAGAGTGTTTACCATTGTAAATGTTGGTGTCCTGTGACGGTATTTTCAGAAAATCCCGCTAAGAACAAGTGAGATTTTGAGAAAATGTTAGTATGCTTTGACGAAATTTTCTAAAAATGTCGCTTACACCGAGCGAGATTGTATATAAGGTAGTAAATTTCAAAAAAAATTCAACTTTAAGAAAAAAAAAAAGTGTAAACTGTTTACTTACGGTGAATATGGAGCGTTCACGTGTAGATAGTGAAAATAGGTAGGTGAAAATTTTATATTGGTAGTTTTTTTTCCAAAATATAGATAAGGATATTTTTGTCTTTTCAATACTAAGAATTTTAAAAAGTATTTTGTGAATAATAAAACGGATAGTGTAAATAACATGCCCCATATATATATATATATATATTGACAGCCAGTCAAGTTGTTTTCAAAACTTCTTCTTCAACTTTACCTTTTGAATCAACATTTTAAACAGAGTCAAGATTCAATATAGACAGTACCTTGCATTGTTTGATTTATTGAGTTGGTATTCACTTTCAATAACAATAATATTTAATTCGCTTTTGCTATTTTCCATTTTTATGAAATTTCTCAAATTTCAGTGATTAGTCAAATTATTTATTTGTTCTTTCAATCATCAAAACAAGCAAAGTGACTATTGTTTGAAAATAAAATTGAACCGTATCTTATAATAGTTAATACATTTGGGTAAATTATGCTTACCTTCAAACTTTGTGGAATTATTATTATCCACCAAGATTTTGAAAATTATGGTTACTTTTGTGCCATTATGTTGTTAAAAGTTCTCTCCTTTGATCAAATTAACGTCACTTCTATCTGCTCAAAAAAAAAAAAAAAAAACCTTACAAACGTTATCGTTAATTACAATAATTTTAAACAGTTAGGGAATAACAACAATTTCTCAATACTTCAAGGGACAAATGATAATTTCCTTAAACCTTGAGGCGGTTAATGTAATTTACCCAATAAATTAATGTGCATTCGGTGGTGGTATACAGATGTCGCAACTCCTGCAAGCGGCACCTCCAAGCCAAGTAAGAAGAATATAGATCAATCCCCACGCCCACTCCACCACCACCCCCCTAGCCGCCAAGAGCAAAAAAATGGCAAACTCCGACCACGTTAGGCAAATATCGTTAAACGACGAATGGATCGATCTTCAGAAGCAAGAACTTACAGAGCTACAAGAAGCGTCACGACTTCACCAGCTCGGAGAAACCGACGAATCCCAGTTGAAGCAACTAGTTGATAAAATCCTGCTCCACTTCCACGACTACGTCGAAAAGCGGGTTCACATGGCCAGGATAGACGTCATGCCTTTTTTCGCCCCCGTCTGGTGTAGCAGCCTTGAAAACTCCGGGTTTTGGATCGGCGGCTGCCGGCCGTCGTCGTTTATTAGATTGCTCTACGGGTTACTCTGCGGCGGTGGCGGCCGGGATCTTGGCGATATTATTCTCGGGGGGCTGTCGAGGGAGCAGATGATAAAGGTGGATAAATTGCAGAGGGAAGTGGTTAGGAAGGAAGATGAACTTTCTTCTCTCATGGCGACTTTGCAGGAGGATATGGTTGAGCTGCAGCCGCTCGCGGCGGTTGCGAGGAAATGGAGGGAGGGCGATTCGTCGTCGTGTTCTGAAAATTGGGATTTGGGGAAGGAGAAACTCGATTTGCACTGGGAGAAATTGGCGAAAGTTTTGGAACAGGCGGATAAGTTGAGGCTCGACACGGTGGAGAAGATTGTGAATATACTTAGCCCGGTCCAGAGTGTGGATTTTCTAGCGGCAGCGAAGAAGATGAGAGTTTGCATGCAGGAATGGGGGAAAAAGAGGGATCTTGATCATGGCAGGAGTTGAATAATTAGTGCAAAAGCAGCTGTGGGAGTAGATTTAATTTGGGTAAATTTGCAGGTTGTTCTGAGTTCCAGATTTCTTGTACCATTTATCATCTATCAATATTTATCGCAATCTTGAAAGTAATACGTAGCTGTTTTTAAGTTCGATTTATAATTTTACTTTTAAAACGAACGTGTTTTAAGATTTAATAAATAAGTTTAACATAATTCGAGATTTTAATTGGGTTTTAGACTAACAAATTTGGGTTTGCATCTATTTCACTTTTGGTCAGGGAAGGTATTTTGCGACACTCGAATGCCACGTTACTTCTGCAATGAGTAAAGAACTTGAATAGTAAATATGGATATGGAAGATATCGAACAAGCTTTGCGGCAATTCATGATTTTCTTGAGGGAGAAAGAACAACGAACGATGATCACGGAAGATGCATGGAGTACAAAGGTTTGATTTTTATTATGTAGTTACTAAGGCCCCGAAGATGCTTTAAAATATGATTTTGAATTTCATTTTAATTTTATAATATTAAAATTACATTAGAAATATAAAAATGTGTGTTAAAAATGTAAAAAAATTTATTGAAAATGTAAAAATGCTTATTGAGAATGATGAAAAACTATTATAAAATCAAAATGAGTCTCAAAACATAGTTTTGAGTTTGGTTACCAAACGGGGCCTAAAATTTGTTTGGGGATATTGATTTTTATTAGGAACTAAAACTCAGTTGACTTTCCTATTTTCTAACTTTGCTGTTGAATGAAATTGAGACCGATTTTGTAGTTGTACCCCTCCTTGTATTCAGTCAAAAGTAAAAGGTTAAAGATGATTTTATCCTCGAACTTTTTATCTTCATAAGTGGATGAATTATTTACCTTACTTGCTATAAAAAAAATTGAACAGATTAGTAGAATTGTGTATCACTACTATTACTCTAAGTGGACATAGAGAACTTTTTACCTTACCTTATAAGTGATATAGAGAGGGTACAAAACTCCGACATAGGAATATATCCTCGAGTTTAATGAAAGTTATAAGCTTTCTACAAAATTACAAATCAAATTTAGGAAATAATTTTGAGTCATTTGTGATTTCAATTTTGTGAATATATAAACAAAATAAAAGCACTTTCTATTAGGCATATATTGAATGCCAAGTAATTTTGGCTGCAAATGAGTTTACTGCAGAATGCTCTATTCTTGCATGTGGGATCCTCACCACTGTAAAAACTAAAATTGACTGCCTATGAAAATATCTTTTACTGTCCAGTAGCAAGTGGATAGAGTAGGAGTACGACCGACCGAGGATCGGGACCCCCTTTTCTTGTGGATATGTATTAGGGTCCAGATAGCTAATTAAGGGCCTCTACTGTAACAAAAATAACAAAACTGTGCTTTGAAGTAATGAGGAGAATTTAAAAATATTAGAACGGTATCAAATGTATATTAAAAATAATAAAAAATATATATTGTAAAATATGCTTTGAAGCATAATATGAGCTTCTATTATTGAGAATATTATATTAGATTCAACTATGAGATAGTACTACTAGTATGGTTCATAAACTAATTAGCTAATTAATGAATACAATTCATTTGTAGAGCTATCAACTATTAAACTTTTTCTGGTTAGATTTTTCTTAATTTTCTAGAGAAATTTTGATGAAAGCACCATCTTTCATCACTTTGTTTTCAAAGAATCAAGGTTTCTATATTTTTTTTTTCTTTGAAAAGACAAATAGACAATGTTTATTAAAAAAAAATTAAAAAATTCAGCAAATAAAATTGATTCACCTATCTTCTATGAAATGCACCCTAGACATCAAAAATTTAAAAAGGGAATAAATACATCTTGATCTTCTATCTACTATTGTCGTGTCTTCCATGTCTATTCAGTCACAACAAGGGAATATGCATCATGATATGACATGTAGATTTTACCCTCCATTGCAAAAGGGTAGATAGAAGATCTCGAAGAAAATACACCCTTGAAGAAAGATAAACATCAAACTATTATTACAAAAACAAAAGGAAAACATAACAGATTACATAACATAACAGATTACATCATCAGAATATTGGACATTTTACATGATCAAATTAACCAAAAACCTCTAAGCTTAAGGTTACAAATTTGACATGAACATTTGCCCAACCTAGCTAGCTTAATTTCTCTTTGTTTCTTGGTTCAGAAATTGAAGCTAGCCTTTATAAACTAACTATGCTTGCCATCTCTTTCCTTGCCCCATTGATGGATGCAAATATGAAGTTTCTTTGAAGCAATCAAGAAATCCAAAGCTTGAACAGGGCTAAGAATCTCCAACAACTCCTTAAGAGTACTAATCCTCAACTTATCAGCTTCCTCCAACATTCTTACCATAGCTCTTGAATGCTCATCCAGTGCTTCATGAATCTGCTCCTTCCTTGCTCCTCTCCCTTCCACCACGGCGATTGGCGCCACGGGTTGATCAGCGATTTTCTCCTGCAAACACGCCATTTCCTCGGATAATTTCTCCTCCCTTTTTATGGTTCGGACCTGCAGCTCATTGATCATTGACAATTGCCTGGAGGAAATGGAAAGCTCACTCAGGCGACGACTACTAGTACTAGTATTAGCATTAATCCTACCTGCTTCTTCGAGCATTTCCCTTATTTGTTCCTCGATTTCCAGCCCGGAAAGCGCGTAAATCAGGCGAATGAAGAGTGACGGGCGGCAACCCGTGATCCAGAGGAGCGAGCCCTCCAGGAAAGAACACCAGGGAGGGGAGAAGTATGGGGAGACGTGATCGTGAGCCAGGCGGGTTCTTTGTTGAGCGTAAGCTTGGAAGTGTTGGATGTTCTTTTCAATGAGCTCCCTTCGGATAACGTCTTTGTTGTCTACGCAGTTTTCTTCGGCGGATTGAGCTTGAAGCATCTCGGTAAGGTCGAGTTCTTGAAGATTCATCCATTCGTTGAAGCTAAAGTGTTGCCTGCCTAAAAGTGTAGCGCAAGAGGAGCTAGTACTAGCGCTGGCCATTTTGATCCAGGGCCAACTTGTACTTTTTTTGAAAGGGAAAAAAGGAGGATTTGAGATGCTTTGTTTTAAGTTGCAAGGGCTAGGTAGAGGACAAAATAGTGTGAATGATCAATTTGGGTGTTTTTGATATCTTGGGAAGTTCAATTCTTGAGTATTTTTCGTAAATTTATGATGATGGTGCTTCCATTGTTGCAACGTGCAACTCACAAGGGATGCAATTCAATGAATCTCTTGTTAAAGTCAGGATGATCAAGTTGTACTGCTTATGTTCATCTTTTGTTTTGAAATGGTAAATTATTGAATTTGGCTTTAGTGTTTTAAAGGATATTCGGTTTCAAAATTCTTGTCTTTTTTGTTTACCTTTTTATAATGAATGATGAGGTTTACATATTACATTACGAGATTTACTCTATTGTGCGAGAATAAATGAAGATGACAGATGAATGAAGTTGACACTTTGTAACTTCTTGTAAATGAAGATGACAAGATAATGCTTTCCATCAATAGGAAGATGTGGTTTATTGTACTCCAAGACTTTCCTAAGCAACATTACATGATGCATTTGAGCATATAAGCCCTAAGAAACTCAAAGAACACAAAAAGAGACAACCTTTGAGATGCAATATTACATTATAATATTACATTATCCTATCATTCACACACGCAGCTTCTTCTATTTTTCATAACCCTGGTTTGAGACTCACAATTCTTGTCTAGTTCGGGTTCACAGTTAGGGTATTCTCGTAATATCCTGATCAGTTCTTCACCGGCCTTCCTTGCTTATCATCTCTTCTCCCTCCCCAGTGGCGAATGCAAAGGTGAAGCTTCTTGCTCGCAGCCAAAAACTCCACACCCTGTAAAGGACTCAACACGCTAAACAAAAGCTCCTTAAGGGTCTCAAGCCTCAACTTATCCGCCTCTTCCATCAATTGCACCGTAACTTCGCGCGTGGTTGTCAAGCGCCTCGTCTGCGTCGCGATTCGCTTCGCGAATAGAAGTCGTGTCATCCGTCGCAATAAGAGCGATCGGCTGGTCCGCCATGTCCTCTTGCAAACCGGTCATTTTCGCAGACAACTCGTCTTCCTTCTTCACAACAACTCTCTGCAAATTGTTGATCATGTTCATTTGGCTGAGCTACCCCCGAGCCTACCGTCTCTTTCACCGAAGAATCCTCCAGACGGAGACTCGATGTCCTTGCCGATTAAGGCGAACAAGAGCCGGATGAACATCGACGGCAGGCAGCCGCCGAGCCACATCATCGATCCCTCCAAGGAGGAGCACCAACTGGGAGCGAAGTACGGGGAGACATCACCGTTCGCTAGCTCATTTCGCTTTCTGACGTAGTCTTGGAAGCTCTCCATGTTTTTCTGGAGGAGACTTCGGAGCTTATTGTTGTCATGTTCTTCCTCTCCATTTAAGGTGTCAAGGAGCTCTGAGAGGTCTCGCTCTTGAATATCCATCCATTCCCGGAAGCAGCGGTTTTGCGAATCATTACTGCTTCCCATTGGACTTAAAAAAACTGCTTTATCGTATAAGGTGTGTGATAGCTCTGTTTTTGTATATGTATATATACATGAGCAATAACACCCTGTCGCTGGTGAGATCTTTTGGCATAACCAGTGGCAGAACAAGAAAAAAATTCCCAAAGGTTCATGAATAATCCATTTTGACAGTTTACTATATACATAAATTTTCTTTTAGACAACTAGATATGTACTGTTAATAAGTAAAGGACGGGATTGGAGGAGTTCGGAAACCATCCCACCCTTGGTTCAGCCCCTCGACATAACTAAGGGATATAAACACTAGGGGAGCTAGGATAATTTGTTAGGGGGCACAAATACACTTATAAAAATACTTTAAATGACCTGTATTAAAACAAGATTTTTCTAGTGGAACTGGATGAATAATTTCATTTAAACAAATTATCATCATTCAATTATATATATGAAGTTACACATTTTACAAAGTGAATAATAGCAATTGTGTAGAAAAAATCAAGTTAGTTTAATTAGTTGTGAGAGAAATCATAAATTATTACATAATTGATGAGGATAAAAATTAGCATTTTACAATATAAATATATATACACTAATAGTATTTAAAATGTTAGTGTAACAAAGATTTTAAATAAAACTATAAAGAGTTTCAATCATTAAGTAACTATAGAAAAGGAATAAAACTTAATAAAAATGAGTAAGTACAAATTTAGTAAATTAAAATGATACTTTTAGATACTTAAGAATTAAATAACACTAAATATAAAATTATAGGGCACAATTTAAACTTTTGAAATTTATATGGGCTAAAACAAAATTTTGCTAAAGTCAGGGCCTCAGGCTCCCTTCACTCCAGAATATGTTAAGCTCTTCAATTCAATAATATCTAATGCTGCACGTGGTTTCTTTTGGTTGTTTCCACGTGTGTCGTCTATGTTTTTTGTTTTATATAAAATTTGATATATCATGCAAAATAAGAATTGTTTAAGGTGAAATAAAAGTAATTTAATTATAATTTGGATAATATTTAATAAAATGAGTCTCATGTTCGACCATTTGAGAGTCCGATGTGCGATATTAACTAAACTCGACATTCGTAGTATCTCAATATTTGTGTTATAATATAACTGTGATACACTAGAATCTCAATTCAATATGAGATACATCAGAAGTTAAATTCGATACAAGGTACTTTAGTAGCTAAACTCACAATTGCACTTCATTATATTCGAACCTCGACAATAGATTAAACTCATCGTGCGATACATAAAAGGGTAAACTTCATCATTCGATATTTCAGTAATTAAACTTGTAATCACGATAGATTAGCCGATAACTCTGATATAACACATGCTAAACTCAATACGCGATACATCTAAAACTAAACTCGATACACGCTCGGTGCATCGAATACAAGCTTCTGCTAATCATTTCTTTGGTTTATGTCTTTAATACCAAAATAGTCTCAGTTTAACCTATTAACTTCATAGCAATTTTAATTAATTGGTCTGGAATGAATAAAATGCAATAATATATAATATAAGGATAAAAATAAGGGTGCATTGGTAGTTAGTCCTAAGGTTGTGGATCAATTGCATTTTTTCCCCTAAAATTGAGAATGTGTCAAAGGCATATTCTTTTCACTGGTCTGAAGTCAGATTTTGAAATTAGATTTTCAAAAATATGTTTTCAAACTAATTCAAAGAAATAATGTTTCCAAAATCAGTTTTAAACCTAGGACTTGTTCTTTTTGATATCTTGAAATCCTACATATTTATTTTTAATTAACACAAATACAATATTATATTTGTAATTTTAATAATTTTCTTAATTTGTATTTATAATATTCAAAACGATACTTATTTTGAGTCGAAAATAGTACCAAACAAACTTCATCACTTGGAACAATACAAACAAATCTCGTAAGATCTTTTGTAATAGATTAACTGTTAGGAAGTATTTGCTAGTGCTTTTTCAAGTTACGAAGTTTGTTTTGTGATATGATCAAACTTGGAGGTTTTTCTAGCTGTCCCTATTATGGATGCATCCACCTTCAATTCTTCAATTCCTACTATATTCGACAGAGCAAATTAAGTTCTTCTGTCTCAACTCTCAAGACAGAAGTTTCTACTATTATTATTTTTTTCGATGGAAACTTTCAGGATCGATGCCAATCCCCCGTGATTTTTTGGATGACTTTATGCCTTTTCGTTGAAAGGTTTTGATGAGGTTTTGGAAAATAAGTTTTCAAAAACAAGCAATCGTATAGATTTTTAAAATTAATTTAAAAAATGTTTAGTAAAGATTATTGGGAATCAATTTTTCAAAATCGTATTTGTTAAGGTAGTAGATAGCAAACAATATTTTCATACAAAGAAAAAGGGTTACTTACGCAAAACCCTCTTATGGTTTGCGAAAGTACATGATGACCCCTTATGCTTTAAAAAGCTACGCAAAACCTCCCTGTAGTTTCAAAACCCTGTAAAGTAGACGAAAATATTAATTTGTGACCAAATTTCCCTTATTCAGTTAAAGGGTTTGCACTTATTCAGTCAGACTGAATAAGGGCAATTTGGTCACAAATTAATATTTTCGTCTACGTTACAGGGTTTTGAAACCATAAGGGGGTTTTGCGTAGCTTTTTAAAGCATAGGGGGTCATCTTGTACTTTTGCAAACCACGGGGGGTTTGCGTAATTAACCCAAAGAAAAATTCATGAGCACAATTTTTGTCGAAGGCCAGAGCTGTAGAGATAAAAAATTAAGGTTTTTTTCCGTAAAAATAACCCCAAAAATTATTTTCGCACTTAATATTTCATATGCAATCTAATATTGATCATTTTTATAGTAAAATACATTTTATTTATTAATTATATACAAGATACAGCCTTATACCGATGGAAAAAAGAAGTAAATAATAAATTTCAAAATTCATTTAACCAATCAATTGTTTTGGGGTCGCAAAAAAATTTAAATATCTAATACACAATAATTATAGGAACACTTAAAAAGTAAGAATTTTCATTGAATTTATGGTAGGTTTTGTACTATTGAATTTCTGTGTTCTTAATTATCTCTAGTGTAATAATTAATGTCAATCAAGAATTTCAATTATGTTAAGATAAATCATTCATAGCGGCAATTAATTAATACTCTTTACAATTGGTTACAAGTACTCAATGTCGTATCCATATATAGTCTTAATAATTTTCGATCGTTTTTGTATATCTCATATACATGCAGGCTAGTTAAGAGGCAAAAAAATAGAAATAGGTTGACGTGGGTACGAAACGCGCCTTAATAGAAACTATATTGAAGAATCTCTCTAAAATAATAAAACATTCATTAATCGAATAACGAATAATTATTCATTAGCGGTCAATAACTAACCTCGCTAAATGAATATCTTTTTTCGATGCCTAGAAAATTAATTTATTAAATGTTAACTGTAAAATCAAAACAAAAACATTGTAGAGCTTCCCCTGTAAATTTTACCAAAACTCCTTATTAATTAACAATGAACATTTATCAAAAATAAAAAACAAGGAATTCAATTTTCCAAAAAATTCGACAGAGCCTCCCTATAAATGTAACATACTCCCTGTCAAATATATGCACATAAATACTTAAGATTCCAACAACTTCAAATAATATGGAATTCAGTTTTACATCAATTCCGACAGAGTCTCCCCTGTAAATTTAACCAAAACACCATGTTATCCTAACATCAACACAAACCAAGCCTCAAATTTCTTGATTCTCCCCCAAATGAAGGATACATTGAATCAATTTTTTTCCACTGATCCGAATCTGATGTATGCATTATCATCTTGTCATCACTGGGAATACACCGATTTGAATGCCATGTCATATGTTTTGCATCTTTTGCATTAGCAAACAACCGTTTAAATCTCGATATTATAGGAAGATACCACAGAACCTTAGCCGGCGGCAATAAATCCTTATACTCATTCCTGTAAAGGATGCAATCGTTTGGGCAAGCATGGATCTTCTAATACTCTATACCCATTGGACACAATATTTTTTTTGCCTCATAAATTCGATCTGGAAGTTCATTATCTTCTGGAAGCATATCTTTCAATACCCTCAATAAGGCTGTAAAACTAGTATCTGACCACCCATTTGCCGCTTTCAAATTAAACAACTTCAAAACACTAGACAAGCGTGTATATCTAGTGCAACAGGTGTATAGAGGCTTCTCATTGTCACCCAAAAGTGAAGCAAGAACTTCCGGTTTATCAGCAAAATCCTCGGCCACATCCTCAATCATGTCATCCAATCGATCTCTCGTAATCCTCAATCATGCATTAGATTTTCTTTACTCAGAAAAACTGTCAATACTTTCACCATGCCAAATCCACAATTTATAAGAAGGATCAAATCCATTCCGATATAAATGGAATCTTATTGTGTCAGAGTTATCAAATTGCGCACCATTTTTACAAGCTTTACACGGACAATGGACATACTTTGTATTCTTATAAGCCAATTCAATAAAATTCTCAACTTATTTCGCATACAAATCGGAGGTCCGATCACTATATAACAAGATATTTTGATCCATGCGTAACTAACACCTTTAAATAATTAAAAAAACCAAATAAATAATTCAGCCAACAATGTAGAAGTGATACTGCATGCTTGTGTTAGCACATTTCATCCTAATGTTACTCATATAATCAAGACTAATATAATACCTCAATGAAAAAAATAATGCATGACCAACACATGCACAATAGACATAATCAAATGAAGAAGAACCCATAAGTTTTTCATTTATGCATTTTATCAAACACATGCAATGCATAAAAAAATAATCCAAAAAATAAGTAGTGCTAATTATATGAACATCATCCAATAAAAACCAAACACTATAAATCATATCACATCACCAACAAACTACATAGTATAACTAACTACCAATCCACAATACTAAGGTTCACCATATATATGGATTGTAACTTTAATTTTCAATCTACCATAAATAAAAATAAATTCAATATACACATATCTAATGTACAAGAATAAGCTATTAGTGAGAAACTTTAGAAGTCTCTAACCTTAAAGTGGTGAATTTCAGCTTCAAATAACCATTCTTTACATCAAATGTGTAAAACCGTAGTAGAAATTTGGAGAAGAAGACTTTCGGCCGCGATATGGAGATAAACGTTGTTATTTAGGGTTAAATACGTCAATTCTACGGCGGTTTATTTCAAAACCGCCGTAGATAATGGCTTTCTACAGCAGTTAATTAATAACCGCCGTAGAACGGGACTTTCTACGGCGGTTAATTGAAAACCGCTGTAGAAAGTGACTTCCTACAGCGGTTAATTGCCGTAGATAATGGCTTTCTACTGCGATTTTTAATTAACCGCCGTGAAAGCCCGTATTTTCTTTTATAACGGCGATTTCCTCTTTTCTGCCGAAACTGCAGCCGTTAAAACTATATTTTGTAGTAGTGGAAATCACTCAAGTACCCTTCATTAATTGTGAAGAGTTTTTACCATTGAAAATGTTGGTGTCCTGTGGCGGTATTTTCAGAAAATCCCGCTAAGAACAAGCGAGATGTTGAGAAAATGTTAGTATCCTTTGGCGAAATTTTCTAAAAATGTCGCTTACACCGAGCGGGATTGTATATAAGGTAGTAAATTTCAAAAAAATTTCAACTTTAAAAAAAAAAAAAAATGTAAACTGTTTACTTACGGTGAATATGGAGCGTTCACGTGTAGATAGTGAAAATAGGTAGGTGAAAATTTTATATTGGTAGTTTTTTTTCCAAAATATAGGTAAGGATATTTTTGTCTTTTCAATACTAAGAATTTTAAAAAGTATTTTGTGAATAGTAAAACGGATAGTGTAAATAACATGCCCCATATATATATATATATATATATATATATATTTTGACAGCCTGTCAAGTTGTTTTCAAAACTTCTTCTTCAACTTTACCTTTTGAATCAACATTTTAAACAGAGTCAAGATTCAATATAGACACTACCTTGCATTGTTTGATTTATTGAGTTGGTATTCATTTTCAATAACAATAATATTTAATTCGCTTTTGCTATTTTCCATTTTTATGAAATTTCTCAAATTTCAGTGATTAGTCAAATTATTTATTTGTTCTTTCAATCATCAAAACAAGCAAAGTGACTATTGTTTGAAAATAAAATTGAACCGTATCTTATAATAGTTAATACATTTGGGTAAATTATGCTTACCTTCAAACTTTGTGGAATTATTATTATCCACCAAGATTTTGAAAATTATGGTTACTTTTGTGCCATTATGTTGTTAAAAGTTCTCTCCTTTGATCAAATTAACGTCACTTCTATCTGCTCAAAAAAAAAAAAAAAAAAAAAAAAAACATAAACCTTACAAACGTTATCGTTAATTACAATAATTTTAAACAGTTAGGGAATAACAACAATTTCTCAATACTTCAAGGGACAAATGATAATTTCCTTAAACCTAGAGGCGGTTAATGTAATTTACCCAATAAATTAATGTGCATTCGGTGGTGGTATACAGATGTCGCAACTCCTGCAAGCGGCACCTCCAAGCCAAGTAAGAAGAATATAGATCAACCCCCACCCCCACTCCACCACCAGGCCCCTAGCCGCCAAGAGCAAAAAAATGGCAAACTCCGACCACGTTAGGCAAATCGTTATACGACGAATGGATCGATCTTCAGAAGCAAGAACTTACAGAGGTACAAGAAGCGTCACGACTTCCACCAGCTCGGAGAAACCGACGAATCCCGGTTGAAGCAACTAGTTGATAAAATCCTGCTCCACTTCCACGACTACGTCGAAAAGCGGGTTCACATGGCCAGGATAGACGTCATGCCTTTTTTCGCCCCCGTCTGGTGTAGCAGCCTTGAAAACTCCGGGTTTTGGATCGGCGGCTGCCGGCCGTCGTCGTTTATTAGATTGCTCTACGGATTACTCTGCGGCGGCGGCGGTGGCGGCCGGGATCTTGGCGATATTATTCTCGGGGGGCTGTCGAGGGAGCAAATGATAAAGGTGGATAAATTGCAGAGGGAAGTGGTTAGGAAGGAAGATGAACTTTCTTCTCTCATGGCGACTTTGCAGGAGGATATGGTTGAGCTGCAGCCGCTCGCGGCGGTTGTGAGGAAATGGAGGGAGGGCGATTCGTCGTCGTGTTCTGAAAATTGGGATTTGGGGAAGGAGAAACTCGATTTGCACTGGGAGAAATTGGCGAAAGTTTTGGAACAGGCGGATAAGTTGAGGCTCGACACGGTGGAGAAGATTGTGAATATACTTAGCCCGGTCCAGAGTGGATTTTCTAGCGGCAGCGAAGAAGATCAGAGTTTGCAAGCAGGAATGGGGGAAAAAGAGGGATCTTGATCATGGCAGGAGTTGAATAATTAGTGCAAAAGCAGCTGTGGGAGTAGATTTAATTTGGGTAAATTTGCAGGTTGTTCTGAGTTTCAGATTTCTTGTACCATTTATCATCTATCAATATTTATCGCAATCTTGAAAGTAATACGTAGCTGTTTTTAAGTTCGATTTATAATTTTACTTTTAAAACAAACGTGTTTTAAGATTTAATAAATAAGTTTAACATAATTAGTGGTGCAAAAGATTTCGAGATTTTGGGTTTTAGACTAACAAATTTGGGTTTGCATCTTTTTCACTTTTGGTCAGGGAAGGTATTTTGCGATACTCGAATGCCACGTTACTTCCGCAATGAGTAAAGAACTTGAATAGTAAATATGGATATGAAAGATATCGAACAAGCTTTACGGCAATTCATGATTTTCTTGAGGGAGAAAGAACAACGAACGATGATCACGGAAGATGCATGGAGTACAAAGGTTTGATTTTTATTATGTAGTTACTAAGGCCCCGAAGATGCTTCAAAATATAATTTTGAGTTTCATTTTAATTTTATAATATTAAAATTACATTAGAAATGTAAAAAGGTGTGTTAAAAATGTAAAAAGATTTATTGAAAATGTAAAAATGCTTATTAAGAATGACGAAAAACTATTATAAAATTAAAATGAGTCTCAAAACATAGTTTTGAGTTTGGTTACCAAACGGGGCCTAAAATTTGTTTGGGGATATTGATTTTTATTAGGAACTAAAACTCAGTTGACTTTCCTATTTTCTAACTTTGCTGTTGAATGAAATTGAGACCGATTTTGTAGTTGTACCCCTCCTTGTATTCAGTCAAAAGTAAAAGGTTAAAGATGATTTTATCCTCGAACTTTTTACCTTTATAAGTGGATGAATTATTTACCTTATTTGCTATAAAAAAAATTGAACAGATTAGTAGAATTGTGTATCACTACTATTACTCTAAGTGGACATAGAGAACTTTTTACCTTACCTTATAAGTGATATAGAGAGGGTACAAAACTCCGACATAGGAATATATCCTCGAGTTTAATGAAAGTTATAAGCTTTCTACAAAATTACAAATCAAATTTAGGAAATAATTTTGAGTCATTTGTGATTTCAATTTTGTGAATATATAAACAAAATTAAAGCACTTTCTATTAGGCATATATTGAATGCCAAGTAATTTTGGCTGCAAATGAGTTTATTGCAGAATGCTCTATTCTTGCATGTGGGATCCTCACCACTGTAAAAACTAAAATTGACTGCCTATGAAAATATCTTTTACTGTCCAGTAGCAAGTGGATAGAGTAGGAGACGACCGACCGAGGATCGGGACTCCCTTTTCTTGTGGATATGTATTAGGGTCCAGATAGCTAATTAAGGGCCTCTACTGTAACAAAAATAACAAAACTGTGCTTTGAAGTAATGAGGAGAATTTAAAAATATTAGAACGGTATCAAATGTATATTAAAAATAATAAAATATATATATTGTAAAATATGCTTTGAAGCATAATATGAGCTTCTATTATTGAGAATATTATATTAGATTCAACTATGAGATAGTACTACTAGTATGGTTCATAAACTAATTAGCTAATTAATGAATACAATTCATTTGTAGAGCTATCAACTATTAAACTTTTTCTGGTTAGATTTTTCTTAGTTTTCTAGAGAAATTTTGATGAAAGCACCATCTTTCATCACTTTGTTTTCAAAGAATCAAGGTTTCTATATTTTTTTTTTCTTTGAAAAGACAAATAGACAATGTTTATTAAAAAAAAATTAAAAAATTCAGCAAATAAAATTGATTCACCTATCTTCTATGAAATGCACCCTAGACATCAAAAATTTAAAAAGGGAATAAATACATCTTGATCTTCTATCTACTATTGTCGTGTCTTCCATGTCTATTCAGTCACAACAAGGGAATATGCATCATGATGTGACATGTAGATTTTACCCTCCATTGCAAAAGGGTAGATAGAAGATCTCGAAGAAAATACACCCTTGAAGAAAGATAAACATCAAACTATTATTACAAAAACAAAAGGAAAACATAACAGATTACATAACATAACAGATTACATCATCAGAATATTGGACATTTTACATGATCAAATTAACCAAAAACCTCTAAGCTTAAGGTTACAAATTTGACATGAACATTTGCCCAACCTAGCTAGCTTAATTTCTCTTTGTTTCTTGGTTCAGAAATTGAAGCTAGCCTTTATAAACTCACTATGCTTGCCATCTCTTTCCTTGCCCCATTGATGGATGCAAATATGAAGTTGCTTTGAAGCAATCAAGAAATCCAAAGCTTGAACAGGGCTAAGAATCTCCAACAACTCCTTAAGAGTACTAATCCTCAACTTATCAGCTTCCTCCAACATTCTTACCATAGCTCTTGAATGCTCATCCAGTGCTTCATGAATCTGCTCCTTCCTTGCTCCTCTCCCTTCCACCACGGCGATTGGCGCCACTGGTTGATCAGCGATTTTCTCCTGCAAACACGCCATTTCCTCGGATAATTTCTCCTCCCTTTTTATGGTTCGGACCTGCAGCTCATTGATCATTGACAATTGCCTGGAGGAAATGGAAAGATCACTCAGGCGACGACTACTAGTACTAGTATTAGCATTAATCCTACCTGCTTCTTCGAGCATTTCCCTTATTTGTTCCTCGATTTCCAGCCCGGAAAGCGCGTAAATCAGGCGAATGAAGAGCGACGGGCGGCAACCCGTGATCCAGAGGAGCGAGCCCTCCAGGAAAGAACACCAGGGAGGGGAGAAGTATGGGGAGACGTGATCGTGAGCCAGGCGGGTTCTTTGTTGAGCGTAAGCTTGGAAGTGTTGGATGTTCTTTTCAATGAGCTCCCTTCGGATAACGTCTTTGTTGTCTACGCAGTTTTCTTCGGCGGATTGAGCTTGGAGCATCTCGGTAAGGTCGAGTTCTTGAAGATTCATCCATTCGTTGAAGCTAAAGTGTTGCCTGCCTAAAAGTGTAGCGCAAGAGGAGCTAGTACTAGCGCTGGCCATTTTGATCCAGGGCCAACTAGTACTTTTTTTGAAAGGGAAAAAAGGAGGATTTGAGATGCTTTGTTTTAAGTTGCAAGGGCTAGGTAGAGGACAAAATAGTGTGAATGATCAATTTGGGTGTTTTTGATATCTTGGGAAGTTCAATTCTTGAGTATTTTTCGTAAATTTATGATGATGGTGCTTCCATTGTTGCAACGTGCAACTCACAAGGGATGCAATTCAATGAATCTCTTGTTAAAGTCAGGATGATCAAGTTGTACTGCTTATGTTCATCTTTTGTTTTGAAATGGTAAATTATTGAATTTGGCTTTAGTGTTTTAAAGGATATTCGGTTTCAAAATTCTTGTCTTTTTTGTTTACCTTTTTATAATGAATGATGAGGTTTACATATTACATTACGAGATTTACTCTATTGTGCGAGAATAAATGAAGATGACAGATGAATGAAGTTGACACTTTGTAACTTCTTGTAAATGAAGATGACAAGATAATGCTTTCCATCAATAGGAAGATGTGGTTTTATTGTACTCCAAGACTTTCCTAAGCAACATTACATGATGCATTTGAGCATATAAGCCCTAAGAAACTCAAAGAACACAAAAAGAGACAACCTTTGAGATGCAATATTACATTATAATATTACATTATCCTATCATTCACACACGCAGCTTCTTCTATTTTTCATAACCCTGGTTTGAGACTCACAATTCTTGTCTAGTTCGGGTTCACAGTTAGGGTATTCTCGTAATATCCTGATCAGTTCTTCACCGGCCTTCCTTGCTTATCATCTCTTCTCCCTCCCCAGTGGCGAATGCAAAGGTGAAGCTTCTTGCTCGCAGCCAAAAACTCCACACCCTGTAAAGGACTCAACACGCTAAACAAAAGCTCCTTAAGGGTCTCAAGCCTCAACTTATCCGCCTCTTCCATCAATTGCACCGTAACTTTCGCGTGGTTGTCAAGCGCCTCGTCTGCGTCGCGATTCGCCTCGCGAATAGAAGTCGTGTCATCCGTCGCAATAAGAGCGATCGGCTGGTCCGCCATGTCCTCTTGCAAACCGGTCATTTTCGCAGACAACTCGTCTTCCTTCTTCACAACAACTCTCTGCAAATTGTTGATCATGTTCATTTGGCTGGCTGAGACTTCCCCGAGCCTACCGTCTCTTTCACCTCGAAGATAATCCTCCAGACGGGACTCGATGTCCTTGCCGATTAAGGCGAACAAGAGCCGGATGAACATCGACGGCAGGCAGCCGCCGAGCCACATCATCGATCCCTCCAAGGAGGAGCACCAACTGGGAGCGAAGTACGGGGAGACATCACCGTTCGCTAGCTCATTTCGCTTTCTGACGTAGTCTTGGAAGCTCTCCATGTTTTTCTGGAGGAGACTTCGGAGCTTATTGTTGTCATGTTCTTCCTCTCCATTTAAGGTGTCAAGGAGCTCTGAGAGGTCTCGCTCTTGAATATCCATCCATTCCCGGAAGCAGCGGTTTTGCGAATCATTACTGCTTCCCATTGGACTTAAAAAAACTGCTTTATCGTATAAGGTGTGTGATAGCTCTGTTTTTGTATATGTATATATACATGAGCAATAACACCCTGTCGCTGGTGAGATCTTTTGGCATAACCAGTGGCAGAACAAGAAAAAAAATTCCCAAAGGTTCATGAATAATCCATTTTGACAGTTTACTATATACATAAATTTTCTTTTAGACAACTAGATATGTACTGTTAATAAGTAAAGGACAGGATTGGAGGAGTTCGGAAACCATCCCACCCTTGGTTCAGCCCCTCGACATAACTAAGGGATATAAACACTAGGGGAGCTAGGATAATTTGTTAGGGGGCACAAATACACTTATAAAAATACTTTAAATGACCTGTATTAAAACAACATTTTTCTAGTGGAACTGGATGAATAATTTCATTTAAACAAATTATCATCAATTATATATACGAAGTTACACATTTTACAAAGTGAATAATAGCAATTGTGTAGAAAAAATCAAGTTAGTTTAATTAGTTGTGAGAAATCATAAATTATTACATAATTGATGAGGATAAAAATTAGCATTTTACAATATAAATATATATACACTAATAGTATTTAAAATGTTAGTGTAACAAAGATTTTAAATAAAACTATAAAGAGTTTCAATCATTAAGTAACTATAGAAAAGGAATATAACTTAATAAAAATGAGTAAGTACAAATTTAGTAAATTAAAATGATACTTTTAGATACTTAAAGAATTAAATAACACTAAATATAAAATTATAGGGCACAATTTAAACTTTTGAAATTTATATGGGCTAAAACAAAATTTTGCTAAAGTCAGGGCCTCAGGCTCCCTTCACTCCAGAATATGTTAAGCTCTTCAATTCAATAATATCTAATGCTGCACGTGGTTTCTTTTGGTTGTTTCCACGTGTGTCGTCTATGTTTTTTGTTTTATATAAAATTTGATATATCATGCAAAATAAGAATTGTTTAAGGTGAAATAAAAGTAATTTAATTATAATTTGGATAATATTTAATAAAATGAGTCTCATGTTCGACCATTTGAGAGTCCGATGTGCGATATTAACTAAACTCGACATTCGTAGTATCTCAATATTTGTGTTATAATATAACTGTGATACACCAGAATCTCAATTCAATATGAGATACATCGGAAGTTAAATTCGATACAAGGTACTTTAGTAGCTAAACTCACAATTGCACTTCATTATATTCGAACCTCGACAATAGATTAAACTCATCGTGCGATACATAAAAGGGTAAACTTAATCATTCGATATTTCAGTAATTAAACTCGTAATCACGATAGATTAGCCGATAACTCTGATATAACACATGCTAAACTCAATACGCGATACATCTAAAACTAAACTCGATACACGCTCGGTGCATCGAATACAAGCTTCTGCTAATCATTTCTTTGGTTTATGTCTTTAATACCAAAATAGTCTCAGTTTAACCTATTAACTTCATAGCAATTTTAATTAATTGGTCTGGAATGAATAAAATGCAATTAATATATATATATAAGGATAAAAATAAGGGTGCATTTGGTAGTTAGTCCTAAGGTTATGGATCAATTGCATTTTTCCCCCTAAAATTGAGAATGTGTCAAAGGCATATTCTTTTCACTTGTCTGAAGTCAGATTTTGAAATTAGATTTTCAAAAATATGTTTTCAAACTAATTCAAAGAAATAATGTTTCCAAAATCAGTTTTTAAACCTAGGGCCTGTTCTTTTTGATATCTTGAAATCCTACATATTTATTGTTTAATTAACACAAATACAATATTATATTTGTAATTGTAATAATTTTCTTAATTTGTATTTATAATATTCAAAACGATACTTATTTTGAGTCGAAAATAGTACCAAACAAACTTCATCACTTGGAACAATACAAACAAATCTCGTAAGATCTTTTGTAATAGATTAACTGTTAGGAAGTATTTGCTAGTGCTTTTTCAAGTTACGAAGTTTGTTTTGTGATATGATCAAACTTGGAGGTTTTTCTAGCTGTCCCTATTATGGATGCATCCACCTTCAATTCTTCAATTCCTACTATATTCGACAGAGCAAATTAAGTTCTTCTGTCTCAACTCTCAAGACAGAAGTTTCTACTATTATTATTTTTTTCGATGGAAACTTTCAGGATCGATGCCAATCCCCCGTGATTTTTTGGATGACTTTATGCCTTTTCGTTGAAAGGTTTTGATGAGGTTTTGGAAAATAAGTTTTCAAAAACAAGCAATCGTATAGGTTTTTAAAATTGATTTAAAAAATGTTTAGTAAAGATTATTGGGAATCAATTTTTCAAAATCGTATTTGTTAAGGTAGTAGATAGCAAACAATATTTTCATACAAAGAAAAAGGGTTACTTACGCAAAACCCTCCTATGGTTTGCGAAAGTACATGATGACCCCTTATGCTTTAAAAAGGTACGCAAAACCCCCCTATAGTTTCAAAACCCTGTAAAGTAGACGAAAATATTAATTTGTGACCAAATTTCCCTTATTCAGTTAAAGGGTTTGCACTTATTCAGTCAGACTGAATAAGGGCAATTTGGTCACAAATTAATATTTTCGTCTACGTTACAGGGTTTTGAAACCATAAGGGGGTTTTGCGTAGCTTAATTTTTAAAGCATAGGGAGGTCATCTTGTACTTTCGCAAACCACGGGAGGGTTTGCGTAATTAACCCAAAGAAAAATTCATGAGCACAATTTTCTGTCGAAGGCCAGAGATGTAGAGATAAAACCTTGGGGTTTTCTGTTTTCGGAGAGTGAGAGATAGCCATTCAGCTATGTGGGTGTCAGGACTGGCCCATAGGTCAAGGCAGCCCGGGTGACCTCCTCATGCCCAATAATTATAAAGCTAATTTTTTTTATAAACTACAGTTCCTTTAAAGAATTGTTTAGTCACTGGATTTGACATTGGATATATACAATTACTAATGCAATTGCAAATGCTCAATCCAATACTAAGTGGTTTCTTTAACGAGCTTGTAGTCTCACCTTATAATATAATGTCGTAGTAATTTTCATTCATGAACAATTTTGTTAAAGCCCGCAATTATTTTTGTTTGGAATGGGTTAATGCAAAAGTGAATCTTATTCAGTTATTTATTCTTAGTTCAAGACCCATATTTATTTACATTTTAAAAGGTTGATGCAAGAGTAGATTTTTTTTTCCCAACTCGAGGCCATAATTGATTTTTGTTTGAAAAGAAAAGGGTTGAGCAAGAGTATTTATTTATTTTTTTTTGGTTGCTGTTCAAAGCCCGCATTATAAAAAAAAATTTAAAAAATTTAAAGTTATTAAATTATCACATAATATTCTTTTTTGGGGCCGTTTTATTATTTGGCCCCGGCCCTCTTAAGCTTTGGGACTGACGTCGGTGGGTGTGTGAGTTGTGCAACCCTTATCCTTTCGGGTATATGTGGTTTTGTGAGTCTGAGGGGGGGTTGCAGCATGTTTTCTTGGAGTGCTCTAGGGCGCAAGCGATATGGGGGCATTGGTGTCACCTGCTTGGTTTGCAGCAGCCTGTGGAGGTTTCGACCTCAGTTAATTTGTTTCAATTCTTTGCCGAAACTGATCAGTTGCCACTGGGTTTTGGGGGGCTGGTTTGTGCAGTCTTATTATGGGTATTGTGGAAAAGTTATAACAGAATGTGGCATGAAGGTGTGAGACAACCTGTATTTTGGGTGCTTCAGGAAGCTAAATCTCTTGTCATTACCCTTTCGGAGTTCTCTCCATCGCTGCGGCTCTCCACTTGTAGCTTTTTAGGGCATATTGAGAGGTGAGCTGGAACTTCTGCATTTTGTGCAAAGGTGTGAACAGTGAACCTTGGCTCCCCTAGGTCCACTGTTCACACTATCCTCCCTTTTTTTTCTCTTTTTTATTTACACTTTAATCTCTAAATTTATTTTTATTTATTATTTGAATTGATTAATTAAAAAACAAACTTTGTTATTATTATAAATTTAAGAATTTAATTTATTTCCTTGTTATTTCATATGTGATTAAAATATAAATAATTATAGTCAACTCTACTTAATTATAAAGAGATTTTAAAATTTTTCATAATACAATTATGAAAAACGACCTTTCAAAGTTCCAAAATTAAAAATGTAGTAATTCAAATATTCAAATTTATAAAATTACTTAATATTAAAAAGTACATAATATGAAAAAACATTACATAAAATATAAAATAAAAAGACATTACATAAAAGTAAAGAAGATTAAAATACAAATTAAAAAAACTCACAGACAATTGTCCAACCGATAAGCACAGGTCATCTCCCAAATGAAGTCGAAACTATCCAAGATGAAAATACCCGATTTCAAAGTTATCTTACTCGGTATAGGCGAATTCGAGATAGAAATACTCATTTTGAGCTTCGCGATGCACTTATTGAGCACTTGTGGGAGCGTCATTCGAATGCTATAGACGACTTGGATTAGTAATATTAGTTTAGTAGTTTAAATTTTATTTTCTAAATAATTATGTAAGTTTTTTTAGTATTATTAAATTTCGTGTGTCGGGACTATTTTTAATTTAGTTTGCATTTTATCAATTTTCGTTGCAATATTAATATAATTATCGTTTACTTATTAACTAAATGAATTTATCATATTAGATGAAATTGCAAAATAAAACAATTAGTTGGGTTTTTGTATAAATAACTTGAATAGTACAAAAGTAATTAAATTGAATTTAAAAATATGTATATGGAGGAATCAAATAAGAATATTCTTGAAAAATTGGAAGTTAGAGTTTTCTGTTGGGGCAAATTTATTGTAGAAACTGGAACTTAGAGGTGGGGGTGACTGGAATAGTTAAAAACTGCTGGAGATGCCCTTAGTGGATGCTGGAATCATTCCAAGAAGGGTGTATCGAAAACGAAAGGACCCTAAGGTGGTAGTTTAGCAGCGTCCTCCCCCTGGCGCGTCGAACCTGAACATGGATGGATCGTCGTTAGGAAATCCGGGGCCATCTGCTGCTGGGTTTGTTGTCTGGGACTCGCATGGTTATGTACTTCTGCCAGGTAGTACATCTTTGGGTTTTCTTACAAGCTTCCATTCTGAAGCAATGGCTTTTTATTTTGGGTTATTGGCATGCAAGCAGAGAAACATTCAGAATCTTTGGGTCGAGTCTGATTCGCTTACGTTGTTGAATTGTTACCGGGCAGGAGTTTGGTCATAGAGGGTGTCGGCAGTTTTGAAGCATATCGTTGGCCTCCAGGGTTTCTTCCCTACCTTCAGTTTTACTCATATCTACCGCGAAGCGAATGCTGTTACTGATCACCTTGCACGGCTGGCCAGGGCATCTACTCAGTCTTCTCTTTTCACCCACTCCACCATACCCCAGGCGGCGACCCCTTCTTTTGCGCATCAGAACTGTCTTCAACCTCATCACACAGCTGCTTGTTTTTGCATCGTGGAGTTTTACACTTAGGACAAAGCAATAAATCCTTATACTCATTCCTGTAGAGGACGCAATCGTTTGGGCAAGCGTGGATCTTCTTATACTCCATACCCATTGGACACAATATTTTTTTCGCCTCGTAAATTTGATCTGGAAGTTCATTATCTTCTGGGAGCATATCTTTCAATACCCTCAATAAGGCTGTAAAACTAGTATCTGACCACCCATTTGCCGCTTTCAAATTAAACAACTTCAAAACACTAGACAAGCGTGTATATTTAGTGCAACCCTTGTATAGAGGCTTCTCATTGTCACCCAAAATGGAAGCAAGAACTTCCGGTTTATCAGCAAAATCCTCGGCCACATCCTCAATTATGTCCTCTAATCGATCTATAGTAATCGCATCATCTCCTTTTGCATGAGATTTTCTTTGCTCAGGTAAACCATCAATACTTTCACCATGCCAAATCCACAGTTTATAAGAAGGATCAAATCCGTGCCGATATAAATGGAATCTTATTGTATCTGAGTTATCAAACCACGCACCATTTTTACAAGCTTTGCACGGACAATGGACGTACTTTGTATTCTTATAAGCGAATTCAATGAAATTCTCAACTTCTTTCGCATAAGAATCGGAGGTCAATTCACCATACAACAAGATATTTCGATCCATGTGTAACTAACACCTTGAAATAATTAAAAATACCAAATAATAATTCAACAAACAATGTACAAAGTATCAAGTTGCATGCTTGTCTTAGCACATGTCATACTAATGTTACTCATATAATCAAAACTACTATAATACCTCAATGGAAAAAAATAATGCATAAACAACACATGCGCAATAGACATAATCAAATGAAGAAGAACCCATAAGTTTTCATTTATGCATTTCATCAAACACATGAAATGCATAAAAAAATAATACACACTCTAAGTAGTGCTAATTATATGAACATCCTCCATTAAAAATCAAACACTATAAATCAAATCACATCACCAAGAAACTACATAGTATAACTAAATAGGGTTCCACAATACTAAGGTTCACCATATACATGGAACATATGCAACTTCAATTTTCAGCCCTCTACCATAAATAAAAATAAATTCTATAGGATGACATATATAAAGTACAAGCATAAGCAATTACTGAGAAATTTTAGAAGTTTCTAACCTTAAGGTGGTAAATTTTAGCTCCAAATGACGATTCTTTACGTTCAACATGCAAAACCGTAGTAGAAATTTGGAGAAGAACACTTTCGGCCGCGATATGGAGATACACGTTGTTATTTAGGGTTAAATACGTCAATACAACGGCGGTACAAATTAAACCGCCGTAGAAAGGACCTTCTACGGCGGTTTTAAAATAAACCGCCGTAGAAAGGGACTTTCTACGGTGGTTGAGACAAACCGCCGTAGAAAGGGGGCTTTCTACGGCGGTTGGAAGGCAACCGCCGTAGAAAGTGTGGACTTTCTACGGCGGTTACCTTCCAACCGCCGTAGAAAGCCCCCTTTCTACGGCGGTTTGTCCCAACCGCCGTAGAAAGTCCCGTTCTACGGCGGTTCATTTTTAGACCGCCGTAGAAAGTCCGTATTTCTTTTATAACTGCGGTTTTCTATTTTCCGCCGTTAATCCGCAGCCGTTAAAGCTCTATTTTGTAGTAGTGCTAGGAGCGAGCTGCAGTAATAAATCTTGAAGAATATAAACAAAGGGTAAAACTTTTAATATTATTCATCCTATGTTTCGAAAGTTCATGGAACCTTTATGAGTTTTGGTTGTTTTGATTCACAGGAATCAACGGAAAAGACGACACTTTTGCTATTTTTAAAAAGGAAACAAGCAAGATCTATGCCTAAAGGTATAAACGTTTTAAATTCATTTTAATTTTTCAGTTTAGAAATTTTTAGTTTTGTTTTCTAGTCGTTAAAGAGTTGTACGTGTGAATAAATACACAAATTTTCACGTTTTGATGATTTCTATAAATTTTCATAGGATTTATGCTTGTAAACCAAGTGCATTGTTTTTAGTGCGAGTCAACTTAATTATTTTGTTCCAAAACTATTATGTTTGTTTCTCAGTTTGAGAGTTTTTAATGTAGGTTTTTGGGGCTATATACATTTATAGGTTATAATACTTTTTGGACTACCATTGTATTAAAACTTTGTTGTGAAAACTTGAAATGAATACTTTAAAGATTTAAGAGTCTTTATTTTTATATCCTTTATATATTCGTAATGTTCAGTCTTAGTTTAATTTGTTGTCTTTGGACTGATTGGTGATTGGTGTTAGTTGAAACTTGGAGAAACATATAGCTTGGAACAGTCACTGCTCTTAAGCTTTCTCTAGTTCGAGTTAATAGCTAAGAAAACTGATGCACCGCTCTTGCATCACAAGCCATAGAGTTTGATTTTGTTTGGAAAATCACTTCTTATTCTATTTTTAAGTCATCCTACCATTTTCATTAATTCTTTGTAGTTTTGTTAGGTGAATGCATGTGCGAAAAACTTATAAGAAAACGATTTTGATTTTAAAAACCATCTTAATACGAAGGGTTTGGAGTTATTAAAGAATCTTTGCAGACAATGTTCTAGTTCACAAAAATATGGAAACGTCCTCCTAAGATCAACCGAAGGCTAATTTGAAAGAGGATGAAGGAAAATATAGAAGAGATTAGAGAGCAACCTAAGGCTATTGCCTGTATTGATTTGGGAAGGATAGAAAGAAAATATGAAATATGTTTCCCACGAATATAATATTTGTAAGGTTTTTTGTCATTTTATTTCCAGTGCATTTTGTTTTTGTTGTTCGATCATCAACATGCAATGGTGTCTAGCTTGCATGTGCTAATTAATACTCGTAGTAATTACTTGAATGACTTATCTCTATTTCTCATTTTCATTCAGAATATTGTTGGATCAATTTGCAGGGATGGCAGTAAAATTTAATTTTCACTCGATGTTTCTGTGTTTGGCCGGAAACTTCTCAGAATTTACCAAAAAAAGTGAACTCTGGACTAATTATAAACTAATTTTCAACCTAAAGGACCAAACTGAAACTTTTTCAATTTAATGTATCATTAAAGTGAGAAGGAGAGCCAAGTTAATGTACCAAAAGAGTTAAAAAATCTATTTGTAAAATACTATTTAAAGTAGTTGCTGTTATGTAATACAATACGACATGTTTAATGTATATTTACAGAACTTAGAAACATAAATTGAAGTCCGGAGTGATTGCCATTGCAGATCGATTGATCGGTAGAGTGATAATTCGTGTCATATTTAAGTCAGTAAGTTTGGGTTAATGCGTTCAAATGTCTTTAGATTTTAAATGTACCGTTAATTGCTAGTTTAATTATTCATGTTTTTAATGTCAATCCATTTAATTTGCATAGCAATAAAAACACAATTATAATCAATTTATATTATGTTAAATTCGTGTTGTATGCTTTTCTATTGCATTAAAAAGTATTTGAGTGTAGTTGGAAAACTCACGTGCCAACATTTTCAACTCTGATTTTATTCATTCAACTCTAATTTTGCATCGACCTATTTAATCTTCAAATTAGCCAAACCAAAACGTTAATATGTTTATATCGTGTCAAATTCATGTCGTGTCAAGAATTACAAACTCTAGTCCGTTGTCACCGGCAACTTTATCCATCGGACAACGATCATGAGATCCCAACAGCCAACACAGTCACACGCATATATGCAAAAAGTGCCAAGAAATCACGTTCTCTTTTGCTGTAACCAAATTTAGGTAAATTCCCACTCCCTCAATCCCACCATTTGCAGGCTCTCTCTCTTGTTACTATTTCCTATGTATAGATATCCTTTAAAATCCTGTCCATTTCTCCACAGCCACAAGCTTTCTTCTCTTCCCTGACTTATTTTTGTAGATTCAGTTAATTTCTAACCACAAACACCACCACCGTTTGTTGGTATTACCATTTTCAGAGTTTTTCTGAATGCAAATTGCAAACTGCAAACGTTTGGCTAAGGTTTTGTTTGTCTGTTAGTATACCAGTTGATTGAGTTGGGCTTCTTTATCATTTTTTGCGTCAGGACACTTGACACTTCTCAACTGCCATGCACAACAGAATCACAACACCTGTCCCACCATTTTCTTTCAACACCTGTCAACAATAGAATCTCAATTGCGCTAGTAGTCCAAATTTAATTATTGAATAATTTTTTGAAGAAACTGTAGTTTTCTCTTGATTATTATATTTCTTTCATTTCACTCAAATAATTTACTTTAAAAAAATATATAACTTATTATGAGTTATGAGGTACAACAGCTAAAATAAATAATTTAACATTATATTTTTCACTTATATCCTTACTTATGAATAGCATATTATTATATACTAAAAATATGTAATATAAAAAAATTCAAAGTAGACTCTTTAAATGAGATAATTCATACGTGTATCTCTTAAGATCTCGAAAAGTTAACTCTATCAGTAATTATCATATTAATCAGTAATTTTGATAAGGGGAAAGTTGAGAGAAAAGGCTACCATAAGCATAAAAGTATACCAGCTATGTGCGAAATAGTATATCTCAGTTGATGTTTTTCCTCTATATTTACTTCTTTTAGATATGGCTACGGTTCCGGAACTGTCGGTTACGGTTCCAGAACTACTGGTTCCGGTTCTATGGAAAGTAAAACCGGAAGCTTAACATTGGGGGAACGGTTCCAAGACGGTTCCAGAATCACCGATTCCGAACCTGTCACGGTTCCTATTCCGATCCGTTCAAATTGAAGTAATTTTAATTCAATAATTAGTTTATATTTGTATATACTTTCATTTAATTTAATATTTACTTATATTAATAATATATTTAATTTATTATACCACGAGTTTATATATTATTATTATTCTAATATATGTAGTATAAAATAATTCCATGGAAAATTCACTTGACAGTTCTGCGGATTAGGGCTTTATTAGTTCAAAGGGGATGGTCTTTAAATCATATCTATCGTGAAGCAAATGGGGCAGAAGACTTTATGGCACAAACTGGTAGTAGAGGATCTACGGTGACTTTTGCAAATGATTTGGATGCTTCTATGGAGTTTAGGAGAATCCTCCGATCAGATGCTTTGCAGATACCCTACATCAGACGGTAGTTTTATTTTAAATTTTATTTTTTTATCTTTACGATCGTTTGTACAAGAGGTACGGTGATTATGCGCACCCCCCTCTCCAAGTCTCCTAAGAAATTCAAATAATTGGGGTCACAAAGCCTGTCAGCCACTTAATAGGCTGTTTAAAAAAAAATGTAGTATAAAATATAATTATATTATATAATTACATATTTTATAGATTAATAAAAAGAAAAATATACTAAATGAGAGAGTAGGTGGAGTGGTTATTTAGCTCTTCTTAAGTTTCAATGTAAAGTTTAGGGTATAGGTTCAAAACCTTCCTTCAACATGTAAGTGTTATATATTTTTAGCACTTTAAGTAGAGAATCGTCGGTTCCCGATTCCGGCAAGTTCTAGAACCGGCGGTTCTCGGTTCTCTCAAAGGTGGAACCGGAACTAGAACCTTCTTAGGCGGGTCCGGTTCCGGTTCTAGAACCTTGGGCCACGGTTTCGGTTCCGGGTCCGAAACCTCCGGTCCGGTTCCAGTTCCGGAACCGTGGCCATCCCTAACTTCTTTCCTTTACAATAAGGTAAATGTAATTATCACCCTCAAAAAAAAAAAAAAAAAAGAAAGAAAGTAAATGTAATTATCCTATGATTATATTAAAGAATAGAATCACTACTTACATAACTAGTACTCCTCCGATCTATTAGAAAAGTTCATTTTGAGAGAAATTTTTTTTATTCTATTAGAAAAGTCTACTTTTAATTTTGTTTATTCCTACCACATTTACTATTATAATCATGTGCAGTCCACAACTAACTCATACTTGAAAAGTAAATATAAAATAGAACAAATAGTGTCAAATTAGTTATTTTAAGTGTTGTATCTTGATATTCATAATAAATTATACATTATCAAAGTATACTCTTCTAGTGGAATGAATAGAGTATTATTTTATGATCATCAATAGATATTATTATCTTTTAATTTACTCCATCTATTTTACTAGAAAAGTGTACTTTCAACATTTATTTTTGTTTCAGTAGAATCATTCACTTTCAAGTTTTTATTCTTTTTAATATTAATAATATAATAATGTGTTGTATATAATTAACTAATATTTAAAATGGTAAGGATATTAGTGGAATAAGTGGTGAAAAATTAACTATTGTAAGTGCTACCTTGAAATCTATAATAAGCGATAATTTTTAAGAATTTGACTCTTCTATTGAAACAAATAGAGTAATACTTAATATGAAGGAATGATGTTTGAACCTGCATCCTCTTGCATAGTATTTTGTTATGCCTCTTACTCATCCTCTATATATGTGTTTGAACATTGAACTTTTCTGTAGACCTGTTTGTTATGCATATATTGAAAATTTTTTAATTATCAACTCGCGTTTGTTATTGTAAGAAAATTCAAAAAGGGATTTATGATTATAATATCACTAAAATTCAGGAGAGATAAATATAATTCGCCAAACTTTTTGAATGTGAATTAATCTGGATCATACATAACTATATTTTTGGTAGAGTAGGAAAAGTATAACAAAAAGAGAAAAATAAAGATATGACTATTCACATCTAGGCAAAGAGAAAAAACCCTTTCAATGAAGACTTTCTTCTTCTTCTTCTTTTATCTGCCCTTGCAACTCACAAAATCCAAATTCATGATTTTCGGGTTACAAGGTGTGATGCTCCAACCGACCCCCTATTCGATACTTGAATTCGGTCAGACGCTTGCCTGGCTCACGCCAGGACTCAAGTAAAATATCATAAAATATAGACAATAAATGTAAATTAAATATTTACATTATAATAAATACATATTTTCTGATCTAAGACCGTAACCTATATCACTATCTTGTCAGAGGTTGGCACCGCTAGCTAGTGTGATCACTACGTTTCGTTCTTAGATTGGATTTTTTACTTTGTCTTCTCGCTTGCACATCCTATAACTACTAAGAAAAATATATATACACAAAATGAGCTGACGCCCAGTGATGTTCTTTGTTTAAAACAATTAAAGTTGTAAAACAATCAAGATATCACAACATAGAACATGTAGAACACAATTTATATAAATATAACACAAGTTGGAAAGCTGTAAAGTAAGTCGTAAAGGATACGCAGCAGACTATAGGGACTATAGAGGTGATTCTATTAATACATAGATTACTTATTCGCCGAGACTTTTACGCACACACAGTGCTTTGGCAACAACGCCCTCAAGTGACAATATGTCAAGCAAGATGGTGGCCTGCCACTACTGGGTCTCGTGAGTTGCCCGGCTCGAACCAATTCACTACTTATCAAACGCCCACGCCCCAACTGTCATGTTCGATACCGTAGATCATATTTGTTTTGGAATCCCAATATTATAATTCAAGCGCAACAAAGCAACAAGATATCAATCATAATCAAGCGTAACAACGCAACAAGAAATCAATCATAATCAATCGTAACAACGCATCAAGCAAGCCAATCATCAAGTATAACATAACAATGTAATTCTTAAGTAAGGATAATAAAGTACATCCGTTATCATCGAGCATTTAATTTCATACTTCATAGTAGTTCATGTATCTTTGTACTTCATGTTTCATGCATCAACATATTCAACAATTCGTATCACATTTCGCATATTAACATACCATTCATTTCCATTTCAAGATTTCTAGAAATAACTTCACAATGATGCACAAGTATAAATATATATATATATATATATAACTTAAACACAATCATGCAATTTCACATAGCATGTTTTTTGTGAAAATAGTTTGATAGAAAAAGTATTTTTAGTGAGAACTCTCACCCTTACGAATCCAATTCAGTCAACGATGGTTCTGCAATCAATATCTAAGAAATTTTTATTAAATTCTTATATTTTGTAAAATTACAACTTAGTCCCTATGACTTGTAAGTTTGTCTTGTGAGTTTATTGATTTTATCCATTTATGATTTTAACAATAAGCTTTAGCTTTAGGATATCATTCATCTTGATTACCTTAATTTACAAAAAAGCAATTAAGTCCTTTAACTTTGTAGAATTCGTATTTTAGTCCCTAAAGCACAAAAGAGAACTTTTTGAGGTGTTTCATTTTATGATTAACATTTATTTTATAAATTCAGTTGATAAATTGTATGAGTTTCATGAAGAGCTATCTTAAAGTTATGAGTTTCAGATTCAAAAGCCTCCAAAAATACCTATTTTCAGCTCTTAAAGGTGAGTTTTCAGAAAATTCAGAATCTGCCACCTTTTAGTTTTTCAGCTATAATTCCCTACAGAAAATTCTAAAAATCAGGAAACCAGTTGGATATGAAACTAGACTTATAGAGGAGTTCATAGGCACCTTACCTATGATTAGGAAGGGTGGGAGTAGAGAGTTATGAGCTAATCTTTCAGACTGTTCTGTTTCTGATTCAAGGCACTGACATGCCTTCAGTTTTCTAAGCATAACTCCCTATAGAAAAATATAAAAATACTGAAACAAATTGGAGATGAATCTACCCTTAAATAGGAGTTCATAGACCTTGATCATATGATGTCGGAGTTGAGAGATATGATCAAATCTTCAGGACTGCCCTGTTTCTGGCAGATGAAGATTCAAAACTCAATTAGGCCTTCGGTTTTGTGCTATCTATAACTCCCTTTAGAAAAATCAAAAAAATTGTGAAACTTATTGGAGATGAATCTACACTCAAAGAGAAGTTCATGGTCGGAGTAGAGAGATCCATTCCAATCTTGTGGACTGCTCTGTTTTTGGGTGATGGAGTTTTTCTTCTTGAGTTCTCTAAGTTTGAGAGAATGGGAGAGAGATGAGGTGTTGCTGATGATTTCTCAAATGTATGGAAGGAAATGTTTGAAGGGATTTTGTGCGGCTAGAAAATGAGGTGATTTACTTGGGGTAGTAAATTTTAGGAAATTAGCTAGGAGTAGGGATGATAAGTATGTTTGCATGCATGGATTTTTATTGGATCTTATGGGAGGTTAGGAGGTGGTGGAATTCAGTTGTAGTCAGCTGAATATATTATGTCTCATGGACAATATTACCCTTTCACTAAAGGGATAGGGAGAAAGATAAAAATTGATCCAAGACAAGATGGTAATTTCATGAGTGCATGGGCTATTCTTTTAAAATAAAATTTAGATTTTCTTTTCCTAATGTGTTGTCTCCCACTTGTGTATCTCATCATCTTCCATTTGTACATATTTATTTTATATATATATATAAGTGTGGGGTGATTTTTTTTTTTTTTCTTTTCTTCTTTTTTACGGGTTATTTTACATGATTTTAAATTCATTATTTTGGGTCAAAAGTTCGGGTCGTCACACAAGGCGATTCCTTCAATTACGACTTAATTGTTAAGATATGATAATTTTGTGTAACTCGACATCTCTAATTCGCAAAAGAAATACTCTCTTCGAAAATGTATAACTTAGTACAACGTATAAAAAGCTAAAATAAGTAATTTTTGTCATGTTGATTACATTCGGGTCGAGTGAGCGAAAAAAATAATGAAAATGATAGTAACTGAGTTTTGGTGACATGCATTAGCCCAGTAAAGTATTGGACTAACCATATAAACCCACAGTTCACATTTTAGAGAAAGTTGGTTCGCATCCAAAGTAAACATCGTCGTTTTTCTTCAGGCAACCGAGCCATATTTTTCGCAAAGGGCTTCTTTTATGGATAAAATAAAAACACCCATGATGAATTGTTTGAGCGTAGTTTGAATTCCATTCCTTCGTGTTAAATAACTTTCAAAATGAAATGCAATCTATGGCTCTGTTCTCTTAGTAACATAATCAGGAAAAGTATTATTTTTTTTAAAAATATTACACAAAGAAACAACACAATTTTTACTAAATTCACAATTCAAATTTTAAAATTTCCTCTAAATACTCACTCACATAAATTCAAAAAAATATAATTATTACACTTTTTCTTCTCTTTCCTACACAAATCCCCAAAAGAAATTCCCTCCAAAATAAATTTATTCCTTAACCAAAAAATTTCCTAACTAAATTGACAAGAGAACAGAGTCTGACTGTGAGAACTAGCTTAGGATGAATAGGAGTCGTGACGTCAACGATGTCCAAAATATAAAAGAGATCCAAAATAAACTTTTTTATGATGTAAAAATCATTTATAATGACATTTTTGAGCTTTTTAGATATAAATCATCGATCGATAATAGTATTTGTTTAAAGACTTCAAAATATCTTTCTCAATACATTAAACTTTCATCCATTTAGATTGAAAAAAAATAAAGTAATATTTATAATTATCCCCATGTGAACTACAATCTGCCATTAAAAAAAAAAGTGATTAATTGGAGAAATGGAAAAGTTACTTTGGAAGAAGGAGAAAAATTAATGACTTTAGAATTAAGATAATCTATTTCCAAACAGGAAGTAATAACACACAAGAATTGTGAAGTAAGGTTGGTTGCAAATTAAGAGTTACTTTCGTCCAAAAATAAGAGGGTGTTTGGTTAGTGGGTTTAGCAACGAAAGAATGAAATTATAAAAAAATATATATATGAATGTTTGGTTGGTGGTGGATTTGGGAATGGACTTTTTGGAATCATACCCAAATATCTGGACTTGGGGGTGGCGGTCTCATTTTTTTCTTTCGTCTATCTTGACCCTTACAAGCGTTATTTGCGTTCATCTCTCCCAAAACGCTAGGACGTTTCTTCGCCTCCACATCTCCTCTGACAGACCCATCTTTTTTCATCTCTTCTCCAGCGCTTCTTCGCCTCTTCTCCTCTCCAACTGTAAGTTATTTTTTAATAACTTACAAAAATAAAATTGACTTACGAGTAGAATCGATCGAAACAAATAAGTCATAACTTATAATCAGTAAATGTGCATATATATATATATATATATATGCACATTTACTGATTATTAGCCAAGGTTATTAGGTGTAGGTCTAATTTTCTTTAATCAATTTGTGTAGTAGTAAAAAAAAAGATATACACATTGACCAATCCTATAAAATGCACTATGTTCATTAAGGGAAACTTGGTATTTAGACCATTCCGATATCCAAATATAGAAGTGGCAATTGGGAAGGAAAAGGAGAGAATTGGGAAGGAATTTATTAGGTGGGAAATTATTGAGTAGAGGTAATTAATTATCCATCTAATTTTAATATTGTGGGGGGATTGGGATGGAATGGGATTTAAAATTACCAAGACCCATTGGCAACTTAATAATAGGGATCCATTAAGTTCCTATTTTAATTTCCATTAATTACCCAAATCAAAGCACCCTTAATTTTTTACCATATTTTTGTCTTATTTTTATTATTTAATTAGTAGTTACTTTTAATTATTAATTACTATTTACATTTACTAATTCAATTAAATTATTTTATTTTAATTTTTTTTTTTCATTGTTCTTTTTTTTCTCATTTATTTTAGTTATGACTAATAAATTAATATATATTATGAGTTTAATATTTGTGAGTATCATCCTGATATAAGCTATATCAGGACTCATCAAACATCCAATCACATGCTCCCACCTATTTTTTTATAAATTGATATATTCTAATTATTGTATACTTATCCTATTAAATCACTTTTTAACTTACTATAATTATTGATTTACCACGAAATTTTTAGTTACAAATTTACATAAATCTTTTACCAATATAAAATAAATCACTTGGAATAGTTTAATAATTTTACCATTAATATTCATTTTTAACAAAATAAATCTCTTGACTAAGTGTTCACTTATTTGTATATATGGTATAGTTATTTTAATTTTTTTTAAATAATTTTTTTTTCATTGATATTCATTTTTAACTAATTAAAACGTATGACTAAGGGTTCACTTCTTTGTATTTAGGGTATAGTTATTTTAATTTTGAGGTAAATTTTTTTCATTGATATTCATTTTTAACAAATTAAATCTTGTAACTAAGGGTTCACTTATTTGTACAATGGGTATAGTTATTTTAAATTTTTTAGATAAATTTTTTTTTTTTCATTCATATTCATTTTTAACAAATTAAATCTTATGAATAAGGGTTTACTTAGTTGTGTGTAGGGTATAGTTATTTTAATTTTTTTATTAAAAAATAAAATTATAATAAAATACAAGATTAAAGAATATTCCATATAACTATATTTATGTTAGTAAATGTAAAATTAATTTTAAATAAGATAATTATACCATTTAATTAGAATATATCAGTTCAGAAAAAATTAGGTGACAACCTCTGATTGGATGTCTGATGAGTTTTGAAATAGTTTATTTCAAAATCATCCTGATAAATATTACTCCCATATATTATATGATATAATATGGGTGTGCGTTAGTTATATGTGTGTTAGTATTTGTGTGCGTGTTACTGTATATATGTGTGTGTGTGTTTTAGTTGTGTGCGTTAGTATGATATATATATAGAGGCATACTAAACGCAGTAACCGTTTTACTATTCGTAATAACATTCCCTTATGAAAAGACAAAAATGCCCCTGGCCCAAAAGGAAAAAGAAAAAGAAGAAAACCACTGTTCACCCACGGGTGAACAGTACCCGGTTAGAAAAAAAAGTGAAGAAATACCGCCGGCGATATTTTTCGGGAAAAATACCGCCGGCGACCGACGGTATTTTCGCCCGAAATACCGCTGGCGGTATTTCCGGCGAAAATACCACCGGTAGCCGGAAATACTGCCGGCGGTAGGCGGTATTCCGGGAATTCCGTCCGGGGAAACAGTCTCCCCGGCCGAAATGTTGCAGAAACAAAAAAAAAACGTCCGCATAATAGCAGATCCGGGAAAAAAATCCCCCCCGAATGGGTTTTTTTTCTCGAAAATTAAAATGAAGGGGTATATAGAAAATTTATGCAAACTAATTTAAAGTAAAAAAAATAAATACAGTGTTTACTTATAGTGTAATATGGATCGTACTCGGGTATACCGGCCATATTTGAATAAACGTGCCAATGATCAAATAGAAAACAAGTGTTTCTGCAGTTTAATGTAAATGGAAAACAACTAACTCTGAAGGTTGAAAAAATGGAATAAACTTGGCACCTTACTTATAGGTGAAAAAATGAAAGAAAAATAATTTTTAACCATAATGGGCAATTCGGACTTTTTACAGGGAAATGTTACTGCGTTTAGTAAAACGGGTGAAGGGTACCCTTGGGTGAACAGTACTGTTCACGCATGGGTGAACAGTACTCAGTTTTCTTATTTTTCTTTTTTCTTTTGGGCCAGGGGCATTTTTGTCTTTTCATAAGGGAATGTTACTGCGAATAGTAAAACGGTTACTGCGTATAACAATTTCGTATATATATATATATATATATATATGCACGTTTACTAATTATAAGTTATGACTTATTTGTTTCGATCGATTCTACTCGTAAGTCAATTTTATTTTTGTAAGAAAAATACTTAAAATTAGTGTAGTTTTATTTTTAATTACCTCTTAAACTAAAGTTATATGAATGGGTTTGGTCAACGGGTCACGACCAATTTTGGCCCGAGGGACCGATCCATTTAACCGCAATTTATTCGATTTAATTTTTATTAAAAAAATTTGTTACTTAAAATTAACGTTATTTTTTAATTTTTAAATAGATTTGACTATTGAATCATACGATCCGTAACCGGAGCGATCCAAAATAACTAGTTACATTAGATTTTATATATATATATATATATAATATACATTTATAAATCAAATAGGTCAATAAAGAAAACTGAAACAAATTGACAAAATAAAAGTAAAAAAAATAATTTAAAATGTGAAAAAATATAAAAGGAATTAATTGGAAAAAATGGGTCCCATACCCATTATAGACCCAATAATATATTTCCATTAGGTTCTAATTAGTACCCATATCCTCTTATCAATTTTCATTGCCTATTAATTTCCCTCCCAACCAATAGTCAATGAGAAATAATAATGGGAATTTTCCTCCCAAAAAATTTGATCACATGAAACACCCAATGGGATTGAGAAAAATTACTAGCTCTATCCAAATGTAAAGTAACCAAACAAAATTGTTTGTAATAATACCCAATCCCAGCTATTACTCAACAACATACAATTTTAGAATGACTAAACTCATTCCCATTCCATCTTACTATCAAACTCATATTATTCCCAACAATTAACCAAACGCCTCCTAAATGTCATTTCACATATCGAAAATAAATTATGTTTTTTTTTTCCTTCAAAATTTACCATTATTTAGTAGCTTCTACTTAATTGAAGGAAATATTTTCAATGCCTCTGGAAATATCATAGTATCTTGGAAATTTTGGAAGACTAATACTATAGGATAATATATATATATATATATATATATTATTGAAAATGATAGTAACATAGTAATCAATAACATAGTGATCAAATAAAATTAAATAAGATTATTGTAGTCATTTAGCACTTTTCTTAATCTTTGTGAAAAGTCCTAAAACGACACTTAATTTGAGACGAAAGTGGTAACAGATTTAATTAATGTAAACAAATTAATCAATTATATTATGTAAGGGTTTGTAATTTTTTTTAAAAAAAAAATCAAAATTGCGGACAAGGCCCAAGGGAGTGAATTCAGTGAAAAAACATGACAATTTTTTTGTATGGGCCTTAAATGAGTTTAACATTTTGCTTCCTCTAGGTGGCATTCAGGTGGTTCTCGATCCTCCCAGGAATCAGTTTGTCAATTGTTGCTCATATGTTGCCAACCAATTTGGGGGCTTCTACTCACAGCCTCTCATTTTCTTCAGTACAACTGTTTTAAAAATCATAATAATAAAAAATGAAATTACGTTTGTAGTTTACGATCGTTCTGAGATTTTTAAAAATAATTCTAAGATTATCCGTTAATAAACTTTTTATAGTAACGAGTCCACCGTTTAAGATATCACAAATAATAGTATCAACACTAATCATAACTTGTGCGAGTAATTAAGCATATTTGTGCAAAAAATGTGCGATAGATAGATGTGCAATAATTGTGCGATACATGTGCCTTAATTGTGCTTAAAACTTTAATTAGCAACAATATTAAGCTTTGAAGGGAACATATATATCAATTCAAATACATTACAAGTGATTTAAATTTCCATTATAACTACTATACAAAAATTTGCAGAGAACTTTGACATTTAAAGATGAAATCTCCATAACTAACAAGAATGAGATTGATTGGGAGAAAAACTCTGGGTATTTCCATTGTCCTTCTTGAAAAACTTGTTGCTGGGCTGATATGAGAACAAAGGTTATGCAGCCCTTGGATGAGAACAAATTCAATTTCACAAAAGTATAGGCCAAGAAGAAGTGCTATTTAGGTTTGACCAAGTAAAGATGACAAATCCCATCTTGATTGCTTGCACTTTCGTTTACAACAGTTTGGGTGCCTTTGCTTCCAGGCATATTACTTGTTGTCTCAGGATAATAATGACCAGAAAGGGACTGCAGGGTTTCTGAGATAAGCTTAATATCAAGTTCACTATTCAAATTTTACCTTGCCAAATTCTTCAATAAATTTTTTTTTTTTTTTTTTTGAGTTTTCCAAATTTTACCATAATAATATTAGACGATGTCACGAGTAACCTTATTTTGGTTGTTCTTGCACCCCGACTACCACCATTATTGCAGCCGGTGGTGCTTGGACAGCGCCTCTGCATAGTTCAGGGCAGCCGGCATAGGCCGAGGGGCCGTTGAAAAGAAGGTAACACGGAAATTAGAGAGCGGCGGCCTGATGCTCTGTTTTTTATTGTTGGGCCAACTTCTCAAGAGTAATCAACAAAAATTAAAATTCTAGTTAGTTTTCTTGATCCTAATGTGACAACAACAAGGTTCAATTCCCATTCCTAATCTCTGCCCTGTTCAACCTTGGTTTCATCTAGGAATTCCTACAAACAACCTGTCAACCCTATCCTACACCGTTATTACTAGTGTATATTTTTCTATTAAATTTATTTTACAATGTATTTAATTGTCAAACATAAGTTTATATGTATTCCAAAATTTTTAAAACGTAGTTTTTGGATTCGCCACTGTCTACTGTTAAGGTTGAAGCTTCGTCTCCTCGGCTGATGTCCCTTCGGCCTTTGATGGAACAAAGTTTTGGGAAGAGAAAGTGGCCTGAAACGAAAGGATTAAGGACTGGGGATTGACGGCACAACCAGGAGAAGAAAGAAGAAGAGAAACAATTAAGCTGCTTAATTATGTGAAGCGATAGAAAAAAAATTAAGGAATGCCCTTTTATATATGGCATTAGTCTCAAAAGTCTATATTAAGCATATCCGTGCGACAAATGTGAAATAATTGTGCTTATACTTTTAATTACCAACAACATTAATCTTGTAAAGGAACATATCTGATCAATTCAAATACACTACAATACAAGTGATTTAAATTTCCATTACTACTATAAAAACAATTTGCAGAGAAGTTTGAAATTTAAACATGAAATCTCCATAACAAACTAAAGGCTTTTCAATTTTTCAGAATACAAAAATAAATAAATAAAATATTGTAAAAAGGAGACTAAGTTTATTCATACCAAGAAAGCAATAACAGATCAAACGAATTTCAAAAAAAAAAAAAAAAAAAAAAACCTTAATGTCAGGCCTCAGATGGTCGTCAGCCATTGATAGGATTTTTCCCTCCTGGGAGATTAATAACTACCAAATAGATCAAGAACACCAACATCCTTTTCTTAGAACTCGTCAGCCATTAACCGCCCTTGATAGGTTCTTGTGGCCTCAAAACCTTCTCCACCAACCTCAGATTAATGTAACCATTTTCACTAATCCGAATGCCCTCAGTATATTATTTTTTTTATCTTTGGTTTGCTTTGATGTTTGGCAGCAAACTGAGGAGGCTGGTGACCCATTTTGCTAATTAAAAGTTTCAGCACAATTATTTCACATTTGTCGCACGAATATGCTTAATTACTCGCACAAGTGATTAAAAAAAAAAAAAAAAAGGAGTGGTGAATTAATACTATTATTTGTAATGTCTTCAGACGTGGATTTTTTACTATTACAATTTTATTAACAGGTAATCTTAGAATTATTTTTCTTATATATTACAATGTTGTTTGGCCAGTACGGGATACCGAACCAGCAAGGCTTAGGGATCGCACGACTCGGGGGTTGACCCAGAAGTCAGCCTGGATGACATCATCACAACGTAATAAATATATTTAAAATAAATATATATTTTTATACTTTTCTTTAATTTTATAATTTTCTATGATTTGAAAAAATATTTTCTCCACAAACTATCCAATTAGACAATCACTACATATATGACTATTACATGGAAATGGGTCCTCGTTGGGAAATCCGGGCCTCTCAAGTGCGAGATTTGTGGTACGGGATTCTATTGAATGTGTCTTGTTTGCAAGGAGTGCATTTTTGTGTTTCCTTAAGGCTGAAGCAATAGCTTTTTTTTTGGGGTTATTGGCTTGTAAACAGCGGAACATTCAATCACTTTGGGTGGAGGCTGATTCTCTTACATTGCTAAATTGTTAACAGGCAGGAGTATGGTCATAGCTAGCGGGCATCTGCTGTTCTGAAGCAAATTGTAGTCCTACGAGTGTTCTTCCCTACTTTCACTTTCACTTTCGCTTATATCTACTGGAAGGCGAATGCGGTCGCTGATCATCTACCACAGCTGCTCTCTTCACTCACACCACCCTACCTCGACCACGCAGGGTACATACGTTGGTTTTAGATGATCATAGTTTTCCCCTATTTAAGGGTTTGAATAGTTTACACTTGTATAGGCTGCATCTGTATATTTTTGCATTTTGTCCGATTAAATGCCTGGGGGCATGGTCAGTGGTGGAGCTAGGCCCCCAATGTCAGGTGAGGCAAAAAAAAAAAATTTTTAAATGTTACACTACATTAACGTTTTTTGTGTGAAAAAAGCGAAAACAACTACATCTGAATATTGTTAGGTGAATTTTTAAACTCATGTTATTTTTACCAAACTTAAAATTCATTAAGAATATGTGTATATATTCTAACAACAAACGCACTTTTAATTAATTCAATACTAAATTATTTTTTGTTTACAGTTAAAATCAACTATTTCATTTATTTTTTGTATTTTTATATAATAATTAGAGTATTTTGAAAAAAAAAAATTGAGGTGGGGCAAGCTACTATGTAACTCCTCCCCTCCGCTTGGTAACTCTTTATTATTATTAATAATTTAAAAGGTCACAATGCCAAAAGTGGTTCTAAGGGGATGTAATGACCCTTACAAGTGGAAGTCCCCCTTGGAACATCTTTTGGCATTGCGCCTTTTCTAATTATTAATAAAGGGCCATTTAATCGCCAATTAAATAAAAAAAAATTAAAATAAGTTGAAACTTCCAAGTTTTCCAAATTTTGCAAAATTTCCTCGTTTTTTACAAATTTTGAGCTCCAGACTGAAAGTATGCAGTAATTAGACTGTAATACTTTGGCCGCAGGCTGGTTTTTCCAGACCCAATATTGAAATTTTTGGTGGCCATCCATTGCGGGTTTTTCCTTATTGGTCGTAGGCTCAACAATCGCATCATCGATTTTTTCTTAATTTTCCCCAATTCTCCCGTATATTTTCTTTTCACTTTAACAGAGCTCCATCCATCCCAACCACTTCCTTCTTTTCTGTTTGATATGCTGCGACTGCGAGCGAAGACTAAGAAGGAGGCTGCGGCCTTGCGTAGGAGTGAAGACAGAGGAGGAGGCTGCGGCCATGCGGCGGAGCGAAAGTTGAGGAGGAGGCTGCGCTATGCGAAGTTGATAAGCGAACTCATTCGAACATGGAACAACTTTTTAAGCTGAGTTTCTTAATTTTTCTCAAAGGGCCGGGCAAACAAAATTCGAGAAAGGCAAAAAAAAAAAATTGGGGGCTGGGTGGGTTGAACCGGTTCCGGTCCGCCCCTGTTTTTGACCGAGCTTGACCTGAATTGTCTGAATAATTAGCAAATTAATGGTAATTAAAGTAAGAACTGAGATGTTGAATTCTAAGATGACGAGAAAAAGCCTCCCTCATTTACATAAAACCCTTGAGCAAATGGGGTACACTAGTCAATCGCAGCTGGCTTACCTTCAACAGGACAGGAGGCTCAGCATTTTCGACCAGTGAAGATGAGGCTTTGTTATTCCTGAACAAATTCTGCATGAAGTTCAACTTCATCGTCATGTGATTGTTGGGCCAAATATGAAGCAGATTGTTCAGAAGATGACTGAGACAGCTTAGAGTAAATATGGCTATGGTACTGGAGTCTGGACTGATGAGTGGTCCTCAGAAACGCCGGAGGCGGGATCACTGGAACTGGCTGGCGGCTTCGCCACTGGAGGAAGAATTGCCAGCGCTTGTGCTCCTGATGTACTTTTGCAGAATGGAGGGTTCACTATCCCCATTCTGATTTCCTGGTTTTCCTCCCTGTGTTTTGCCTCGTCTTGGTGGCATTCCAGTGGTTCTTGATCGAGTTCTCGGTCTTGCCCGAGATCCGCATGGGAATTTCTACCCATCTATTTAATTCCGACTAGCTCGTGGGCTTCTACTAACATCCCTTCCTCTTCTTCGGTCCAACTGCCTTTAAAAACATAATGACAAAAAAAACTAAAAATAACGTTTGTTGTTTACGACTGTTTTGAGATTTTTAAGAATAATTCTAAGATTTCTGTTAATAAACTTGTTCACTTGTGCATGCAGAGTACTTAAGCATATTCGTGCGAGTACTTAAGTATATTTGTGCGAGTAAATTATGCATATTCGTGCGAGTTATTAAGCATATTTGTGCGAGTAATGTGCAAAAATTGTGCTTAAATTTTTAATTATCAACCATATTAAGCTTATAAAGGAACATATATATGATCAATTCATACATTAGAAGTGATTTAAATTTCTGTTATTACAATAATAAAAAATTGCAGGGAATTTTGACATTTAAAGAGATGAAATCTCCATAACTAACAAACTAGAGGTTTTACAAAAACAATTTTAATTTTTAAAAAAAAATATATCAAAAATTTATTCATACCAATTATGTAACAAAAAAGCAGCATCACATCAAATGAATTTCAAACAAAAAATAAAAAATAAAAACCTTGATGTCAGGCCTCAGATGGTTGTGCCACCTCTCCCGGCACCATTTTCCGGCTCAGACATCCATATTTTCAGCTATTTGGGACCATTTTTTAATCCCAAAATGGTTCACCAGCCCCCTCAGTTTGCTGCCAAACAACAAAGCAAACCCTGCATGAAAAAAAAAAAAATAATACATTCACCGAAATTAACATAGAAACCAAAACATGCACAGTTCATTCACAGTAAAATCCGGAAAACAAAAAGAAAAACACATAGCCTTTTTTACCTGTCTTCAGCTTCAATCCAAAGCCCCTTGATGAAACTCTGCTGATCCTTGGAGGAGGGATCCATCCCATGGTCCAAGTAGACCCCACTAGAAAATCTATGGCCGGGATGAAGTGGATTCACCACCCCGCCTCCTGCATTGCCGCCGTGATAAGAAGAGGCCGATCGAAGCAAAATCAACAAAAGCATTTTGATCAGGAGAACTTAAATTGAGCCCAGGGGCGAAAAATCCTCCTCTTTCCATGAATGAGAAAAACATTCTGTAATTGGAAAAGAGAGAGAAGAGAGAAAGTGGCCTGAAACGAAAGGATTAAGGACTGGGGATTGACGGCACAACAAGGAGAAGAAAGAATAACAGAAACAAGATGCCAATGTAAAGCGATAGAACAAATTAAGTTATGCCCTTTTATATATGGCATTAGTCTCAAAAGTCTATTATTAATACTAATCATAACTCGTGCGAGTAATGAAGCATATCCGTGCGACAAATGCGAAATAATTGTGCTTAAACTTTTGATTACCATGCCAACAATATTAATCTTATAAAGGAACGTATGATCAATTCAAATACGTTACAAGTGATTTAAGTTTCAATTGTTACTATACAAACAATTTGCAGAGAATTTTGACATTTAAAGATGTCAAAGCTTATTCATTTTCATAGTGATAGAAATAAGATGCCAAAGTTTACCAAATTGTGATATGTATGGGCAGTCGTGTTGTGAGTCCTTCCGACCCAAGTTAGCGAGGGGAGTCCAAGGCCTCGCTTCAGCTAGCGGATATCCTGAATAGGAGTGTCAAAATATCCATGAACCCATAACCGCCCAAATTTATTGGGTTTTGTAGTGAAGATAACTATCCAAAATATTAATGGACTTGGGTGGTTTTGGGTAACTAAGCTCATTGTTATGGGCTTTTATTGAGTAACCCAATCAATACCAAATAAAATTACTTTGTAATACCAATAATATATATTTACTGGTTTTCCAATGTCCAAAGAAACTTGTCACGCTGGCAAATTGCATTTTCTCATTGATCTTCATTTTAAGATCAGTGAGTCAAGATCAGTGGACGTTTGGTTTCTTTTTTCTCTTTTGCTTTTCTTTTTCTTTTCTTTTCTCTTCTTTTTTTTTTTTTTTTTGTTTTTTGTGTTCTTTCCTTCAGTTATTTTTTCAATTAATTATTCTTTTTTTTGAATCTTTTTTCTCAGCCTAAATTTTTGAACCTAGTAAAAAATAATTTTGAAATAATAATAACTTGATGTTGCAAAATATATATATATATTAACTTGAAAAATATGTTTTAATTGTACTTCAAAAATTATACTTTTACGTATACTTTTCTTAAAATTATTTTTCAAAAACATTTCGGTTCCGTTTGGACAAGTAGTTCAAAAATATTTTTATAAAAGTGATTTTCAAAAAGATTTTATAAAAAATGGTTTTTAAGCTTTTTTAAAAATAAAAAAAACATGTATGTGTTTGGAGAAATATTATATAAATTAGTTTAATAAGATTTAAAAATATTTTAGAAGGTGTTTTCACTAATATCTCATAAGATCATTTTAATATATATATAATGCATGTAATTATCTGAGATTTATATTTTCATATATGCAAAAAATAATTAAAACTATTTTATTTTATAACTTTATGAAGTAGAAAAGTAAAACTAAAATTTGAAAACTTGGGGTTGAAGGGGGCTGGGAATACGGGAACGAGTTTGGAGGATTTTTTTTTTATATATTTTTGGATTAAATACCAATAACCCTCCTATGATTTCGAAAAATAATCAGTTACCCTCCCATGGTTTAGAAAGCTATCAATTATCCTCCCGTAGTTTGTCGAAACTGGTAACTGTTAAGTTTTCCGTCAAATTTATCTCTAGAAAAGGTATTTGTGTCATTGTATAATAAATTAATTACTTTATATTTTTTTCTTCATATTTATCGTCTTCATCCATCCGTCCTCTCTCACCTCATCATCTTTATCAATACTCTTTCACCAGTCATCATCTTCATTAATCATCCTCTTAATCGCCTTTTTTTTTTTTCTTTTTTCTTTTTTCTTCTTTTTATCTTCATCAGCCATCACCTTCATTAATCATCATCTTCCTACCGTATAATTTTTTTTTATCGTTTTGGATACACCTAAATCCCAAAAATTAAAAATCCTTTAATCCTAATGAGAATTCATTTTTCATCTCCTTCTCTTGTATGGCTTCTTCTTAGAAATTTGCATAAACCTAGATTAACATTACCCCAAAATCACTACCGAACAGAACTGAATAAAAGAAAAGTAGCTATTTGTATCCTTTTTTTTTTCAACACGAGAATTCGAATTGGGTTTTGAGTTTAGGGGAGCCGCTGAACCTGAACAGAGAAAGTGTCAATGGAGCGGCCGGAAGAATCCTAGCCATGTAATCCGACCGTGGATACCTAGTAATTAAAATCAAACTTTGCAATTTTTTTTATTTTTTTTGGAATTTTGGTCCTATTGTATGCAATTTTAATTGGTGGGTTTTTCTTATGGTGTTATTGCCACCTACTGATGGGTCTCTTTACTGCCATGGTTGTGGTTGTGGTTGTGATGGGTTTACTGTGATAGTGGTGATGATGAGTTGTGATTGTAATGGTGGTGATAGTGGTAATGAACGGTGCTGCTGTTGGTGGAATAAGGATGACTTTCTTGTAAATTTTGAATTAAGTGGTTATGGTGGCGGTGGTCTGTGGTGGCGGGGGTGGTGGTTGGCTGCGGTAATGGTGATGATGGTAGGTGGTGATGATGTTTGTAAAAGGAAATATTATTGAGATGGCAAATAATAATTATTGTAATTAAAAGTGAATATAAAAGGAGATAAAATTATATGTGTTGTTAATGATGGCCAAATGTGTGGAAATGAAAAAAAGATTAAGGAAAGTAAGAATAATTTAAATATAGAAAAAATAAAATATGCTTAAATTTATTTCAACTGAAAAGGTAATTAAAGAAATCAGAATTTTATATATCTGTTAGGGAAAATTTGTATTAAAGGCGTTGGAACAAACAAAATTATTAAAAGGGGCGTAACTTTTTTATATTTATTATTAGAGGCGTTAAATTACTTTTAGTATATATTTAATTAGCTAAAGACTATTTAATCCTTCACTATTAATTAAAGAATCATTATTCTTCCGCAACTCTTCAACCTCACAGCTGATAACTCTGCATCTGATTCTTTCTTGATCTTCTTCCCAATCTCCTCACGCATCTCCCTTCAAAATTGGTTGATATTTGTCCACAACCAAAGCTATATATATTCAGTACGTATCACAATTTTTTCTTCCTACCAAAATAATAATCTACTATACTGGTGCGAAGTTTCCTGCAACCGGAAGAGAGATGATGATGAGGGGCCGGGGGAAGGAGACATTAAAATGAAGAAATTGGATTATAAAAACTGAGAGAGAAAAAGAAAATGAGTGCTTAGAAGTTAGAAGGCAAGACAATATTAGAAAAGATGGAGCAGAGTTTACTGTGTTCCATTTGTTGAATCAACAGAAGAACTTGAAAAAAAAGAAACATTCAGATTCAGTGGATGACGATGGAGATCTTTTTCATATGAAAACCTTCAGTGGATGCAGAAGAATTTAATATGAAAGATTGTGATTTGTGCATACAAGGATTCGAATATAATCCCAGAAATTGCAAATTTACATAAAGATTTTCAGACGGGTTAGAGATTGCAAAACTGTCAGACTGGTTCAGAGCAACAACGAGAAGTGTTTTTTTATTATTATTATTTTTTTTTTTGGGGTTTGTAATTTTTTGTTTTGGAGATGGTGACGGCTCTGGATTTGAATGTTGTCAACGTTAAGTTCTTGAGGCGATAGCAGAACAAGGGAACATGAAGAAGAAGAAGTGATTGGTTTTAAGGCTGGGTGGCTCTTCGCAGAAGAGGTAGGACACTCTCGAGGGCTGATGAACAGCTGGAAAAGAAGGGAAGTTGTGGAACAAAGATGGGGATTAAAAAGTCTTTTACTAATTAAATATACATTTAAAATATTATGATGCCCGTGATAATAAATATTAAAAAGTTACGCCCTTTTTAATAATTTAGTTTCTTCATACGCCCTTAATCAAAATTTTCCATATCTGTTATTTATAAACTGAAAAAAAGAAACCAAAAAAAGAGCTCATATTCAATAAGGGTATATATGTCATTTCATCATTATTAGAAAATAAAATAGTTAATTTTTTTGTTTGACTGTTAGACTTAATAAACCACCGAAGGGTAATTGGTTATTTTTCAAAACCATAGAAGGGTTATTCGTATTTAACCCTATCTCTTTTGGTTGGGTGTGGAGACTTGAAGAGACGGGAAGGTGCGTATGTGGGATGAGGTGGGGGTGTTGTAGGCGGCAGATGTTTTCGGTTCTTTTTTTTTGTTGTGTGAATTTTAATTTTTTTTATAGAAAACATCCAAAATCGGTCAATTCGGATTGCGCTTCGAATTGACCCATGCCTGAACTGCCTTTTCGGGGTGGCGTCAGGGGCGGGGGCGGTGGCAGGGATTAGGACAGGGTCGAGGTTGGTGCGGAGTTTTTATAAAGTACGAAAAACTTTAATATTGTATTTGGACAAATAAATTATACTCATATATGATTAAAGATAAAGGTATAGAATATAAAATATTTTAAATTTTAAATAAATTAAAATGAAATAAAAGATTTTGAAAAAATTAATTAATAAATAATATCAAACATTATAGATGTTTTATTATGGCTATTTGTTATGGGTACTCATTGGTAGTGCGGAGCCATAAATTACATTTTAAAATTTTTGAAGAGGTCCGATATATGTTTAAATATTTTTTGATGGTTAAATACTTTGTAAAAAAAATATTTAATAAATAAATATATACTACTAATACTGGTGCATGAGGGTGTTGGAGGGGTCCGAGGACCACCCCACCCCTGGCCCTGGCTCCGGCCTTGCTCATTGGGTATCCACAAATACCCATTAAATAACCATTACATTTGAATTATGGGTACCCATGAATATTCATGGGTATCCATTACCCATTTAAATTAAGATCATTGGTGAAGCACAAAGTGCCAAGGATGGATATCCTGGTGTGATAAGAAAGTACCTGAATTCTATAACTTGAAATTAAGCCTACCTGACCCGGCAAACCTTCACGTATTGATCTTGAAACCAGAAGTGAGAGCAAAGCGAGGCTATCCCTCTGTTCCACTCCGACACTCAATTCAGTAAACGGTAAGTAAGAAGCATTGCGTACCTCTTTCCATCCCTTTTACCAGCTTATATAGGCCTACCAGAATGCTCCTCTCGTTGCATCTTTCTCGGCAAGACTTTATTTCACATCATAAATGCCTTTCGCTCCTCCTAATGCTGTCATTACGTGTGGATCCGATCTCCTTGCTTAATGGCTTCTGTGATACCTGTTTATAAATATAAAACCTGCCATATTCTCGTCCTTCTTTCACGGGCACCCACTGCCATCTCATAACCTAGAATATCGGCTCAGCTGCATACTTATCCCCATACCGGCACAACTACGTATAATCCCGGCATACCTTCGAGCCCAAACCTACACTTGATTTGCCTTCCTGCTAACCTAACTAGGCTTTTCTAACCATTGGGCCCAGCCCAAAGGCATACTCTTTTTAGTCACACCAATCATTAGTTAAATGTGTATAGACGGATATTACCCATTAATTTAATACCGCCCAACTTACCTGTTTGACACCCTTAATCCTGGATAATGAGCCCAAAGCTCAATCTGTCCTCAGTCCTTTATATATCTTACCATTGGAACATTGTTCACTGCCATGGGTTTACTTATTTGCATATCAACTTGGGGTACATATGCAATATTCCAATTTGTGAAATTGAATTAATGGATAAATGCAGTTAGCCAAAATAAGACTCGAGGATGAGAGATTATTTTGTGCCTCTCTTGCACCATCTTAGTTCAAAATTACTTGGGGGATAAACACTTTTTTTTTTTTGGAAAATGTGATAAATTTTTAAGGACTCAGAAACAAAATAAATTTTAATTCTCATTTTATTGGTTTGGTTTACACTACTTTTAAAAATGCAGCAAATATATAAAATAATTTTTTATGGAGGACCTATGTATCAAGATTCAATTAAAGTTATGTCCGACAAAACATAAAAAGACAATGCCTTCCACTCAAAAAAATCAATGCCTCCCGGCGAGGCCCAAGGGTCGCATGACCCGGAGGGTCGACCCGGGTCAACCGGGGGTCAACCCGGATGACGTCATAAATAAATAAATATATATAAAATATAAATAATATTAATTAAAATATTTTTTCTTCACAACAATTATATATATTTTCGAATTTTACAAGTATCTTAAACATTAAAATTCATTACTATAAAACTCAATAAGTAAATAAATGATAAAATATTAGTTATATTCTAAAAATTATATTACTACATTTTCTTAGGAAAAAAAGATAAAATTTGATATAAAAGAAATGAAAACGTATTTTAGATTAATACATGACAAAATTAAACAAGCTTTAAATGAAAAGAAAACAATTAATAAAAAATTATAGTCTTAAAATTATAAATAGTAAGGAATTACAATAAGATTAACATTAGTTTAGATGGTTTAATTAATATATTATTATTAGAAAGCCCATGATTCATATTAAAATATGAGTTAAAATACTATTTTGCACAAAAATAATCAAACAAGTCATTGTGGTCTAATGGTAAGTACTTTTATTGTTTATATTGGAGACTAAGGTTCAATCCCTACTAAAACCAAAATTTTTAAAAAGTCTTTTAATTAAAAAAAAAAAAAGGTTCTTCGGGTCGACCCGGTTCCCGGTCCGCCCCGGGTCTTGACCGGGCTTGACCGGGTTTGACCGGGTCACCCCACATCCGGGTTGCCCTTATAATTTGGCCCGGCAAGACCTGCGGGTCGCGGGCCGACCCGCCGGGCCGGGCCGGTCCAAACAACACTGAAAAAAATAAATAAAAAAAAACAAAGAAGTCAAAGTTCTAATTTGACTAATTTAGGCCACAACATTATCAATTTAATTCAGTCTTACTAACTTAATTACCTATTTAATTTGGTGATAAATGTCGGGGTAGTGGGTGATAAATGGTATCATCTCATTAAGGAGGACTACAACCTCCACGTATTCAGCTTTGAAAATTAATCTTGTATATATGATACTCCCTCTGGAAGAAGAGAATCCCAATTTTGAAAATGTAAAATTTGTTATAAAATTTTGATTTTGAATTTTATAACATATAAATTAATTTATTCATTATATTTTCTTTTACCTTTTTTAACACTTAACTTTATTAATGAGAGTCTTAGAGGAAAACCTTGTTTTTTTTTTTTTTTTTTTTTTTGGGAAGCAGCAGTAGGAGGCTGGCGGCCACGGAGGCCTTTCCATTAAGTATCATCGAGTACAAAAAAAGCGGGGGCACAGTGGCCTGACCTCTTAATTGCTCGACTAGGCTGGTCTAAGCTTGTATAGAAGGGAAACCTCTGTCATCCAGGAGCACTAAACCGCAAACCTCCCTTGGGAGCATTGCCATGACATATGTTGCAGAAGATCGGGAAAGGCTTGCGGCCCGCGCTAGCGCGTCTGCCACCGCATTACCCTCGCGATAGATGTCATGGCAACATAAAATTTAAGAAGTAAAATTCTTTAGTTAAAGAAAATTATTTTATTTCTGCATATACTTGATGTGACATTTTAATGTTTTTTAAGACATAAATAAGGGTAGAAATTTTGACTTGATACTACTCTAACGAGATATAAAGGAGTTAGGAATTAAGTCTTCGTGATTTTGTAGGTTAAATGAACCGAGACAAATAATTAAATAGTCTAATTTAATGTTAGGGATATCGACATGCAAACCCACACACTTGGTGTCGTGATTCGTACACTATAATTTCTGACACGACAAAACATGACTCAAATCGAATATAATATAAACGTGTTAGTGCTAAACATTAGAAAGTTTATAAATTAAACTAGGTGACATGAATAATGAAAATAATTAAACAGGTCAAAGAAGGAAATTGTTATTTGCAGGGACAGTTTTACTAAACATAGGGACCATTTTTAAATTTTCTCCTCTGAAAACATTAAATTTCCCTCAGTAAAAGTAAAGAAAACTTGAGAAGTTTCTTACCTTTTTTCCTTTTCTCTCTTCCTCGACCGAACGGCAAGAACAGGCGAAAGATGAACAAACAATCAAATTCATCCACGAACAATTTCGTGAATCAAACGAACAGAGAAAATCATTCAGAGAGCGAAAACTTACCAAGGAGATTGAAGATGGACGGAATCGGTGGAACCGGAGACGGGAAATCGGAAATTGCAGAACCTGGAAAAAGGAGGAAACCTCCGTAAAAGAGAGAAAAAGAAAACAAGAGAAGGCCTTCGCGGTCCTGTGGTGAAAGTTTTAAAACCTTCGCCACAAGACGGCGAATAATGGGGAGACCTTCGCCGGCCCCTGGCGAAGGTCGCCGGAGGCCGGCGAAGGTTTTCTTCTCATCGGCAACCATGGTGTTTTGAAAAATAAATTAAATTAAATTAAATTGAGAATTTTTTTGTGAGTGAGAAAATATTTTAGTATTTTTACTGTTTAAAATTTTGAAATGGTCTCTGCATTTATAAAACTGTTCCTGCAAATAACATGCCCAAAATAGATTAAAGAAGTCAACAGCGTACACGCAAATTTAAAAAATGCACAATATATAGTTAATCCAAACTTTATGTGTATTGCTACCGCTAGGCATACGATATATATTTGAGTGATATTAAATTCAATATAAGTTCAAATAAAAATAAAAAAACCTTAGGGAGTCCTTCGTAATTATATTTGGAAAATGGGGAATAGGAAATGACTGAACAAAATATTTGGTTTTTAAGGCCTTTATTTATATGATACTTTAAAATTCTTTTTCTTAATTAAATAAATCAGGTACGAAGAGTGAAATGTGTTGATAAAGCATTATTTGGAATTGGGATTGGCAGGAATAATACCAAAAAAAAAAAATTCTTTTTTTTTTTTTAAACCAGCTAAGTAAATTGTTATTTACAAAATGAAAAGAATTATTTATTTTTTTCCCTTTTTTTCTTTATATAATTGCAACTTCTGGTCAACAACAGGAAAAAAAAACTGAATTAAGAAGGAAAAAAAAAAAGATTTTGAGAGATAGCATTAAGCAAATTAGGTAGCCTATCTCTTTGATTCCTTTATTTATTAATTAATTTAAATAAGTGAAGGATTGAATCAAGGAAAACATTAAGCATAACTTTAATTGCTTATGGATAAGTCTTGTGTAATAAATGCCTTTTCAATTTAGAGGTAACATGGCTACTTTTTTATTTTGTATTATGACTGTAACTTTGTTATAAACTGTGTTAGATGATAGTCACAACAAATTGTTGTCACATTTTATACCATGAATTAACTTGTATTTTAATTCATATAATATTATATATTCTCTAATCCGAGTTATGTTTGTGAAATGTATAACTGTTTATCAGTTGCGATATACAATACTAACATAACTAATCATGAATTTTCTTAAACTATTTTGTAATTGGTGCACTAAGTAGATACATTTTATACAACGTAAATAATTTTTCAGTGCAAAAGTGATTTTTTATTGTATCACACCGCATCAATAAACTAAATTATTTTATTAAAATTAGGCTTAAATATTATTAGTCTCCTGTGTTTATAGGAGAGTTGGACCTTTGCCTCCTGTGTTCTTTTAATACGTCTTTTGCCCCCTATGACCAGAAATCAAGGCTTTATATATAATGTAATGACTTTTATAACCCTCTACTATTAATCATTATATTGTTGGACAAAAATACTCTCAACTAATTAAACATTAACAGTAAAAAGATAAATTAACTATTAAAGCTTATATAAAAAAATAGTTAAACCCAAAACCGTCAAAACGTGTTCTCTCGGCTAAAACCCATAATTTCTCCACAAAACTTCAACGTAGAAATTTGTTCATCATTGAAGAAGTATTCCAAATCCCTTTATAATAATGTTTCATTATTTTTGTTTTATTACAGTAGTCCATGATATTTTTATGAGAATATGTTGGTTGAAACATGCCAATCTATGCATGGTGCTTTTTTGCTATCCATTCAACAATGACCCATCGGAATTAATTTTACACGTGATAGTGGTGAAGGAAGTGAAGATCACAACTGATTATTCAATACTAAATTACAATTTATTTGACTGATAGGTTGAAAATAACATCATCTCTAGGTTTTTGGATGATTTTCTTGTTTAGCATATGCATTTTGTGGAGCTGCATAAACTTCTCATTTTTTGTTTTTCCTTTTTTTTCTTTCTTTTTTTTTTTTTTTTTTTTTTGCTTTGGTTGAATATCAATCATAGAATTTTTCGTTCTGGATGAACTTCAATTGTTAAACTCCTCAATGTCTTCTAAATCAAAGCAAGACAAATACATTTATTTATCTTCTCTTTTTCATTATTTTTTAGTTGTGTTTATGAAAAATTCATAACTTATAAGATTTCATTATATATGCATGTTTTTATTTCAGCAATATCATGAGGTGTTTTCCCCCTGAATAGGTTTGTTTCGTAGTTTTATTGATAATCTCACGTCATTCACCAAAATTCTTTTAAGTTTGAATGGTTAATTTATCTTTTTACTGTTAATGTTTAATTAGTTGAGGGTATTTTTGTCTAAAAATAAAATGATGGGGAGGGTTATAAAAGTGATTGCATTATATATAAAGCTTTGACTTATGGACATGGGGGCAAATGATGTATTAAAATAACACATTAGGCAAATGTCAAACTCCCCTATAAACACAGGGATTAATAATATTTAAGCCTTAAAATTATAATAATAAAAAAAATTGGATATTCTACTCTATTAATTTACAATATATGATTTCACTATCACTATTATTTTGTACCTCTATTTTCTTCTTTTCTTCTCCTAAATCTAATTACATTAATCTAATAAATGGCCACTATAATCTCTCCACTCTCCACTTCTTTTTCCTCACTTCTATTGTCCAAAGGGAAGTTCAGGAGTTTGTCCACACCAAACCTCATCCATTGGATCAGCCTAATCAACGGCTTTAAATGACTTTAGCCCTTTTCTCCTAAAATATTTATACCCAAAGTTCATTTTTCTTCACTATTCTGTAGAGAAATTTCCTTCACAGTAGTCCTCCATCAGTCCTTTCTTCTCTCTCTTTTTTCCAGTTCCAAGCTTCAAATTTCTCTCTCTGATAAGCTAAATTTCTTGCTTGATTGTTCTTCTTTGATGGAAAGAGGAGGATTTTTCCCTCCTGGGATTAATAATTACCAAATAGATCAAGAACCCCAACATCCTTTTCTTAGAACCCGTCAGCCATTAACCGCCATTGATAGGTTCTTGTGGCCTCAGAGCCTTCTCCACCAACCTCAGATTAATGTAACCAATTTCAATTTCAATTTCAGTACTCCGAATATTCCTTTTCGGTCCGAAGCCTCTTCTTCCAGCGGTGGCAATGCAGGAGGCGGCGGGCGGGTTGATCCACTTCATCGTGGCGATAGCGATGGGTCTGATCCGACACGAAAAGGAAAAGGGCCCTCCTCCAAGGATCGGAAGAGTTTCACAAAGGGGCTGTGGACTGAAGCTGAAGACAGGTAAAATAAAGGGCTATGTGTGTTTTTCTTTTTGTTTCATTTCAGGGTTTGATTTGTTGATTTTTGATCTTTGGTTTGCTTTGTTGATTGGCAGCAAACTGAGGGGGCTGGTGAACCATTTTGGGATCAAAAAATGGTCCCAAATAGCAGAAAAGATGGACGGCAGAGCCGGAAAACAGTGCCGGGAGAGGTGGTTCAACCATCTCAGGCCTGACATCAAGGTTTTTCTTTTCCTTTTTCTTTTCTAACTTTTTTTGTTTTCTCCATTTGTTTGATCTCATGTTGCTTTTTTGTTTCCAAGTGAAGTGAAGGAAATTTTGGAAATGGGAATCTAACATGTTAGATCCTCATCAGATTTTGGTGTAAATATTTTTTCTAAAAAAATTTCCATGATTTTAAAAAAGGAAAACTTGAATCGGAAATTCCACCCTTGTAAATTCTGTGTTTCATTTTCTCGGTTTTTTTCGAAAATAGAAAATTCTATGAGATTTAGACATCATTGAATTGGGAAAATTGATGATATCATGAATCGATAATGCTTTTGTTTTTGGACATTTTTAGGGTGTTATTTTGTTAATCTTGTTCCTCAATCATATATATGTGCGAGAAGGTGATTGAGTTGGTGATAACGGCCGCCTAAATGAAACCCTTTGTTTTTCTTTTATCTTCTGATGGTATCACTGTTCTCCATATAATCCCACAAGGACTTAGGGTTTTCTGAACTTCTATACATCATTGTTTTGATAATTCATTGAAATTATCAATGGAAATGCCCGTATTTTCTTTCTTTTTTTTTTAATTTTCTGTTTTGTTTTGTTTTGTTTTATTCGTAAATAAAGTGCTACAGACTAGGCTGTATTTTTGTTGCATTATTAGTCACCTTCTCACCATGCTTCCTAACTCATTTATCATGTGATGGTAGAAACTCATTTATCACTAATCCTTTTTCTTTTTCTTTTGTTGGATTTTATGGAAAAGTTATTTCTTATAACCGTTGCATTCACGTTTTTAGTGCAAATAGACCAATCAAAATTAAAATAAATAAATAAATATGACCCCTATTTTTCTAATCAGTTTAGCAAAAATTTATGTTTTTATCCTTAAATAATACAAGTTGCATAGTGTCCATTTATGCAATGGGTACATAGAATAATTTATCGATATTATGACACATTTCAAAAAGACATTCTACTCCAAATTTTATCCGCTTGTAACTAATTTTAAAATATTAAAACACTAACCCTTTTTCTTTTGTGGATATTACATATGACACATTTCACAAAGACATGCATCCTTCTCCCAATTTTATGCACTCGTAACTAATTTTAAAAAATTACAACACTAATCCTTTTTCTTTTTTTCTTTTGTTGGATTTCTGACGCATTTCAGAAAGACAGTTGGACTCAAGAAGAGGAGGGGCTGTTAGTAGAAGCCCACAAGCTAATTGGCAACCGATGGGCAGAAATTGCTAAGCGGATCCCTGGCCGGACAGAGAACTCCATCAAGAATCACTGGAACGCCACCAAAAGGAGGCAAAATGCAAGGAGGAGAACTAGAAGATCGGAAGGACAGAATGGGAAGAATGGACTCTCCATCCTGCAAAAGTACATCAGGAGCACTACAGCCGGCAATTCTTCCTCCGGTGGAGCAGCAGCCGCCAGTACCAGTGCTCCCGCCTCCGGCGTTTCTGAGGACCCCTCATCAGTCCAGTATCACAGCTGCCACATTTACCCTAAGCTTTCTGAGTCAACTTCTGAAGAATCGGCTTCGTATTTGGCCCAACAATCACATGACGATGAGTTGAACTTCATGCAGAATTTGTTCGGGAACAACAATGCCTCAGCTTCAGCCAAACCTGAGCCTCCTGTTGAAGTTAAGCCAGCTCAAGGGTTTTCTGGAAATGAGGGAGGGCTTTTCTCGTCATCTGAGAATTCAACATCTCAGTTCTTATTTTAATTAGCATTATTTTGCTAATTATTTAGACAATTCAGACAATTTGGATTTTAATTTTTAAAATTATTTTCGCTTATGTTGTTTTCGTCAGCTTACTCTCTAAAAATGCTTCTATCTTGAAACAACTTGGACCCGAATTCACAAGTTCGGATCCTTTATTCGACCAATTGTATACTAATTGTGTCTCACAATATATTAAAACACATGGGCTTTACTGTTTATTACTCCCTCCGTCCCACTCAAATAGTCCATTTTCAAACAAAAATATTGTTTTATTTAAAGAGTCCACTTTGAATTTATTTATATTATATACCCTTACTAATATAACAATATGTGGTTCACAATTAACCCTTACTTTTAAAGTAAGGATATAAGTGGAAAATATGGTGGTAAATTACTTATTTTAGGTGTTGTACCTTACAATCCATAATAAGTTCTACACATTTCAAAGTGGACTCTTTGAGTGGGACGGAGGGAGTATTACATTTGGAATTAAAATTTGCGTGTTTAAATGTACAGTTAATCACACGTACTAAAATAACATGCTATGGTATATGATTGATACACACAGTTAGTAAAAACCATGTTCAATAGGTTTAATACTACTCTTTTAATCTTTTTAGCTTTGATTAACCCGCTGCGGTTTATACCTGTTTGACTAAATTTAGTCAAAATCAGTTATAAAATTTTACTGTTCTTTATCGGCAAAACTAGCTATTATATTTTGAAAAAAAATCTCTAATAAAAATTTATTCATGTATTTATTTTTAACATTTTTATACATATATAATTTTATGTATCACAATAAAAAATTTATAAAATATACTATATAAAATAAATTTGTAGAATCATAAGACATGTTAATCATATTCATAAGTAAATAAATTTGAACATAAAAATATTAATAATATATATAACCTGTTAGTCGGTTTGTCCAACAAAAAAAAAAAAATTTAATCAAAACCAAATCGGTTAAACGTTTATACGTATTAGACTACCTCTTATTTTATGTGTTTCGACTCATTGAATCAATTAAAGTGTGTTTCCAAAAAGTTTTAGAACTTTAACACTTTAGTCTAAAGTCTAAAAGTATGAAAAGAGTACCATAATATTATTAAAATATAGAGAATATTTGCTAATTATAATAAACTATAAGGGTTTAACCGTCATTTTTCCTATAAAATTTTGGTTATTGGGTTAAAAAAAATATTAACAGGCCCATGGTGAGCCCCACCCACGGCTGGTGTTACATGTGAATTTTCCTTTTGGGATAAGTTCAAACTCGTGACATTGAGTCACTTCTGTGTCTTGACTGACATTGTTTATTACCCTACGCCTTAATTTTTTGGAATGTGCCGCTTTTGGATATGGACTTGGGGTACATATGCAATTTTCCAATTTGTGAACCTGAATGGATAATTAATTTTGTTGTGGTTAGCGAAAACAAGACTGAAGAACGAGAGACTATTTCGTGCATTTTTTTCACCATGCTGAATGTTGTTAAATATGTATATACTTGAGGGATAAATAATATTTTTTTTGAGGAGAATGATGATCATGTGGCAGCTCAAAAACAAAAATAAATTTTAATTCATATTTTATTATTTACCTGTATTTTTTTGAAAGATGTAGCGGATGTAGAGATGGCTACGGTTCCGGTTCGAACCGGACCGCCAGTTTTGGAACAGGAACCGGAACCGGACCCGCCTTTGGCGGTTAAAGTTCTAGTTTCTCTTGTCTGAGAACCGGGAACTGGTGGGTCGGAACCGCCGGTTCCAACCCTACGATTCTAATGTGAGAACCATAAAAATAATAATTTTTACATTCCTCTTGCACAGATTTGAACATACGACCCTTTGTTAGAATTGAAAGGCTTTAAGTAAAATTGATTAACTACTTCAACTATTTGCTTTTTTTTGAACTTCTTTCTAATAATTATAATTATATTATATATTTAACATATAATATATATAAACTATTTTTAAATATATATTATAATAATATATAAACTAATAGTATACTTTTTATATATATTATTAATATAATGGAAACAAGCATTAAATTAAATTAAAATTAATTAATTATTAAATATAATTAGATCCAGCCGCAACTTCCGCAAATGATGAAGATGAATTATATTAAATATTCAAGATGTATTTATTTTGTAAAAGTTTCAATGCTTCAAAGTTCAAACTCTGATTTCTCACGATTTATAATAAGGCATCACTCTCTTTATTTTTTATTAATAATATATTGAGGTATTATTCATCTGTATATATATTTTTTCACAATTTATTTTTGTATATTTTATTATATAAATCATTTAATTGTTTAAATTATGTACCGTCGCTACATATTTTATTTTATTTTTGTAATTTTAATTATTTATAAATAATTGAGTTATTAATTGAGTCAAAATAAAATAACATTTATAAGTTAAAATTTTTAAATAAACGAAAAAAATTGTTAAATAAACGAAAAAGATTAAAATCGGAACGGGAACCGTGACAGAACCGGAATTGGAATCGGAAATGACGGTTCTGGAACAGGCACAGAACCGTCCCCCCAAGGTTCCGGTTTCGGTTCCACTGATTTATGAACCGTAACCGGCGGTTCCGGAACTGCGGCCATCCCTAAGCGGATGTACAAAATATTTTTTTATGGGAGAATTTATATATCAAGATTCAATTAAAGTTATGTCTGTCAAAACTAAAAAAGACAATGCCTTCCGGAAAAAAAAAAACAGTCAAAGTGCTAATTTGACTAATTTAGGCCACACAACATTCAATTTAATTCAGGTTTACTAACTTAATTACCAATTTAATTTGGTGAAAAATGTAGGGATAGTGGGTTCTAAATGGTGTTTTCTATCATCTCATTACAAACTTCACATATTCAGCTTTTCAAATTCTAGTATATGCTGATACTCTCTCTGGAATAGAAGAGAGTCCCAATTTTGAAAATGTAAAATTTGTTATAAATTTTCATTTTGAATTATAACATATAAAATATTTTTATTTTTATTTTTTTTACTTTTTTTAACACTTGACTTTATTAATGAGTCTTAAAAGAAAATTAATAATTTTTTCCTTAACATAATTAAATTTTGAAGAGGAACTCTTTAATGTGAAAGAAAATGAAGTTTTTTCTTGGGTCCAAGATGTATACTTGATGTGACATTTTAATTTATTTGATGACATAAATAAGGGTAGTAAATTATGACATGACACGAGTCTAACGAGATATAAATGGTTTAGATTTAAATTTTGGTAGGTATGCAAGTTAAATTAGTCGATGCAAATAACTAAACTGATCACAAGATTTGCGTTCATTTTTTTTCAAAAGACTACCATAAATATTACTCCCAGAAATTTTTTAAGAAGAAAATTTAAGGTAACAAAAAGTTTCTCGAGATTTGTGTTCATTTTTTCATTTTCTTTTGTATGACAATAAACTGACCAAATTAACCACCAGAGACTAATTATACATTATGCTACCAAGAAAAATAACGATAATTTCTCAAATCTCATTGATACGTCATAGTAGTTTTGTCAATTATAATTATTGTTTACTCTTTCCTTTTCATTTTTTTTTTTTTTAAACCTTTTGTTAAAACTGAATATACATGTTTTACCAAAATAAAAGTCAATTATATATTTATGTACATATGTATATATGTGGCTAATAATCGTCCATGGCTTTTCGTGCAGATTTTAACCAACTTGACTTATATATTTTGCCAAAAACCAATGTTAATGTTTGGCTTGTGTTGGCGAGAAAACCACAAGAATTTCTTGTTATAACGCTCCCATAAAAAATGGGCATTACCAGCAAGAATATCTCTTTAAGCCTCCTTCAAGGCTGCTCGGTTCTTTCCAGCCTCTAGCCCCTCTTCTCTCCTTTCTCCTTCCAATTTTTTATATCTGCATTCTGAAATTTAAATCTTCAGAGTGCAAATGGAGTGGCTTCATCAATAGCCCCAATAAATATAAGGGGAAAAAAAAAACCAAAAAAAAACTCCAATAATATTCTTTCTTTCTTCATATATCTTTTTTTTTTTTAATTTATTTTACAGATTATGAAAGGAAGGGAAGGGTCGAAAATGGATAAAGTTGGGAACATTTTGATGCATAAATATGAACTTGGCAGATTATTAGGTCAAGGGACCTTTGCAAAAGTGTACCATGCAAGAAACATCAAAACAGGGATGAGCGTTGCGGTGAAGGTGATCGACAAGGAGAAAGTCGTAAAGGTCGGCTTGATTGATCAAATCAAGCGTGAAATCTCCGTGATGCGTCTCATAAAACACCCGAACGTCGTCCGCCTCTACGAGGTCTTGGCGAGCAAAACCAAAATTTATTTCGCCATGGAGTACGTGAAGGGAGGGGAGCTTTTCAACAAGGTGGCGAAGGGGAGGCTCAAGGAAGACGCCGCGAGGAAGTATTTCCAGCAATTAATGGCCGCCGTGGACTTTTGCCACAGCCGCGGCGTTTACCACCGTGATTTGAAGCCCGAAAACCTCCTCCTCGACGAGTTTGGGAACCTTAAGGTTTCCGATTTCGGGTTGAGCGCGTTGCATGATTCCAGGAGGCAAGATGGACTTCTCCATACGACGTGTGGTACTCCGGCGTACGTTGCCCCGGAGGTCATCCATAAGAAGGGCTACGACGGCGAAAAGGCTGACATTTGGTCGTGTGGGGTCATCCTTTTCGTGTTGCTGGCTGGTTATCTTCCATTTCACGACACGAATTTGATTGAAATGTATAAGAAGATAAGGAAGGGAGAATTCAGGTGTCCACATTGGTTCCCTCCTGAGGTGAAGAAGCTTTTGTCAAGAATTCTTGATCCTAACCCTAGTTCAAGAATCACCGTGGCGAAAATCATGGAAAATAGCTGGTTCAAAAAGGGATTCATTCATCAATTGCCTAATCCTGTTAATCAAGATGATGAGGAGGAGGAGGAGGAGGAAGAAGATGAATTATCTCCAACAAGCATTTTTGAAATTGATCATGATCATGACGATCATGAACACGAACATCATGATCACCATGAAACGACGTCGTCAAATCATCACCCCCACAACCATAATGTTACCATGAAGCCTACACATTTGAATGCTTTTGACATTATATCATTCTCGCAAGGGTTCGATTTGTCGGGGTTATTCGAGAGTTACGTGAACTGCAAGCCGGAGTCCCGGTTCACCACGAAGATGCCGCCATCGGTGATCGTGGAGAAGCTGGAGGAAATCGCGGCGATGGACAGTTTCAAGGTGAAGATGAAAGATGGGATGGTGAAATTGCAAGGGAACAAAGAAGGGAGGAAAGGGTCTCTTGCAATTGACGCAGAGATTTTTGAGGTCACTCCTTCTCTTCATGTGGTGGAGTTGAAGAAAAGGGCTGGAGACACATTGGAATACACAAAGTTCTGTGATCAAGAACTTAGGCCTTCACTTAAAGATATTGTGTGGGCTTGGCAAGAACCTCATGACTAGCTAACTATAAAAAAAGATGGCTAGATATCATCAATTTAACTAGACAAAATTAAGGAGAAAAAAAGGAGTTCCCTTTTTCATTTCTGGAAATAATTAATTTCATAAATAGTTATTTGAGGGGGAATAGCAAAATTAATGTGCATTGCTTTTGCAAGTTTGATTGTGTTTTTCTTTTATATATATCTTCTTCTTGGTGTATTTTTTTGATGCCGCCCTTTGATTTAGTGGATCTTTAAATCTAGAGGTAGGAATTATACAGTTAATGGTGTAGATAACATCTCATACAAGAGGCATTAACACACATATTGTGCATATGTCTTCATATTATTGAGAAGAAAAGTATTGTAAACTTTCTTATCATTTCTTTTCAATAAATGGTATGTGAAACAATCCCAAATCTCATCTTGTTGAATGTTGATTCCTTTAATGTGTTTGCTGGAAAATCTTTAAAAACCATTTAGTTTGAATGATAATGAAACTTCATACATAGTTGAGTTTAAGAATGTAAAAGAAGATGATGATACAAAAACATTAATACCAATGGGATTTTTGTTTAGAGCTTCTGGATGATGATGATGATTCAAAATATCAATACAAATTTTTATATCTTTGCACAGAATTGCAGAGGATGAATCTTAAGTACTCTTGAATTCCTGAAATATGTTGATAAGAGTTTTGCTTCTATATTAATCTTGGCTTTCTGAAATTGTCTTGAGTCCACCCCTGTATGTTAAGGAATACTTATGTAATCATCTCATCTCATCTCATCTCCCAAAGTTGATCATTACAATACTACATTAAAAGCTGTCATTAATACTTTCCTGCAACATCAATTTTTATATTGGGTTCTCTACGTTTTCGTAGTAATATATCAGAGCATATTCGGATCCAACAACCATTCATTGCAACCTGAATTGCTGATTTCATGAGTTGATTATGAGTGCTCCAAAAGAGATGATGGAGTCATCAATTTTTGATAAATTAAACTGCACATCGATAGCCATGAATTAGTTGAGTTTTTAGCCATGAAAGAAGATACAAATTTAGGAGGAATTGAAATGAAAGAGCAATTGGGATCGAGTTAATTGCAGAAAAGGAGGAGATCGATCGATGGATAAGAAGTAGATTTAATCAATTAAGGGGAATTTATCTGAGTAATTTTTTCTTCTGGCTATGGATGGTAGATATTGCTGGCATTAACAAAGGTCTTTTTGTTTCGACTTCTCAACCTAGGCAAAGCTGCTTTTACTGTCATATTTATCACTGTTCATTAATTTTTTGTGCCATTCTATTATTTTGGTGATATGTAGAAATATTTCGTCTCTATATTAAAAACACGACTTTTTTAACGAGGTCGAAGAATACTGATTCAGTATCCATGTAACCATGCCCTTCAATATGCTTAACAAGAAGAATGAAAACCGCTGATCGGGACCTTTTTTAGCCTTATAATCGAAAAGAGTAAGGTACTGTAGTTAGCTTCCAAACAATTCAGCTTCAGAAGTTATAAGTTGGCGGTCAAAATTTTAGCCATATGATCAATGACTGTGATCCTCTCTCGGATTCTACATTGATGATATTTAATTGATAATATAGCAGTCCACAGAAGGTGGGGGCCCTGTTCCCTGGTGGGGGTTGCTGCGACGGTGGTATTTGCAGCTCGGGAAGTCACCCCCGACAGTCGTACCCATGACCTAGTTGGTCAACTCACGACTAGGATGACAGAACACGGGTTGCTTGGGATATTTTTGGTATAGAGAAGCAGGAATGTTGTAGCACATCTACTAGCACAGTTTGGGGCGACAGGCTCACAATTGGAGTACCATTGGGAATCTTCCCCTGCTTTTGTATTTCAAACATTGCTGGACGATTCCAACGCCATTAATATAGTCCATTGTTGCGTCAAAATAATAATAATAATAATAGTAGTCCTTGTAGATATATACCAACTTTATTACTGGAGAAATTATTCAATGCATCTGTTGCACCTCCTAGGATGATGCAGTCAGACACAATAAGGGAATAAGTGTTATTTTCTTAGGAAGGTGATGAACATGTAGGGGTTCAGAAATAAATAAATTTTAGTTGTTCTTTTTTTATTGATTGACTGCATTATTTTTAAGAATATCAGATACACTCAATAACTTTCATTAGAACTGACTGAAAAATTCAGTGAAAAAGGTAGACAAAAAGTTAAAAAATAGGGTGACAATTGGGAGATATCACATCTTATGTACTACTTACCTTATACGTACACAAGGTAAAATAATTTTTTTCGTATTGAAAAAACTCCTTAATTTACTATTGTGGAACAGGATTTGCACGAGATATAAGTGTTATAGACAATCTGATTGTTATATCGTGCTAAGTTTGTTTCCCGTTCATATTGTGTTCTAAAAATTGTCTCTTAAAAGTGACAATTTAAGTGGCTTCATTTTGGCACATTCATGACATAAACACTTTATATAATATTCAGTTGTATTACTATCCCCCTTAAAAATCATTACTCCGAAAGGCATCATTGACTAAAATTTACAAAATGGTTGTTGCTTTCCGTTGATAATCAAAGTTAATACTATCCCCCCTTAAAAATCATTACTCCGAAAGGCATCATTGACTAAACTTTACAAAATGGTTGTTGCTTTCCGTTGATAATCAAAGTTGGCAACTTGGCAGAATGTTTTGAAAACACTATCTAGCATTCACCAAATGTTTTATTTCTTCTGGAAAGAAAGTGACATTTAAGTAGGTCTGGACTTGGAGCATTATAAACCTACCAAAAGAGGTTGTGGTCCATAGCTGAACAAGGGATCAAAATTTGTTGTGGTAGAAAACAATGCAACATGAGAGCCCAGAAATGCAGCCCAGAAACATTGTGAGTTGAGAATATATAAACACCACCCTTTGTTCTCAAATTATCACGAGACGTGCTTTCGAGGTTAACTAGACCGTCATGTGTGGCAAGCAATACACACGCACTGTTTCTGAGAAATTTCACTCTTTCGAGTTTAACTAGAACATCATGTGTGGCAAGTAATACACACACACTGTTTCTGCAAAATTTCACTCAGCACATTGCAATCAACACGTGTTTTTAGAAAGACAAAAAATACGGTCTAACTCGGAAGCAAACAATTATTTTTCATGTGCTTTAAAATGAGATTTATCCTCTGTACCACTAACTTAGCATGTTTTAAGATTTTATTTATAATTTTACCTTTAAATCACCCGCTTTTTAAGGTTGTGATACAAGACATGTGATGTACAACCCAATCCTTACAAGTAACCTCAGTTTACATAACATAATCAAGACAAATTGTACTATGTCTCCAGCTAGAATGATAATCATCTAATGAAGGACTCTCTGTTCCGTTATAAGAGTACATTTGGAATAAGAGTACGCTGAACTCTTCAAGCGAAAATAAGGGAATATAACATGAAATGACCTCTTTCTTAGTTAAATCATCATTGCTGACAATAATGAGGAAGAAAAGAGGGAAATTATACTATTATAGCAAGAATCCAACAGGCAACAGTATCATGATATCTGTCGGCAGGCCCAGGAAACCCCACCAAAAATGGCAATCATCATGTCCACAAATAGCAACAGATTCATTATTGTGGCCCACGATGATTGAAAAGCAACAGATTGAATCTAACACACTGGAAGATTGATAGATGTTCAAATATTTACTTCACCAACCAAAGCAAACGCAGCAGTTTCAAATCATCAAAAAAAAGTATAACAACAAACAACACAATACTAGCTGTACAACAGTTAACATAAATCTAAAAAGCTCCAGTTTTCTTAGAAAGAGCACAGAAAGAGAAGTCATGACAATTCAAGTGTTTGTTTGTCAATAACAAAAGAGGGGTCATCTTCTAGTGAATTTTCCTTCAGAGAGTTCTGTGTTTCACTTGCATCGACGTCCACGGGTAAAGTTTAGATGATCAACTTAGTCTACACTAACCTAACAAAACAAGAAAACCATGCTCTCTCCAACAATGACCCCTAGAAACCCTTAACTAAATGTGATTGTAAAATCCAGGATAAGGACTCCCAGACTTTCCACTAACCACCATCAGAGCCAACTATTAACGTATTGTGCTGACAAATGATGCTCTGAGTCCCAAAAGACCACATGTGCAACATTTGATAAGAAAACATTAAAGGCTTTCAGTTCCAGATTGAGAATTTGCTCCATCAAGAACAAGAGCACTTGAAGCATCAGATCCCTTGTATAGATGTTCAATGGCTAAGCAGTTGGTTTCCTTGAGCTCCCACGTAGGCCCAACAGTTGGTGCAGAACACTGCAAGCAAATCCACTCAGATGTTAACATATCTTCTTAAAAGCATATCAAAAAGAAATGGCATATGACCTAAGATGAACCAATTTTGCCAAAATCATTAGCCAAGGACAGAAGAATATAATGCATATTTTGTTGGAATCAATACATATGAATATGAAAAAAAATGAAGCATGACCCCTTCATCTCCTAAGTCGAATTGTTATCTGCTGAGATATCATCACATATGGCGCTATTTGTCAATAACTGATTACCATTTATTACAATGCAAAGACCAACTAACCCTGAGATATATACCATACGTACTTACCATGCTGATCTATATATATATATATACGAAAAAGACTACAATACCATTACAAAACAATTCATTCACTGGATAATGCCCTATGCAACGGCATTAGTAAAGGAGCTGTAGTCTATATGTGTGTCTGTGAATAGAAAACTTAAGTTTGACACCTAGTTCATTTACTAGGTCAAATTGTTATCTGCTGAGTTATCCAGTGGGCCATTATTTGTATTTGTCAATAAATGATTACCATTTATATACCAAGCAAAAGACCAACTAAAATACCCTTCATCAGCTTCAACGGATAAAATGGTTACTTCTCTACCTTTATAAATAGGTTGGTTGAACTTCATCTAACCTAACTTGCCAAAAATATGGAAGAATTCCTGTACCGTGGTCCAAAAAATCCCATCAAGAACAAATAACAGAGGAAAGATGGATAAACATGCAGAAGACGTGAAAATTAGTGCACCAATACTAAATAGTATACAAACATTACACCTAATAAAGTACTTCCACATTCTTCATCAAAAGAAGATAGCAATGACATGTCAAATAACGCATTACTAAGATAATACCTTCCTCTCGTCTCAAATGCAAATAAGGAACTAAAAGCTCCTGAAATCACTAATTCCATTATGAAGTCAGGAAACTTACAACCAAGGTACTAAGACCTCTCAGATATAAAAGTGAGAAATAACTGCTTCACATTGTATAGACAAGATCAAGACATAGAGCTAACTCAAAGCAAAGAAACCGCATAATGTGGCTACTTCTCCCCCAGAATAATGTATGGATGATCAGAACGGTGAGTGGCTTATGATGTTTCATTTTCCAGCTATGCTAGACTCAGCCAGTATAGTAGTGAATAAGAACCAGAACAAGGTATAAAGATTGAATCAGTTTAGGCTCGTCTAACCTATCCATTTGCTTATCATTTATATGGTCAGTCTACCTATCAAAATCAGTAAAGAATAAGAAGGGAAAAAAAAAACAAAACTAAAATGCTTTGATTATCAACATTGATAATGAGATCAAGAGAGACGGAAAATTCAAAGTCATTTGATGTGCAACTGCATATCTCATTTTCTGCATACTTTGCTAGCCTAAGGGGACAGGAAGAGTAAGCCCATGAGAAGGCAACACTGGAGCTACATTCAGAACAGAAACAAAGAAACTAAAATACTTATGATACAAAAGCTAACAAATAGCCAAAAAAAGGTACCCTTATGTGTCTCTATTCAGAATCTGACGGCAAAGAATGATCTGGCAAAGCATGATCTTCTAGCGTTAAATTCTGCAATGCGGGCTTCAATTCACGGTTACAGAAGTCTTCATACTCTCCTCTGTCACCTCCTTTCTTCTTCACCTCAACAACTCTCAGCGCTGGAGTCAATTCAAATATCTCAGCTGCAATAGTCAATGGGCCTTTAACACCTTCTCTTGACCCCTCCAAACTCACTCTGCAATCCTTCTTCCTCACAGTGAAACTCACAACCTTTGCAATCTCTTCCAACTTGGATATAATCTTAGGAACAGGAGCACCTGATACATACCTTGCCCCATCAGTTCCTTCCTCAAACAGCCCGGACAAATCAAAACCACTCGAAAACGAGATGATATCAAATGCATTCAAGCTAGCTGGCCTAGGCAAGCTAGTCATTCTCCTCCGGGTCTCAGTTTCAGGCTCAGGCTCAGATAATGACTGATCAGACTCGAATCCACTGGCCTCAATCTCGCCTTCGCCCAACCCCAATTCATCATTTATACTACACATTTTATCATCCTCAATATAAAACTTGACATGTTTAAACCCCTTCTTAAACCACCTATTTTCCATTATCTGCGGAATTGTAATCCGGGTCTCAGGATTTATATCAAGAATTCGAACCATAAACCGACTCAGTTCAGGTGAAAACCATCTGGGACACCGAAATTCACCTTTATAAATCTTCTTATACATAGCCATAACATTCTGATCATGAAAAGGTAAATAACCAGCCATCAACACAAACAGAATCACCCCACAGGACCAAATATCAACTTTAGCCCCATCATACCCTTTCCTAGCCAAAACCTCAGGAGCAACATAAGCTGGAGTGCCACAAAAGGTATGGAAAAGACCGTCTTGCTTAATTTGTTCAGAAATGGCACTAAGCCCAAAGTCGGAAACTTTTAGGTTTCCATCCTCATCCAACAATATATTTTCAGGTTTAAGATCCCTATGATAAACACCACGGGCATGACAAAAGGCAACGGCAGAAATCAATTGCTGCATATATTTCCTGGCAGCCTCTTCTTTAAGCCTCCCTTTGGCAACCTTATTAAAAAGCTCCCCACCCTTAACATATTCCATAACAAAATAGATCCTGGACTTGGTAGCCATTACCTCAAACAACTGAACGATGTTGGGATGCCTAACCCTCCTCAGAATGGAGATCTCCCTCTTGATGTGGGCTATTAACCCAATTTTGAGAACCTTCTCTTTGTCGATAATCTTGATGGCCACATTTTCATTGGTCTTGACATTCCTAGCGTGATAAACCTTAGCAAACGTCCCATGCCCAACAACTTCCCAATTTCGTACCTTCCCAGTAACAATCCCTGCATTTCCTTCTTCTTCGTGCTCATACTCCTCGGTGTTGCCACCGGTGATGCCGCCGCCGGTGATGCTGACGTCGGTGATGCTGCGGCCGATGAAGTTGGTGCAGCCATGACGGGCCGAAATCAGAAGATGCGCCCAAATGGGTCGGCGAAAGATGCGAATTTGGTACGAAACCTCGATCGAATTTGAAAACGTTGAAGGCTGCGTTCAATCCATGGAGGAGGAGGAGGAGGAAGAGGAGGTGGAAGAATGGGGTTTTCTCGGGAGCTTTGGAAAGAAAGAAGTCTATAATAAACTATAAAAATTTTGGGATTTTTATTTTGTTTTTAATTATTTTTTGTGAGGTGTAGAAATGGAGAGGTTTGCAATGATTGTGGAGAAAAAGTTTTTTTTTTTTTTATCACAGATTTATTTAATGCCAAAATGCTTTCTTTTCTTTTCTTTCTTTTTGGAATACAAAAGATGCCAATTGATATTGAAACGCCTGATATTTTACAGCTGGAGTCAGATTTGTAAGCTGTAACTCCATTGTTAATTTGTCTTCTACGGCGTCATTGTTTAACTTTTGACTGTAACGTCTACTTTTATATTAATTTTTATCGAGATTCTGCGATAGATACCCGGGATTATTTGTTACTTTTCGTTATAAATTGAGTATGCATCACGCAGCAAATGTGAATCCCGGTATCGGATATTCTAGTTAGTTGTAATTTTTTAATATTAGGAAAGCATTAATTAATTATAAAGAATAAGTATGGGGAAATTACATTTACTTTTCCCAATATTTGGTCAAATTATAAATTAATCGGTCCCTATGATCCTGGAAATTACAAAGTCACCATCTAAACCGTTCAAAAGTTTTTTCCAAATAGCAAAATGGTCTCCATTATTTGTTTGACTAACAATGAGGGTGATATTGGGGCTAGTCGAGCCGAATTTTGGAGTGTTCAAATTTTATTTTGTTCGTTCACTAATCGAATTTAGAATTTACTTATGTTTATTTATTTATTAAGTAAACAAACTTCAGACAAGTTTTACTCGAACTGAGGTCGTGAGACAAGCCCAAACATGTGCATGAACATCTGTGTTCGACGTTCGTTCCATCCCTTAAAATCTCGCTGAAGGTAAATGTGCCCAATAACCTTTTTATAAGTGGAAGTTTAACGGTATAACAAATAAATATCATTCTAGGAGAAGTTTTATTGAAATTCTTTTCCTGTCATAATATATGATGAGAGGGGAAGATCTTTAACTCTTGGGCGAATTGCATTTTTATCTCTTAAAGTTTGGTTAAATTATGAATCGGTTTTTATGAGTTCTTGAAATTATAAATACATCATCTTAATTTGGTAATAATTTACAAAATCGATCTCTGCTAGTTACGGCTGAAAACGAATGCAAATTTTCATGAAAAATTTCAGCATCAGCTTGGTAAAAGTTCAGTTTGAACTCATTTATATAATAAATAAACTAACATGAATGAAATTTTAGACTCGATTATTTAATAAATTGTCAGAATTTGAATACTCCAAATCTCATCTCAATATCATCCTTACTATTAGTAAAAAAAAATTAACACAAATAAAAAATTGTTTGGAATTTTTCAAGGAAGTATATAACTTTCAAAAACTACATGGAATTATTCGTAATTTTAAAAAATCGCGGGGAGGTGAATGACATCGCTATTCTAATTTTATGCATAGAAATAAACAATTTTTAAGCATTAAACCTTAATCTAATTTTGAATAATCCATTTTATTAAAAATTACAAAACTTGGTTACATGTTTAATTACTTATGAATTCGAAGGGGGAACATTTTGAAATAGAAAAAAAGGTTGTTGAACTAGAAAGTGACTAGGTTTCAAGATGACAACTTTGACAACTATTTGTATATACCATTTTCTTTTATTCTGTTTTGATTTTATTTATTGTTTTGTAAAGTACGTACATTTTATATTTTATCATAATTTTTCATTATTTTCAATACACATTTTTACTACTAATTATACCTGTTTAATTACATTTTCAATACTCTAATAATTCTTCTTAAAAACACATATTTAAAAAACATCAGTTAAAATGAATTAACATATCTGGTTAGTTGTGGAATTTTCTTTTGTGGCAATTATTAGTAATAATTATGCACAAATAGTATGATATCGCATTAAGGCACGTGTATTTTATTACTTCTTTTTATTTTTATTTTCATTAAGAAGAGTATACTCTGGCGTTCTGGTATATACGGCTATATGGTGGGATAGAGGATTCTGTCATAAATCACCAAGTATCACAAATGGAAGGTATGCGACTTTCATGTGTGAATTAAATTGAATCTTGGGCTCTCTCTTTCATAAGATAGGTTTTGAGGTGGACTATTCCTAAATTTATGGCTTCATGCTTCATTTACGTTATGGAAGAAGCGACCTAAAAAAATTAAGTGGGCCGTTCAAAGTGAGCCGTCGTAGACATTGAATAAAAAACATGGTGAGTACGTTCTCTTTAGTTTCATGACATATTCAAGATCAAACTAGAGGATTGGTCATGATCATGTGATTAGTGGTAATGAAGTTTTTAAGATATGAATATGCCGCCTCACACGTATATATAGAATTGGTGAGTTAATATTGAGATATTTTATTTTATTTTAATTTTCTTGTTAATTAATAATTATTGGGGGCTGCCGTAATCAAAAGAGTTGCTAATTAATGGCTAACCGCTAATGGCATCAAGTTGGAAAGTGTTCCCTTCATTACGATAGTAATTATAATCGAAGCTGAGTTGTTCTCATATTCCACCACTTATCATCCGGCTGTATTTACGTCACGTACCTCCTCACTCCTTCTTTCATTGAAAAATTTTAAAACATATTATTTCAATCTATTACGCGATATTTTAAATGTTAAATTAGATAAATACGTCGTTAGATCGTCAAACGTGTTGTATATGCACAAAAGAAATGAGATGGTAATGGAAAAGTGTTACAATCATGAGATATTGCATCTTGGTTGTTATAATTGCCTCAAAGTGACTAGCGCGATATTTACGTGAAAAAAATTTATTGAATATCTAAAAATTAAAATTACCAAGTACAAGTGTTCATTAATTATTATGTGATGTTACGTGATTCACTGCACATTTTCGTTCTGTAGATCATTGTATTATTTCAAAGATCTTAGGCTCCTATGTATAGAGTCAAAGTCAAATTCATCGAAACTCCGAATTGATGAAAAATATACGAAATTGTTATACGCAGTAACCGTTTTACTATTCGCAGTAACATTCTCCTGTGAAAATATAAAAATGCCCCTGGCCTAAAATAAAAAAGAAAAATAATAAAATCGGGTACTATTCAACGTGCGTGAACGGTACACAGTACCCGGTTAGAAAAAACTGAAGAAATACCGCCGGTGTCCCCGTAACCGTTTCACTAAACGCAGTAACATTCCCCTGTAAAAAGTCCGAATTACCCGACTACGATCCATATTACACTATAAGTAAACACTATATTTATTTTTTTACTTTAAATTAGTTTGCATAAATTCTCTATATACCCCTTCATTATAATTTTCGAGAAAAAAAACCCATTCGGGGGGATTTTTTTCCCGGATCGGCGATTATCCGGACGTTTTTTTCTGTTTCTGCAACATTTCGACCGGGGAGACTGAGTACCCGGTTAAACGCAGTAACAGAAAATACCGCCGTTTTCCGGCGATATTTTCCGGCCAAAATACCGCCGGAAAACGGTGGTATTTTGGGGGAAAATAATACCGCCATTTTCCGGCGGTATTTTGGCCGGAAAATATCGCCGGAAAACGGCGGTATTTTCTGTTACTGCGTTTAACCGGGTACTGTTCACGCACGTGTGAACAGTACCCGGTTTTTCTTATTTTTGGCCAGGGACATTTTTATCTTTTTACAGGAAATGTTACTGCGTTTAGTAAAATGGTTACTGCATATAGTATGCCCCAAAACATATTTTGATTTGGGCGGTGTAGGTTTTACCAATTTTAATTGACAACAATGTAAGAAATTAATAAGTGGCAATAATACATTTGCACGATTGGGACGCGGACCAAATTCCATTCCATGTATGGTTTCAACGTTCATGGATTAGGCTTAGGGATTTGGAAGCTGGAAAGGGCCTGGAAATCGGGAACCTGAATGAGGAAAATTTTTCGTTGACTGGAATGTCAACATGCAACTAATTGTTTGTTACAAAATATACCAAATTGTTCGATAGGCGTTTGACGACACGACTGTTCGCGTGTTGAGTTTATTTTCAAAATATTGTGTAAATATTATAAAAATATGCGTATTTATTTTAGCACATGATGAATTACGTATTTAGTTTATATAGCAAGTTACTTGTTGATGTATCATATATTAAATTCATCATTTGATGTATGCGTATTGAATTTAACTTAGGGCATGTTCTATACGATGTTCTGAGAACAGGTCTCAAACATGTTCTCAGCCCAAATGGGTTGCAGCCCATTTCTAAGAAACAAGGTTCTGAGAACTGAGTTGTAACCCAATTCTCAGCCCAAGCTAAAGACCACGGGTCTCAGTTCAAATTTAGTCTGAAAATTCTTTTTCCTTATATTTTTTAACCTTCTATTCAATTTCCACTAAAGTTTGATTTTTATATTTTACACAAATGAAAAATTTTATTTTCGATATTTTTTTTAAAATTCCACAAAAATAAAAGACCATAATTCAAATATAAAAAAAAAACCTTCTTGACACATGTTAATTTTATTGTTAATATGAACCAAAAAGTTAATTCATTTGTTTGTCGCAAGAATGGAAAACTACTTCTGTATCGCATCATTTTGCACGTAATATCAAAACAAAATAATTATAAACTGAATAAATAACAGCTAAGTTTATCCGACATTTACCAATAATACAAACGCATTAATAATCGTTCCACATATCCAGCCCTAAAATACAAGTTATTCAAATCATACATCATAAATATTATTGTAGCTAAATTACATTTGAAGGCTCTCTAACAATTGGCTCACAATGTTCATTCGCAGTTGCGACATTTGATTATCCCCGCCTGCGACTGATTAACCCCCACCGGATCATTCCAACTCGTATCCCCATCAATCACCACATTCTCATTATCATCATCGTTACCGAATGTCCTATGTGAACCAGCAAGGAAAACTTCATTAAAGTAATGGATAACCCAAAAAACCAGCATATCAATTGCTTAAAGTGCATAAAAAATCAAGCATTGCCATACAAAAAGGTTGATTACTGAAGTCAAATAAATCCAATCCTCATGTAAATAACAATGAAGATAGGATTTTAACTGAAACAGTACAACAGGGACACAATTCGAAATTCTCCTTAAACCAAAATTTGTCCCATTCCACTGATTCAGATCATGAAAATTAATACAAAGATTTGCCTGGTGTTGATGCGAATTAGCTCACCAAATTAGCAGAACCTTACCAATTTACAAAAGACCATTAGAAAAACAACACAATACCTAACCAAATTGTGGCACCAAAGACAAGAACAAACTGACAAGTAAAATAGACAAAAGGAAAAACTTGAAAAATCCTATAAATTGAAGCAGAGAGGTGATGCACACACAGCACACACACATAATAGAACCTATAGCCTGTAGGAAACTTAAAAATTCAACAACACCATAGCATCTAAAATCAATCAACAGTTTCAATCACAAATCATGCGAGGAAGTAAAACCAAGTTACCAACTAATAGGGATAGGAAGATTGCCATCTTGGGCTCTTCACTTCCCCCGAATTCCAACCTAGGAGATAAATGGTTGCCACAGAACCATTATTTTAAAAAAAAACCCAGCTGAAATTTACAATGAAGCATCCAAGAAACTCCAAATCAATTATAAAGTAACAAGGTTTTTCAATTGACTTCATCATAAGGATAAGGGAAGAAAAAACAAAGTATTCAAAGAACCAAAATTCAACTCTTTGACTAATGAAACCATTATTCTTCTTCTCACTTAATTCCCTAACAGCAATTTTTAAATAAAAGTAAATGGAGGATAAACACGATGAAGAAACATCTTGAATCCCATTTCTACTTCTGTCTTCTTCTTTTTCTTTTTTTCTTTTTTTTAATTCCCTAAAGATTTAAATTTCAACCACCAAACGCCATAAAAGGACAGAACTTTAACATCAAAACGCCTCCAAAAAATAATTGAACAAATTATTATTCAAAGGTTGTAGGATTATTATTAAACCGTACCTGGAAAACTAAAACTTGGAAGTACGTACGTAGTTGAACCCCATGCCAGGCCGGTCACCGCCATAGCTTGTGGCGGTGGCGGATCGAATCATCACTCACGCGTCAACAAGTCGTGGAACCACCGACGACAGTTGTTGAATATAGTATTTATTTTCATTTATTTTGAAAGGTTTTGATACGTAACTACCCTATTTATATTATGGATTCACACAATCGATCGATCATGATGTGAACTAATGATTATGTCAATTCTCATGCATTAATTTTACTTAGTAATGACAACAATACAAATCTTGGAATGCATTATTTAAGGGAAAGAGTTACAGTCTGAAAGTTACTGTCCTGAATAAAAAGAAATTACTCTGATATCACGAAAGCAATGCTCGCACCTAACTTTTCCGAATTACCACTATTTACTCCGTTTTATTAGAACAATCTATTTTAAAAAATATTTTTTATTCTAATAGAAGAGTCAATTTTTGAATTTCTTTTACTCATTTTACTCCTACTAATATAATTACGTGTGGTGTATAATTAGTCAACACTTAATAAGTAAGGATATAAATAGAATAAAATATGTTAAATTAGCTATTTTAGGTGTTATATATTGACACTTATAATATATTGTACATTGGTCAAAGTGAACTCTTCTAATAGACCGGAGAGAGTAATATTTTTGTGACACTCGATATAATATTATATCCAAATGTAAAAATAAGTTCATTTAGTTAATTATTTAATTTTTAAAGTCAAACTAAATTCTTATAAAATTAATTATTGAACCCCTACTGTTAAAATTGGTGTTATACCAAAAGTGTACAAAATAACAGAAGTGTAACGGAGATGAGTGAGGGAGGATGAGGGAAGAAGATGATGAATTTTAGATTATTGAGAAAAGGAATGGGGGGAGAGGGAGAGGTGCGGCTAGGGCTGAAAGTTATAAGTTGGCAGATCAACTCTCCAAATGATAATACAAAAACTATGAAAGGAAAAAAAAAATTTGTAAGCAGAATTTATTTAAGTACTGAATAAATTAAATGTTTTTGATAACTATTATCAATTTAAACTTTTTAATTGATTAAGTAATTCGGTAACTAAGAACTTAATAAATTAAATCAATTAAGTACATTTAATAATTATAAATTAAATGGTTGAACGAATTAAGTAAATCTAAAGACAAGTATACTTTGTTGTCAAAAGTAAGTGATTAATGATCCACTTATTACTTAAATGAATTTTTTGATAATTTTTTTTTTCACTTCTTGCGCTATTTTGATGTGAATTATATATATATATATATATATATATATATATATATATATATACACTAGACGGTGCATCCGTGCAATGCACGGCTTATGCCCAATAAAATATTAATTTGTATCATAAAAATAAAAAGTTTAATTGTGCGCAGGCTAACATACAAATAGAACAACGAATATGAGAGATCGTTCAAATTTATCATCTTAACTTAATTCAATACATTTTTAGAGCAATTGGAGTCTACAAAAAAAAATATCAAAATCAAGGAAGAAATTTTCCCTCCTTAAATAGTATATGGTTACCAGTACACTACCTTCATCCGACATATTCTTGTTGTTTTTATATGTAACTTGACATCCTTCCATTAAGGATCTACTTTAGAATTGTGGAAAATTTTGAGGTTGTTGGAAAATAAATCAATTTTTTTTTTTTGCATATTTAAAATTACTTCTTTACCTTTTTTAAAAACAAGAAATTAATATAACAAAAGCCTGTGTAAAAGAAAGGAACAATTTAGAGAATACATCAAGATTTATAATTTCACATACATGATACATTGTGAACTAATAGGAAAGAAAATTTTAACCCAATAATCCTTCAACTCTTGATAACTAAAAGTTTTCACATAAAAAAATTACACCAACAACAAAACAATTTAAACAAAATAACAAATTAAAGTAATCAACAAAAAACTTAATGGGAAAAGAAAATTCAAGAAAGGATCTATGCAAATCACATATTATTAGATGTGTAAAATGTCATAAATTTTAATAGTAAAATATAAGAATAAAATTTCTCATTTCGAGAAATTAGTTAACATATCTAGAACAAAACAACTCAGTAACCTTGATGCACTTCACAATAATTTAAAAGAGAATTTTAGTGTTGTTTAAGGCTAAGAGAACAAAGATGGTTGAGAATATTTCAAAATGCCATTCATAGAATGGATCAAGGAAGGAAAATACACAACTTATTGATTGTAACTAACAAAAGGTGAAAGAAAAGCAATAGTTTATTCATATTTATAATGATAGAAGGTGAAGCAAAGAAGCATACAACATATTATTTCTATTTGTAATAAATAAATGGTGAAACAAAGAGACAATAGACTTTTCCTATTCTTTAGGAGTTAAAAACTAATACTCTCAATTATCAATTGAGTAATTTACTTCATGGTGAAAATGTTAGAAAATGTAAAGTTGTGAATTTAAGATTATAAGTCTAAAAAAGGAAAAAATAAAGTTTTATTTTTATAAATAAAAAAAAAGTGTACGGAACCTGAAAGTTGGTCTTATGTCTTTTTTTTTTTGTAAATAAAATCCTTAAATTATATAATTAAAGTTTAAATTTTTGTTGACTTGTTGGTGTATATATATAATTTTTGTGAGATATGATTTTAATAAATATATAAAAAAAGTGGAAGAATAAAAGTGCAATGCTCCTATAAAGGAGTGAAAGAGCCACATGTAAAAATAAATAAATAAATAAATTATTTAATTGAATGGTAAAAAATAAAATAAGTTCACTCAATATTTAACTATTAGATATTAAGCTTATGTGGCATCCACATAGATAGCCAAATTAAAACTCTATTAGACATAAATTAGAAAGATGCTTATTAAATTATAATCTAATGTGGCAGCCACATGGCACTCTAATATCAAATATATATTAATTTCTATTATATATAGTAGATATATATATATATATATATATATACATATAACCCTTTATTCCAAAATTCAAACTCATAATTTTAGTGTTACAATACTTTTCAATTAACCAGTATCCCAACTCTCTTCTCTAATAGTTTATCAGTATGAAAATTCTAAATTAAATTAATCTATAACTATATATGTAAACATAAATTTTATATTATTACTAATATAATATCTTATCAAGTCTTCCAAAATTTGATCTTCAAACCATTCATGAAATGTAACTTGGTGTTCTAATTATGCACCATAAGCACCACATTTTCCAAATGTGTAGACTATTCATGATGAAATGTAACTTGGTGTTCTAATGGGGAAAATGCAAAAGTGGTCCACAATCTTTGCCCATGTTTCAAATGTAGTCCACAATCTTTAGTAAGTATCAAATGTAGTCCACAATGTATCCATTTTGTTGCAATTTTAGTCCAAAAACGAAAATTGGACCTTGACTAACGGTCAACGAGTTTGACCGTCAGTCAAACCCGGGTTTGACCCTCCTAATACCACTTCACCTCTTTGCTGGCAGAACAAACTCAAGACTCAAGTTAACAGCATTATCCCCGATGGTTAACCACTTCACCTCTTCTTCACCGATGGTTCACCCATATTAATTGAATCAGGTTTGAGGTTCTTAACTGAATCTTAATAATGTTTTCATGAGATGTTGGTGGACTGTCGGACTGGACACTTTTGTGTTTTTGGAAAATTTGATTTTAAGAACTTTTGTCTCTTGAGAGTTCTTTCAACCAAATCTGATTGGATTTACCGACTTGGATGTGTTCCATTTTTGGGTTTGCTCTCTTATCGGTTCTACCGATTGTGAATCATCTCCAAATATTGGTCAACGTTCGGGGGCCATATATTTGAGAGAATTAAGCTCTTTGAAGGGGATTTATAATACGGCCAAGAATGGAGAGTGTCTCTCCCGATTGCTATTAGGTTTTCTAATTTGTGGGTATCTGCTGTTGACTGGAAGCGCAGGGAAGGTTGACTGCTTGGACAAGAAAATGGTGCAGCTTTTCCTCACCGATTTCTCCCTTGGTGGTCCGATCTGGATGAAAGGAAAATTCGTGGGTTTCACTTTGCCCGTGAAAAGAAGCTCCGGGAAGGTTTCTTCGGCATAAGGAGAAGATAAAGGTGAAGCTTTTCACTGATTTCCGATCTGAAAATTAATTTTTGGGAGGAAAATTGTGGGCTTCACTTTGTCCATTGATAGAAGCTCCGGGAAGGGAACTCTGTCCGTTGAACCGGTGGATGCACAGTCGGGAAGGGAATTGGTGGGTCTTCAGCGAGTTCAGTCACCGAGTTAACTCAAAACTCACTGAGTCAACCCGGAGACTTAATGGATTTTCTGCAGTTTGCTTTCGGGAGCTGACATAAATGGCAATTCTTCATGCTAGTCTCTTCATGCTAGTTTTTCTAACAAATCCTTCAGCAATCCATAACCGAATCAACCTCTTCATAGAAACTTCTTGGTCTTCTGGAAATGCACCAAAATATAGAAAGCATTGCTTTAAATAATTTGGCAGATATTTGTAACTCAACTCCAATGAATTCATGCATTGCTTTACTGCACTAGATGCAATGCCTGAACTTAAACCCTCCAGAATCTTTTCCCAACTCTCTTGTTCCATTGTAGCCAGGAGTCCAGCTACAATGCCTTTCCTTTTGCCATGAGAAATCTTCAACAAATAAGTCTTGATAACCCTGATGAGAGGATGAGAGGATGAGAGAAATGGTTTTGGAAGAAAGAGATGAAGTGGTTTTAGGAGGGTCAAACCCGGGTTTGACTGACGGTCAAACCCGTTGACCGTTAGTCAAGGTCTAATTTTCGTTTTTGGACTAAAATTGCAACAAAATGGATATATTGTGGACTACATTTGATACTTACTAAAGATTGTGGACTACATTTGAAACAGGGGTAAAGATTGTGGACCACTTTTGCAATTTCCCCGTGTTCTAATTATGCACCATAAGAATCACTGTTCCCAAATGTGCAGACCATTCATGAAATGTAACTTGGTGTTCTAATTATGCACCATAAGCACAACTTTTTCCAAATGTGCTTATAGTCACGCCTGGGTACAATGGAATCCAAATGTGCCTAACTACGGCCGTTGGACCCTTGCCCCAGTTGTGCAAGGTTTCGGCATCACTCTCTCCTTCTCTCCAGCTGCTTCCCCTCAGTCACTTGTCTCTACGCTTGTTCAACTCCAACTAGCTGGGTTATCATTATGTTCTTATTGTTTTTTAACAGTGAAGAAAGGTCCCAGTAGGTGGACTGAAGCAAAGCATCTTGCTTATGCATTTTCATAAAGTTTCTTTCTTATTCGATGCTTGTTGTTCCTGAATTTGGCACACAGTAGAGAAATTAATATGTTGTCCTCATTTTCATGTGTATGGACAAAATATTTTCCTACCAAAAATTGTATAATATGCATTAGTAAACTTTTTATATGCACACCAAAAGTCATTAAAATATAACATTCCCGCACAACTCTCAACAACTCAACTCCAGAGTCATTTTCACATCATTGAAATCATCAAATCTAGTGGACAAAGATTTTATTATTTAACAAGCTTCATCATGTATCTTGTTAAAACCCTTCTACCTGCTACCAGAAAGAAGAAAACTAACCAGTATACAACTGAGTGGTGTTAGTATAAGAAAGAAACGAATGAAGTAATGTTGAATATAATTTCGGGAAATGTATTAACACGTGGATTAAAAATAATGTCACTACTGACAACTTTTTTTGTAGTGCAAGTAGCGTTGTAAACAAGTTGAATCGAGGTCAAGCTGGCCCTAGCTCGAGTTTGGCTCGAAAAGGATTAGACTAACTCAAACTTGGCTTGAGCTCGAGGTCAAACTATAGTAAAGTTTTGGAGTTCAAACCAATTTTTCTAAATTTATTTTAGAAAAGTATAAATTAATATAAATATAAAAAATAAAATAAAAATATATATATAGTATGACGCGATTGGCTATATGAGCCACTATTAATTGAGCTCAAACTCGGCTCAACTATGAGATGAGCCCGCTCAAGCTCGAGCCAAGCTTTGATTGAGTTGCTCGCGAGCAGCTCAACTCGTTTACAACCCTAGTTACTAGTTCTCCTTCTTACCACTCTTCATAACCCTCCCCTAGAGTTGTCTTTTCGAGTCTCAATTATGTAAACTAAATGAAGTTATGTAACTTTTACTTGTTATTATATAAATTAAATTCTAATATTGTCCACGAACCTATTTGTAAGAATAGTAAGTAGGAATGAGAATTCCACTTGAGGAGAAACTGTACAATGATGTCTCATGATGTTGTTTGCTTAGGGTGGAAACGTGTCAATTAGGAATTATATTTTCTTGTTTCAAATATACATTTCTCTCTTCTTCATAGAGATGAACTTATATTACCTATAGTGTAAACAATTAACTGCGGGGATGACATTACGCTTAGGAATGATGGAGTTTTGGGGGTGGCAAGTCAGTCGAAGTTGTACTTCGTGAAAAGTCAAGATAGTTGGGGCAAGGGAGCAATGTTTGATGAAAAAGTCAAGATAGTTGGGGCGAGGGAGCAGTGTTTGATGAAATTGCGCTTAATGTAGAAAAGCATGCAAGTACAGTAAATTAAGGTTTGGGAGGAAGATGAGGTTTATGCGCTCAATATTATGACCTAAAAATCTAATTTTAATTTGAAATAGTTTTATCTTTTTAGCTAAAATCATTAAACCTACATTTCTTACAATCGTAAGAAACTTATTAACGTGCTTAAAATGTTGTTCTATTGATTTTGAGAATACTAACACATCGTCAATATATACAATAGTAAAAGAGATAAAGGATTGAATATGTCATTCGTAATACTATGAAATTTTGATGGAGCATTTTTTAACCCAAATGGCATGACAGTCCATTCATAATGCCCAAACGGTATTGTGAATATTGTTTTGTATCTATCTTCTTCAACCATTTGTATTTGCTAATATCCAGATTTCATATACAATGTAGAAAAGATTTTGGCTCCATAAAGCCTATTCAATAAATCCCTTTGATTAGGTATTGGATACCTAATCCATCTTTAAGGCTTTATTTAGAGGTTTATAGTTAATTACTAATCGTGGTACTCCTCTTCCCAATTATGTCGCATTTTCTACATAAGGACTAAAACCTTTTCTAATAAGTCCTTTCTGAAGTAATTTCCCAATCTCCTTTTATAAATTTCAAGATATCTGGTATTCATAACTATTGGACATGTCTTTGTTGGGATATTTCTTTCATCAAAATCATCAGGCCCATAGAGTAATGTTACTAAATGCTATTTCCTATCCCAAAAGGGATTTTAGGTACTTATGAACAAACCAAATTTTCAAAATCCTTGATAAGCTCAGCGATGTTATCTTGAATATGTACTTCTTGTATTTTCTTTTCTATTTCTTTGTACTCTATCTCTTTAGACAAAGATAGCAAGAAATTTTCTTTTCTTTGAATTTGTGCATGTATAAGATCTCATGATACCTTGGGATAGATATAAATTCAATATCTATAATTAGACCTGTTTCATCTACTTTTTATAGGATAAATCACATGCCAAAAATCATTTCTAAGCCTATTTCTTTATTGCAAACTACGACATTGGATAATTTGGTTGAATGAAACCCAAACCAAATAAGCTAAATTTAAATGATTTGGTTTGGGCTGGGTTTTGATTTAAATGGTTTGATGTTTGGGTTTAAAATTTTTTTTTTCAAAACCCAAATAACTTATAATGATAAGTGTTTTATAAGAATGTTTGTATAGTAACAAAAGAGTTTTAAGCAAATATTTTTCTCCATGCATTTTTCTTATGATTTTATCCTTAACGTGATTAAAAACTATGCCAATGAAATTGTTATATTTTAGTGATCACAAAACAATTAAAATATTAAGGTTATGAAAATATGTTTTACATGTTTTAAGGTTAAAACCTTTTATAGAATGGTTTTAAAAAAAATTAAGAGCATTCATCCAAACACTTATTTAACTTTACTTATACTGATTAATCACTAAAAACAACTACAAACCGTGATTATTACATAAATTTTGTAAATACAATTGCCTAACCGAAAGTTTTTTCTTAAATTATTTTCCACTGTCAGCCCAAACCAAACCCAGCTTGCTGGACTCCACTTTTGTAGGCCCATTTGTGTCTAAAGTCTAATTGTCCAATTAGCTGCAACCGTGATTATTGTTCCATAGTTCCAATAGATAAAACCCCCCTTGCTGGTTTTGCCATGATATCCCCCTGTTATGATTGAGGGTATGCATGGATAATGTTTTAACCGTTTTCGTGTCCGATAGTCGAACGGTTTGACGATGCGTATATTGAGTTGATCCTCTTTAATGTATCACACTTATATTATGAAAACACGACGTTTTTGCTCCGACTCTCACTAAATAATAAATATTCAAAGTTCAAAGATATATGAATTAGAATGAGTACTAGTAGTTGCATTAAAAATGAGAAATAACTTATAATTTTGATGATAAGAAATAATGATAGTTTTGGAATAATATGCACAGACTTTTTTAAAATGTTAAAACGTTATTTATCTAGGTGTAAATAATTACCGTACTAATTATTAACTTTAGGTCTACAAATTTCAATATATTAAACAAACTTATTATATATTATCAGAAAACAAACATGCATATGTAAATATTTGTGCAACTGAGTGCACCATAAAACGAGCATAATAAACTACAGTGAACACCACATTCACCACCATTGCCGTCTACTGACGGATTAAATTCTGACAACTTAGTATGAATTTTCTTTTGTGTGTGACGGTCTGACATATATACTTTCGCTCATAAAATTAATACATATTTTCTTTCAATATATACCATATACTTCTTATTTTAAACTAATTACAATATTTCAATAACTAAACTCAATACTCTAGTATAAAATTCAATAGTTTAGCACGCCCTACCTCAATTTTTTGAAAATATCCCAATTGTTATATAAAAATTATAAAAAATAAATAAAATAATTAATTTTGTCCCACAAAAAATTAAGAAAAATAGGGACAAATTGTAAAAATAAAATAATTTAATATTCGATTAATTGAAAGTGTGTTTGTTGTTAGAATGTACACAAGTATTCTTAGTGAATTTTAAATTTGGTAAAGCAAAATATAAGTTTAAAAAATCACCCAACAATATTCAAATATAGTTATTTTTACACACAAAAAATGTTAATGTAATATAACTTTTTTTCGCTAAAAATTTTGCCCCATCTGACCTTGAGGGCCTAGTTCCCCCACTGATTTTACCATCTAAATTAATTGTGATATTTTAAAGGCTAAACTTGATACATGCGTCTACCCGATCAACAGACGAGTTTGATACTATCATACAAGTTCTTGAAAGCCTAAATCATTATTGATTTCCTCCTCAATTTCCGAATAAAAGAAAAGTGAAAAATAAAAATTCCTTCGCATAAAACAATAGGCCCTCCAAGTCCAACCCCATTAAAAAACAAAGTTGAGAGAAAAGATAATGCAATGTATAATATGCATCTTAATTTATTGCAAGAGTCCAAGCAAGAAAAGTTGAGAAACATACTGCAAGCATGTGAACTGAAATCCAGAGAGAATCAACGACAAAAAGAAACAATTGAATTAATGGAGTATTATTTATTTTTGAAGAAAACTTTGGGGTAGAAAGGTTGGACCTGTAATCTCAGTTGTCATTCCATTTTGCAGTTTTTGATTCGGCTTCTTATGGGGTTAGGTCAAGTCTACTCCATTAATTACATTATTAGTCGTTTCTTATATTCATTTGATTCCCCATATATCCACATGCTTAATTTCAGTCCACACATAATATATATGAATATTAAACCAACCTTGTTCTGGAGAGAGCTGGGGTGGTGGTAATGGGGAGGACCTTGTAACCTTAAGGTCATGAGTTCGATTCTTGAAGGGGGGTCTTATAACTCCGAAGTCATAAGTTCGATTCCTGAGTAGGGGAAGGCCTAGTAACTCCGAAGTCATGGGTTCGATTCTTGGGGGATGCAAGGGTAAAATAAAAAAAAGGGCCAACCTTATTCAATTCCCTTTTTTCATTTTATTTTTTATGGAAACCTTGTTCAATTCCTTATCAAACCTTTTAATTTTGTTTTGGTTTTTGTTTTATACAATACAGATTTTTTAAATAATTTTTGTGAAAATCTTACGTTTGGTCATCTGCCTTCGTTCTACTAATGGTCCATCTTTTTAGTGTAGTTACACTTGTAGTTCTTTTATTATTATTATTATTATTATTTTACTGTTTTGGCACATTTGTTCCCTATGACTAGCTATAAAATGTTTTGTAGGTCATTTTGGGTAGTTATGAAAATTTTAAAAAATATTGTTGACTTACAAAATTACTGTTGAAATACAAAATTAGATACCAAAAACCTTCTGCAATTGGTCATAGGGACCAAAAGTGCTAAAATAGTAAAGAGCAAGGACCATAAGCGCAACAACACTGAAAAAATAGATCAAAAGTGCAACAAGGGCAAAAAAAGTGGACCAAAAATGCGATTTTTCAATAATTTTTTTTCATTGTCAATTAGCTTTTTTTATTATATAACTACTTACTACGTTCCATTAGAAGAGTTAAATATGGAAAATGTACAATTTTCTATGCATTGCAAGATACAATACCTAAAATAAGTAATTTGTCTTAATTTTTTCTACTAATATCCTTACTTTCTAAAGGCGGATTAATTGTGAATCATACATAATTATAATAGTAAAGGTATGAAAAGTAAATAAATTAAAATTTGACTCTTCCAATAAAATAAAAAAAATCTTTTGAATATGGACTTTTCTAGTAAAACAGAGAGAATATATTTCTTTGGGAAAATGACATAAACCCCCTTGTGGTTTATCTTCAGTGACAGTTACCCCCTTGTGATTTTATAATATCATGTTACCTCTTTATGATTTTGGATTAAAGTGTGACTATGATGGAAGATGTTAAAGTTAACAATTTTGATATGAAATATCTAAAATATCCTTTTCACCTAAATAAAATACCCTTACAAAAATAATAGAAACTATGTTAAATGAAAAAACACAGCCGGAGACCACAAAAAAAATATTTTCCCGCTCTGTTAGCAGTAATACGTGAAAAGCCAAATCTCGACGGAATTTGAGGGCAACCGCGAGAAGTAAATTGGGAGACGTTGGTTTAAAAGAAGAGGCTAAAGAAAAAAAAAAAAAAAAAAAGAGCCATCTTGACTCGCCAATTACCCTATCGGAATAATTTTCTTCAATTGACGAAATTTTTCATGATTTTGTGGAATTTCAGCAAAAGCTTGTTTGACTTTTGTTTAGTTATTAATTCCCCAGATCTTTTACCTCAAATGCGTTTGTTTCCCGAATTTAGTTTGATTCTCCAACTGCATCCTAGTGGTACTATTTCAATTTTAGATCAAAGGGGAGGGGGTAATTTTGTCACAAAATTTTTTGAGTCCAACTTGTGTTAAGTTTTCCGTTAAATTAGAAATTTTCCGTTAAGATGATACTTTAATCCAAAACCATGAGGAGTTAACATGATATTATAAAATCACGAGGGGGTAACTGTCACATAGAGAAAACTACGAGGGGGGTTAATGTCATTTGCCGTATTTCTTTTACACTTTCACTATATATTTACAATTACAAATTATTTTCTAAAAATGTCCCTTAAAATCACCTAGTGTAGTTAGTTATGATTACCTTCTATATTTATACGCCATGGATTTGATGACCTAAAAAGTTATTGTATTATTAATTCGTGGAGTCAGTTTCCCGCTTTCATACACATAAAAAATAAAATAAAATAAAAATCTTATTAGAAGTCCAAGTTAATTCATTCGTCAAATGTATTATTATATATTTTGGCCGAGGTTGGTGGAGTATATCAGATTCAATGTTTTAGTTAGATTTGTTCCTCAATTTGAAGAAAAGCAGGAGTCTTTTCAAATCAAATGGCGCTCATTTCTGTGGTTAATATATTCGTAGAGAGAGTACTAATTAATCTATAAATCATGGTCAAATCTTTCGACCCATGTCCATGGCTTCTCGATCTCCACTAGAAATTAAGTGGAGAAAGAAACTTTAAGACCTTATACGATAAATACGTTTAAGAATGAGTCAGTACTCCAACGATTGTAATACGTATTGAATCACTCATAGGTTGGTGATCTGATTTTTATCTCTGTTAAACTTTTTTTTTTTTTACCTATTTAGATTGTAAACTTGTAGTACATTCAAACTTAAGTTTGAACCAAATTATATAGTCTCATGCATAAATCACGTTTGTCATTTGGATTTTGAAAATTAGAGTTCAAACATAACTTTTGTTTATTTTCCAAACTTTAATATTAGCTAGTGCTAAAAGACACGTTCCAAACATAGATTATATTATAATTTTCTTTTTTAATTTACATTCCAAATCCAAATTTAAATAGAGTGCTTACCTAGCATAGTCCAAGAAATATTTCAATTAATATCTTGGTGTTAATTAGTTTAACTATATCCAAGTTAAGCGCTATTCATAAGTTATTGAGTTACATTCCGGTGGTACCGATATATTTCAACAAGTTTTTGCAGAGATTGTAAAATTAAACTAGATTTATTTTGTAACCGTGATACACAAAATGTACGTATACCAAAAATAAAATAGATGATCCGATCCCGCGTTTTTTCAATTACCTCTATATAGAGTAGTGTAGGATATTGAAATTAAAAAAAATTAAAAAAAAAATGGGAGCGAAAACCGCCATGAAAAAACTTGTGTTGACAGACGTATGTGAAGTGCAAGTTACTCTAACCATTTCTCTTGCTGATTATTAGGGAAGACAGAGTCGGTCAAGATTAAGAAGGCATATATATATTGTCAATATATGCTTGACTCTGCCTAGCCACATCAATATTCCTTCTACATCTTCCGCATAATTTCATGCTTCATATATAATTGAATCCTTCACCTGATACGGAGTGAGACTTTTAACGGTATATTTTGATGACAAATTATGGCTTGGACTGAACCCTGATAGCAAAAGGGCATATTTTGTAATTCAAGACCCCCAATAATGCAAGTTTATTGTCTTAAATACTCTTTAAGCGCCCAACTTTGCTAGGCCGAGTTAAATATATGCAACTTAGTTGTTACTTATAGAAGTTATATCATTTCAAAAATCGAAACTAGATCGCTCTATTTTTATAACATTTAAATTGAAATTGCCTTCAAACCCTCGAGTTAAATTTTAGTGTGATTTTTATTTAATACTTAATGATTAGACTGCTTTGAATTAGCTTTATTTTACAGCTAATTAATTAACTGATTGTTGATTATGCCTTAATTAATTCCCCATGATTACCAAAGGATCTTGCAATAAGCAATTCTCTAAAATATAGCTTTTGAGGAAAGGAAACCGATTAATTAGGGCTATATATCTACTATTGGATTAAATAATGATTGAGGAGCTTCTTTATAGTTTATTCCCAGCAATTCGTCAAACCCTATATTATTCGCTTTAGCAAACAATACTAATAATGCATGCCTTAAACGAGTTTTCCGAGGAATAAAAAGAGGATCTTTAAGGAAAAAGGGCACTAAAATTCATTAATTATGAAGGAATATTCACTTTTCTGAGAATAAAAAGAACATATAACTTAAGCTAATTATTAATCACACACTACAAAGTGCAAAATCACATCTCTATAACAATTCTTTTTTATTTTTTTCTGAATATAGTATATAAATAAATATAACAGTGGAAATTTGGTTATGAACCATTAGAACTTGTCTCCTGCTTATTGGTTATTGTAATGTCGTGCTTTATTAGCACATTATTATTCAAGCTAATAATCATAGAGAAATACTATAGTCCTTTCAGTACTGGACTATTTCTTTAATGGATAATGGCTTATGATACATTATACATGCAATTTCATAACTCATTTCATGAGCCATTATCCATCGAAGAAATGGTCCCGTGAAGGAATTATAGTCACCATAATGATATTATATATATATATATATATATATATACATTAATTGAACTTTACTTGAAAAAAAGGAGGATATTCATGCATTTTTGTAGGCTTCACTTTTCTTTTTGTTTATCATTAACATTATATATATTGCATTTGGGCTTAGAAAAATTTTGCCCTTTATGAATCATCATTTGATCTTTGAATTAAAAACTTCTCATATTTCCTTATATAATAAAATAAGGGGGAAATGATACTTTAGTCCCTCGAGACACTTCTCATATTTTCTTATCATAGTAACTTTTTAAAAGCGATTTTAAATTCACACATTGAATCAAAATTAAAGTAACTATAAAAGACGATTGAGAATTACTTTGTTGGATTTATTTTAAATGGGGATTAACGATGGTTTCCCATCTAACTCTTGGTTACCCGAATCACGACCTAATGATTGTAAGTGAAGCGTGTTACCACTTATATTGCGCTTCATTGCCTACTTTGTTGGCTACTTAAGAAAATGTATTACCAATAAAATGCACTACAAAATGGGGTTTAAATCTCATGGGAGATCAAATATCTATTTTAATATTAAATGACTAATGAGATAAGGGTTTAATGTATTCAAAACTTAATTTAAAAATAATTTTTAAAAGTGAAAAAGGTATAAAAAATATAAAAGAATGTAGTTGAAAAAATTGAAATTAAAGGTGTAAGAATCCACTTTAAACAATGTACAACTTATTATGAGTGTCAAGACACAACACCTAAAATAGTTAATTTGACACTATATATTTCATTTATATCCTTACTTATTAAGTATGGACTAATTGTGAAACACACATAATTACATTAGTAATGGTAAGATGAGTAAAAAATTTGAAAGTAGACCCTTCTATCGAAACAGAAAATATTTTTCAAAGTGAGCTCTTCTAATAGAACGGATGAAGTATTAAATTCAAAAATCTAAAAACATGTTTTTGAGAATATGAAAATTAACCAGCCTAAGTCTATATTAAAAACAACATTTTTGTTATCATACTCTCTCTATTTCATTACAATACTTTGCCTTTTAATACTAAAATACTATTATAAAATGGACTCTTTTTTTTTTTAGGGTAAAAGGATGTGTATTAAATTAACGACGCTGGATCATCCAACAACGATTGATAAACTTTGGCCCTAGATAAAAGGACTTTTTTTTAATTGAATGAGAAAGTATTACATTTCATATTACAAAGGTAAATATTCTACTAACTAGAGAGACAATTAAAACAAAGTGATGTCCGTGTTCCGTAGGCTACATGGCATGGTAGGGACATTTGGGACATTTGCCTTCGGCTTTGGTCACATAGGTCAATGGAATGGCAGGTTCAACTGTTCAAGTCCAACCACTACCATTCTCCCCCTCCATTCTCCACTCTTTCTTTCTCTATATATTTTCACTTCTCAATGTCCGTCTCTTCTTTCTGTCAAACTACTGCTTCACCCACCATTAAAGCTAGCATTAATGGCTTCAACTCTTGTAAAGAACTGATCTTCATTCTTGACGAATTTCAAGAAAATCCCACACGATGAAGATGAATTACAGAGCCCTCTTTCACTTCTTTTCCATTTTCTCCGTTTTCGCATTGGCCAAATCGGCATGCAACACCACCACCGACCAGGCGCTGCTCTTCAAGGCGTTTTCCTCTGTAAATGGGTTCAAAGCCTCGTGGTTCAGAGTCCCGCCCTGTTCGAACCCTTCTCCGGTCACCCAAATTAACCTTTCTTCGAGAAATCTCTCCGGCGCCGTCTCGTGGAAATTCTTGAGGAATATGTCTGGGCTTAGCGTGATAGATCTCTCGAATAATTCCTTGTCCGGGTCTCCAGCGGGGTTTTGGTTCATGCCGACGCTGGTTGAGGTGGATTTGTCAATGAACAAACTTGGAGGCGCCATTGGGATGCCGAATTCGGAATTTTCCGCGGCTTTTTCTGCGATTCGAAAGCTCAATCTTTCGTATAACAGGTTTACGAATTTGGGTAATCTTCGTAGATTTGTGAATTTGACTCATCTTGACCTGTCCCATAATGATCTTAACTCGACTCTGCCTCTTTGGTTCGCAAACCTCACCAATCTTCGAAGTTTGAGTCTTTCGGGCTGCAATATTTCCGGCAATCCGAAACCCATTTCCAATTTGAAGTCTTTGAGGTATTTGGATGTCTCCGGCAACCATTTGACCGGAAATTTCCCTAAAGATTTCCCCCCTTTGGATGGTCTCAAGTTCTTGAACGTCTCATTCAACAACTTGACTTTGGCCGCGGACAAGTTGCAGAAGTTCAATAAATCCGCATTTATTCACGCTGGCAAATTCATTTCTCCAAACAGCGGTAGCAATAGTAGTAATTCAGAGCTTCATGTCAAGCCCCAGTCAACAATCCCTTTTCATAAACTGCCAAAAAAACAAAAACCCTTCAACGAAGAGGTCAAGAAATTGAGGAAACACAAGTCAAGAAGAGCGAAAGTTTTGATCTTGGCCATCGCGATTGCTTCAACGTGTTTGTTATTGTTCTTCATTGCCGCCTTTGCATTTTGCATTCACCGGAGAAGAAAATTAGCCAGAAAAACGAAATGGGCAATCTCGAAGCCGATTCAATCGCAGTTCAAGTTTGAGAAATCAGGGCCGTTTTCCTTCGAAACCGAGTCGGGGACGTCGTGGGTCGCCGACATCAAAGAGCCGTCTTCCGCTCCGGTGATCATGTTTGAGAAGCCATTGTTGAATCTGACGTTCAAGGACCTTATAGCGGCCACGTCACAGTTCGGGAAAGAATCCCTTTTATCGGAAGGGAGGTGTGGGCCCGTGTACCGAGCTGTACTGCCAGGTGACATCCACGTGGCTATCAAGGTCCTGGAGCATGCTAGAGACTTGAGTCATGATGATGCTGTAACCATGTTTCAAGAGCTCTCCAGGCTTAAGCATCCCAATTTACTGCCCATTTCTGGCTTTTGCATTGCAGGTATGGATTCTTCATTGTTTTCTACTGTCAATTTAATAACGAGGATAAATATACACATACAATCACATACACGTAAACAAGTAAACGTACACAAGTACTATCAAAAGACGGGTAACATGAATCTTGGTTTAATGGTTTGACCTACCATATTCAATGGGTTCACGTGTTTGATAGTTTTATACTGTTAGTTCTTTTCTGCTTCAGTAAAACAGTAGCCATGATTACTAATTGGTTATCGTGTTACTTGGATACAAGCGATAGTTTGAACTTTCTGCTGTTTTTTCTGAAATTTCTGCTGCACTTTGATCAGCAGTAGTTTCTCCAATAAAATCTTCTGAAAAAAAAAGGTCAATCTTCAAGAGTTTTTAGGCCATTTGGGATTTGAATTGGGGGTCCTAGATCCTAGAATAAACACCATTTGTTTGGAAGTTTGGAGCTTAGCATAAAGCATGTTGGTCCAGAAAGCAAATAGAGTTTTGTCTGGTTTGCTCTGTTTCATTGAAATTTGGATTCTCTGTGCTTGTGGTATGGTCCCCTATTGCTATTTTTTTCTTAAATTTACGAGGATTTTGATGCTTCATTTTTTCTGATTTCTTCTGTCAAAAAAAACACAACAAAAAAAGGGAGGGATAAATGGAAGTGGCATTACCCAAAATGGATCGATCTCATCTCTGGCACGAGTGAATGGAAGTTGATGGCCATAACCCTTTGTCCATTGGAGTGTCATGAGAAATTTAACCCTTATTTATTAAAAATAAAAACAAGTAACATGATATTTTAGAGGGTTAACGTTACAGTCAGAGTGATAATTTGTCAAATAGTTTAATGACGGAATAAATTTGATCTGAATATTAAATTATTACTCTTGACAATAACATTACGTGTTTTTAAGGCACGAAAATGGTTAATTGTTGGGGATTAATTGTCATTTCTCCAAAATTCTGTACTTGTAGTAGCCAAATTTGCTAAGTATTAGCTTCATAAATGAATTGTATACATAAGTGATTAGTTAAATTTAGTTGTAGTAGCTTAATATGCACACTAAGTCCAAAATAGGCAAATGTTTGAAGTAGTTCGGTAGTTGTAATGCTCTTCCTTTTTGCTGTTATTAGAGCAGTTAAAAAGTTTTTCCCTCAAAACTTTGTAATGCGGAATCTAAAATGGCAATAAGTGATTTTGCCGTTTTTTTTAAATTTTTATTATCCTTGTAACTCACGAGATTTGAACTCAACTCTATAAACTCAGGGTCGTAAGACTCCCTCCTATTACCACCAGGCCGTAATTATATTTTTTTTTGTTGCGAATAATATTACTTCATTCCAAACCATAAATCTTTTGTAGCTTTGCAGCTAATTTTGCAACTTTAGAGCTTTAAAATGCTTAAAGTGAAATGCTAAAGAGATCTAGCAAGATTTTTTTTCCTTTTTATTTTGTATATTTATTTTTTGTGGTAGATAATATCATTCTTGATGGTATTTGCTGTTGCAATCATGAACTGTTTTTATTTATTAGGCATTGATTGCACCAATGGTGACAATGACTTGTCGAGAATATTAATGAATTCTAACGTTCCTTATGGTTTTGGATTCTTAATTGCCCTTTGTTTCCCTTGTGACTAGGAAACGAGAAGCTCGTTTTGTACGAGTTTATGGCCAACGGGGACTTACACCGGTGGCTGCATGAGCTTCCGGCCGGGGCGCCCAACGTCGAGGATTGGACTTCCGACACGTGGGAAATTCAGAACGCGCCACACATTGCGTACCCAGAGAAACTGGAATGGCACACGCGCCACCGCATTGCAGTCGGGATAGCCCGCGGGTTGGCCTATCTCCACCACGCGCAGTCCAAGCCGGTCGTGCACGGCCATCTGGTGCCCTCGAACATCTTATTGGCCGACAATTTTGAGCCGCGGATAGCTGATTTCGGATTGAGCCAAAACCCGGGTGGCAATTCGACCGGAGATGACGTGTACAACTTCGGTCTAATACTGGTCGAATTGTTAACCAGTCAACCAGGTACAATCGACACGGTCAACTTGGTCAGAAGGCTAGTGAGGGAAGGCATAGGAGAACACGCGCTCGACTCGAGACTAAAACTCAACTCGGACTCGGTGAATGAAATGGTGGAATGCCTCCGAATCGGGTACTTATGCACGGCGGAGGTGCCCGGAAAAAGGCCAAGGATGCAACAAGTACTAGGCTTGCTCAAGGACATACACCCCACCATAACCAAGTAGTAAAAAGAACTCATTTCTCCAAAAAATAGTAGTGATTTTTTGCCAAATAGTATTTTACAAAACCGAATCGACCGAACCGGGTGGTTCAACCAGGGTGGCCCTTTTGGTGGTTTAATGTATAGACAAACATTCAAAGGGAAAAAAGAGAAGTGGTTGGACAATATTAGGTGGGTAGGGTGAGGGGCTTATGGTTGGATCAGAAAAATCCCACTTAAATTCTTGTCTCTTCCAATTGTCCTAACATTATCAACTCAACTGAACTACTTTTTTTTTTTTTTTTTTTGTTGCCTTTAATATTTAGTTTTTAGTTTTTTTTTTTTCTTTCTTTTTTGTCTTTAAATTTTTGTTTTTTGTTGTTTTCTTTTACACCCTTTTCAGTTTAGTGCTTTATTCCATTGGGATTTTTATTTTATTTATTAATTTAAATACTGTTATATCTTTCATAAAGACTAAATGGGTACATGAATCTTTGATCTATTTGGATTGTAGATGCATATCTATGTATATATTATATTTTAATTTTTTATTACCTAATTAAGAAGAAGCCAAATTGTCTCAGTTCTATTACACTCACTTTTTCATGTGCTTCTTATTTTGCTTGCTGGATGCCACTATTATGATTATCAGAGTCAAATGTATATGCCATGAATTTGGTTATGGTTTGAGTCAACTTTTGTAGGCCAGAATTTCAGCTAATTGTGACTTTTCTTTTTTACTTTTTACGCCTCTCCCATTGACTAGAGGTGTAGGGGTGGTTTTATTTTCACATTGTTGAATAACAATTTAACAATTTACATGTTATTTTAAGAAAGTTTGAGTTTTGATTTTAAAAAAAAATAATTTTATAATGTAAAAATGTATTAAAAATATAAAAAAGTATAGCTGAATAGTAAAAAATTTTATTAAAAATAATAAAAATTAATTATAATAAATTAAATTTACTGTTGAAACTAAAACTAAAACTTAAGGAACAGACCCTTAACCATGACAAGAAAATGTGACTAAGAAATAGTAGCAAATAGCACAGAGAATATTATACTTCAATTTCTAGAATTTATTCTATTTTTTATCACAATATTACCAACCAAGTGTGTTGTTGTTTCACATAAAACTAGGTGCGAAATAAATTCGCTTATAATATATACTTTATCTCAATAGTCTCATTTTTAAAATGTATAATTTTATTGGTTTTAAATAAAATATTTAAAATAAGTAATTTTTTTCATTTATTTCTCTCACTGATGTTACATCTTTATATTTTAACTGTTAAGGAATTGTTAGCTATACATAATTATGTAGAGGTGTATGGAAAGTTGAAAGGGAAAAAAAAAAAAAAGTAAAAACAAGATTCTTCTTGGGACAAAAAAAGAACGGAATTGATATTTGCAGCGACGGTTTCGATATTTGCAGCGACATTTTTGCGTGAAAAAACCGAAATGCCCTTGGGGTAAAAAAAAATTTTAAAAATTAAAATTTTTCAATCTGTTGGAATAATTTTTTTTTAAAAAAAAAAAATGATTTTCCGGACCGTGTAAAACCATCGCCCGTCGCCGGCGATGGTTTTACACAAAACCATTGCCGGTTTCCGGCGATGGTTCCGGAAAATCTTTTTTTTTATTTTTTAAATTATTCCAGCACTTTGGTTTTTTTTTTCTTCTTTTATGTAGTTTTATTAATTATTTTACTTGTATTATGTGCGAATTTATTAGTAGTTTTGTCAAAATTGTGCAAATTTTTACCGGAATGAGAAAGATTCGCCCGGTGGTCGCTGCAAATAAGAAAGTTGGGAAGGGGGCAAAAGTGTCGCCTGTCGCCAGCGACACTTATGGGTTAGTGTCGCCGGACTCTGGCGACACTTTTGGCCAAAAGTGTCGCCAGTCGCCGGCGACACTTTTGGACAAAAGTGTCGCTGGCGACCGGCGACACTTTTGCACAAAAATGTCGCCAGCGACACTTTTGCCGGCGACCGGCGACACTTTCAGTTTTTTTTTTTTTTTTAGTAGTTGTAGGAATGAAAATTTAATTTATTTTAATTTATTTTCTCCAAGGACATTTTAGTCTTTTTACAAAAAAATGTCGCTGCAAATATCGATTCCGTCGCTGCAAATATCATGCCCCAAAAAGAAAAGTTTAGAATTATAATTTTTCCATTGATACAGTAGAAAGAGTCATATTTTCATTTTTTTTTTCAATAAAAAAGAGTTTATTAATTAATTTATTTATAATTTTTTATTTTCTTACTAATATAATTTTATACATAGTTTACAATTAACAACATACTCAGTTACTTAGTTTACACGTTGCACCTTACCCGTCACAAAAATTTGTAAATTTTTAAAACTAAACTCCTCTTACATAATGGACTGATCCAATATAACTTATTAGCGGGGTGTATGAATCTCGCCCTTTTGACAGGGATAGAACCCTGGCCAGCCACCTGGGCTACACCCCTACTCCATAATCACACACTAAATGGTACTTAGCAAAAAAAGAGATCGAATAAAAGGAATCAAAGGGGGGGGATTTAGCTTTGTTAATGTAAAAAAAAGGCATTGTGTACGTCCTCCAATGCTGATTCTTTTGCCTACGTCGGAGAAAAAGCAAAATGAGATGAAGAATCCTCGGTCGTAGGATCTATCTATCATCCTTTTTGTTCCTTTTGATTTCATAATCACTTCCAAAAGCTATATATGTAGAAAATAAAGTTCCCCTGCTATTCTCTGGTACGACCACTTTCTCCTGCTTTTAAGCCTCAAACTATCCCCACTCATTCATTTTGGGACAATTTAACAATAAGCAAATTAATTGTTCATCCAATGTACTTCTCGAGTTTAATTAGTAGCATGGGAGAATTAGAGTTAGTAGCATCATGATGAGTAACTTTTAACGTTTTAAATGAGAAATTGGTTAGTTTAACAACAATCCCCGGCCGCTCGCACACACACATATACACATACATATATAATTAATCTTTATAGCGGTGTACCAGAACAAACTATCGAGGTGTAAGTCTTCCATGTCGCCAGCCGGAGGCGACCAGCTGACGGTGGTGGTTGCCGAACCTTAATATACTTGCATTTTCTGTTTTCCTTGCATAGTCTAATTAATTAATATAATTATGGGAAATTTTCAAAAACCCTCCTTAAATTTGGGGAAAGTACAAACAAATATTAAGGTTCGGCAAAAATACCACATTTTAGGAAGGTGGTTATCCATTTAGTGTTACGAGTATCTTCGCCTCTATTATACATGCTACCGTTTTTCTCTTCTTCTGAGTATCCGTTTAAAAGTTTTTTTAAAATAATAATAATAATAAAACTAGAGTAATGATAGACATATCAAATATTCATCACAACTTCTGCATAACAACTCATGTGGCATGCATTCGTTGGTTACATGTTTATAAAATAATTATTAATATTACATAATCGACCAATGAATGTATGCCACATGAGTTGCTATGCAAAAGTTGTGATGAATTAGTTTTAAAATGTCTTTCATTATAACTAATAATCATGAAGAGAACTAGTGGAATTTTTCAAAAACACCAAATTACTATAAATAAATAACTAATACTTGTAAACAGAACCAATAATAGTCACGTAAGTGAACCTCATTTCATCTAAATTATATATTCACGCTCTTTTGATACTTATATCATGTGCAATCTAATTATAGATATTTCTGAGGTATATGTATTAAATCGTAACCAAACGGCCTACTCAACTCGCCAATAATATATCTGAAGATAGTTAATTTATTGGTATATATTACGAATTAATTAAACCAATAACAGAAAAGGAAAAAGAGAAAGAAGAAAAGAAAAGATCCAAGTTGCTTTTGAGAATACTTCTGGAAGACGAAAGGTAAAAGAAATAAAAGAAAAAGAAACTAGTAGACGAAGGTGTCGCAATCCATATATACCCATAATTCAAGAAAAACATCAACTCTTTCTTCCATATATATCCACATCCTCCGGTCGAGCCCAAAAAAGCATGCAACTCGTCTACGTAAGTACTAATCAAAATATACATTAATTTCAACAAAATTTTAGAAAAGGGATGCATGCATGCAATTGCAAGTTCGAATAAAACGTGGACGTGGTCCACTGTCTGCACATATATACAACAAAAAGCTTATGAGGAGGACCAAAATGGAAAGAAAGAAATAAAAAAGCGTTAGCTATCGAATATTTTGAAATTATGCTCCGCGGCAATGAGAAGAAGATAAAATGGTAGTGGAAAAATTAGGCCTTCCGCGGTTTGGGAAAACTTCTTTGGTTCTTTTGATTTTTATTGTTTTCCATTTGAAAGTCACTGATCCATCGAGGGAACCTTGCCTTGCGTTGGACTTGGACTTGGACTTTTGTTGGAAGGTATGTGATTCGGAACATGATGACATGGTTTTGATGTTTTTGGAAAAGTTTGATCGATAAAAGTAGAGATAGGACTAGTGGGGGCCAACGATTGAATTTTTAGGGTTTTGTACATGGGCCTAGTCTGATGGGAAATGGGCCAACGGATAAGACTCATAGCCACAACACTGTGATATACAATGTCTTTCTGCCAAATTACTTCATTTAGGGCCTCAAACGGAAAAAATTATCGTTTCCAATTTAGCGATATCTTTTGATTGGAACATCTTTTCTAGGGACGGTTTGTGGTAATATTCTTGTTTCCTTTATTATTTATCCTTGTGATGTTTTCTAGGTTTTTGTAATTTTTATTTTCTATTTTTGATTTTATGGTCGTCTATATTTATAAGGGACATGTCTTTTATTGTAATAGATAGTTTTTAGTTGAATAATATTTCAGTTTCTAATTTTCCAAAATTTTGACAATCCTTTTGGGATTCAACAATTGTTTGGTGTCTATTAACTGGCAATCGTCTTACATCCAACAGATTATAAGAAGGATTTTCTAATTTTTCGTGAATCTTTCTCCTAGTATATTTCCGCTTCCATGTATATATTATAGACAAAAGCGTGTTTTGGAATTGTTTTAAAATATAAGAAATGTACTTCCTCCTTCCCATTCAAAGAGTCATGTTTGTAATACTGTTTTCAGTATTACAAACATGACTCTTTGAATGGGATAGAGGGAGTAATAAACTATATATAGAAAAGTGCATGCATTGATCATTACAATACATTTAATTTAGTCTATGCTATATTTTATAAATTCTTTACGCATTACATTAGCATTTACGTTCAATACATCAAATGTTAAAATAGATAAACATATATATCTTCAGACCCGTCAAATGCACCTAATACATGTTTTTGTTAGGCCTATATTTGTCAAGTGAATGTTGTCCATATGAAAATTTAAATTATTGGATAAATGATGTATGCTCATATATGTGCTTTTCAAATATTTTCCTACCCTATATTATTCAAATAATTCATAAATGTAAACTCGTGACCGTTACGCTAGAGGATTCATAAGCGGCAGCGGCAGCAGTTGACAACATATTGCTGAAATGGATGGAAGAAACAGCTTATTGAAATATGTTGTTATCAGTTAAAAATGTAACTTACGTGGAACTGAACATCTGAGTCGTTGTAGTATAGTGGTGAGTATTCCCGCCTGTCACGCGGGTGACCCGGGTTCGATCCCCGGCAACGGCGTTTTCGATTTTTTGTTTTTCCTTTTTCTTTTGTTTTTTTCTAGCTATCTTTTGGAAGCGTTGATCTATTTTGAGGTGGTTTTTTTCCCAATCTGTTAGTGTCTAATCGGAAATCAAATTGTCAAAAGAATGTGGTATGTGCTGATAGAAAGAGTGGAATTGTAAACCGCCTTCAACCTGTTTGAAGTTTTGCCTCTGAGAAATGCAACTTCGAATTGGCGTTTATTTTTGTTGGCAAAAAAAAAAAAAAAAAAAAATTTCAGTTCCGTTTTATATGAATCTGATTGGTTTCTGCTGGAGATATTGAATAGAGGAGAGCTTATGGCTTTGTTTCTGATTTCATCCTTTAGTTAGAACTGTTCTAGACTTTATTAAATTGTACAGAAGAAGCAAAATTTGTATATAGAAAGACAAGATGAAGGCATGCATCATGCATGTGTAAATATTTGAAAATGAGGCACTCTTGCATGTAAAAATGATAGAGCTTTTATTAAGTGTTTTGAAATGATTAAGTCATCAAAATCATTCTCCATAATCATTTCTTACTCTCTATATGGAACTAGGAAAGTAAGATCGCATAAATTGTTATAGAGAAAGATTTTATTAAGTGCTATCTTACTTTCCTAGTTCCATATAGAGAGTCTCGTTTTAAATTGTATATTGTTATTCATAAACAGTCATACCATTAAACACTTGTAATGTAAGAGGTGGAATAGAAAGTAATGGACATTATTGACCATAACCCTCTTTAATTGCTAAGCTGCAAGAGAAATAAGAACGGATACTTATGTATCTATCTAAATTTCTAACTAAGTATACAGAATCACCATAAAAACCTTTGTATTTCCAAGAAAGAAAAAGTACATCGAGAAGAAGTTAGCCACCAAATCAGTAGTTGTCAAAGGAAATGGTTTAAAAAGGATAAAAGTTGATCAATTTAGTGAATTTTAACGTAAGGAAATAAACTTTCAACTAACACCATCCTTGCCTTCCACAATGTAGGTGGAGGTTTTGCACCAACTCCACTTTGCAACTCTTTTAGAACGATTTGTTGGGCAGTTCTTCATCGTAATTCAACTCCTAAGGTTACTTCATATCTTTAATTGGGGTTGAAATTATATCAAACTTTAATAGAAATGGACGTTTTTATATGTTACTTTAGCCATTGAATTCTAAAAATGTAATGTTGCACCCATCTTATTAAATTTAGAGGTTAACAAAAATCCATGTGTGTGCATCACATAACTGATTTTTTTAAGGCAAAAAATGAAGATTTCTCGGTTGATATCATCGAACCAATTTCGGAGAGAAAGAGGCAGAATTTAAAAGGTGCCACATAAGAAATTTGGAATTGGAAGAACCTCTAAAGCAAAGCAAAGAAAAGAAAGAGCCAAGCTGAATTTGAGTAATTTTTGTAAATTGTGGCTTAATGCTTATATGAGGTAACTTGTATCATTTCCCTACTCAAATTTGAATGATATCATTGATTTTTTTTATTTATAAAATTTTATGATTATGTAAAAATTAAGTTTAATCTTTTTAATAATCAATGTCATATTTCATTAATCAAGAGAGAATCGTTGATGCAACGTTGTGAATAATTTGATCTGATAATAATCAGATACAAACGGTTGAAAATAAAGTGAAACAAACTTATACAAATATGAATGTAGTAATTCATACATAAGAAAATAGAAACCAATATATGCATCTATGGCATAAATCTAGATCATACAGTTTATATAACTGGTAAATTTCTTACCAAAACCTGCAAAAAAAATAATGGTACCATGTTTACTTATTTTGGTCAAAATTGATTTATCGCGTTAAAATTAGAGGGGACAATATATGCATTAAATAATTTTACGAGGAAATAAGTAATTACCACCACGAAATGACACTATACTAATTAAGAAAAATTCACTGGATGAATCAAACGACGTAGTTTGATCCTTATTACCCTGCCGCACAACTAAACAGAATCCTGAAACTAGTACTGTCGTTGTCTTCCTCAACGCGCAGACGCCGGCTAAAATCGACAATCTCCGGCGGCCGGAAAAAGAAACGGGCAGACGGATTTGATTATCTCTCCTCCTGCGAAGCTGTCGGCTGAAGCAACGCGCAGACTTACTAAGTTCGTTTCTAAATTCATGCCCTAATTTGATTACTTCTTGATGTTGGGATTATTTATCATGAATCTCAAATATTTGACAATGGAGACTTGAAAATTATGCTCCTTCTTGTTATAGCATGTTCGAATTCTGATTCTTATGAATTCACTTTTTAACCAATTTGATGCTGCCTGCAAAATCATGCATAAAATTTTCCGTGTAAAATACTAGTACAAGTTAACCCCATGATATTGGTAGCGTTTTTCAGTGGGGACGTAGGATTCTGTCCCGGTCTTGTTCTTCAATAAATGAACTGTCATATGAATTATTTATTCTGAAGGGACTCTGTTAATTGGCAGCTTTCAAGGCAATATTGCAAAATGTTGAGTTGTTGACTCCTTGTTCCCGGAATAATTCAGCTTATTATGATTGGAAATACTGCAATTGTTCATTTTGTGTTTTTTGTTGTTTACAGTGACTGATTGGAGCTGTGAAATATATTTAATTTGTCAATTCATTGAAGATAAAACCATAATCCGCTAAATTTTCATTTAAACACCAGTTTTGGCCATTAATTTGTTCAATTCCCCATTTTGGCAGTTTTAGCAATGGCTTCGCATAACAAGAAAGCATCTGAAGGAATAGCTTTGCTCTCAATATATGGTGATGACGATGACGAAATGGAGGAAATGCATGACCAAGAACAGGACGAACAGCAAAGGCTGGGGCAAGGGCCAGAATTTGAGGATCAACAAAAAGAACGAGGAGAAAATCCTAGTACTAAAGCTTTGCAAGAATATGCTAGCACAGATGCAAATATAGAGTACACGCGAGTTTTAGTTGAAAATTTTACTCCTGGTAGGCCTGTGAGTTTGGGCACACCAAAGGATTTAGTGCTTTCACCTTCTCCGCAGCAGAAATTGGCATTGGTTGAACGTAGGAGGAAGGAGATGATAACTATAGTAGATTATGGGCATGATGAAGTGGCTCTGTCTCCTGAACAAGAGGTAGCTATGAATTTGTGAAGATCAAATAATGTGGGCGTGTATGAAATTTTGTTGTTTGTTCTTTGATGCTGGCTAATATTTTTAAACTTTTTCTGATTGTTTTCTACGTTTTGTAGGAGGGGGAGATAACTGCACGTGGCATGTTAATGGAAACCGAGGATCTTGCCGTGACTAATAGTATGAACTTTATGTTTTATTTATTCATTTGTTGTTATCTGTTGAGTTCCTAATTGATTTCTATGAATTTTGGATCTTGTTTAAATTGCATGATAAGTATGGAAGTCAAGGGTTGTGCTCGTGCACATCCACTACTATTCATTACGCTCCATTGTATGCCTAATGAAATAGCATAACAAATCTCTGGACTGCTTTTATAGTGGAGTTAAGGAATAAAAGAGATAAAAGTGGCTTCAGAATTTTAATCTCTTAACCAGATTATGAGGACTGAAAATGGGATCTTTTAAAATTCCTACTCTGGTTAAGAAATATCACATACATTTTTCAGCTTTCATATTTAATATGCTCTTCATTTGTGAGGACGTTTTTTCATTATTCTAAGTAATCCTCATAAGTGTGCATGTAAAAAACTGTCTTTTTGGGGGTTGTCCTTTTGTTCATGATAGGTATAGTAAAAAGTCTCACATCAATGTGAAATATATTTATCTTGTTTCATGTTTCTAAATCTAATTATATTCAGGTGACTTCCAAGACAAAACGGTCCATGTCCAGACATCTAGTGACCAAACTACTTATCCTCAATCTGCCGAGTCAAATGGTCAGGCGGAGTCTGACGCGATTAACCATGTTATAAACAAATCACCATCAGCCAAGGCAGAAGATGTGGTTATGCCGATTGAGGAAGATCCAGAAGACATTGATTTAATAAACAAGTTTTTACCCCCACCACCAAAGGATAAGTGCTCAGATGAACTGCAAGTAAGTTTGTTTAGCCTTACTTGATACATATTTGTATTAGTTCTGGGTAAGGTTAAATGTTATGTTTCGTTCAAGAAGGCTAGGTAAATGTGTTGGTAATATAAAGGGTGATATAGAATGAGAGGAATGGAAGAGCAACTCTGGGGAAACCTCCCTTTGCCATAATGCTCCGTATTTTTGTTTTACATGTTTCTTGGACTGGGCAGATGGTAACATGCATATACTGTTTGTATTTTTCAATCTGAACTTAAATCATTTTGGCTTTGTTCTTTTAGTGACCAAATTGGGAAATTTTTTAGTTTGGGAAAGAAAATTTTTTTGGAGGGAAATTGTGTAAGAGAGAGGAAAAAGAGTGTAGTGATTTTGTTATTTTTTGAAAAAATGTGAGTAAAGATTTAGAGAGAATTTTAAATTTTAAAATTTGAACTTTGTAGAAAATGAAGGTGTATCTTTATGTAAATTTTTTAAGAAAAAAAGTGGTGATTTTCTTGGAAAGGAATGAAAAAGAACATAGCCTTTGTGTGCCTCTTGTATTCTGGAAAAAATCCTTTTAAAAATTTACTATGTACAATATTTGTTTATCTCAAAGGAAAACAAAACATATTTGTTTTGTGCTTCAACAAAAGTCTTTGTTATTATTATTTTGGTTTTGTTTCTTGTTCATTAACTTGAAGGGAGCTTGGCGCAATGGTAAAAGATGCTACCACGTGACTTGAGGTAACGGGTTCAAGCTGTGGAAACAGCCTCTTATAGAAATATATGGTAAGGCTTAGAACATCATACCTTAATGGTCCAACCCTTCTTTGGACCTCACACGTGTGGGAAGCCGGGAACTTCTATGCACCATGCCATTTTCTTTTGTCTCTTGTTCGTTAAATTATTTCTGCCCTTTTAACTTTATTAAATGCTTAGAAAGTCTTGCAGTTGTTTCCGCATGTTTTATATCCATTCTCCATTTCATCATGCAGGACAAAATAAGAAAATTTCTTGTGTTGAAGGAGAATGCTGGAAGAAGCTTTAATGCAGAAGTGCGCAATCGAAAAGATTATCGGAATCCTGACTTTCTAAGGCATGCTGTTACATATCAAGATATTGATGAGATCGGATCTTGTTTCAGCAAGGATGTTTTTGATCCCCATGGATGTGACAAACTTGACTTCTATAATGAACTAGGTTACCAGAATGCTCTTTTAAGTTATTAATTTGTTTGTTATTTAATGAATTTTATGTTTCATTGTGTAATATATTGAGTTTGCCTTGGATTTTTATGGATAATCTGTTAGGGTTCTCTTGTTTAATTATTATTATTATTATGAATTCTAGATTCCGAATTCTATGCACTGGGCTGCCCTTGTTTTTTGTTTTGTTTTGTTTTTTTTAAGGTTTCGAGTTTAGGAATTAAATTTGCTTGCATTGGGGAGTATGATAGTGCACGTGGAAGAGTTTGAGGGTAGGAGACATTGTTTATGAATTCTGTGTATGGCTAAAGATCTGGGAGCAGTCTGTATGGACTGTTTTCTATGTTTATGTATATACATGTATAAGGACATAAAAAGGCATATACATTTGTGGTGATAATTGTTTGTCTATGCATGCAGAGGCTGATATGAGGCGTGAAATGGAAAGGAAGGAGCAAGAAAGGAAGAGAAGCCCCAAAATAGATTTCTTTTCTAGAGGAAGTCAAATAGGAACAGTTCCAACTCCCAAAATTAGTATGCCGATTCCAGGTTCCATAACCTCGGAATTTTCTTATATGTTTTTGGTTATTATGGTTGTAGTATTTTGTTAACAGATTGGGTGTTTTTGGAATCATTTGAAAATAGTTGCTCTACTCTTTATAGGATTACCGATTATGCCTGGAGGTGGATTGAATACAATTACTGCTGCTGTGGATACAGTGCCTAGAGATGGTCGACAGAACAAGAAATCCAAGTGGGATAAGGTCTCCTTTTGGCATGTATCTAATGAGAATGATTTATGGGGAAGATGGTGATCTTTAGCGTTAGATTGATGAATATAATTGCCTCAATTTCAGGTTGACGGTGATAGAAAGACTCTTCTTTCATCTGGTGGGCAGGATTCTGTGTCTACTGTTGCAGCACAATCTGCACTTTTATCTGCTGCTAATGCCGGCAGTGGATATTCTGCTTATGCGTAAGTCCTTAATTGAGTACTATATTTTTATCTTTATTTACCTTCTTTGGTGTTAATGTGGCTTTTTTATCGTTTGCTTGTCATGAAGGTTCTTTGATCATTCTAACCTGTTACTGTCTTTTCCTGTTTAATGGTTCAGCTGAATTCAATATTAGTTAGAGGCTGATTGGTTTGTGTACTGGAATTGGAATAGAAATGGGTGTAAAATAGTTTAGTGGAATTGAACCCAGCGTGGAGGGTGTGTTAGGTTTCCTCAATTTCACTTGCTGAAGTTTTATTATCTTGTTTAACTTTCTCGTGTGTTTAAACTCCTTCAAGTTCCCTTGTGTTTATCTTGCAGCGAACAGAGGCGGCGTGAGGCAGAAGATAAACGATCGAGTGACAAGAAACCAGATAGAAGAAGCTGACAATTTCAACATGCTCGTTCTTATGATGATGAGCATTGTTGCACCAGAATACCCAGGCTAACATTTTCCTTCCTTTTACCTCTTTCCAATTTGTATATGAATACTCTGAATCTCGTCTACAGTTTCTCCTCAGCCCGGGTTCCAGCGTACTTCGGAAGTCGTGCACAGAATGAAAGATCCTGGTAAGTTAACACTCCTGACTCCTCCCAGCAAACGGGTTGAGTTGAAACTTTAGTTCATGAAATGTAAGAATATGCCAAGAATGACTAGTGCAATACTGGTATTACTTCCCTCTTTTTGACCTTTTTGATATGCAATACAAGAATCTATGTTTAGAATGATAGTATGTACTGGGTATTTTACTTAGTTACCCCCACCGTTCCTGGTCTTTTCGAATAAATTCTTTGTTTTATTTTTGTGTTCTTTTTTCTCCCAGTTCCGTCTTTTTGCATCTGTGGGGGGTGGGGGGAATTAGGATTCAGGATCATCATTGGCATGCATGTATTTGACGACCAAAGCACCTTGGCCGAAAGGAAAAGAGCTTTGGACAAAAAGATAAAACTCAAAGACACTATCATATGGCTTCCCTACATACAGAGATACCCTAGGCCAGCCAAGCAATAAATTTTATTTTATTATAGTTATCACGGAGGCCTCGCCGGTTCACTGGCTGAGTTACTATCACGCATCACTGAACGTATTGGCTTTGTCGAGTTTTACCTTTTCACTTTTTCAAAAATAAAATTAATCTTTTCACGACTGAATGGGTCTTTCTAAACCCACATCAACAATGGTAGTTAGGATTTGAACTTGTAATCTTTGAGTGAATGCTTTTAAAATGCTTTTTTGGTCAAATTTATGGTACCCTTGAGTTGGTCCACAAAATCATATCAACCTCCATTAATTACTATATTATCATGTATACTAATCAATTTTAACATATTGGCATCAATCCCATCCAATTTATCTCATCATTACAATTACTGGAACTTTAAGTTAATGTTTTTTAAAGCTATTATATTACTACACTTTCGTTTCGGAGGAACCCAATGATTGAGTTAGGATAACTCTTTACATTCATTTTCTCTATTGAAAGCAGGGTTTTTTGCCTCATTGGAGAAATTATTCCCCGCATCAGTTGCTGATGTGGTACAACCGATCAATAATTTTTAGACATGTTTGTTCTGCTACTTATTATTTTATTTTATTTTACTCTCAATTTTTCTCTCCAAATCCTGATTAACATTTCTTGATAATCTTTCATGGCGAAAATTTAAATGTTAAATGCTGTCGTGCTCATGGAAGAAGAAAAGAAGGGAAATAACCTCAAAAGTTATGCTTAGGGGTGTCAAAAAAACCCACTAACCCAAAAAGATGACTAGGGCAAAACCTTTCAAAGAATTCAACAAAGATGACTAGGGCGAAGAGATGCAAATACATAACTTATGCTGTATTATGGTATTTGCATCTCTTCGCCCTAGTCATCTTTGTTGAATTCTTTGAAAGGTTTCGCGGGATCTAACAGAATATTGGAAACAATCGACTTTTAGAAAACTGATAATATAAGAGTGATTTTTTTTTTTCTTTTTTCCTAATTGTAGTATTCAGATATGTGTAAACTTTACTGATGTGTCAAAAGATCATAGGTCGAATGTGCCACATTATGTTACTGACGTGTATACCTCATGGTATATTACTAAATTCTCTACTTGTGCACTTTATTCATATATCTAATTTCTTTTTTCATAATATTATTTGATTTTGGGCATATGCGTTTTCCGATCATTTGCCACCATTTTACATTATCAAGTACTACATTATACTTCTTTTGTTGTCTAATAAGTGTCATTTAATTTAAAATTTATTTTTAAACAGTGCCACTTTATAAATTCCAATAAAAAACCTTAAGTTTTTTGTACTAGGTAAAATACCTCAAAGTTTATTTTGTACTTGTATGAAAATTCAGATTTTTTCTCTTTTTGTATTTTGCATTTTTTATTCACAAGGTAACTCTTCATCTTCAAAAGGGGGTGAGGATAACTTGTGTATTTCCTTTGTCTCCAAATAAGTGTCTGTTTTGATTTTTTTTTTTTTTTTGTTTATAAATAAATTTCTCTTTTCACATTTTAATACAATAAATAAATAAAATCTCAATTTTACCCTTAATTTAACTAGTCTCATTTAATCGTATTAATTACAATTTCATTCCAAATGCACATTTATACATTGTACAAATGCTCATTTAATATGTAGTTAAACTATAAGACAAAAATAAGGGTGGTAAAAAAAAGAAATTTATTTACCTCTTTAATTTATGTGTCCATCTCAAAAGAACACTTATTTAAGAACAGATGAAGCATATTTCATTTATTTAATTAGTGTGAATTTCTCTTAACACTTAAAAGAACAAAGGAAGTTAATTCTTGCATTACAAAATAAATCCAGGAATTGGCACGTACTCCATCTGTTTCATTAGAAGAGTCTACTTTGACTAATGTATAACTTATTGTGAATGTCAAGGTACAGTACTTAAATTAGCTAATTTGACACTATTCAATCTATTTATATTCTTATTATTAAGTATGAATTAATTATACATTACACATGATTATATTAGTAAAAATATGATAATTAAAACATTTGAAAGTGAACTCTTTTATTAAAATAAAAATTATTTTTTAAAATGAATTATTCTAATGAAAGGATGTAGTATTAGAGTTTGTGCCCAAATCATCCCCTGTATGGGTTTTTTCTTTGTTCCTAGCATCGTATCTTAAAAATGAATGTCTGTCGGGTGCATATGCATGAAAGATTGTACGTAGATGTGCACTTGAAATACGAATACTAAAAAAAAAAGACTTAAAAAAATAATAAGAGTAGTAAATAATAGTTATGGTAAATGATAATAAATGCCGTGCATTTCGCCGACTCTTTCCGACACAGCAAAAGTGACGATTCGAGTCTTGAAAATAAATGTAAATAACAGCAGCTCGAGTTCCAATGGATTGTTAGTTGTCCTTTGTCTTCTGCAACTTTGCAATTTGCATTGGAAGAGAGACGTTGGAGATGGATAATGGATTCCTGCACACACACACGCGTACTCTCTCTATCCCACGTAGGATTCAACTAATTAACCCCTTTTTGGAGATGTGTATTCGACGCGTCTTACTATTTAATAATAATGTGTATCAAGGTTAACTTATGAAATACTACTATTATGGCATATTGTGAAAATACATGTAATGAGTTTAACTTTTAAAATATCAAGTTTAGTATCTGATGTATTAAGTTTAGTTGTTAATGTATCGTGATTACGAGTTTAGGTATTGAAGTATTACATATTAAGTTTAGCATCTGATTTATCAAGTTACACGACTAATGTATTGCGGTTATGAATTAACCGGTTAAAGTATCGTGCATGAGAATGTCAGACAATAGGATAACGAGATTTCTTCTTATTTAATGCTCGTGCTTAATAGTTTAACTTTAAACACAAGTGATGCAGTAGCTATTTGGTAGGACCGGGTGGCAATTTTTTGCCCTGCTTAGAATTGTATGCTGATGTATTTACCAGTTAAATAAGTAGACACGAATGTAAAATTAAATTATGGAATGTTACTACATGTGAATTTGTTAATTCAAACTCACTAATTTAGACCTAACACAAATGGTTAACCCCATACAATTTGGTGAGTGATAGCCGTTAATGAAAGAAGTGAAAATTAGTCTCTGTTGGTAATAATTGTTGAATGCAATGAATATTACTGTTATGATCTTTTGTTTACTTATGGTAGCATTCGAAATAAACAAATTTACCATCAACAATTTGCATTTTTAGTGCAATTTTTTCATATTTTTCCAAAACAAAATAAAAAAGGTAAATTACATTTATCTCTCTCGGTGAAAAAAATCATTACCTATGAGATTCGGGAAATTATCTTTTTTCACTTTTTTGTTTTTCTTTTTTTTGTTTTTGACTATGTAACAAAACCTTCATTAGTTGGTCAAACTACCATCATTCTCCCGTCAATCAAACCATTGAACATAAACCTTAAGAACCTTTTTTATTTTTTGAACTTTTTAAAAACATTTATGGAGTATTATTAGTCTGGCTGAACATAAAAAAGTAATACTCTAATTTACAATGTAATAAGTTCTTAAGAGTACATGTAATTTATAAAAACAACAACAAAAATAAAACACGTAATTTACATGTACACCATTGGTATATTATGTGTTATAAATAAATAAATATTAATATTAATATTAATTAGGGACCCAATAATTTTATGAGAGAAAATCAGTTTAGGCTATAGACTTTGTCTCATTTTATTTCATTTCTTATACTATGATCATATTCTTTTAATCAATAAATGTTTTTCAATTTTTACCAATGAAACTTATTTTTCTAAAATAAGTTGAATACGTATTCTAAAACTGAAATGAGATTTCACATATACCCTCGCCCTCAATCTTATGACCTACGTTGTCTATAAGGGAAAGGGAACAAGAAAAATAAGTTAATCACAAATTAAAGGTTGACTAAAACAGTTGGCAATGGATTTTTGGGAATCATAACCAAATAATTAGACTTGAGTGAAACCCATCACCCTTGGTGAATTTCATTTCCATTCCCAAACCCATTCCACCCTGCAATCAAACCCATTGTCATTCCCATTTACACCGATTAACCAAACTCCCCCTAAGTGTGTTTGATAACGAGCTTAATTCCTTTACAAAAATTTAAGCTAAAAAAGTCAGCTTATTGCTTATCTCTTAATGATCAACATAATAATTTTTTTAAATAATTCATATTTAATTTCTGAAACTATCCCTTTTATTTTATTCATATTGATTTAGCTATAATTATTATTTTATTTTTTTTCATTAGCATACCACACATTTTAAAATTTTTTCATTATAATATTGTCAAATAAAAATTATTTTATTTTTTTATTATATTTTGGTATTAAAAATTTATTTAATAAATTATATCATCTACATTTTTAAATAAATCTCGTTCATACGATATGTTTTATAAACTTATGTAATTTTACTAATTATATATGAATTTATTGTAAAAATTTTAAATTATTTTTGGACTACAATAATGGATTTATTTTTAGGGGTTTTAATAAATTGTAATTTTTTTTTTTGTATTTTAATCATTCAATTTAATGCTTTTATCGTATTTTGTTTTCTTATATTTTTTTCATTAATCATAATTGATGTTTAATTATATAATTTGATATTTCACATATATAAATATAAAAAATTCAAAGTAAGGGTAAATGATATATTTTCAAGATTTCAGCATTAAGATCAGCATATTTATCAAACAAAATCGAGTGATTAACCATTATGATTCAGATATTCAAAAAATATATTTTAGCATTAAGATATTAAGTGCTTAATCAATTCAGTATTATGGTTTCAGCATTAAGCATATAAATATAAGCATTTATTTTTATCAAACAGGCTCTTAGTCTTAAGAAAACTGGTTAACCACTCCAGCAACTCTTTGTTTTATTATTTTTCTTATTATTATTATTATTATATTATACAAAAAATTAAACTACGAATCATTTAGTATTTTTTCAATTATATTTATTATTTAAATTACACCACTCATGCATTTCATAACTTTAATAAAATTTATTTATTTTTATATAAAATAATTAACAACATTTTATTCGCTGAATTTATATGTTTTTATCTTAAATAAATAAAATATACTTTATTATCTCTTTTATTACAATATTTTATTTTTAATAGTAATAAAAATGTGCAAACAATGAAGAGAAAAATAACACAAAATACATAAAAACAACAAAAATGTAAATTGTACCGTTAGTTTATATATTATTATAATATATGTAGTATAAATAATTTTATACATAAATAAACATATAATATAAGAAATCTAATAAAAAAATTTAACAAAATAGTAAGTAGGTGGAGTGACTAATTAGTTTTACTTAAGACTAATATTAAATTTAAGTCATGTGATTGAATCCCAGCTTGAACAATATAATTTTGAACATTTTTATTTGGGAAGCAGTGATCATGTTAAAAAAAAAAAAAAAAAAAAAAAGGGTCCGAGACCCAACTTGTTCGGGTCTAAACCCAGTCGGACCCGTTCAGGGTTGGGTCGGATAATTGATTTGTTCACCCATAATAATGAATGATGAGGAATCCCTTATTAAATAAAAGAAAAGTGAAAAAGCCAACCTATGTTCTTTTTCTACTTTTAAGGAAAACCCAAGGAGTTGTATGTGCATGTTCTTTTTGGGCGTTTTGAAAACGATTTTGAAAATAAGTTTTGAAAAATAGTTTTATAATGTAAAAAGTAGATACTGAATAGTAAAAAGTTGTATTGAAAATGATGAAATATAATTAAAATATATTAAATTTACTGTTGAAACCAAGACCGTTTTCAAATCGAAACAAAAAAACATGCCCATAACTTCATTGAAAACTCAAGTTGGCTGACTAGGAAAAGTGCCCTAAACTATCAATTTAACCCCAATATATTCCATTGATTTCTTCTTCTTTTTTTTTTTTTTTTTTTGAAACCAATACGAACTTTCATTAGATTAGTAGAAATTATATCTTTTTTTGGTACTCAGATACTCCTAAAAGAAGTCCCGAATTGCATCGCTTAGCATTAGGCATTCTTGAATTGTAAGAATATTTTTTTTATAACAGAAATTCAAAAATATTGCACATCAATTTTAAAAATACTGTACATTTTTCAAAAAAAAGTTGCACATCTATTTAATCAATATTGCACATCTTTATTAAATTGCTTCCCAAGCAATTGTACCTATTTTTTTTCTTACACAAATAGTCTTAAAATATTATCCTAAATTATACCGCATAAAATTTAGACATTCTAGTATTTTAAATTTACATAAAAGTGTTTTTTTCCCTACAAAATTCAGTATTGCACATTAACTTTGAAGTCATTGCACATTCCCTTACAAAAGATAGCACATCCATTTAATAGGCATAACACATCTCCACGATATTGCGCATTAAAAATAATATACATCTCTTTTCAAAAGGTAACACCTCTATTGAGTACACATTGGCTGAACATATTGTTAGTCTTGTTTGAGTGATGCATCATGGTAGATCCTAAATCATTCTTTGGTCTGAAGGGAAAAAACGTTATTCTTTGTTGCATTCAGAGCAACGAATGAACTCATCGCGATGTACATATGGATGACGGTTTGGTCATTAAAATAATTGTGTGTGATACCATTAATTTTTTTCAATTGCACTCTGTTTCTTTCAGCATTCATTACTCATAGATGGTTCTTCCAATTGTCCATTGTTATATTTTTTTCATCGTGCTTGCCAAACTCGATAAGTGACAAATTCAGAGACATCAAAATAAATGTCCATTAATTGTAAAATTTTGTTAGAATTAAATAAATAAAAATTAAACAGTTTGAATTAAAATTATTAGTGTCTTAAAAAAATACTACATTTCAGCTAAGGTACTAAAAGTTACCACGTGCTGTCTTCTTTAACTACATAGTCCGCTTTTTCATGTACTAAGATGCAGTTGACTAAAATTGTGGATTATCTGTCAAATTTTGGCCAATCAAAATTAAGTAATAGTGCCTTAGAAAAAAAAAAGTAATAGTTTTGAGTATTTATTTATTCTGCTACTCTGTAATATTTATGTCTAATATAACTAGTTTTAAACTTGCACATTTGCATAACTACAACTAATATATTTTACGTCAAATCCAGCTAAAATATGCGTCAAAATGCCTTGGTAGGTAAAAAAAAAGTTCAAAGATAATAATAGTAATAATAACAAATTACCTTTTGGGGAGTTAGGGTAGCATGACAATCAATCTCAATTGAAAATTAAACTTATACAAACCTAAATAAGCAGTAGTAATCCGTACTGGTCTAACTAGTAGAACAAAAGATCGTCATCGCGCTGGACAAATTATATATCGAAATATGAATTTGAATTCGAATTTGCCACTAATATTCTGATGAAAGTCCCCTACTGATTAGATCTTCACTTGATAATAATAAAATACTCATTTATTTATATGGGGGAGAAAATCTCGTTTATTCGGAGAGGCGAGATCTCTAACTATGAAAGAACAAAAAACTACTATCATGAAAGACAAAAATAAACTAAACAAAATATTATAGAAAAGAAATTTATTTCTCCTATGAGAGAAGGAGATTAAGGGCATGTTTTTTACGTTTTGGTTTTGGTTTTGGTTTTGGTTTCAACAGTAAATGTAATATATTATAATCAATTTTCATCATTTTTAATATAACTTTTTTACTATTTAACTATACATTTTTATATTTTTAATACACTTTTTATATTATAAAATTATTTTCCAAAATATGTTTTCAAAATGGTTTTTAAATTTATAAAAAAGAACAGCCCCTAAGAAGATGGAGATTAATGTTTGAGAAGAAGAGAGAAAAAAAGAGGGAGCGAAGCACATGACCTCTTTAATCTAAATAAATAGTACAACTGTGAGACAAAACTATATACTGCAAATCTAAGAAATTTATTGCTGCTTTAGTATTATTTTCCCTTCTAAATCTTGATTGCAATATATTAATCTAACTATATATTATAAGAGAATAGAGTGTATTTTTTTAAATATGCATTCTTCATTATGTCATGTGACATTTGATCAAATCAATTATATTTGTCACATATCTGTCATATCTTACTAAATATTTATCCAGCTATGATTCTTCTTTTTCTCAACCTAAAAGTTTCCTTGTCCTAATTTTATTTAATTTTCAATCTCTTATTCACCAACTGCTTGACTTTTACAAGTATTTTAATTATCTTAAAGGACCCACTGAAATAATTTTTTATTTTTTTTGCATCAACCAAAATTAATCAGTCTTGTGTAAAATCGATTTATGTATGCAACCATTGTTCATGTAAACAACTATAATACACGTTAATTTTTTAATAATTATTACTACTAATAGTAAACAAAAAAAAAAATGATACTTGTAAACAATACTAGTGCTACCATTCTCGAATATCAATGATACTCTTGAAGAGTATCACTTTTAGTTATAAAAAAAAAAGAAAAAAAATTAAGTGAAAAAAATGGGTACTAGTCACACGTATCAGTAATGCTCTTGAAGGTGAGCTCGGTGCGCGGGAATGGACATTTGATTCCTGGGATTGAAATTCCTATGGTTGGTATGTACATGAATCTAATCATTTAAACTATTATATCTTCTAAAATACAATCTAAAATTTCTTTAGTGGGGATTTCATCCATTCTCGGATATGAAATGCCCTCATTCCCATTATCATTCTCGCGTGCCAAACACACCCTGAAGAGTGTTTAAAGAGGGGAAAAAAACTTTTCAGTGAGAAAAAATAACTGATATTAGAAAAGTATCACTTTAAGGATGAAAAAAAAAAGAAAAAAGAAAAGAAAAGAAAAACAATAAAGAAAACTGTTACTTATGAAAAGTAGCAATGATACTCTTGAAGAATACAAGTGTTAAGTACTCTTAAATAAGTGATACTCTTGAAGACGTGCAAAAATAATAATTTTGAAAGAGTAGTATTGATACTTTTGAAAGAGCAACATAATACTCTTGAATAAGTAACATGATAATTAAGAGTAGCATTACTATTTTTTTTTTGGTAACACTAAAATTGATACCCTTTTTAGAGTATCATCTCCTTTGCAAGAGTAAAATTGATACTCTTGTAAATTTTAAAAGAAGAAAGAAAAATGAGTGTCGGACTCGAACTACAAAGAGTATCATTCTTGTTGAAGAAAAAAGAAGAAGGTGTTGGACTCAAATTATAAGAGTATCACTCTCAATCTACGAGACTATCGCCATTACCAAAAGAAAAAGGAAAAATAACACTTTCGATCTCTTATGTTTGATCTCGTATCACTTTTGGTCTTTTTGTTGAGTTTGACATTTTTGCCCTTTACGTCTGAAATTTTTAATAGTTTTAATCATTTTAACCTGCTATAGGAAGTTTGTATGTATAGTCTTGTCCCTTTTCCATCCCAATATCCTTATAAGCTAGCAAAACACTACTTAGTTAAAAGAATACAAAAATCACAAAACTTTTTCCAACCATGCATAATAATTTGATATTTGAACACTCTCCCATGCCATGCATATGCTCCTTTTTCAAATCACATCCTTTAATTTTTCTGTATGTTACTGTTACAATTACCACTACTTTTTTACAGTTTTTACTCCCCATATTAGGGATTATACAAGTCTCAAGGCTTTGGAAAAGGTGGGAAGTTCAAAAGTAGTCAGTCATACAATACAACACAAGTTTTTATATACAATAAAAAAAGCCTCAAAGTACACTACTGTTTCCCACCAGAAAGACTTAACGGTAAAATGAGTTTTGTTTGGCAGTGGCCAGGCCCCTCAGGGGCAAAATTGGAAACACATGGGGAAAAAAGTTAACGGAACTCTCGCAATCAAGAAATGACAGAGAGAGGACAAAGAAAACTCTTGAAGAAAGAAAAAAATAGTGTTAAGGAATGCAAATTTTCTCAAAGTGGGCTGCAAGTGCTTCTTCTTTTTTTCTTTCCCTCTCTGCATTATTGTTCAAGTTTTCAACCTATAAATATGGTTCCTTGACTTCTACACTTTTTCTCTGTGTTTATCTCTCACATCATCATATACTTTTTGTGTTTTTTCTTTCTTTTTTACTATTATTCTTTAATTTGTTTCAGCTTTTCCTTTCCCGTGCTTTCTTTCTCATTCATTTCATTCCTTCATTATTTTGCTCAAATCCCTTTGCTCATTTAGGATAGGAGAAGCTAAAACATTGTGTAGATTGTTAACTTTCATACTTCAGCTGAAGCCAGTGGAGATTTAAGTTCAAAGAAAAAAGAGGAAACAAGGGTGATTCTTTAAAATTTGCTCTTTTACATTTGGTTGTTTCAGCTTTTTTCTTTTTTTCACTTTGTAGCCCTTTGTTCTTGAGCTCAAATCCCACTTGGCAATAGGGCAGAAGAAGCTGGAACCATTGGTCTTTTACTTTCTTTTTGAGGATTAGTATTCATTTTGTTTCATCAGCTAAAATCCCATTTGGGATTTGAGCTGACAGTTGGAAAAGGTGAAGTTTACTACTTTACTTAGCAATGGCAGCTCCAAAACCTGAGGAAATAAGCCATCCTCCTATGGAACAACTTCAAGGATTAGAGTATTGTATTGATTCAAATCCTTCATGGGGTAGGTCTGATGTTGAATGTCTTTTTCTCTTTTTTGTTTTTATGGTCAAATCAAACATATAATTAGCTCAGTTCATCTCAGAAATTACACTCATGTAAAGCTTTTCTCATTGTTACTTCATTTTGCATGAAAAAACAGGGGAAGCTGTGGCCTTGGGTTTTCAACATTACATCTTGGCATTAGGAACAGCAGTGATGATTCCATCATTTCTTGTTCCTTTGATGGGTGGAAGTGATGTAAGCATACTGTCATAAACTTTCTGTTATTTTGTTGTTAAAAGATTTTACATTCTTTGGAAGTGATAGGATTTTTGTGTTTTCTTGGATTTTGATCAGGGTGATAAGATTAGGGTAGTACAAACTCTACTTTTTGTTCAAGGAGTCAATACTCTACTGCAAACGTTGTTTGGGACAAGATTGCCAACTGTTATTGGAGGATCTTGGGCGTTTATGGTACCCATTATTTCCATTATTCATGACCCTTCCTTGGCTGCAATCGCTGATCCTCATTCTGTAAGTCAATTATCTTCTGATTGTATTTGCTTTTCTTGGTAGAATGTAGTAACTTATTCTCTGTTTTCATCTGCAGAGATTTCTCAACACCATGAGAGCGATACAGGGTGCACTAATCGTCGCCTCGAGTCTGCAGATTATTCTTGGTTATAGCCAACTTTGGGCTATTTGTTCAAGGTACCTTTTCCATATGGCATTCATTCTTGGAGAAGTTTTGTAAAAGTAGCATATTTATGAGCAGAATTTGGCTTTTTTTTTTTGCAATGACAGGTTTTTTAGCCCACTTGGAATGGTTCCTGTGATATCACTTGTGGGTTTTGGTCTGTTTGATAGAGGCTTCCCTGTGGTAAAGTTGCAGTTCGTTTTCCTGTTGTCTCGGTTCGAATCCCTCTGTTGATATTTATGATCTCCAACTAATAATTTTTGGTAATTTTTTCCTGTACTTCTATCAGGTTGGAAGGTGTGTGGAGATTGGCATTCCCATGTTCATCTTATTTGTTGCCTTCTCTCAGGTGTAGTTTACTATCTATATCTCGAGTTTTTCGCCATTTTTTCCAAGCTATGCTCTCTCTGGTCTGTTTGGAGAATGAAATTAATCATTTTTCATCTTCCCATTAAGCCTAATTAACCTATGAACCAAGCAAATGATTCCTTTGCTTTCGATTAGTACAACGTTTCTGCATCAACATCTACTTCATCTGATGTCTTACTTTTGATTCATTCCTTGGCACAGTACTTGAAACATTTCCAGACAAGGCAACTCCCAGTGTTGGAGCGGTTCGCTCTTCTTATCTCAGTCACTGTAATTTGGGCTTATGCACATCTTCTGACAGCCAGTGGAGCTTACAAACATCGTCCGGTGTTAACACAAAGAAACTGCCGCACAGATAGAGCAAATCTAATCTCAACTGCACCTTGGTTTGTGTCTACTTAACCTTATTTTAGTACATTTGATAGAAGTTGGCTCTTTGAAAACTTGTGAAAGTGCTTCTTGTTTTTATTTGAATAATGATACTCATCTCAACTAATTCATCACAACTTTTCATAGCAAGTGATGTGGGGGAATGCCAGTGAATTTACAATTATTTCATAAAAATGTAGCCAATGAATGCATGTCACGTCACTTGCTATGCAAAATTGTGATAGTTTTGAGATTAGTATCATTATTCTTTTAATTTTGGATGCAGAAAAAACTAATGTCATAAATTATATCTCTGCAGGATTAAAATTCCATATCCGCTTCAGTGGGGTGCACCTACATTTGATGCTGGCCATGCTTTTGGAATGATGGCTGCAGTACTAGTTTCCTTGATTGAGGTCTGAAATCTGATCAATTTGTTTCTTATATTTGTTTATATCATCTTGCAATGTAAAAGGATCCCTTTTTTTTTTGTTTGTTTGACAGTCTACTGGGGCATATAAGGCGGCTTCTCGATTAGCCAGTGCTACACCACCTCCTGCTCATGTTCTTAGCCGTGGTATCGGCTGGCAGGTTGGTTTTGCTTCTAAAACTGATCTATAATCCAACAAAAACTCCAGATGAACTGAAACTTGATTATTTTTTAGGGAATTGGAATCTTGTTGGGTGGACTCTTTGGAACAGCTACTGGATCTACAGTCTCTGTGTAAGTGCAGGCAGCACTTAGTTTGGTTTTGATATCCTGAAGTGTCATTTACTAGGATGTCTGACTATGTTCAAGTATTATGTATTATACAACAGGGAAAACGTCGGCCTCCTTGGAAGCACTCGTGTCGGTAGCCGTAGAGTCATCCAAATATCTGCTGGTTTTATGATCTTTTTCTCACTTCTAGGTTTGTATAAATAAATAGCCTGAGAGTTCTTGAAGAAAATCTTCTATTCTGAAATTTTAGTGCTTTCGATCTTACAAGTTGCTATAACTGTCGTGTGTAGGAAAATTTGGAGCACTATTTGCATCTATACCTTTCACAATTTTTGCAGCAGTATATTGTGTTATGTTTGGCCTTGTTGGTAAGAAAAGAAAACTGCATTATTATTACCTTTATCAGGTTCTTCTTTTGTTCATTTCATTTCTTCTTGAAAATTGACAATCTTGGTGGATATTTTCAGCCTCGGTGGGGTTGTCCTTCCTGCAATTCACAAACATGAATTCGATGAGGAGTCTCTTCATCGTCGGGGTCTCCCTCTTCCTCGGTTTGTCCATTCCTGAGTACTTCAGGGAATACACCACAGCTGCTCTTCATGGCCCTGCACATACAAAAGCTGGATGGGTAAGTCTCAGGCATTTTAGAAGCATTATTAAGATGAAAACACTTTGACTGAAAAAAAGTGTTGTTTCCTTTTTCTCTTGGCTGCAGTTCAATGATTTCCTCAACACCATCTTCTTGTCATCTCCAACTGTTGCCTTAATTGTTGCCGTATTTCTGGACAACACGCTTGATTACAAAGACAGTGCTAGGGACAGGGGAATGCCATGGTGGGTAAAATTCAGAACATTTAAAGGAGACAGTCGGAATGAAGAGTTTTACACCCTTCCATTCAACCTCAATCGCTTTTTCCCTCCATCGTGAGCCGCTATATACACTACTACAACACGAAGGAAAGAGAAGACGAGGGCGGTTTCTCTATGCCAGGAAAGAATTTTTCTAACAGAAGCCCTCTGAGAGAAGGGCAGTCATCAGAGAATGACAGATTTGCCTTCATATTGTCTTTTCATTGATGTCTTGTGCTTGTGATGCAAGGGTTATTCAAGATTAATCCGATAAAACCAGTTTGCTTGTTTCTTGCAGTTTGTATTATAAAGCTGTTTCTCATTCATCTAGTATAATTTTTTACACAACACGTCGAGCTTTTTTCGCAATATTCTCCTCAAGAGCACAAGTTCATACCTTAAAAACATGATCATTCGTGGAAAATTTATCCTAATATACATTGACAACCAAGAAAAAGACTTAATGGTACTTGCACATGCAGCCTCTGCAGCGCGGATGTCTATAAACACTTCGATGGAAGCCCCTTTGGCGCACCCTTTGAGTTTCCTCGATCATCTTTTGCACCTTTTTCTCAAAAGTGTTCCATTTTATAGTGCTATTCTGTGACAAAATGGCTGCAAGCCTCTTCTTGAGAGGACTCAAAGTTGGCGCATTACCGCCACCATAATACGTTCTGAAACCAGACACCAGCGAAGATAGCTGGCTTCCCGAGTCTGTCAAGGCGAAGACATCAGCAGTTGCACACGCAATAAAGTCCAATGCTGCAAGCTGCAATTATAGCACTTAGTAAGTTCAACATGAAATCATTACACAGAGTTTATGACATAAGAGAAACTTTACCTGAGAAGAAAAATTCCTAAAGGGTGCAAATTCACTTGGTGAGAGAAGATCTTCCTTTGTGACTACATTGGGATAGAGACTAATGAAGGGATGCATCCTTGATTCTTCTTCATATATTTCTGAGCTGGCAAGGTACACGTAAGTGTCGTTTTTGAATCCAAGGGCAGCAAGAACAAGCGCCGCTTCTTCTGGTGTTAATGGACATCTTCCCAGGTTTCTTAGCTCCTCTGGAGAGGGACTCCTATGGATACAAACATTAGCAAACAACAGAAAGAGAATGCAACTACCTTAATACATATTCTCATAACGAATTTTAGAGAACTTCCGCGATTATAAGAACCTACTTAGAATTCTTCATACGCTGCATTACGAGAGGGAAATGGGCTTCTCTGTACTCTTGAAGTTCTCTCCTCTCATTATCTCCACCTCCAAATTCACACATGGAGTAGGCCACCATGTCAATTTCAAATCTCAAATGTAAGGCAAGGTACCGCGAAGGGCTCTCCAAGGGGCGATTTTCCACCGAGGATGTGTCCTGAATGAAGCTTCCTAGAAGCTGCTTATCAAGCTTGCTGCTTGCAAAATCATATTTCCTAATACGCCTAATCAACAATGAACCTGCCTGCTGAATTTTCGGTACATACTTCAAAGCATGGAAGTTACACTTACACCTCAGTCTCTGCAAGTTTAAAAGTATGTGTTATACATGCACAAAAGTACTTTAAAGCATGAAATACTGAGAAAGTTCAAAACCTGAAGTTCAATGGGCAAGGGATCAAATCCAAGTCTGTTTCCAAATCCAAGGAAGTGAACAACTCCATTGCGTAAAAGAAGAGGAAGTATTTTCTCAATATACTCTTGAGGTGTCGCCTCCTTCGAAAGATCAGCATCAGTTACCTGGTAAAAGAGATAAGCTGGCTAGTTAATTATCCCTCACATAGAAAAAAGGAAGAGTTCCTCAACTATTGACACTGAGAGATGACATACTTGACTGCCAATCGCCTCGAAATCTAGTGATTGTAAGTGCTGGGGAATTTCCTTCACAATTTCTATCTCATTCTTTAGGATGTTTATGAAGTGATCCTCCTGATAAATGTCACCAAATTGGCTGCAGGTACACAACAGATTAAATGAAAATAATTGAACACAGGTAGAATTCACCACTGATACTCGAAATTTGCATAGCGCTGTTTCAACTGTAGAACTTGTAAAGAGCACACTACATTTCACAAGAGGTCAAAGCAAAAAGTAAAATGGTCCGAAGTTTCTTGTAAGATATCAACATGTCATGACATTTTCATTTTAACTATTATCTTTGACAATGAGTTTAATGTATCTTCTGACCTGGGATCATTCCAAACATTGCTGTAAAGGAATTTGGGAATAACTAAAGTTGCATTTAGCAGAGATGCAACAGCAACAGCATTACAGACCTGCCAACATTAAGGTAATCACAGAAGTTAATAAGAGAGCGATAAAATCAGAGATATCTGTGTTTAGCATGTGAATCTGCATAAAATAGTAGATTTAATAAAGGAATCAATTGAATGTTTAGCACTCTAAACTATGCCAAACCTAAAATGCATCTGTTTTCAAGGTAAAGTGTAGATAGTCCACAGCAGCAAAACAAAGTTGATTTGGAAGAAAAAAGAAACAAATTTCATGCTTACAGCAACTCGTTGCTGATTTAGGCCTCCATTTGCGCTGACTATGATAAAACCGGAGCTATTACTAAATTTCCCTGCCCTGACAGCAAAGCATCTACTGTCAGAGAAACTGCAGTAGTAAGGAACAATACAGAATATACAAAAAAATTGGTGCATGAATAAAGTCTAATTAGGCTCAAATAATAGATGTACCTTTTAGATTCTTCTTATCTGCACAAGGTTGCCACAAAGATGCCTGAGGATACAATTCTTTCCAAAACTTTGATGCACCTTGCTCATACTGTCTCTGAAACATTTAATTGTCAGTCAAAGAGAAATAAAGATACAGCGTAAGAGTAACTGGAAACACAGTATTCTTACAAAAGTAATGATCAGACTTAAGAAACATAGATATTTTTGGAAACTCTCGGTGAAGATAAGGAGCCAAACCTCAGCAAGAGAACTGAAAGCCAGATGCAGAAGTCTATCATACATCTTTACGGGTTTTCTCTCATCATGCCTGTATACCGTGATTCTTTCCTACAAAAGAAAGAAAAAGACTTTGGTCTAAGATTCTCGTGTCCTTCAACAAGACAACTTCAGAGATATATAATTGCATCATGTGCTTCAACTATGATTTTGCTTGTTATCACAAGTTTAGAAAGTTTGTTGAATTGATCAACAACTAGTAAACATTAGATATCAACACTTTCACCATATTCTCATCCAAATTATGACATTCATTTCTTCTGCTTTCAAAATATGTCACATTTCCTCGTCAACTCTCCACAAAGATCACGAAACCTATCCTTTCTGAATCTCTAATGCATGTTACAGGAAAAAAAAAATGCAAATTTTGAATTGGTTTGAAGTTTGGAAAGCCTAAGCTACTACAACTAAGGAACCATACCTCGTGCACGGTTGATCTACCTGAAGTGGAATGGTTCTTGAAAATTATTGCATCCAAAAGGGAAAAGAAAACAGAATCTAGTAACAAAAGAAATCCCACGAACGAGAATGTCAAAAGAATCAACCTAATATGCCCATGTAGCGACCAGATATGCCTTTTGCCACCATAAACACCTTTACTACTACCAAATTTCCCAGAATCATTTCTGAACCCCTGAGCAAAAATAACTCTATCCCACTTGTAATCGCCCCCCGATCCCCTTCTTCCTAGATAGGGGTCTCTATACTGCTGCATTTCTGAACATCTAGACTGATAGTCCCTTACCCCATAGGAAGCATCCAAATTTGAATTCTTAGGCCTAGGACTCATGGGGGTCCCTTTCTTTCCTATTTTCCCACAAGGATCATAAACATACAACAATAAATCTCTCTTTTACGTTTGCCAAAGTTCCGAATTCTGTGGAACTACAGCCCCAAATCAAGAACTACACATTGTTACGACTATAGATGGCTACTGTAGTCCCACTTGAAACTAATTTCAGACAGATAATGCATTGCAAAAGCATGTAAAAAAATGAAGTTTGGTGGAAACTGCAACATCACTGGGTAAAATTGAGCCATCACACAATTGAATTAAGAACTTGAAAGCTAAGTTAGAATTGTTGGTGGGGCTGACGTAATTAAACACACAACACAACACAAGAATAACAAAAACAAGAACCAGATGTACCTATAAAATACGCAAAACTGAAAATTTTTCAATCTTTTGAACCGACCAGGGTCTAGTGCACCTGCAATATAGAGTAAAAATTAGGATTAGTTTCATCAGCAACAACTACTTCCTACCAGACACAAAAAAAATAGTGAGTTTAGTGTTTTGTGTACTTTCCAAGTCAAGTCTTGATAAGGGATTAGAGAGGGGAAAAGAAAAGGAAAGAAAAACTGGAACACAAGTTACCTTTTGGAAGTTGGCCATCAACCCTTTGTGGGACCTTTCAACTACCTTGAAGAGAAGGGAATTTCCCTTTTTCTCATGACTAATATTTTTTTCCTCAGAAAGTAAAAGCATATCTAGCGACATGAGCAAGACATTCACAAATCAACGTTCAAGTTGGCCAAAATTTTGCTCAACTCTGTTTGGTGAGAAGGGTCTTATCAAAAGGGAATTAAAAAAGTGTTCTTGGCTTTTTATTTCTTTCAGTTGAATCTGCTAGGTTTGGATGGCTTTTTTTTTTCCTTTTCTCATTTTTTGTCAATAATATAAACTAACGATCATAACCGTCTACACTATTGACAGGAGAAAACCCCATTAACGTAGCTGCAGAATTCCACAAGAAATGAATTTTTTTCATGAGGAAGACACACTATTGGCAGGAAGAGTGAAGGTAAGGAAAAAGATATCAGGGGTTTTTCTTCTGCACACTGATGAATTGAACAAAAGATCAATACTTTTGAAGTGCCAGTCCGTTTGTTTTTTGTTCAAAAATTGGTCGCTAAACTTGATGCGGAGGGTTTATCATCTAGGATTCTTTCAGAAGGTGGGTGCTTAGCTTTATTAATTTCTAAAAGAAAGATGTTCACAGAAGGATTTTCAAACAGAATGTGATATAGAACATTCAATATCATTAGTCCTGTAGGAAGAATGAAACTTGATTAAAATAGCATTCATATATAGTTCTAAATTTCTCTCATTGAATATTCTTTACGAGACATTTTCTTCTTAATGATGGATTTAGATACCATTGATTTAGCCTGAAGGAGCAGAAGCCTAATCGAGCTCCCTGTCAAGGACTTTATTTTTCTTTTCATTTTTATGTTTCTCTGATGAGATGAACTCGATTATATATTAGTAAACCAATGCACTGTTCTATTTGGCTTCAAGACTTCAACCTGATGTTCTTTAGTTTTTGGTCCTTATCATATCAAGATTATGCTGGCATTGGCTATGCAGATGAACAAACGCTGGTAACATTTGTTCTACAGAGACAATTATTTGGTGTATGACTGCTGAGTATATGACTGACTAATTCAGCTAGTTTTCGGCACAGTTGTTATGAGTTGTCCTAGTCAACTATCCATGGATAGGTGGAGTATATTTCTTGAAGAATGTGGTTAGTGAGATATCCATACTAATGATAAAGTGTTTATAAATTAAAAAGCTTTGATGCATAATTTCTAGACATCAAAGTATGTTTCAGAAAGTTCAAAGATGCATGTTGGAGAGTGCAGAGCAAAGCTAGGAGAGTTACAAGGGAATGACAAGCAATGTCCAAAGAGTTGGACTCTGTTGTCTATTCAATAGCTGTTAACTTTATCATATATTTGGAATGTTTTAAAATCTACTCATATACATTAGATTTCAGGCTTTTATTGGTGTCTATGAAATAGAGATCGAGTTTTCTCTAGCGATGTTAGAACCTCTCCTATCTGGATCCTGTCTTCTGGTGATTCTGCACAGCACTTCAAGGCTAATTCCATTATTGATGATGTGCATTGCACCATCCCTTTCAAGTTATCTTCATCCATTCGTATCACATCAGCATCGATAATTTCAGACACTTTATTTGGCCATGATTCCTTTATCCACACCTTCAGGTTCAAATCTCCAGAGAACATTTCATCGGTTGGTTTCTTTCTTGTGAACATTTCCATCAACATGATACCGAAGCTGTAAATGTCACACCTTGTTGATATCAGGCCTTCTGATCCATACTCTGTGTAAGTAAAATAAAACTTGTCAGACAAAATAAAGATTATGTTGCTATGTAGAAAGATGCAATAGTGTTAGAAGTTGTTGTCACCTGGTGCCATGTAGCCTACTGTTGCTAAGGTCTGAGTTTGTGCCACACTGTCTCCCATCCCTAATAATTTTGCGACGCCAAAATCACTCACGTGTGCTACCATATTTTCGTCAAGGAGAATGTTGCTTGGCTTCAAATCACAGTGAACTATAGGTATTGAATAACCACGGTGTAGGTAGTCTAATGCTGATGCCACATTGATCATTATGTCTAGTCTCTGTGGGAAATCTATGGAATAATCATCGGAGTACAACAATTTTTCAAGGCTTCCATTAGGCATGTATTCAAGAACCAAAGCTTTAAAGTCAGGCCTAGAACAAGCACTGATGACTTTTGTAAGGTTTCTGTGGCGAAGGCTGCGTAGTACTTCACATTCTGTGTTGAAACTTCTAAATGCACCTTCTAGTTGCAAGTTGAACACCTTCACCGCCACATGGGATCCCGAAAGTGAAGCCTTATATACAGAACCATAGGCTCCCATGCCAATCAAGTTGCTCTGACTAAATTTATCAGTAGCTTGTTCAAGTTCCTGGTAAGTAATTCTTCCATGCGTTGTGTTTCTTAACAAATTTTGGGGAGCCAAAGTGCTCTCTTTCTTTCTAGATTTCAGAAAGAAGATAGCTGAGGCAAAAACTGCAAAAGCAACCGCTGCTGGAATTAGCACAATAAGTAGTACCCTTTTTTTCCGCGGTCTACTGGAAGAACTAGCTCTACACGCTTGAACTTGCAACCGAGGGGCGCCACAAAGTGCTTCATTTGACACAAAAGATTCGTATGTGAAATTTTGGAAAGGACCTCCAGCTGGAATTTCACCACTTAACCTATTAAAAGAGACATTGAAGTAGGAAAGATACAAAAGTCCTTGGAGTGAGTTGGGGATGGCACCGGATAGATTATTGTTGGATAAATCCAGGGATTCCAAGGCCAACAAGTTGCCAAATGTTGCAGGTATAGATCCCTCTAGTTTGTTAAATGAAAATGAGAGTTCAATCATATTTTGCAAATCTCCAACAGTACTTGGAATTACCCCTGAAAATTGATTCATAGACATATTCAACAATGTTGCGGCCTTCAAGCTTCCAATTTCTGAGGGTATGGTGCCATTTAGAAAGTTCACTGACAAATCCAAATGCAAGAGATCGCCGAGGCTCCATAAGCTTGTCGGTAAGCTAGCGCTAAATCTGTTGGAGCTCAGGTAGATATATCTCAAAGATGTAATGTTTCCAAAACATGCTGGCACTGAGCAGCAGAACTCATTGTAGCTCAAACTTAAAAACCCCAAGCTGTTCAAATTGCAGATGTCTTTTGGAATGGATCCTTCCATGTTGTTGTCGTAGACATTGAGCGCCTGAAGCTTCGATAGATCTGCAATTTGTGCTGGAATATTTCCAGTCAAGTCATTACCTTGTAGGAATAAGAATGCTAAACTGCTTAGATTAGTTATTTGGTTTGGAATCTGGCCTTTGATTCCACAATAAGCTGCATAAAGATACTCAAGAGAACTCGAAAGATTTCCAATGGAAGCCGGAAGGATTCCATTTAGAGGATTGTAACCGATCCACAGCTGTTTTAACTGTCTGCAGTTTGTTAACGCATTGAAAAACTTCAACTCTGGTGAAGAAGCTTCAGTCATCATGAGATTGTTTGAAATGACGTTAAGATACTGCAGCATTCTTAGATTACCAAATGACAGGGGGATTGAGCCGTCGAATTGGTTGTAACCGAGTCCTAGCCTGGTGAGCTTAGAAGCATTTGATATAGAGTCAGGGACAGCTCCACTGAGGTTATTAATCCCAAGATATAGTTCTTCAAGATTAGGCGAGCCGATACCAGTGTTTTCTGGAAGGCTGCCCGAGAAGTAGTTTCCCAGAAGAGAAATTCCTCTAATCCCTGTGATATTGAATATTGCTGATGGGATTAGACCTGTAAAGCTGTTGTTGTCAAGAGCTAACCTGTCCATATTGACAAGATTACCAATTTCTATGGGTATTTCACCTGCTTATAAAATGACAAATACAGGTCAAGATGATGTTGCACAAAAAAGTTCATCAAATTGAAATAAATTTAGCATGGACATGATATCTGAAATTACCTGTAAATTGATTGTCACCAAGATAGAAGTTAGTAAGGAAAGTACAATTTCCAATTCCTCTTGGAATGTTGCCTGTGAATTGATTGCTTCCAAGATCTACAAATCCAACAGAAGGAAGGTAGGAACACAAGTCTGTTGACAAGTTGCCAGAAAGTTTGTTATTATAAAGATTAATCCATGTGAGAGTGGTGATGTTGTAGATCGAAGATGGTAAGATGCCCGAAAGGCCAGAATTCTCCAAGCTTAACCGCTCGAGGCGAAGGTTGCCGATCCCTTGTGGAATTTCACCTGTAGAAAAGATTTGGCTTTTGAATTATGAATTCCTACACCTGTAGTTCACTTCAAAGTACTCCCTCTGTCTTATTAAAAGAGTCCGGTTTGAAAAATGTACAATTTATTATGGATAGTAAGATACAATACCTAAAATAAGTAATTTGACATCGTATTTTCCATTTATACCAGACAATTTTAATTTTTTTGAAGCCGGACTCTTTATATGAGATGGAGGGAGTATAAACAAGAAACTTACAGAGTTCTTCACTTGCCTTCTAAGTTGTTGTTCCCAAGATAAAGGTTGGTTAGCTGAGTCAAATTCCCTATCTGTTTTGGTATACTTCCACTCAATTTATTGTATGATAATGACATAATTTGAATCCTTGAGCAATCCTCCAAAACCATTGGGATTTGACCTTCCAATTCATTCAGCGATAGAGCCAGCACTTCAAGATTTGGAAGATTTGAGCACACATCTATGGGAATATTACCAGATAGGCTGTTATTAGTCAAGACAACGCGTTGCAGCGATGAGATGTTAAACAAACTTCGCAGTATAGGACCCGAGAGCATGTTTGTCCCCAAACTCAACCATTGCAGCTTACTAAGATTGCCAATCTCCTCTGGAATAGTCCCTTCAAGAAAATTGAACCCGACTACTAATGTCTCTAACTTTGATGCATTGCTTAGTGCTGGTGAGATCAGGCCTGAAAATGCATTATATGCGAGAAACAAGTGTTCGAGCTCGGGTAAGAGAGGGATCCAGGATGGGATCTCTCCTGTAAGATTGTTGAAATTGGCGTTGAAGTAGCGCAATCTACGCAGGCCAGCTAATTCTCCTGGAAGATTTCCCAGGAACATGTTGTTACTGATGTCCAGCGATACGAGGAAGGACAGGTTTCCGAAACCTTGAGGAATGATACCGATGAGGCCGAAGCTGGAAATGTTCAAGGCAGTGACTCTTTGATGGCGTGAGCCGCATGTGACCCCATTCCAGCTGCATACAGAGCTTGTTCTGTACCAGTTGACCAAGGAGTTTTTCGGGTCCAGGGAAATGCGAGATTTGATGGAAAGAAGAGCATGTTTATCAGTTGTGATGTTGAGTTCTTTCAGGGCTACGCAAACGATGAAACTTTGCATCAATGAAGCAGCAAGAAGGAAGATGAAGTTGCTCTTCTTCTTCATGACTTGTTTAGTTTTGCTGGTAATTTTCTGATCTAGCTAGGCTTTTAAAAGAAGCCTGTGAAGAGTTTCTCAGAAACTTCTCAAAAAGAATCACTTGCATCATGTGAACATAATCAGGATTATGTTGAAGATGGATTTGGTTGACTTAAGGTTCTTTTTAAGAATATCCCTTTCCTAGACAAAACCAAATAGAGTACTCCTTCCATTACATAAGAAAAGTCCAGTTTCGAACATGCATAACTTATTATGAATTTCGAGGTACAACAACTTAAATAGCTAATTTATTACCGTTTATTCCACTTAATGTCCTTACTTTTTAAGTGTGAGTTAATTATGAACCACACATTATTATATTAGTAAGGGATAAAAAAAGTAAAAACTTTTTAAAGTATATTCTTCTATTGAAATAAAAATAAATTTTGAAAGTGAACTCGGAACGAGGATGTGATATTTTCAAGTCTTTTCTTTCACATATTATATTTCTTCTTCTTGTCATGTTCTTAGAAACTCTTGGACAAGCAAATATTTTCATTAATTAGCTCTGTATACGTCTACTTGATCGCTTAGATGTTATCTCTAAGTGATTTTTTAACATCGAACCAAGAAAATGCTAAGTTGAGTTTACATTAAGGTTAATAGTTTATGCATTAATTTCCAGGTACAACCAAGATGAGGTTCACAAATTCAAGGTTCTTATGTTGACAAAAGTCAATCTGTGAAATCATTAACTATTGATGTATGAGGAGGCCAAGTAGAATGATACAAAGAAGATGATTTCAGAGCAAACGTCAAACCAGTAAGGAGAAATAAAAAATAAAAGACTAACGTTAATTTCAACAACGGAATCCAGTAATAGAAGCTAAAAGTCAATCCCTTCGGACTACCGTATTAATTTTCTTCAAATCATGGCTCGCTTCTGTTGCTTTAGCATTTCTTTCAAATAGCTCTTAGATTTATCTGAATATTTTTGTGTTAATAACCTTTGAGGTTATTGAGAAGGGGAGACTTTGCATAATGACAAAATACTGCTTCTATGTTACATGAGGTCATGGGTTCAAACCGCAGAAAAAGTCTCATAGAATATAAGGTAAGGCTGTGTTCTTTAATTGTCCAACCCTTCTCCGATCTTGCACATGCGAGAGCTTGTATGCACCGGGCTGTCCTTTAACCTTTGACGCTAATGAAAACTTGCAGACGCAATCTGTACTATTTTAGAAGTTACAATTCTTGTAATCTGACCCTCCTCCTCAAAAATTCCATTTTCATAGAGCATAATTCCATTTTCATAGAGCATATGTAGAATCCTCAGAATCAGGACTAGTAGAATTTGTACTCTTTGGATGCGGAAGCAGTTTATGACAAAATAGCTATAGTGGCTGCATTATCTTTATATTTCCCTTCTATATTGAAAACCCAGGGAAGAGGGTTGTATGTCCCCGTGTCCCCCCTTGAATGTGAGGGGGGGGGGGGGGGGGGGGGCATGGAGACACAGAGACCATAACCTTAACGCATGCGTGATTTAAAGATGAAATTATCAATGAACCTTACTATATTTGTATCTAACAGATATTTCAAGTTTGTCGGATATGTACATAGAACTCATAAGAAAATAACATCTACTAGAATGTCACACTTTTGGGTAGATGTGTCAAACGGGAGAGTTGGACGGGTATTAAATGGGTATTAAGGCTTGTTCTTTAAGTTTTGATTTTGGTCTCAGTTTTGGTCTCAACAGTAAATTTAATATATTATAATCAGTTTTCATCATTTTCAATACAGCTTTTTACATTTTCAATACACATTTTTACATTATAAAACTATTTTTTTAAAACCAAAACTCAACCCAACCAAAAAGAACAAGCCCTGTTAATGGGTAATGAGTACCCATTAACCATTCAATTAATAGTCTTAATTCAAATAGGTAATGGGTAGCTATGGGTACCCATAATACCAATTATACAAAAATATAAGGCTTATTTAATGGTTTATTAAAAAAAAAAATTTCAAAATTTTTTAATTTCATTTTAATTCCTTCTTTTTTTGAAGCGGATTTTAATTCTTTGAATCTATTTTAAAATTTGAAATATTATATATTGTATACTTTTATATTTAATCATATGTATTTTTTTTGTCCAAACACAATTTTTAATTTTTTTATATTTATATAAACCCTGTGCATGCCCTGACCCGACCCAAGGCCCGAAACTGTCCCGAGGCCCGAAATTGGACCCGGCCTCAAACCGGCCCAGAACTGGGCTTGAACCATGGGCCCGAATTGCACCACCCGGCCCGCCCGGGACCGAACCCAAACCCAAACCCAGCCCGAAAGCCGAGCCTGAACTCGACTTGAAACCCGAACAAATTTTGAATTAGTATTTATAAGTGAGTAATTTAAAAATATTATAAACGAATAAATGGGAAAAAACGCAAAGTAATTGTAGGACACAAAAAAAAAAAGTTTGAAGAAAGAAAAATAAAATGAGCCCACTAAAATAGGCGAGTTGTTGGGTTTTTGTTTATACTTTTAAGGGTAGTTTTGGATGAGTATTTTTGGTACCCATGATGGGCGGGTTTTAGGATAGCTAATGAGCTACCCTAAACCCGCCCATTATATATTTAGCCCAAGCAGGCCCAGCCCATTATTTTTTTAGGTGAGTTTTATTGGATTAAAACCCAATATATTTATGCGTTTTTTGGGTTAATAATTTTTTTGACACCCCTGCTTTTGGGCAACAACTTACTCCAGAATGGTTGCTTGATATGAAAATATGGGGAAAAAGAAATCTTGCATCTTAATTTTTTTTTCCTTTCTCTCTTCCTAGTAATCTCAGCTCTTATCTTAAGGGCATCTTTTATATTTAGCCTTTCCCCTGGTAGTTTAGCAGAGCAGTTCAATGCCACTTTCAAAATGGATAATACACAAGGCACTATATATCATCTCCACTGACTAACTTTGCAATGCCGAAATCGCTGTACTTGTGCTACTATATCTCCATCCAAAAGGACATTGTATCACTGGTATTGTTGAGTAACCAAGATGAAGATGTAGATTCCAAAGCTGTCGCGACATCTATCATAATATTCAATCGTTGCTGCAATTAAGCCTAATGATTCTTCGGAACGAAGCCACTTCTCAAGGCTCCCATTGGGTATCTTTCTACGACGCAGAACAGAGATGAAGGTATAGATTGAGGAAAGAAGTACTTGTAATCCAGTACTGATGAAGACAATTATTAACACAGTTTTGATCCTTGGTCCAACTACAATGCTGAAAAAAAGAGAAGGAAAAAATTGAAGCCAAAAAGTATATATCGCCGTTGCCGGGGATCGAACCCGGGTCACCCGCGTGACAGGCGGGAATACTCACCACTATACTACAACGACCTTGTTGTATGTTTTGCTCTCATGTTTCATTTTATACAAGAGATAAATTTCTTATATTTCAGTAAAGCGGTCAATTTTAGCTGAATTATAAAAAGATTCATTCCCTCCAACCCCTTTTTGTGTTTCTTTTTCTTTTTCTTTACTATTTTAATAGAAGAGTCATGTTGTTCTTTTTCAACTTTTGATATAACATTCTAATATAATTATGTGTGGTACAATTAAATCATATTTGAAAGTTAGAATATAAGTGAAAAAAATGGCGAAAAATTACTTATTTTAGGTGGTGTACGTTGACACTCATAAAAGTACTCCCGTCATTTCTCCCATTAAAATAGCCCCGTTTCGTTTCTTTTCTTTTCAAGTGAAAATTTTCTATTAGGGGCAGTGGAAATTTTAAAATTAATAACGAGGGTGCAGTTTTTATATAATTTCTAATAAGGTCAGTACTTTATTTACTAAAAATTAAAAAATATAGAGACATAAATACCGTCTAATTTTCCTTTTTAAAAATTCCCTAATTTCACAGTCTTCTTCCCACTATTTTCTGGCTCGGAGTCGGCCATGGCTACCGACTTTGAAGGTTAGAACAAAAAGATGGGTAGGCGAGGATATTAATATTTTTTTTTAAAATAAAAAACTAAAGGCTATTTATGTTTATATTTTCTAATTATTACTACCTCAAAAAAAAAATTCTAATTATTATTAAATTAGAGATTATATAAAAATTGCAACCTCTTTATTAATTTTAAAATTGCCCCTAATTAATAGAAATTTTCCCTTCTCATTACTCTATATCCCTAATAATTAATATTATCATATGTGGTTCACAATTAACTATACTTAAACGATCGTATAAGTGGCAAAAATAGTATCAAAATAGTAATTTAGGTAACGTATACCTCACCAGCTATAAAAGTTGTATGTATAGTTTGAAAATACAACTGTTTATATTGGACAAGGATCGAGAGTATTACATTTTTAAAACACGACTTTCCTAATTCTTCAACGTTAGAGAAGTACCGGAAAAGTGATCATGAAAAATCAAGTGATTCCAAATTGTTTATTTGTTTACTGCAAGACAATTTAGTCATTTCACAAGGAAAACAAATGATAACTAATAAATCCTCCTTCTGTTCTATCAAAAGATTTCACTTTTAAAGTTTTATTTTGTTTTAACAGAAGAGTTCCTTTTCAATTTTCGTAAGTGTTGTTCATAATTAGTCTACACTAGAGGTGGCGGGAAAGGGAGGGAATTGGGAAGGAATTTAATGGGTGGGAAATTAATGGGTAGGGAAAACTTATTACCTATCTAATTTAAGAGTTGGGAGGGATTGGGAGGAAATGAGATTTAAATTACACATTGGGAACTTAATAATAGGGATCCCATTAAGTTTCCATTTTAATACCGGTCCATTAATTACCCAAACAAAAATAATTTAAATTTTCTTACCAATATTTTGTATCTTACTTTTATTATTTAATTAGTAGCTACATTGAATTATTAATTACTATACACATTTATCAATTAAATTATTTTCATTTTAAATCTATTGAAAACTTTTTTTTGTAATTTTTTTTCTCATTTATGCTTAAGTTATGCCTAATAATTAATTTCTTTCTCTCTCTCTCTCTAAAAATATAAATAATTAAATAAATAAATATATATATAGGCATATAATACTGAGACACATATAATATAATAACATATATATATATATGTGCATAATATATAATATATATACTATAACGCATACACAGATACACTGTTTAGTGTATATGTGTACGCGTTAGCGTATATATGTGAGTGTGTGTATATGTGTATTGGTGTTTATATACAGGGCAAATGTACATTTTTGCCATTAACGTTTTTGTTAAGGTCTAAATTTGCCACTATATTTTTCTTGGGTCTAAATTTGCCATCAACGTTTGTAAAAGTAGTTCAACTTTACCCCTCTCCCTAATTAAAGTGACACGTGGAATAAATTTGGTTTAAAATTATGAGATGGCAGCTGACATGGATTTACATGGCATTGATATATAAATGCATGATAAGGGTGAGCCGTAGTTATGGCCCTGTTTGGTAACATGACTCAAGCCAGGGTTTGAAACCACTTTTAATTTTATAATATTAAAATTGTATTGGGAATGTAAAAAAGTGGGTTGGAAATGTAAAAAAATTTATTAATTAAAAATGTAAAAAGGCTTATTGGTCATAATGAAAAATATTATAAAATCAAAAGTGATTTCAAACCATGACTTAAGTCATGTTACCAAATAGGCCTATATAATCTAGAAATTTAGGAGGAAAAAAAATTTGTCTACCAGATGCCCACTCAACTTTGGATTTTCAATAACTTCCCTCAACCCCTTCATCTCGAAACAATCAGTAAGCCAACTTGAACCATTTTTTTTTTCCCCCGAAAAGGGACCCGAATAAAAAAAAAAATCAATAAAGCTAGACTAATCTTTTTATAGAATTGGAGCTCACATCTAAAGATTACAAACATTCATCAAGCGAAATCCGAAAGCCACAATCGCAACACAATAGCTTTGAACTTCGCCTGGCCCGATTTCATTGCCTACAAAGGCAGGGGAGAGTAAAATCAAAGACGACGAACAGTTTGCAGAAAATTTAGTGAAAATAACCTCCATCCTCAACTCAATTAATGCAATCTTCGAATAACTTCCGACAAGAAATTAATTGATTGCTGAACAATCGAAACAATTCTAAAATTGGGGAGAGGAGAAGGAGAAAGAACCCTAACAATTTGGGACAAGACACTTTGCTGCAAGGAGAACGAATTTGTGTTCGAACCTGAGTTTGCCACGCAATTCGTGCACACAATGTTTATAATACACGTCAGTGTGCCATTTCAGCATTTGAAACCACATTTATTCCATTTGACATTTCAGTTAGGGAGAGGGGAAAAATTGAACTATTTTTATAAACGTTGATGGCAATTTTAGACCAAAAAAGATTTTAGTGGCAAAGTTAAACCTAAACAAGAACGTTGATGGCAAAAATGCACCTTTGTCCTTTATATATATATATATATATAGACACACACATAAGCCTACACAGACACATGCATAAATAATATACGGGGTTATGAATTATAACTAATTTGTTTTGACTCATTTTACTCGCAAGTTAATTTTTTTTTTAAAAGAAGAAATTTAAAATTAGTGTAATTTTTATTTTTTAACTATCTCTTAAATTAAACTTATGCGAAGGGTTTGGTCAATGGGTCACTTCCCATTTTGATCCGACGAATCGACCGATTTAACGGCAATTTATCTAATTTCATTATTAAAGAAAAAATTGTTACTTAAAATTAACGTCATTTTTTATTTTTAAATAGATTTGACTCTTGATCCGGCCGATCCGTAACCCGTGCGATTCAACCTAATTAGTTAAATTAGATTTTATATATATAATCAAAATAAGTAAATAAAGAAAATTGAAATAACTTGACAAAAAGAAAAGTAAAAAAATAAAATAAAAATGTGAAATAAAAACAAGGAATTAATGGGAATAAGAATTGGGAACCCACTAAATACCCAATTATATGTTCCCATTGGGTCCTAATAGGAACCCATCCACTCCCATTAAATTTCCTTCCCAACTATTTTCCCTCCCACTAATACCCATTGGGAAATATTAATGGGAATTTCTCTCCCAATAAATAGGGTTCCATTGAGGTCCCAATGGGATTGAGAATTTTTGCCACCTCTAGTCTACACTTAAAAAATAAGAATATTAACGGAATAAATGGTGTAAAATTAACTAATTTAAGTATTACTCCTTTCGTCCCACCCAAAGAGTCCAATTTGAAATGTGTACAACTTATTATGGATTGTAAGGTAAAACACCTAAAATAAGTAATTTACCACATTATTTTTCACTTATATCCTTACTTTAGAAGTAAGGGTTAATTGTGAATCACATATTGTTATATTAGTAAGGGTATGTAATGTAAATAAATTCAAAGTGGACTCTTTAAATGTGATAAGATTTTTTTTTTGAAAATAGACTCTTTGAGTGGAACGGAGGAAATATATATTAACATTTATAATAAGTTATACATGTTTGAAACAATTCCGTTTTGTTATAGTCACACACTGCCCCTGCAGTGGCTCTCACAACAAACTCCTTTTGTTTTTTTTTTTCTTCCTTAAATTCTAAATCCACAACAAATTTTAATATGCCCTATTCAAGCATAGAAATGTCTCTCTTGTCCATATATGAGTGCCAGTGGATCTTTAAGTTGTACGTCAACGTTTTGATATTAACTTAATCTTGACATTATTCAATGCTATTACAACTTGGGTGGGCCATATTGCTCCTTTCTCCTAGAGATTCTCTTGAGCAAGTTAAAGCTATTTTTTATTTTTTTTATTTTTTTGAAACCAAAACACATACTATATTTCCTTAATTTGCATTGTGCCCGTTGTTACACACTAAGCAGCTATGGCTCTTTGCCATTGCATGGGCAGATCCTACCTCCTGTCTACTAACTTTAAAAACAGAGAATTTGGAGAAATACATATCTAGATTGGTAATGTCATCGATGATTTCCCTTACATATACTATTGCGTTTTGAGGCGACATTAGATTTTGCACTGCCACCAGGCAGTCCGTTAGTACGTTTATTTCCGACCAACCATTTTGTAATGCCCACTTCACGGCATGTAGGATGGCGAGTAGTTTCGCCTGTGTTGCTGAGCTTGCTTTTTTACAGAAGGATCCTGATGCTATATGTTGTCCCCCCACCGTTACAACCGTCAATGCGAGTTTTGTCGTACTGTTGTGCTGATTGAAAGTAGCATCAGTTCTGATGTTAGTTAGGTCTCTCCTGCATTCTATCGACCCCCCAACCAGATCCTCACCTGTTTTTAAATCAACACCCCTGCCTTGTTGAAGTCCTTCTGTTTGCGACTGTATAAAATTTGACGCAACATTCGGGTTCAGCGTTGGTGATGCAGTTTGGGCCTTCATTTGTTGGTCCCTTATATAATTTGCCATTTGTAAGACTTCCTACGTGGAGGTTTCTCTATCTTCCCAGCATTTCGCGTTTCTTGATACCCATATTGCCCAAATAATGAAGGCTGAGTAGACTATGTGATCCTCCCCTGCTCCAGAACTCAGCCATCCTGTGAACCATAAGACAAAGTTTGTCTTAATTCCGCGATCAAGATCGAAATCGAAACTGAGGGAAGAGGCCTGCCAGATTCTTTTGGATGTCGGGCATTCGAACATCATGTGTTCGATTGATTCTTCTTCGGTATTGCATCGGCAGCACAGAGGCGAAATTGTGACGCCCCTTCTCTGTAGAGATTTTGTCGTCAGGCAAGCTTGCTGCAGGAGTCTCCATATGAGGAACTTTACTTTCTCTGGCATTTGCAGTTTCCACATCATCTTCCAGTTCATTTGTTAAAGGTGATCTCCTTGATTGTGTCCCGAGGTGGAAGTCGTAGGGCGCTGTGTTTGTTGGAGATTTACCATAGCCAAATATTCGGATTTGACAGTATAATTTCCATCCTTCGTATGAGTCCAGATGATTCGATCATGTTTTCCCTCAGCACATAAAGGGAGATGGATGGTTTGTATTGCAGTGATTGCCTCTGTCGGGTAGAGTACCCTGAGGAGTGGTACTCTCCAATTCCTGTTTGAATCAATCAGGCCCGCAACTTTGAGTATGAGTTGTACTGAAACATTGAATGATCGAGCTAGCGGGTTTACCCATCTGGGGATTCATTCGTCCCTTATGCCGATGTCTTTTCCGTTGATCGGAAGCCATTTTATGTTTTTCCTTAATAGATTTCTGCCCTATAGAATCCCTTTCCACCCCCAGGAATCATTCCCTTTTTGTTGAGTGTCTATAAACTTTGTTCTTCCACAATATTTGGATAGAAAAAGGAGGAGAATAGGGAGTTTGTTTCCATGGCTAGCTTCCATGCTAGTTTTGCGAGCATGGCTTGGTTAAAACATACCATAGAATGCATGCCAAGACCTCCCGTGGCTTTGGGCTTTACCATGTCTTTTCACACCTTCCAATGAATCCCCTTCCCGTGTTCGTCGGCTATCCAAATGAACCATGCCAGTTTTTTATCTATCTGATTACAAATGGTTTAGGGAAGACGGAAAGCTCCCATAGTGTATTGTGCCATAGAGGCCAGAGCATGTTTTGCTAGCGTTATTCTGCCCACCACTGTTGTGTCTTTCACCCGCCAGCTTGCAATTTTTGCGTCCATTTTTCTTTTTATCGCTGCGAATAGCTTGGTCTTTGGTTCTGAGAAATTGAGATCGTGATTGAGATATCTCCCCTGCAGCAAGCCCTTATTCGTGTTGAACATTGTTTCCATAAAGGATTTCAAAATCGAGGGTAGTGTTGGGGCTGAAAAGGATTGCCGATTTTTTGAAATTTATCCTCTATCCCGCGTGCCTTGCAAAAGTGTTCAAGATTTCTCCCAACTTTTGGAGGCCCGCAATGTTCAGCTCCATGAATACAATAGAGTCATCTGCAAACATTAAGTGGGAGATTTTTGGGACCCCTCTTCCTATGGATACCCTGGGGCATTGAGCTTGGAATTCCGGGCTTGCCAAGGTTGCTGATAATGCATGTTGACATAGGATAAATAGGAATGGTGAAAGAGGGCATCCCTGCCTCAAGCCTCGCATTGGAACGAATGTATCCGTTTGTTCCCCGTTAACCTTTATTTTGAAGGATACTGTTGTTACACATTGCATTACCCTTGTTATCCATCTGGGTGGGAAATCTAGTTGAACCATGACTCTTTTGAGGAGGTCCCAAAAGACGCGGTCGTATGCTTTGCTCATATCCAATTTCAGTTCTGCATAAGCTAATCTCCCTTTCTTTTTCTTCCGGATATATTCCACTATTTTGTGAGCAGTGAGTGAATTTTCAGTAATTGATCTCCCTGGAATGAAAGTTGACTGTTCATCTCTAATGAGATCTTTGATAGAGCTTCACAATTGATTAGTAAGGACCTTGGCCACTATTTTATAGATAACATTACAGAGACTGATTGGCCTGAAATCTGCTGGTTCTTTTGGTTGTTGTGTTTTTGGAATCAAGGTAATTATTGTGGAATTCCATCTCGGGTTCATATTCCCGGTTCTGAAAAGTTACATGCAAGCATTTGTAACTCCTTGTCTGATTGTAGGCCAGTAATGCTGGAAGAACCCTGCAGGTAGTCCATCTTCTCCCGGTGCCTTCCACTTCCCTATTTGGAATAGGGATGTCTTTATTTCTGCCATGGATACATCTCCTTCTAATGTAGTTTTTTGTTGCTCAATAAGTTGGCTTCGCATGTGTTTGAGAGCCTCTTTTGGCTGTTGGTTCTCGAGTAAGCCATCATTGGGCATGCTGCTTTCCGCCATGTAGACCTCCTTAACGTGGTGAAAAAGAAGGCTTTGTATGCCTTCCTGGCTTGTTTCCCATTCCCCTCTACTATTTTTAAGCTCCCATATCCTGTTCCTTGCTCTCTTTTTCTTGATCCAATTATGGTAGAAAGCCGCGTTTCTTTCCCCTTCTCTAAGCCACGCGATTTTCGCCCTTTGTTTCCAGAAGTCTAATTGCATTTCTAAAAGTAGATCAAGATGTTCTTGTTTTATATTGAAAATAGAGCTTACATGGTCATTGTTGTTTGGGCTAGCCTCCAAGGACCGTTGTAGCAATTTTAGCTTTCATTCCGTCCTTCGTATCTCCGTTTCCAGCAAGCCGAAATTTTGCTTACTCCAGCTTGCCAGTGAGTCGATTACCAATTTTAATCCTGATTCCATCTCTGTCTCCCGTGTTTGTGCATTTTGCCATACTTCCTTAACAATTTAGTGCGATACCGGCGATCGAATCCAGAAGCTTTCAAATTTAGGGGTTCCTTTTTTTTGGTCCCCTAGTCTGGGCATGTGTATTCACAATGAAAGGGCCATGATCATACCTAGTGATCGGAAGACTGATTATATGGCTTTGGGGGAATTTTTGTTTCCTGGCCGTTGTACCAAAACCTCGGTCCAGCCTTTCCCATATGCAGTTGTCTCCCTTCCTCTTGTTGGACCAAGTAAACCAGGCTCCCTTGTGCTGCAATTCAAAGAAATCAAAATTTTGGAGTAGGCTTCTTATTTCTTTTCCCGCATCGTGTGGTAGCGAATTTCCTCATTTTTTTTCATCGTCTTCTAGGACTTGATTAAGATCTCCCAATATGAGAGTAGGGAGATCAAAATCATGTAACACCATGGTGATTTCCCTCCACCCCACGTCTCTATCTGCCTTAACAGGGTTTCCATACACGCAACCGAGAATCCATTCTTCATTCATTACATAAGAAGCTTTGAGGCATAAAAATTTGCGGATTTGTGGACTACAACAGCCGCCACAACCTCTGGATTCCATAGGATCAACAACATCCCAATATCGAAATATAGTACTAGAAATAATATTACTTAATTTATTATACATCATTTTCATTTCCATTAAGAATACTATATCCGGATTATGTCTACTAATTAGTCTATTTAGAGTTTGTACTATCAGAGGCTGCGAGTCCTCTGCAGTTCCAGCCAAGAAGCCTCATGGAGATTTTTGGGGTTGATTTGGGACAACCCCTTGTAAGACCTCAGTTTCTTCCAGTTCCATTCAAATGATGAAATACAGTATATCAGCGTAGAACACAGCGAGATCGATTACCTCAATAATATGGTTCCTTGATTCTGGGTGCTGCAGTTGCGGGTATGTGAGAATGACTTGTGTGAGCCTGTCCTCTTCCTTCCCTTCTTCCGTGATTCTTTTGCGTTGTATTGCAACATCAGCAATTGACCTTCCCAGGGATCGTTTGCATTTTTTTGACATTATTCTCACTTCAACCACAGTGGTTTGTAAGGCCCAATCGACCCCTTCCTTGATCCAATCGTCGTGGTCCTCAGGCCTAATGTCCGGTGGAGTTTGTGACTCACCCTCCTCCCATATTCTTCAGATTTTTTATCGCAGTTGTTCCAGCTTGTAGGCGAGCTCCTCTTCGTTTTCAGATTCATTTTTTGTCGCTTTCTCTTCGGAGCTGTCCTTCCCCTGCAGATTATTGAGTGCATATCTTACCTCCTTCAGGATGCGTTGTTGTTCCATACTTATTCTTTGAGTAGTGGGCGTCATTCCGTGCTAAGGGTCTGTTATCAGGGTTGGTGACCAGCTCTTCCGTTTCTTTGTGTCTTCACAGTCATCCTCCTTGTCTTGGTTCTGTATTTGTAGGAAGCCATTGATTGTGTTGATGTCATCCACCTGGGCTGGGAGAGTTGGAGGATAGTGGGAAGCTCATAATTTTTTGAAGAGATAGACAGACGTTTTTGTGCTTGGGCTGTGAGGATACATGTCTTGTGTGCTAGTTTCCTCCATTTTTGTCAGTGTGTTGTTTTGTAGCTGGGTTATTATTGGTGCATCCATCTCTTGGGCCTCCAGATCAGGGTGAGCTTTCGATGGTGATTTCTCCTCTTCCTGGGCTTCAAAGTTTTCTTCCATTTTTGTATGGCTTGGGCCTGCCTCCATGGTCTCCACGAGTTGGCCCATTTGACTCTCCTGGGCCCTTTTCCTTTTTTGCTGCTACGTCTCCAAGAAATCATCCGACTGGGCCTTCTTTTTTCCCATCCGAATTCGTCGTCTGCGCCTTAATTCTTCCCTCGAGAGGGTGGAGTCAACCTCTTCCTGACTCATTGAATTTGAGTCACTATCAGAGTCAGAGGTAGCATTAGACTCTACCTTATTTTGTGGGGGATTTATTTCCTGTCCCCCTCCCTCATTTATTCTTATCCCTCTAGCAGCCCGGCTCTTCTTTCTGTTGCTTTTTTGCTTCCCCTTTAAAGCAGTTCTTGTTGTCTTAAATGCCTTCTTCTTTTGCAATTTCCTTTATGAATGGTTTTGATTGTTCCTTCCCCAATTTATCTCTATCCACTGCCAAAACTCGTCTGTAGCTGCACAAATTACCCCATTTCTTTTGATGAAAGATTGAGTGCCCCAGGTGTTCATATCAGTCCTTGGGTCATTGTCATTTGTTTGAAGTGCAAGTTTGGTTGAAAAATGTAGTCATTCCTCTGGCTCTGACCCGCTGTCTTGTCCACTATCTACCGAAGTTAATATACCATTTGAGAACCATGGGTCTGCCGCCACCCGTTACCAGAACCCACACATCAAAATAGAGTTTCCGACGGTGTCTCAGGTTGAGTTTTTTTTGTGTGGCTAAAACGATAAAAATTTTATAAATAAAAAACACAATACAAGGAAATACATAATACACACACTATCTGGTGTGAACAATCCCGAGCTACTAAAGCTATTTGGATCAATGGAGTTTCACTATGTTGGATTATAAACCCCATTACTGATCTCAGAGACAATAATCAGAAGAAAATATACATGAGTGGAAGGAAAAACACATGAATTACAGCCATAATGAGATGAAACTAAAACTCTAACAATCTGGCTATTAATTCCATATATGCAGCAGTAATTTCATGTCTTTCTTGGAACTTCAGATCCAACTCCATATTAATTTTCTTTTCCAGTCACCACTTGAGCACCCTCCTTATGATCAGCCAAGCACTAGAATAGTTTTTGCCCCTCACCCCTTCATAACCATAACTAGATCTATAGTTATAGCATCTAGATATGGAGAAGAGAAGGGCAGATCTACACAATACAGCACAAAAAATACACAGATCTATGATTTAACAAAGAAAAAATCTCTCATAGAAAGAGACTACAAACACTCATATAGAGAGATCCAAACTCCCACACAGAGGAGACCAAAAAACTCATACACAGGAGAATAAAAGAAGAAAAAAGAAACAAAGATGGAAAAGAAATTGACTCCCCCATTCTTCCGGCCGAAAGAAGACGGAAGAATGGGGGAGAAAGATCAATTTTTTCTTTAGGGAAGTAGCCTTGGGTTAGAGGGAAGGAGGAGAAAAGTTTGACAGAGAGAGGTCCCCCCACTGTCTCTGGTTGAGTTGAGCGGTTCTTTCACTATGTCACCGTTTAGTAGTTCCCGTATCCTAGTTGGTTGATGGTATTCAAAATCTGGCTCTGTTCCTAAGAGTCTCATTGCCGGGAAGTCCGATGTCGACGGTGTTCTTGGGGGCGAATTCCAGTGGGGTTGTTCTGAAATATTTCCTACACTCCATCCTGTACCCAAGTCTATATCTGTTATTGGGTCCTCCCGCTCTCGCCTTCTGAGCATATCCCAGTCGATATGGGCATTTTGGACAGACTACTCCTCCTCTCTTCCTTCCATGTTTAGATCTAGGGTGCCTGATGGTGTGTCGTTTTGCCGTGTAATCTCTGTTCTCTGATTATTCTGCTGTGTCATGGGCATTCTATATGGTCGAGCAATGATTTAGTCTTCCTGCATAGGTTCTGTTCGGAGGGAGTCAAAAGCTATTCGGATACCGATCCCCCCCTGTGTAGGAAGAACATGTCTGCCGTGTCACGAAGATAGCCCTCTGGTAGTCTGGTAGTGCTGCGTCGTGGCATATTGGCATGCGCCCTGATTGAGTTCGGATACAGATCTCTTTGGTCGTCTTTGTAGATTAGCCTCCCGGAACCGATGCTGAGTTGGTTGAAAGTTTCTCGGAAGATAGTTTCGAGATCGTCGTCATTTCTTACCCTGCATCTGTTGAAAGTGTGTTCGATGGTGCCACAACGTTTGCATACCTTGTGTAAGCGTTCATAAGAGCATTGGATCCATACCATCTGTGAAGCCCCATATTTTTTTAGAATAAAATTTTTGGAATAAAAATGGTGGAAATTTAAAATTTTGTTTTAAGTTAAAGGTTAACACAATATTTTGAACTACTCGGATAAATTATTTGCTTGATTGGCTTAATTGATTTTTATTGATTTCCGAGTTTGCGGTTATTATTGAAATGACTAAATGTGATATACTTGAGTTACTCGTGGGAGTATAATGTGAACCATGTTGAACCCCAACTTAGCACCGAGGTCGCTTCACGTCGGCCTCCACCTTCTACTCCCTGCGTTTGGGATGAACTCCCCTGTTTAACTCTGATGGCAAAGTTAGTATTGAATATGAGAAAATATACGTATGCTAAGTCGAAATTCAATTACCTGTTGATTGAGGAAGCCCTCGAGTATTTATATTGGGTCAAAAGTATAGAATGATCCAGAACGTGTCATCTGCATGCTATAAAGGGGTCCTTAATATTTGTACCCTTGGTCGCGCACTTAAGGCACTGTAACCCAGGTCGTCCGTAGACGAGGTCGTGGCCCAGGTCATTGCGGGTGAGGTCCCCAGCTCGTCTATGGATTGGGTGAGCCCCCACGTCGTCCACGGATGGGGTGAGCCCCCACGTCGTCCACGGATGGGGTCAGCGCCAGGTCACCTCAGCATTAATCTAGTATCCAACAATAACCCCCAAAGTAATGGAGTTGAAGTTGAAGACGAAAGTCCATTACTTTTTAGGAGTATGTAGCCCCCAATTAGCGCAGGTTTTCACTGGGTCATCCATGGTGGCGTTGCAATGGAATTTATTAGTGGAAGGTGGCGCGACCTGCCAAGATCGTACTCTCAAATGTGTGTCCCCACAGTGGAGTGTGATAATTTATCATTCTTAAAAGTGTTGCTGAGCAAGATAATGTTGCAATCTTGGAGTAGGAGAGCCTGTTGCCCAAAGTCCAAATTGTTATTGTCCTTCATCGTTATTGTAGCGAAAACTTCTGACCTCGCCAAATCAATTGTTGGACTGATTTTGTCAGCATGTGACCTTAACTTATAAGAAGAATTCTTCTCTATTCTTGGATTTGAAACCAAAGACGAGGAAAATATCAAAATGACAAAAAACCTCCAACAAGCAGAGAACCTGCAGCTATTCTTTTCAATGATGATTGATTCAGGTCAAAGTATACAGATGAAGGATACGAAGGAGCTGCTGAAGAAGATATGGAAAAAGCAAATTTAACGACGATGTCGACCTTGGCCAAAACCGAACCAGGGGGTTTGAATAATTTAACGAAGATGTCGACCTTGGCGAAAACCGAACCAGGGGGTTTGAATAGTTTAACGACGATATCACCGTCACCTGACGATGTCGACGTCACCGACCTTGGCGAAAACCGAACCAAGGGGTTTGAATAATTAAACGACGATGTCGACGTCACCGACCCTGGTGAAAATCGAACCAAGAGGTTTGAATAATTTAATGACGATGTCGATGTCACCGGACGATGTCGGCGTCACCGACCTTGGCGAAAATTGAACCAAGGGGTTTGAATAATTTAACGACGATGTCGACGTCACCGGACGATATCGGCGTCACCGACCTTGGCGAAAATCGAACCAAGAGGTTTGCATTTTAATGACGATGTCGACGTCACCGGACGATGTCGGGGTCAACGACCTTGGCGAAAATCGAACCAAGGGGCTTAAAATTTAACGACGATGTCAAAGTCATCGACCTTGGCGTATATCAACCAAGGGGTTTGAAATTTAACGACGATGTCGACGTCACCGACCTTGGCGTATATCAACCAAGGGGTTTGAATAAACATATGAGAATAATATAAAACCTGTATAAGCAGCAGGAGAAAAAAGAGCAAAGATACTTGATCCAATAAAAGTAGACAGAGACACAGACATCCAAGGAAACCTGCTTCAATCAGAGTCTGTAGATTAAATGGGAACTCTAGTTTCTCCCATTAAATTAAGCAGAGCACATGGTTCTTTCCATTTTCAATCATTCCCATTTTCGCTTAACATATTATCCAATCAGCAGAAGACATTACATTGAAGAATACATGCAATAATAATCAAAACTTTTCCTCTGAAGCCTATTTCTAGACCAAAAAAGCTATGCTCAAACAATCGTAAGCCCAAAAGGATAGATAAGTTAGAGTTTGCCTGACCAGGAAGCATTTTAGCTTTTACACCAAACATCTTGAATAGATAGTCTATCATCAAAAAAAATCCTGAATAACACAGAAATGATTTTGAAGGGACACGAGAGGATTTTGGCAATGTCGAACAGAGAACCAGGCCAAGCAGATAGAAAAAACCAAATGCACTGATTGGTGACACAGACGCATACAATACGGAAAGAGAGAGTATTTTCTCACAGTGCCAAATAAGCATACGCTTGGACAAGGAAGAGACAATGTTTTCCTGCGCTCCACTATCCACTGATTTTAAGAACTTGCTATGTCTCCTTTCATAGCTATACAACACCACCACAATAAGGACACCCAAGAATTTCCAAATATTTTCTGACATTGAGGCATCAATATTACAGCCAAAGACAGCATAAAGATCTATCAGGCTAGACAACCACCTCTTAAAGCTGACAAAAACATTTAAAATATACATGAGAATGAACAATGAGATTGCATAAACTTTCAATGGAAACCAGCACAACCTAAATGTTGTTAAGATAGAAGCCTTCATTAGCTTCAGAAAGATATTTTTGATCCGAAGTATCAAAAGAATAAAACATTTATAGTGATAGAGGTGTACCATGGTTGAACTTATTCAGAAAGCAGCTTTACCAAACAAGTATATATGGATGAAAGTCAAAATCAGTAACAAGGATTTTCCAGAGTCCGAACAAAAAAATCAACTTCACCGGATTTCAGACATTTTCCCCTTGTCATTGAGCAAAACTAAGCAAGGGAAGTCCCTAGCAAATCATGCCTCAGCAAAATACCCACAGAAGGAAGGTTGCCAGACAGTGAAAGTAGAGTAATAAGCCAGATTGATAGTTCAAACAGTAAGATAGAACCAAAAGATGATATGGTAGTTCTGAAAGACACAACCACCATCCTCGTGCCACTTGAAAGCTCCCTTGCAGTGTTAGATATTGAGCCTAAAGCAAAAGAAGATGATGGAAAAAGAGGCACCGATGTCAGCTAAGTGAAGTGGAAAACATCACAACAATGCAGAAAGGCCCAACTGATGAAACTCCTTAACCAGAAATGGAAGAACTGGAAACAATAACAGACTTGAAGGTTTCTATTAGATGAGACCAACTCAAAACCGTTCTCGGGAAACATGGAAAGATCTCGAGACAGAAACCCCAATAATAGCTGCATTGGTTCCTCATTTATAGTTCCTCTGTTCTATATCACTGTAAGGAAAGCTTTTCTATGCCTTCAGCAACGTAGGATCTTCAAATCTCCAAAATCTTAAGCCACTGAGTAATATAGTGACAAGACTTCAAAATTAGTTCATAACTAAGGGCAACCTACAGCAGCAAAGAGGCAGAGGACAAAAAGAGAAGGCCAACATATCATTAAATAATCACATAGTTAAGGAACACAATAGCCATTAATAATAATCTGCAAAAAATTATAACAAATAGGACGCAGTGGACATCAATAATAATCCTCCATCGTTGGAGTAGAAATGGAATATGAAAACCGAAGAAGAAATATTTGAGAGCAAGGAGGAGGTGGAAATTTGAGGATATCCACTGAAAGCTCCACAATGCCGTAGAATTTTTGCCAATATTCCAGTCAGCATGTATCCCGACCGAGTTGCTATTATCAACAGAGGCAAAGAGCAGAGAAGGCACCGGTACTGAGCAGAGTTGCCAGCCCAAAGTTACAAATTCCGCTCAGATTTCCCGATTCCTTATCTACTCGAAGAAGGCCCAGCAGCCGAATTCCTGATTCAAATTTCCCGTTTCCGCTCAAAATTCCGCTTGGTCATTGCTATAGCTGTTCGTCATAATTTCACAGTTCCCGGCGCAGCTAACTCATCTCCGACAATAATTAAGGTGAAGACCACGGCAAATGTGTAGACTCAGAACACCTGCAAATCCCTAGATTTGGGGAAATCTGGAAACCCACCTCAATAGCTCATGGTAGAGTCACTTCTACATATTTGCAAATTCAGATTCATTGGGATTGAGATTCAATATGATTCGCTGAAGCCCATTCACCAACTCATGAAAATTTGAATGACCAAGAACTAGACCTTCACGGGTTGAAGAGATTCACCAAAACTACCAAATTCAAGCTCCAAATCTCAATAATCTCTAAATCAAGTGAAAGATCTATGGAAAATAAGCTCGCTCGTGCATCAAGAGTAGCCAAGAATGAGGCACAAGGAATTTTGTGAACGCTGAAGGAGAAGAATCACAACTAGAAAAGACGGCGGCTGCACTGGGCTCAAAGTTCGCCGGAAAGGATGGTGCCGACGGCAGTGGCGATGTAGTGGAAGCTTGCATGGCAATACGATTAGAAGAAAACTCAAACAGCCACGGCCGGAAAGCAATCAGAAAGCAGAGAGAAAGGTAGAAGTGCCCACGGTGGGCTCTAATTGTTGAACCCCAACTTAGCACCGAGGTCGCTTCACGTCGGCCTTCACCTTCTGCTTCCTGCGTTTGGGATGAACTCCCCAGTTTAACTCCGATGGCAAAGTTAGTATTGAATCTGAGATAATATGCGTATGCTAAGTCGGAATTCAATTACCTGTTGATTGAGGAAGCCCTTGAGTATTTATATTGGGCCAAAAGTATAGAAGGATCTAGCACGTGTCATCTGCATGCTATAAAGGGGTCCTTAATATTCGCGCCCTTGGTCGCGCATTTAGGGCACTGTAACCTAGGCCGTCCATAGACGAGGTCGTGGCCCAGGTCATCGCGGGTGAGGTTCCCAGGTCGTCCACGGATGGGGTGAGCCCCCAGGTCATCCACGGATGGGTGAGCTCCCACGTCGTCCGCCGATGGGGTGAGCTCCCACGTCGTCCGCCGATGGGGTGAGCTCCCATGTCGTCCACAGACGGGGTGAGCCCCACGTCGTCCACGGATGGGGTGAGCTCCCCACGTCGTCCACGGGTGGGGTGAGCCCCCACGTCGTCCACGGGTGGGGTGAGCTCCCACGTCGTCCATGGGTGGGGTCAGCGCCAGATCACCTCAGCATTAATCTAGTATCCAACAAACCGCTCAACTAGCTTGATTATATTGGTCATTTGGATATCGTGTGATTACTAGGAAATAAATTAAAACATAAAAAGAAAAGAAATGGGAAATAACCGTCCGAAATCGGATCCTATTTCGGACGCTGGGAAATATCTCCCGAAAGGAAGCAGCAGCACATGGAGCTCGGAAAAATAATTATTACGCCGTAACCGAGGGACTTGGATACCTGTAATTTTTCCTTTGATATTCTAAATGAGCATGACTATTGTTTATGTGAAATTTGGCTGCCCAAGACATAACGTCACATGGCTCAACCATTACTTTGCCCATGCTTCATCCACCGAGGAAGAAGAAGCCTTCTCCAACTAAGGTCATGCCTTATTTATATATATACAACTCTCTCATTCTTTAGTCTACATTTACTCGGCCAAACCAAAAGCATTAATAAACTATGACTAGACAAGGAGAATCAATCTCACATGTTAAAGACAAAGCTTCCCTACTCACGAGTTAAAAGGAAGCACGCATGAAGAATCATGAATTGACCAAGCTTTTGCCATCTTGTTCTTCTCTCACCCGAGAAAGGAAGAAACATTCTTCTATAAAAGACTTTAGTCAAACAACAACCCAGACTTTGCTGCCTTTCACGAAAACAAAGCATAAGTTTAGAGAAAAACTTCTCTTCCAAAACCGGGAGACCCGAGAGCTATGGAAGGAAGAGAAATCTGGAGAAAAACTTGGAGAACCATCAGCCCGTCACTCCCATGGAAGCCTACGAGCTCATGTTAATCATAGGGCCTCCGGTAAGTTATCGATTCATGAATTAAGATTGAGAATAGAATGATAAGTTTGATTATTATGAAACTTGAGGAATAAATTAAGTAATGTTTCATGTAATAAATATTTAAAAAACATGTTCTTGGGATTATATTGACTGTAAGGAATGATATGAATGATTTAGATTGATTCCCGTAGAATTTAAACCATTGATAGGAATTATGCCGTAAGAACGAAATGAATATATGCATGTGTGGAAAACAGCCTCCGTAGCTAGTTTCGGCATGATTTTAATGCATCTACAATGCTTAGTTTTGAATGTTTTAACTTCCTATGGATAGCCCATATGTTGAACTATATTTGTGATTTTAGAATGAATTTAAATGATTTGGAAACCTGTTTAAATCAACCTGGAAAGTACCTTCCCGAACCAGAAGTTTCTGGAAAATAGGAACCCTTGTCCGAAATGAAATACGAATTCGGAACCTATTTCGGATGAGCTCCAGAACCCGATTTTAACTTTCTGTTCCGAGATTCCTAATTTTATAAAATTCCTTTATGACCCTAGTATTTTCTCCTATTTGCAAAACCAAAACGGGATTTTTATTGGAATGTGCCCAAGAATTTGTTTTATTTTCAAATATGACTAATGTTTGACTGTATTTACAAAAGAAGTCCTCAACTTTATACTGTTTCAAAAGAAGCCCAAAGGTTTACTGTAATTACAAAAATGACCCAAACATTGTCCTAATTCTAAAAACGACCTTATTTTACATGAATTGCATTTTGGTCCAGAACTTTATCCTTATGTGTAAATATGATCCAAACTTTATTGTAATTACAAAAGTAACCCAAAGTTTATCTTATTTTCAAAAGTAATACAAAAGTTTACTTTATTTGAGACTTGTTACACCAATTGATCTTTTGAAATAGACATTTGACTTTTAAATTGAACTTTGACCATGACACACCCCTTTGACCCGTTTGACCTATATGTTTGACTTAGTTGACCCGACCTTGATCGTTTGACCAAAACTTGACCTTTGACCTAGAGTTGATCTTGGACCCGACAGTTGACCTTTGAACTGCGAATTGACCGAGAATCTGAAAAGTCAAACTTAGTTGACTTAAAGTCAAAGTCAAACTTAGATAAGTTAAAGTTGAAATTATAGTAACTCACTTTAGAGTACTCGCCTTGCAGGAATGGACCTTTGACCATCAACTGATGTGGTCAACTATCTTTTATTTTCACCTACGACAGGTGAGGGATTATTCACTAGTTTCTTAAGATTTAAATGGCATATCTACGTAGTACTTATGTGTATTATATGTACTATCTGTTAGACTGGGTTGGTCTCAATCCTTATTTTGATTGATGAGTTAACAAATATGAGAATTAATTTAACGGTTTTATTTCTAAGTGAGAAAATGTAGAGAAATGTTTACGGAAGAACCGACGCAAAAAACGGCAATGAAAAATGAGCTAAAACGAAGAAACAGCAAGCAAATGAAGAAAGAAGAAAAATACGACTGAGCACGTCCCAAGATGAGACCCACGGTGTTTTCAAGTCAGAAAATGAAGAGAAGAGTTCACGGGTGAACTAACGCAAAAAACGGTAAAAAAACGGAGTTAAAATGAAGAAACGGCAAACAAACGAAAAAGATGTCAAATCTGGCCGACAAGGGCTGACAGTCGCGTGCGCATGCTTGGACCTCACGCAGCAGCCACATGCTGCGACAGCCGCGTGCGCATGCCTGGACATCGCGCAGCAGCCACATGCTGTGAAAGCCGCGTGCTCGTGCCCGTTTTTCAACCTTTTCAAGGGCTCTCTTCTCCTATAAATACCCCCACTTCAAGAGCACTTATTAAACTTCTCTCCATCTATTTTATGCTCAATCTCAAATGTTAAAAAGTTCTAAAAAGATCATTTAGCTTGTGAGTTAGGATTAGAAAGAGGCCTTTGTGCCCATTTGTCATAGGTTGTTGTAAACTCCATTTGTGGAGATTCTCATCATTGTAAATACTTGAGGAAGTCCTAAACACTTGAGTAAGTGTTGTAGGCACATTGTATGTGAGGCAAAGTCCTAATCTCTTGAGTAAAGAGTTAGGCAAGAAGAAAGGGGGAGATTGAAGAGAAGGAGAAAGAATTGTAAAAGTCCTAAATCTAGAGTTAGATTAGGCATTTGTGTATGAAAACCTAACTTAGAGCTAAGTTGGGTATTTGTGAAAAGTCCTAAATTCTAGAGGTAGAATTTTGGCATTTGTAAAGGTTTGAATTACACCTTTAAGTGATTAATTTGAGAGGGTTAGAAAATCCCAAGTTGTAGAACTTGGGTAGTGGATTAGGATTCAAGGGGAATTCGAACCATTCTAAATCGGTTGTGTTTTGTCTTCCTTTACTTTGCTTTCATGATTTGTAAAACACTAATCACACACATCACTTTGTAAATTCTGTTTTACACTTGTCTTTGAAAATAGTTTTTCAAAGTTGCTCTTCTTTGTAGGAGAAATTTTTAAAAGGATCAAGAACCTAATTCACTTCCTCCCCCTCTTAGGTTGCTATTGATAATTGGGATTTCAGTTGGTATCAGAGCTAGTGCTCAAATTTGTAGGTTTAAAAACCTTGAGTTTAAAGATCATTTTTGCAACCTTTGTGATTTTTAGAGTCCTACTTGCTTGCTTGATTATTTTTTATTTAGTTTCCAAAATTTGCACAAAATGGCTAAAGGTAAGAAAGCCACCAAGAAGGTGACCAAGCCAGCTAAGACTTGGGATGATTCCTCAAGTAAGGAAGAGAAGGAAACCACACAAAGATGCTTTATTGGGAGTGAACTTCAAGAGGTAACAAATTCTTTCCAATATTCTTCATGTGATAGTGAAATGCATGAAAGTGATAATGATAATGATAATGCTAAAATATACAAGTATTTCACTTTAATGCATGAGAAATGTATGAATGCCTTGAAAAAGAATGTTGTGCATGAAAAGAAAATTAATTATTTAGAAATTCATGTTGCATCTCTAAAAGAAGAAAATTCTACTTTGAAATGTGAAAATGATGAATTAAGAAACAAAGTAGATGAAATGAGTACCTTGCTTGATAATGAAAATGCAAAGTATATTGATTTGAAAATGTATTATGAAAATGTCTTAAATGAAAATGAGAAATTGAATGAAAAGGCTAAATCATATGATTTATTGAAAAATGAGTATGAATGCATGAAAACGAAAATTGAAGACTTGAGTGCAAGTCTTGAAAAATTAACTTTAGGGAAAAACAACTTAGAGAAGTTGTTAGGCAAACAAAAGATAGGAAATGATAAACATGGCTTAGGTTATGAAAGTAACCGAAATTGTGATATGCCTTCTACTTTTACTACTTTTGTTAATGCTTCAAATAGTGATGTTAAATTTTCCTATCCATATATTGAAGCCAAAAAGAAGACAAATCATGCATGGTTGTATGAAAATAAAAGAAGTCTTCTAAATTTAAAAAATGATGTGAATTTGATTGATTCCTCATTTTATATGCCTAAGAAAATGCATGTTCCCCATAGGCATAATGAAGTTTGTTGTCATTTTCATAAGTTTGCTTTATGTGCCCAAAAGAAGAATGTATGTAAGAAAAATGCTCATGCATCTCATTATTCTCCTATATACATGAATGTCCATAGTTCATTCGAAAATGAACCTAGGAGACATTATTATAAGAAAAATTATTCTAACTATAATGCATTATATGTTAAAAAGAATCATATTTCTCATATGCCTTTGAAAATGCATAATGTAGTTGATTATAATAGAGTGCCATATGCATATAGAAGAAATGTTAGGATATTTTCTTTAATTGATGCACATGTTATGTGTGACTATTGTGGTAGACATGGCAACACTTCTTCCAAATGCTTTGACAAGAAAAATGTGAAAATAGGAAGAAAGATATGGAAAGTAAAGGAACAAGTTAAACCCCTAGGACCCAATAAGTGTTGGGTACCAAAATCTTGTGCTTGATTTCTTTATAGGTCCTTGATGCTACTTTATGACTAAATCTCAAAGAAGAGATGCTTGAAAAGTAGACAGGATGGTTGATTGGAGCCAAATGGTGAAAAATGCAAAAATTGCAAAAATGGCTACAAGAATGGTAATGAGCCCATGAATGCTCATTTGAGGTAACATGTATCATCTTTAACTCATATTTATTGCTCCATAATTGATTTGATGATTATATGCAATATGAGCTATTTATAATGAACATGTGTGATTTAATTTCAAAATGATGAATATAGAATGCATAATTTAATTTAAATATGCTTCTTTGTTTAAATGATAAAGTGAACTTGTTGGTTTACTTTATATCCTTGAAATCATTTTGAATATTGAAAACATGTTTTAATTGTGTTAGAACTAGTATAAACATTAGGTGTTAAAACTAGCATAGAGTCCCATAGGCTTAGAATTTGAATGGACTTTTAGAGTGCATTTACTAAGGGGGAGAAAAATGCTACAGTGGCTTGGTTTAATTGTGCTTAGTTGATAAAAGGCTTGGCTCATCATAAGAACACTCCATTGTATGTTTCAATGATATAATGATGACAAAAGGGGGAGAAGATGTGATTTATGCTTTACTTTGTCCTATTGAATTTTGATTGTGTGCCAATTATGTGTGATAATACAAGTGCAATCAACATTTCAAATAATCCAATTCAACACTCAAGAACCAATCATATTGATATTAAACATCATTTCATTAGGACTTAGCTCTAAGTTAGGTTTTCACACCAATTGCCTAATCTTACTCTAGACTTAGGACTTCACACAAATGCCTAATCTAACTCTAGACTTAGGACTTTTACAATTCTTTCTCCTTTTCTTCAATCTCCCCCTTTCTTCTTGCCTAACTCTTTGCTTAAGAGATTACTTTGCCTCACATACAATGTGCCTACAACACTTACTCAAGTGTTTAGGACTTCCTCAAAGTATTTACAATGATGAGAATCTCCACAAATGGAGTTTACAACAACCTATGACAAATGGGCACAAAGGCCTCTTTCTAATCCTAACTCACAAGATAAATGATCTTTTTAGAACTTTTTAACACTTGAGATTGAGCATAAAATAGATGGAGAGAAATTCAATAAGTGCTCTTGAAGTGGGGGTATTTATAGGAGAAGAGAGCCCTTGATAAGGTTGAAAAACAGGCAAAAATTGAGCCAACCCGAAGCTGCCTCGACAGCCTCTGCGACAGCCGCGACAGTCGCAGGCACGTGCACGCGGCTGTCGCAGCATGTGGCTGCTGCGCGAGGTCCAGGCATGCGCACGCGGCTGTCAGCCCTTGTCGGCCAGATTTGACATCATTTTCGTTTGCTTGCCGTTTCTTCATTTTAACTCCGTTTTCTTCACTGTTTTTTGCGTTAGTTCACCCGTGAACTCTTCTCTTTATTTTCTGACTTGAAAACACCGTGGGTCCCACCTTGGGACGTGCTCGGTCGTATTTTTCTTCTTTCTTCATTTGCTTGTCGTTGCTTCGTTTTAGCTCATTTTTTATTGCCGTTTTTTTGCGTCGGTTCTTCCGTAAACATTTCTCTACATTTTCTCATTTAGAAATAAAACCGTTAAAATAATTCTCATATTTGTTAACTCATCAATCAAAATAAGGATTAAGACTAACCGGGTCTAACAATCTTCCCCTTTTTGATGATGACAAAACAAATATGGAATTCATGACAATAAATCAACACTAAGTAAATTTGAGTAACTCCCCCTCAATTTATAATCTCCCCCTCAATTCCATAATATTTTCTCGCCCTCTTTGACATCACAAAAATGACTTAGTATGCATAAACATTGAAAATGGTTTTGAAAAAATGCATACAAGTAAGAAATGACATGTTATAAAGGCATGAGTTGAACACTTAGTTTTGATCTCAAGTACGAAAATTGATCTTTTGCCAATGGTTTTGTAAAAATATCGGCCAATTGATCCGTAGTTGAAATATATTCCAATTTTATTTCTCCTTTTTGAACCAAGTCTCTAATGAAATGATGTTTAATATCAATATGCTTGGTTCTTGAGTGTTGAATTGGATTCTTTGAAATGTTGATTGCACTTGTATTATCACACATAATTGGCACACAATCAAAATTCAATAGGACAAAGTAAAGCATAAATCACATCTTCTCCCCCTTTTTGTCATCATTATATCATTGAAACATACAATGGAGTGTTCTTATGATGAGCCAAGCCTTTTATCAATTAAGCACAATTAAACCAAGCCACTTTAGCATTTTTCTCCCCCTTGGTAAATGCACTCTAAAAGTCCATTCAAATTCTAAGCCTATGGGACTCTATGCTAATTTTAACACCTAATGTTTATACTAGTTCTAATTTTTCTCCCCCTAAATTCTAGCATATACATTTCAAAGAGCTTAACCAATGAAGTAAGAAGCATACAAGCGTTATTCAATCAAAGAACAAGTTAAGCTATGAAAATCAAAGGAGTTCATTCTTACTAAAGAATGATCCTTCTTAAATACATGAGTTTTCAAGATTTTTGAAATATGGCATTAACTCATGTTGAAAACAAGTTGAAAATCTGCATGCAACTTCAAATGACCCTAATGATAAATATGTATGCATCTAACACAAAAGAAGATGCATTATGTCAAAGTCAACTCATTGGTCAAACTGGCAAGATTTTCAACTTTTCATGAATTTGCTATTCTTAAGTTTAAAAACTTCATTTCTTTATGCAAGCAAATTTCATTAGGCATATAACAAGAATGTAAGATTTCACATTTCATGCATATTCTTGAAAGTCAAGCTTTTTCTAAACCAATGCCTATTTTCTTAAAACTTGTCAATTTTATCATTTAAATCTCAACTCAGCACAAGAGCAAGTTTTAATCAACATATGCAACATATCAAAGGAATGAAACATTTCAAATCATGCATATGTGCAAAGTCAACCTATCGGTCAACACTTCAAGCTTAAGTAAGTTAAGCTTTGATTTTTGAAAGTTGCTATATTCATGTTTCTATCATGCATTTTATCATCCAAGCAACTTCAAATAAAGTAGTTTATGCCTAGAGATTCAAACCATTCAAAATATGCATATTTTTCAAATTCAACAACTTGGTCAAACTTTTTCAATTTTTAAGCAAACAAGGCTTACATTCTTTGAAAGTTGCAATTTTCTCATGCAAGCAAATTCAAATCATCAATAATATCATGCTTAAAATATCAAATAAGCTACATCATGTATATTTCGAAAGTCAACCGCTTGGTCAACCATTTTCATGTAATGCAAACATGCTTAATTCTTGCTATCTTCAAATTAAAAATTTTCAACCTTTTTAACATGCAAGAATTTCAAGATACCAAAGATGACATAGATTCTAATGCATCATTTTAACTCAAAAATATGGCATTCTAGGATTATATCACTCAAAGACTCATTAACAAAGGCAAGTTTTAAAATTTCATCAAATTTTCTACATTTTGTCTCAATCATCTTCTTTTGAGTCTTTTTACTTTAAATTTGGTCTAAGAATATTTCAAATATCATTTTAAGCACATTAGACCAATTTTTCAACTTCAAAGCACGTAAAAGTCTAAAAGTCAAAACATGCTTTCAATATTCAAAATGATTTCAAAGATATAAAGTCAACCAACAAGTTCACTTTATCATTTAAACAAAGAAGCATATTTAAATTAAATTATGCATTCTATATTCATCATTTTGAAATTAAATCTCACATGTTCATTATAAATAGCTCATATTGCATATAATCATCAAATCATCAAATCAATTATGGAGCAATAAATATGAGTTAAAGATGATACATGTTACCTCAAATGAGCATTCATGGGCTTATTACCATTTTTGCATTTTTTACCATTTGGCTCCAATCAACAATCCTGTCTACTTTTCAAGCATCTCTTCTTTGAGATTTAGTCATAAAGTAGCATCAAGGACCTATAAAGAAATCAAGCACAAGATTTTGGTACCCAACACTTATTGGGACCTAGGGGTTTAACTTGTTCCTTTACTTTCCATATCTTTCTTCACATTTTTCTTGTCAAAGCATTTGGAAGAAGTGTGGCCATGTCTACCACAATAGTCACACATAACATGTGCATCAATTAAAGAAAATATCCTAACATTTCTTCTATATGCATATGGCACTCTATTATAATCAACTACATTATGCATTTTCAAAGGCATATGAGAAATATGATTCTTTTTAACATATAATGCATTATAGTTAGAATAATTTTTCTTATAATAATGTCTCCTAGGTTCATTTTCGAATGAACTATGCACATTCATGTATATAGGAGAATAATGAGATGCATGAGCATTTTTCTTACATACATTCTTCTTTTGGGCACATAAAGCAAACTTATGAAAATGACAACAAACTTCATTATGCCTATGGGGAACATGCATTTTCTTAGGCATATAAAATGAGGAATCAATCAAATTCACATCATTTTTTAAATTTAGAAGACTTCTTTTATTTTCATACAACCATGCATGATTTGTCTTCTTTTTGGCTTCAATAGATGGATAGGAAAATTTAACATCACTATTTGAAGCATTAACAAAAGTAGTAGAAGTAGAAGGCATATCACAATTTCGGTTACTTTCATAACCTAAGCCATGTTTATCATTTCCTATCTTTTGTTTGCCTAACAACTTCTCTAAGTTGTTTTTCCCTAAAGTTAATTTTTCAAGACTTGCACTCAAGTCTTCAATTTTCGTTTTCATTCAATTTCTCATTTTCATTTAAGACATTTTCATAATACATTTTCAAATCAATATACTTTGCATTTTCATTATCAAGCAAGGTACTCATTTCATCTACTTTGTTTCTTAATTCATCATTTTCACATTTCAAAGTAGAATTTTCTTCTTTTAGAGATGCAACATTCTTTTCATATCTAAGCTATTTTTACCCTTAGTGAATTTGCTTGTAGTATCACTTAATTCATTGATTCTCTTGTTCAAGGCAATATGCTCAATCTTTATATTTTCATGAAAAACATTTTTCTCAATTTGAACATTTTGAAGTTTTACCTTCAACTTTTCATTTTCTATTCTTCAACAAGATTAAGCAAGTTTTCATTTTTCTTTTTCAAGTTCATGCAAAGCTTAGTACATTTATCTAGATTCAAAGTAAGAGTTTGAACATAAGCAATAAGATCACATTTTTTCATGCTTAACTCATTTTCAACATCAAGATATTCATTATCACTAGAAGAGAAATTATAGATACTAACCTCTTTATTGAGCTCCACGAAGCACATTTGTGCTTCTTCATCACTTGAAGCTTCACCTTCGGAATTAGCTTTATCCCATGTTTCGGCCATTAACATTGGCTTCTTACCTTTCTTCTTTTGAAGCTCCTTCTTCTTCTTTGGACATTCATTCATGAAATGACCAATTTGTTGACATTCATAGCATCTAGGACCATTTTTCTTTTTATCAAAAGTTTTTCCTTTTTGAAAACTATTTTTCTTAAAAAATCTTTTGAAGTTTTTAGCTAAGAGGTTCATCTCATCAAGGGATAACTCCTCTTCACTTACTTCATCTTCATCTTCACTCTCAATTTTTGAAGATTTGAGAACAAGACTTTTGCTTTTAAATCCAACTTCATTATGACATCTTATCTCTTGAAGAGATAGAGTATTTAAATCCTTTGAAGTTTCAATGACTAAAGCTCTAGTATTGTAGTCTTTAGAAAGACCATGAAGAATCTTGCGATTCATTTCATTTAGAGGGTATGTTTTACCAAGATCCTCAAGGTCTTTTACAATCCCATTGAATCTACAAAACATCCCATCTATAGTTTCATTAGATTCCATTTTAAAAGCTTCGTATTGAGAGACAAGGATAGACTTCCTTTCCTCTTTGATACTAGCACTTCCTTCATGGTATTCTTGTAGTTTAAGCCAAAGGGAATGAGCATCTTTACAACCTTTGATGCTACTAGACTCTTGAATGTTCAAAGCATTGTATAGAACATTGAGTGCTTTAGCATTCAAAGAGAGGTTTTTCTTATCATCACCCGTGAGCTCACTATGTGTTTTATCTCTTGTGGTTCCATATTGATTTGTGAAAGTAATAGATATAGGACCTTCATCAACTATACTCCACAAATCATAGTCAACCGAGATAAGAAAGGTTTTCATCTGGTCCTTCCAACCACTAAAATCGGTTCCACAAAAGAGTGGTGGCCTTGTGGTGGAGTTTTCTTCATAAAAGGGAGCTGCCATTAGTAAATGATTATTTATTTGAAAATTCTTGGGAATTTACACTAAGAAAATGAATAGACACTTTGTTGATCACTTTCCAACCTATATATAACTTCCATTTATAAACAAAAAATAAGTTCTATTCATGTCTGTTAAATGCAACTTTATACACAATGCACATAACAATATTTCTAAATGGATGTATAGAGATTATTGAGAGAAAAATTTTAAAATGCATATCTTTCCTAATTTCCCTCGATTTCTTCTTCAAAATTGCAAGTGCCTACATGTTCAATGGAAAACGAGGTATACATTTCTTTTGATATTGTTTTTCTTATTCCAACATCAGCGATGGATCCGCTAATTATGTTTGTGTTTAGACTGAATCGTATTAGTTTAGCAAAACTTTGTGTTTATATGTTCTTATGATTTATTTTCTATTCAAATGATTATGGATGCAAATTATGAATAAATGATGCCTATAATTAGATGTGGCCTGTTCTTTTTGTTTCATTTTGAAAACGGTTTTGGTTTCAACAGTAAATTTAATATATTTTAATCATATTTCATCATTGCCAATACAACTTTTTACATTTTCAATACACTTTTTACATTATAAAACTATTTTCCAAAACTTGTTTTCAAAATCGTTTTCAAAACGCCCAAAAAGAACAGGCCCATAATTCAATTTATTCAAAATTGTGTACCTAGATTACCCAATTGCTATTGATTTTAATATGTTTATTCATGGGAAGTTCTGTCAAACAATTTCTTATTAATAAGTTAGCTACCAATAAGTTGATAGTTTTGAAAAATAATGCTTACAGGGAAATGTGGTTTGAACTATATACTTAATAAACTTTTAGAATGAGTTTGAGGATTATATGAATGTTTTTAACTCTAATGAGGCGCAAAATGGTACGGATAAATCAATATAACTTTTACATATAAATATTATTAGTTTTAACACTGACATTAATAAGACGCGAAAATAATATAATTTTTAAATGTTTTTTTTTTTTGTTAAAGTTTTATTATATTAGATATTGTCTCATAACAAATATTTATGTTCTTTTGTTTAACACATTATTGAGGCATAATTATTCACATATATTCAATTGGTTGAAATATTATGAATACACAAACTCCATATTCTTGAGCATTTACGTGTATTGGACATTTACCATGCATTTGCACGGTGCTCGCATCTAGTATATATATATATATATATATATATTTGTTAATTAATATAAATGAACTGGAATGATGATTTCATATGTTGAATTAAATAAGCATAGTCGTCTTCATTCCAGCTAGAAAATGCTGGAATAGAAATGCTATTTTATACTATAACTTAAAGTTTTGCCTGAAAGGCCTCCTCCTTCCTTCTGAAAACTATATTTTAAAATGAAACATGACTCTGTTTTAAAAGAACAAAAGAAAGTTCCACTCAAGGGATATCCCATCCCACTTATTATTATTTTGGGATAGGATCGGGATCACATGCCGGATCGATAGGATTGTATCGTAGGATCGTAAGACTCCACAAAAAACAGATAAAATTGATAATGCAACCTCATATTATTCTATATATCATAATTGCCATATTTGAATACTTGTAAATTGGATCTATATGCAAAAAGGCAATAAATAAATTATAACGTAGTACTTTCATACTATAGTTGTACCAATAGATGTATTGTAATCAATTAATGTGTAACTTGTGAATGCAACATAAGCAAAAACACATATAAATTAATGTAAATACAACACATGAGACTGGTCTCTTTCAACTAGTGCAAAATATAAGCCAAAAGGCCCAAAACAAGAAAATTTCATGTATCCTGACAAGATTCGAACTATAGTCTAGTTGCTGGATAAAAGTGGAGTTGATTAATTTAAATAATCACTAAACTAGAGATACAAATATAAAAATTGTATGTAAGAAGAGTTATTGAACCGAAAATTTATGATGAAAAATTGAAAAAAAAATGGAACCGAAAATTCATATCACGATTAACAACTATGATTTGAAATAATTAATTGGCCAGACATAAATGAGTACAATAAAGGTTATGCGAATGTCAACGTATGATCATGAGATTCAGATCGCTGATCATATATGATCTCATTGATCTAGATCATATATTTTGTAATATTCTTTGAAAACTACACTCTTAATTAATAAAAGGATGCATGGCTTCGAAAATAATAGAGAAATAATTAATAACATAACAAATATTATAGTTCCATTAAGAAATTGTTTATTCGTTGAATAAGAGCATTGGATCGATTCATTACTAATGTCACTGGAAGAATAGTTAATCTTACCTTGGTACAAACAAAGAACATTAACACTTAATCACACAAGAAAAACAATCAATTTTAAGCACAAAAAAAAAAAAAGATTAAAAAAATAAAATTAAGATCATATTTTATTGTTTTGATATAAACTTAAACATCAGACATATAAACAATAGTAAATTTATTAAGGATGATATTATTTGCACATATTATGTGTAAATTATTGTGCACATAAAAAAATTTTAGTGGGCCCTTATATTATGTCTTCCCTTATTACCCTTTAATATAATTCCAAGATGGAATGTCACCTAGATAATAAATAATAAAATAAAAATGATGTGGATTTATTTAATTACATTTTAGTTTCCATAAGATGTGTATGTTTACATGGCATACATGAATATTCATGGTAAATACAAAGAACTTTCCTATTTTAATTTATGGAGGAGTGGTTTTTTGATTGATTGTGTTAATTTCGGTTTCAATTATTCTCATTAGTTGCTTTGATTTCTTTCTCTGTAATAGAAAATTTTAATCAATGGAGGAGTGGTTTTTTTATTGAAAGTACTGTTAATTTCGGTTTCAGCATATTTTGTGCTATGATATATATATATATATATATATATCAAGTTTATTTATTTATAAAAAAATAAATAAAACCCTTTATGCTTCAATTCTCGTCCCCATCTTTTCGCCAAACATCTCGTCTTAGCATTTTAGAGTGCGTGAATGGTAGATTAATTGCATTTCGTTAATGTTTTTGTGAAGCACCGGGATTCAAAAGCATGCTTTCAAGGGAATTCACCGAAGTACTTCATCAACTCTTTCCAGCACTAAAAAGCATGCTTTAGAATGTATTTTAACATGACCATATCATCCTCAACTCCATTAAATCTGAAATATGAAAACCGTCCAGAAACATTTTGCCTAAAAATGAATTAGAAATATTTTTTCTTATTACTCAGGACGTGTGAAAAATTTTTCGCACATTCTTCGAAAATAACTCATGTCTTGGTCATTTTACGGGAGCGGGGAAATAAATTTTTGGACAAACTTGAGTGTTGCTCCTCAACTAATTAGTACTGATCAATCCTTGGTTTTTTAAAGGCTGCTATTTTCTTAACTATTGATTGTCCTCCACGCTACTATTGCCTAAAAAAGAACTATAACTTTTTTTTTCTTACTCGGGAGGTGTGAAAAAATTTTCTAAACTTCTTCGGGAATAACTCATGTTTGGGTAATTTTACGGGGCCAAAAAATAATTTTTTGGACAAAACTGAGCGTTGCGCCTACACTTACTACTGATTTGATCCTCGTTTTTTCAAAGGATGCTTTTTTCCTAAATATTGATTGCCCTCCACACTAATTTTGCCTAAAAATGAACTAGAAATATTTTTTTCTTACTACTCGGGTCGTGTGAAAAAATTTCCGCACATTTTTAAAAAATAACTCATGTTTTAGTCATTTTACGGGAGCGAGAAAATAAATTTTTGGACAAAATTCAGCGTTGCGCCTAAACTTAGTACTGATTGGTCTTCGATTTTTTACAGGCTGCCATTTTCTTAAATATTGACTGCCCTCCACACTAATATTGCCTAAAAATGACTATAAATTTTTTTTTTTTGACTCGGGACGTGTGAAAAAATTGTCTAACCTTCTTCGAGAATAACTCATGTTTGGGTAATTTTACGGGTGACAAAAAATAAATTTTTGGATAAAACTGAGCTATGCGCCTCCACTTACTACTGATTGGTCCTCGTTTTTTCAAACGCTGCCATTTTCTTAAATATTGATTGTCCTCGTTCAGTCATGGATAGATTAATTGTATTACGTTAAAAACGTCCAAGTCACCCCAAACAAAAGCTAATATATAATTAAGGTGCTGAAAAGGTCCAGTCACAATTGATGAGTTACCGCCTTAATTGCCACCACAAAACTAGAATTACGACTAGGCTTAATGTTGTCATCAGATGAACTATCAAGAACATGTACGTACATAAGATTTCCACTTTTATTTTTATTTTTATATCCAAATCAGACTAAACAGTACCATAAATCTCTTCAATACAGACGCCAGTGCGATGGAACGCGCGACGCTCCTTTTGGATGACTGTTTTCTAGGTCGCAGGGATAGATGATTCAATCGTATCTATATATCTTGAGAGACACTTCCACAAGGTAAAGAATAGATGGTAGCAGTGACGTAACTTGAGTTAATTAATTAGAGAGGCTAGTAATTAACAATAAATTTCTTTTGCAGGCAAAATATTAATATAATTTTTTTGATACTAAAATAGTTACATACTAATGAACTTTTTTTTTTTCTCCTGCAGGCCGTCAGGCCCCTGCTAGTCTCCATTAAGATCCTCCACTGGATGGTGGGCAAAGTTGTGGAATTGGATGGACATCAGAAGGCTTCGACAATAAAGCAGAAACCCCTTCACACAGTAAGATGGGGTGAACTTTCGCATCTTCGAGCAAAGTGGGGGTGATAGGTAATGCTCGAACTTTTGCAGCCATGGAGGTCTCTGCAGAGCGGATATGCTAAGATTTAATTATTAAATATTGTGTATTAAAATTAATTATATAATTTTCTACTCAAAATTTATGTTATTTTATTTTTAGAGCGATGATTATAATCATATAAATAATTTTTTAAATAACTACACATGTTTTTGAGAATAAATACATTATTGATTGCATAAAAAAAATTAAAATATTTTAAATGCATTAATATAAAATACATCACACATAACAATACTAAATGTATGTAATATATTTATAATTTGTATAATGATATACTAAATTAAATTAAATGTAATAAAAATATAATATTTTAATCAATAGTATTTTTGGTATAGGATTTGGTCCAAACTGTTGGGATTTGGGGTAGTTTTCTGGTCCGAAATAAAATAGATTAGTTCAGAATTTGGACCAAACTGTTGGAGATGGCCTTAGAGAGCCCACTAATTTCACAAATTCCTAGTTCGTCAGTCCCGTTGGCAAGTGTGAAATCTGCATTCAAAAGGGTGATATATATCTAAGTAAGCACATTTATAAATAAGGCATAAATATATATTGTTCTCTACGAGTTATACATGAAATCCCCTCAAATTTATGATCCTTATCATGTCACACCAAAATGTAAAAGAAACCTTTGCTAGAATTAATATTAATAAATTGAAGTGCCTATTTATAATTTTGATATAACTGTAAAATCAGAATGGAATAAAATTTGTGTGAATTTATTATAAATATATGTTATTTACTTGATGTAGGCATCCCAGCCAGAAGTGACCAGGTAGTGGAAGTTTTAAATAGATATATCAAAGATGCATGGAGGTTTTTTCTAACAATTTCTTCTATCTAGTAATTACTAGATGAGGCATGCCATGCTATGCATTGACATTTGCCCAATAATATTATTAATTTATAATAATTATTTGAATTTAAGTTTAAAATGCGCACTCTCACTCAGCTCAATGTGGACCAAGTAGATTCACTACCTCCAGAAACTTCACTATCTACCTACCTGCTGCTTGCTAAACTTTAGGTCTCTTACCAAAAAAAGGAATCTCTGATTGAGCGTATCCCTATTTTTAAACTCTTTGTTTTTGTTTAAATTATTGAGGGCTAAAATTTCTTTCAAAAAAATAATTCAGACTATGCTCTTGCCTTTGAATGGTTCATTTAAATTGACTATAGTCTCACCTTATCTATATAATATTATTTAGAAGGTAATTTTTTTATTATATACCTTAGAATCTACATAAATAAAAAGAATTTTTTTTTAATTAACATCATTAATGAAGCTTTCAACTTGAACAAAGTAAATTAGAGCTCTTTTACTCTTTTTTTTTTCTTTTTAAATATGTAGGGAAGAAAACAAATAAAATTATATTTATTTCTTCTGCAATTGAGTTTTGTAAAATCAAACTTTGAAATATACATATCTTTTCCATTGAAAATTATCTAAAAATTAAGGAAATCCTATTATAGGGATGGCCACGGTTCCGAAACCGCCGATTACGGTTCATGAATCAGTGGAACCGGAACCGGAACCTTGGGGGGACGGTTTCGTGCCGGTTTCAAAACCGCCGGTTCCGGTTCCAGTTTGTTACGGCTCTGGTCCTGTCACGGTTACCGTTCCGATTTCAATCTTTTCTGTTTATTTAACAATTTTTTTCGTTTATTTAACAATTTTAACTTATAAATGTTATTTTATTTTGACTCAATTAATAACTCAATTATTTATTAATAATTAAAATTACAAAAATAAAATAAAATCTATAGCGATGGTACATACATTTAAACAATTAAATGATTTATATAATAAAAGATACAAAAATAAATTGTGAAAAAATATATATAAAGATGAATAATACCTCAATATATTATTTTTAAAAAAAAACAAGAGAGTGATGCCTTGTTATAAATCGTGAGAAATCAGAGTTTAAACTTTGAAGCATTAAAACTTTTACAAAATAAATACATCTTAAATATTAAATATAATTCATCTTTATCATTTGCGGAAGTTGCGTGGATCTAATTTAATTTAATAATTAATTAATTTTAATTTAATGCTTACTTATATTATATTAATAATATATATAAAAAACATACTATTAGTTTATATATTATTATAATATATATTTAAAAATAGTTTATATATATTATATGCTAAACATATAATATAATTATAATTATAGCAAAGGGTAGGTTTAGGTTTAAGGATCTGTGCAAGAGAAATGAAAAAATTATTATTTTTATGGTTGTCAGATTTGAACCGGAGGGTTGGACCCTTTGGAACCGGCCGATTCCAACCCGCCGGTTTCCGGTTCTCAGACAAGAGGAACCGGAACCTTATCCGCCAGAGGTAGGTCGGGTTCCGGTTCTGGAACCGAGAGCCACGGTTCCGGTTCCAAAACCAAGGGCCACGGTCCCGTTCCGGTTCTAGTCCTATCTATATAAAGCGTGCAAGCAAGGGCCAAATATACCCTTTGGTCCCACGTGAACAGTAACCTGATGTATGTGCCCAGTGTGTGTTTTTGGGGGTAAATTTGTGAACAGAGTAATTGTGCAGTGGCAAAATTATCATTTCACAGATGATAACAACTGCAGTAAAAGGGAACAAGCGTCAACCCCTGATACCCCACATAAGCCAACTCCACAAAGGGGCAACAACTGCTCTCATCTTCTTCTTCGAACAAAAATCAGGTGACCTACGGAACCAAAGACATTCACAAACCCAAAAACATAAACAGTGCAAGGTTAGAATTTAGAGACAATAACACAAATTTAGAGCAAAGAACAGAAAAAGAAGAAGTCGCAACCACTGCAGTTTTAAAACACCCCCTTTAACTTTACAAATCTTACTATTACATTAGAACACAAATACTATTGCACAAGAACATAACAGTAAAAGCAAACCCTTTGTAAGCAATAATTACTTTTGTACTAAAAACATTTGCCCTTTTGTAAGAAAAGAATTTGCACCGGTTCTCCAATGAGAAATCAAACATCCACTCAAACAGCAGAAAAAACATAAATCATTCGACGGAGCTATGAAGAACTTGCACATTACATAAAGGATCATTACTCCCTAGATCTATCAACCAAGCCGGCAAAAAGTAAATCACAGGACAACTCACGGAGTGGGCATCCAAACAAGCAGAACATTTTGCATGCATCCGTATGTAAAACAACAAGATGCAGAGCTCAACAGATCAAACAAGCATCAGAAAATATCCGTATATAGAAAAAAGGCACAGTTTCAGAAGCCTTTCCTCACTTAAAAAAAATCATTATTTTCCTTTTAAAAGTAAAAAATAAGTATTTCTTCAATTCTATTTGACAAGTCCACTTTAATAAGTTTATAACTTATTATGAGTATGAAAGTAAAATATCTAAAATAACTAATTTGATACCCTCTATTATGTTTATATCCTTAAATATAAGAATTAGTTGGTTGTAAACCACACATGATTATATTAGTAAGATAAGATTTTGGAAGTAAATCCTTCTATGGAACGAAAAATTAATTTTCAAATTAGACCCTTATAATAAATGGGAAAGATTATTAGGGCCCTGTTTGATAAAAATTATTGCTTATATCTAAATGCTTAATGTTGAAATCATAACGTTGAATTGATTGAGCACTTAACATATATTAATGCTAAAATATATTTTTCGAACCTCTGAATCAAAATATTTAATCACTCAATCTTGTTTGATAATTTTTTAATATCAATGCTGAAATTTTCAAAATGTACTATTTTACCCTTACGTTGAATTTTTTATATTTATATACGCGAAATATCAAATTTTATGATAAAATATAAATTATAATTAATGAAAGGCATAATAAAACACAATAAAGTAAAGCATATTAAATTTTTGAACGATTGAAATAAAAAAAATATATATATTATTACACTTAATTAAAATTTCTAAACATGGAAAAGAAAATCCACCATTGTAGTCTAAAAGAAATTTTAAAAATTTACAATAAAAATCATATATAATTAATAAAATTACATAAATTATATAAAACATATCGTACAAATAAGATTTATAAAAACATGGAAATGATATACCTTATTATATAAATTTTTAGTACCAAAACAAAATAATAAAAAACTAATCAAATTTTATTTGAAACTATTATGATGAAAAAGTTTAAAATACGTGGTATGGTAATGAAGAAAAATAATAATAATAATAATTTATTCAAAAATAATATTTATAGTTAAATAAATATGAATAAAATGAAGTGTAGTTTTGAAAATCAAATATGAATTGTTAAATTAATTGTTACGTGAAGTGAGATAAGGAATATACTGAATTTTATCACTTACAGTTTTATAAGGGAAATAGGCAGCATTTAAACGATTAAGAGTTTTTAATTTCTATTATCAAATACAGTGAAAATTATTATATTTTAATCAAATAATTTTAAGTATTAGATGATGTTATCTAACAATCCCTTAATTACTGACTATCCAGAAGCACCGCACTGCATTAGTACATATAGAAGTAGGAGTAGGCCCGAATTAATATATTGATATTATTTATAATGTAAAAATTTGAATTTTATGTTCCTTCTTTCTTTTCTTTTTCTTCCCCCCCCCCCCCCCCCCCCCCCCTATATTGAAGCATATATAAATAGGAATTTTTGTTTAAATAATTATTATTATTTCTCTTTAGCTGAGAAGATGATAAGACATAAAATTATGAAATTATTAGATTATTTATGCATTAAATATTTTGTCAAGATGTCATCCATGTGACACATAATGTAAGATAGATAGTTAATGTGGCATCCAAGTGGTAGGTAATTGCATTAAATTTTATACGCATGTGGCATCCAAGTAACATGTTGAGATGAAACTTATGTTACTTTCTAATATATAGGTAGGGGTGGCAAAAAAACCCACTAACCCAAAAATCGCTCAAACCCATTGGGTATTAACCCAATAAAACCCACTTTAAAAAATAATGGGCTGGGTGGGCTTGGGCTAAATATGTAATGGGCGGGTTTTGCCCATCATGGGTATCAAAAATACCCATCCACAATTACCTTTAAAAGTATAAAATAAAAAAATAAAAAAAAACAACAACTCACATACTTTAGTGTGCCCATTTTATTTTTTTCTTTAAACTTATTTTTTCTTTTTCTTTATTTTTCGTGTCCTACAATTACTTTACGTTTTTTTTCATTTATTTTTTTATAATATTTTTAAATTACCTACTTATAATACTAATTCAAAATTTGTTCGGGTTTAGGGCCGGGTTTGAGTTTGGGCCGGGCAGGGCCGGCCCAGTTTGGGCCCAATTTTTGACAGATTTTGGGGGCGGCCCAGTTTCAGCCCGGGCCCAGTTTTGGGCCTCGGGATCAGTTTTGGGCCTCGGGCCGAGTTTCGGGCCTTGGGGCATGCACGGGTTTATATAAATATAAAAAAATTAAAAATTGTGTTTCGACAAAAAAATTACATACAATTAAATATAAAAGTATATAAAATTTAATATTTCAAATTTTAGAATATATTCAAAGAATTAAAATTCACTTTAAAAAAAATTAAAATGAAATTAAAAAAAATTTTTAAAATTTTTTTATTAATAAACTATTAAATAAGCCTTATATTTTTGTATAATGGGTATTATGGGTACTTATGGGTATCCATAGCTACCCATTACCCATTTGAGTTAAAACCATTAATTGAGTAGATAATGAGTACCCATTACCCATTAACTTAACACCCATTTAATACCCGCCCAACCCGCCCGTTTGACACCCCTATATATATAGGGTAGAAATAAAATTTTCCATTACTGACAGCACGTATATGCATGTCTTCTGTACAGATCGAGGATCGACTGATGAGGTTTTCGTCAACGAAATATGCCTCCATTTCCATCGCACTACAAGTCTCTATAAATACTATGCTCCTTCTCATCATTCCATGCACATCTCTATATCTCTTACAAATTCCAGAAAGCAAGTAGTGATATTGATCAATGATGAAATCGAGCATGGTCATGAGATCAATGGTGGTGCTTCTAGCAACGGTCATGGCGGCCGCCGTGGCAACCAGGGCCAGCCCTGAGCATGTGCAGGCTGAGCCCATGCTCAGGGCCCAAACATTTTTAGGGCCCCTTAGGAACCTGTTCTGAGAAATTTTTTTTTTTCTGGAACGACATCAAAACAACGTCATTCCACAAACTGTTTTTTTTTTTTTTTTTTTTTTTTGGAATGACGTCATTCCACTAAACCCTTTTAAAAAAAAATAATAATAATAATAAATTAGCAGCTTTCTATTCCTAACGGGCCAAACTTATGCAAACCCAAATCTATATAGAAAAAGGTTTGCATTAGTTGGCCCATTTCTTGCAATTCCTTCTGGTTAGTCTGTTTCTTCGTAAGTGAGAATTATATATAAACGCAAGCAAGTGAATTAGTCTGTTTCTTTGTGTTTCCACTGAAGTTTCGGAAAATTGGAGGTTGGAACCGGCATCGATTCGAACAAATTGACGGAGATGCAACCTTAATTCGTCGACTGTAAATCAAGGTATATCAATTGCCTTTTTGTTATACAAATTTTCTCCCAATTTCAGGTTTCCTTCGATTTCCTTACCAGCTCACATATATATTTTTCAACTGTTGACCTAGTTCTTCTTCCTTCGGTGGTCGGCGGTGAAATTGTCTCCCGAGAATACAGGGTTTCGGATTATACTTACGGTTTATCTTATGCAAGTAAGTCCAAATTAAGATTTTTCTTATTGGCTTGGTTTAGGGCTTCTGCAAGATTCTGGAAATTTTTATTTTATGTGTATTTGCATTGCAATTTCTGTCCAGACTTGTCGTTGGGTGGGTTTTTTTTATTATTTTTTTTAATGTCTTTTGCAATTTGCACCGCGAATTAATATGTGGACTGTTATTCCACTGCAATTCATTATTCATATCTGATATCTAGACTGGTTTTACACTACAATTAATTTCTGGACTGGTTTTTTACTGGAATTTTTGGAGAGTATTTTTTAATGGAATGTTGTTTTCTCCACGAGCACAACAGTAATTTTTGCTGGTGGAGACATGGTGGTGATTCGAAACTTGGGTAGAATCTATTTTTGCCTTTTTGTTATACAAATTTTCTCCCAATTTCAGGTTTCGTTCGATTTCCTTACCAGTTCACATATATATTTTTCAACTGTTGACCTAGTTCTTCTTCCTTCGGTGGTCGGCGGTGAAATTGTCTCCCGAGAATACAGGGTTTCGGATTATAATTACGGTTTATCTTCTGCAAGTAAGTCGAAATTAAGATTTTTCTTATTGGCTTGGTTTAGGGCTTCTGCAAGATACTGGAAATTTTTATTTTGTGTATTTGCATTGCAATTTCTGCCCAGACTTGTCGTTGGGTGGTTTTTTATTTTTATTTTTTTTAATGTTTTTTGCAATTTGCACCACGAATTAATATGTGGACTGTTATTCCACTGCAATTCATTATTCATATCTGATATATGGACTGCTTTTCCACTGCAATTAATTTCTGGACTGGTTTTCCACTGGAATTTTTAGAGAGTATTTTTTAATAGAATGTTGTTTTCTCTGTAAATATTTCTGGTTCTGGACTACAATTTATAGCTAGCTTGACCTTTGGAGAATTTTTTCCATAAAAAATGCATTTTTATTCTGAAATTCCAAAAATATGGACAATTTTTGGAGAATTCCCCAATTTAGTGAAAGTTCTTTGAAAAAAATTTCAGCCTGAAATTTGGACTGAAAGTAAAGTCAACAACTTAGCTTTCTTTGGAAACAGGGTCAAGTGAAAATTTTTCAAAGAAAGCGAAGTCCACAACTTTGCTTTCTTAGAAAAACCTCGAAGAGAAAATTTGTACTGAAAGCGAAGTTACCAACTTCGCTTTCTTTCGAATCAAGTATGTAACTTCGCTTTCTAAGTTCTAAGTTCGCTTTCTGTGCAAATTTCTACCTCACCCAATTTTCAAAGAAAGCGAAGTTGCTTTGGAATTTACTGCCTCACCGAATTTATAAAGAAAGCGAATTTGAGAAATTCGTTTTCTTCACAAATTTCAGCCGTAAAGTTTTTCAAAGAAAGCGAAGTTCCCAACTTTGCTTTCACTAAATCGGGAATTCCCCAAAAATTGTTCATATTTTTGGAATTTCGGAATAAATATATATTTTTTATGGAAAAAATCCACCTTTGGATGTTCTTAATTTATTTATTATTGACTAATAATTATATTTTTAATTTTTGATTTTTATACGTTAATAATTAAAATTAGTTTCTTAAATTTATATATTATTAAATTCTTTTACATGAATTCCTAATTGGCTATTTATGGTTAGTGCTTTATGTGTTTGAAATTTGTGTTTCAATATTTTTTAGGTTTTAATTATGCCTCCTAGAAAATATCAATGTGGATATGAGAAGCGTAAAAAGAAAATAAAAATTTAGCAAATGATTCAATCTCAAAAAGGAGCTCTTGAAAGATTCATCATAAAAGAAACTCACGTGGATGAAGAAAAAAATGGTACTGAAAATTTTTTAGTTTGAAATCGTTATTAATAAATAAAAATTTATTAATACATTTACCATAATATAAAAAGGCCCAAATTTTTTTATCGAACAGGCCATATTTTTGATAGGAACAACCCTGGTGGCACCAATAATATTGGTAGCACATGGCGATGGCGGTAGTAGTCTCGAATTTGGATGCAACACGTGGGTCATACTTCTTAATATAAGAGGGTTGACAAAATAGACCGGACAAGAGTAGAGAGAATATCCAATATATGTGCTGAGGACATCGATGTAATTTCAAAATTTTCTTCTTTGTTTGTGGCGTTTCTGTGAACTTTGATCGCTCGCTATTGTGTCCAGTGTGGTTTTATTTTTCATGTGATAATGTGTGTTATGTTGTACTTCTAAAAATAAATTGCTGTTTGGCGGCATGAATGAAATGGTGGTTTATTTCCCTTTCATTTTATACATCGATCTTCGTAGTTTGTTTTTTTTTTTTTTTGTTTTTTCACTGCTGTAAATCCATTTGATATGAATAACAAAGTGATATCACTTTCATCTTTCCTATGGAATAAAAAGGTGTTTTGAAGATTTGTATCACTTTCATCTTTCCTATGGAATAAAAAGGTGTTTTGAAGATTTGTTTTAAATTTATTCTTTTAATATTAAAAATATAAAAATATGTATTAAAATTTATTAGAAATATTTAATTAATATTAATTTTATGAGTAAACAGCCTATTATATCTTTATACTTTGCCCTAATTCACCATTATGTACCTATATTTTTTTTCGCCAAAAAACATCCCTATACTTTCAAAAATACGTCATTTATGTTATTTAAACTAACATAGATGTTTTTTTTGAAAGGTATTTTTGTCTTACTAATAAATAAATAAAAAAACAAAACTCTCCCTATAAAATTCCATCAGCCCCCTTTCTCCACCCACCACCGCTACCCCTTCCCTCCTCCCTAAAATTCCACGCACACAAAAGTAATTTTTGCTGGTGGAGACATGGTGGTGATTCGAAACTTGGGTAGAATCTATTTGTCAAACTTGAAAGACAATGAAATGAATGAACTCATCCAATTTGATACACATTTAAAAATTAGTTATATACCTTATGTGAGCAGCTTAATTAGTTAGCATCTAACTTGTCTATCTTCGCCTTAAAGGTTGAAACTTGAAACATGTCTTGATCTTTTAAGATGATGATATTGAATGACAGTGAATTGTTTTTGGTCATGATTTTGTTTGTTCAGACTTCTTGTTATGTTTTATGGTTTAGCTTGGATTTTTTTACCTTAATATTAACTTTTGGGGCATAAAATTACCAAAACAAACAAAAAAAAATTGAAATTCCCAAACTATAGAAAACGAAGTTGGGGGATTCGTTTTCATTTGAAAACGAATCTCCCAACTTCGTTTTCTTCAAAACTAACCAAAAAAAAAAAAAAAATTCTTGAAGAAAACGAATGCAGGGAATTCGTTTTCTTTTGAAAACGAATGCCATTCGTTTTCCTTCTTTTTTGTTTTTTAGTAATTGCATTAATAAACAAATTCCATAATTAATTTTTTCTTTTTTTGTTTTTTATTAATTTCATTAAGAAACGAATTCCACTAAAATGATTTTTAAAATAAATAAAAATAATTATATTTAAACGAATTTTTAAAAAATTAAATAATTATTTTCATTGAAAACGGTTCACCTACATGTTTCTAAGTTTTTATTCATTTTTAAAAAATAAATATTATTTAATGAAAAACAAATTTTAGGATTTTCGAAACGAACCCCCGTAAATCGTTTGAGTTGTTATAAAAAATAAAAAAAAGGCAAAACATAATTATATAACTGAAATTTTAATTTGTAATTCAATAAAATTTTAGAAGAAGTAATTTACGGCATTTTTTGAAATACATAAAATCTCCGTATAAATGAATTTGGGGAATTTATTTATCTTTAAAAATTTAGTCACACATTTATGTTTTAAAAATAATTAATTCCATTAAAAACAAAACTCATAAATTCGTTTCTCTCAAAGAGAAATAACATTAGACCGATATTGATGTTTCCATTTTTAATTGTTTTTAGTTTAAATGAGCTTGCATAGGGAATACTAGTGGGATTAGGCAGGCGCAATAATATAGAAAATGGAGAGAATAAAGAAGACAAAGGTAATTGACCACCATTTCAAAAAATGCCGTAAATTACTTCCTCTAAAATTTTATTAAATTACAATTTAAAATTTCAGTTATATAATTATATTTTGCTTTTTTTCATAACAACTCAAAAACGAATTATGGGGGTTCTTTTGAATTAATGAAATTAATAAAAAAACAAAAAAGGAAAAAATTAATTTGAAATTAATAAAAAAAAAAGAAGGAAGGAATTCGTTTCCAAAGAAAACGAATTCATGGAATTCGTTTTCATGAATTCGTTTTCTTCAAGATTTTTTTTTTTTTTTTTTTTGTTATTCTTGAAGGAAACGAAGTTGGGAGATTCGTTTTCATTGAAAACGAATCTCCCAACTTCGTTTTTTATATTTTGGGAATGAAAAAAAAAATGGTCTATTTTGGTAATTTTTGGCCCCAATATAAATATTGGGGAAAAAAACCCGTTTAGCTTGAATTATGATGTGAGTATTATTATCTGTAGTCTTGGAACTTTCAAATTCTTAGAAAATACTTTTAAAATTGAGAGCCTTTCACTATAAAGAAATCTTGCAAGAGTTAGAGAGTGCTATATGTATAAATAATCTTCAATATAGGCTATTTGTGTTGGTTTTGTGACAAATAGCTTGAATAGATGTGAAAGGGCTATGGAAGTTTTCTTTTTCTGTTTGTCTTTTCCAGATTCAATCAATACGAAAGTGATGAAGGTTTGGTTGATGTTTGATTCCAAAAAGATTCACGTTTAAATTTAATGTTTGATTGATCAAATGTTACCTTTTGTGTTTAAATGATGAATTGGTCATTAACAATTTATTTAAAGTATAAAAATATTTTTATACCCTTAAAATGAAGTTTAAAATTTTAATACCTTTTAAGAGAATTTTAGATCTTATTGCGCCCTTAATGAGAATTTTTCCAAAGAAATATTTTAATTATTAAAAAAAGGATTAAATGTGATTGGTATCAATTATGAAGAAAATTAAGAAATTATGGAAAGTAATAATATGTATAAAGATAGTATTTATTAAAAATGGAAAAAAAATGTAATTACTATTAATTATGAATAAAATATCAAAATTAAGAAATTTTAGAAAGTAGCATTTAAATTTTTTTTGATGGAAAGTAACTTTAAATTTTTTTATGAAAAGTAATAAGAATATATAAAATAAATTAAAAATTAAAATTTTGGAAAAGGAAAAAATTAATTGGTATTACTAATAGAAGAAAATTTGTAATTAAAAGGTTATTAATATGATTAAAAAGTGATATAAAAGATAATCATGGAAAAAATAAAAATAGGAAAGTAATAATAATTTAAGTAAATAAATTTATTTGATTATAAGAATGTGGAAAAACAATGAAGATTGTGGTGAATATGTAAAACATATAAAAGATTGGGGATTATTTTTTACAACCAATAAAATAATGAAAAGAAAAGACAAAGGACAGTGAAATTGGACCATTTGCCCTCCAAAAAAGGGTTTTGTTAAGTCTTTAACGAAGGGATTTGACAGAATGTCATGTTTTGTTCCATTTTGGAAAGGTTTGTAATGGAAAAAACAATTTTTAAAGGATCATGTCTATTCAAGTAACATGATCAAAGGTTCATGATGAACTGAGCAAAGATGGAAAGAGAAAGAAAAAGGGAGCAAAAAGGAAAGAGAGGGTCTTGCATAGATCCTTGTTTGTAAGAGGCAAAGAATGACCCTCTGCTGATGGAATTTTAGGGATTGAGGAGGAAGGGGGCAGTAGTGGTGGGTGGGGGGAGGGTCTGATGAAATTTTATAGGGAGTTTTTTTGTCTTTTATTAGTGAGACAAAAATACCCTTCAAAAAATAGCTATGTTAGTCACAATGAAATAAATGACGCATTTTTAAAATATAGGGATGCTTTTGGCCAATAAAAAAATATAGGTACATAACGGTAAATTAAGGCAAAGTATGGGGATATAATGGGCGTTCCCTCTAATTTTATTATGTGTTGTAAATATAACTGTGCCTCCACTAAATTATTTTTCTGCCTCCGTCACTACATAAGAGGGAAGTTCACAACTTTATTGTTGTAGTACATTGGTGACTATTTCTGCTTGTCACCCGGGTGACTCGGGTTTGATCCTCGGATTCTTTATTCATTTATTGGGCCTGTTCTTTTTGTTTCGTTTTGAAAACAGTTTTGGTTTCAACAGTAAATTTAATATATTTTAATCATATTTCATCATTTTCAATACAACATTTTATTATTCAGCATCTACTTTTTACATTTTCAATATACTTTTTATATTATAAAACTATTTTCCAAAATTTGTTTTCAAAATTATTTTCAAAACACTCAAAAAGAACAGGCCCATTATTTTCCAGGATCCTATATAAAAAGAAATTTTTTTGTGTTTGTTCGGATTTGTCATATCAGATTGGAAGAGAAGAAGAACAAGCAAACAACACCAAAATAAACAATGCAATCCAAAATAATACCACTGAAGAGTACAATCTCCAATTGAAGCAAATGAGAGTATATATAAACACGGGCTAGTATACCATTTTCCAATAAAGAAATAAACCTATTATTAACATATATCTAACATCTCCTCTCAAACTATCGATGAATCTAGAGATATCAACGAGAGTTTGCTAGTAAGAAAGTGAAACCAGAAAATACAAATGTGAATGCCCGAAACCTCCGCCTCGCCTCCTGAAACACGGAAGAAGACACAAATGCGATTGTCGGAAACCTCCATCACAGCGCATGAAACACAGAAGAAGACACAAATACAACTGTTGGAAACCTCCAAAATGCGGCCTGAAACACGGAAGAACACAATAGCCAAGAGGAGCCTCAACTGCGATTGACAAAAAATCTTCGTCACACCGCCCAAAGCAGACCGCTCGACATAAATGTGACTGTCGAAAACCTCCGCCACGCCGCCCAAAGTTGCCGCCGACTGGAGTAGACAACCCGAATCACCAAATTTTTGCCAAAACCTAGTTTTTCAGCGGGTACATGTCCCCTGAGTACGCTATGTATTGGATGTTATCAATGAAGTTAGATGTGTTTAGCTTCGGTGTGTTAGTTATGGAGATTATAAGTGGCCATAAGAACAACAATTTCTTACAATCTCACAATGATGATGACCTTCTTTGCTATGTGAGTTCTTTTTTTTTTTTTCCCCTCAAGTCTATCAACTTCATGTCATTTATTATTTCCACTCCGTCCTATATAAAGAGTCATGTTTTGAGTATTACATTATAACGCAGAAAAAGTAGTTCAACCACGAGACTCTTTTAGTGGGACGGAAGGGGTTTTGAATGACAATATAATGATTGTTTGTAGGCTTGGAGACAATAGAGAGATGGAACACCATTAAAGTTGCCAAATCCAAGCATTAGGGTTTTGATGCAGACCGAAGGCCTACCATGGCTTCGGTAGTTTTGATGCTAAATACTTACACTGTTACGCTGCCGACTCCAAATCCGCAGGCGTTTCTGGAAGGAGCTTTCCCAGAGAACTGCGTATTTCAGAGTTGGGTAACTCATCTACCACCAAATAATCACAGGCGTCGACTCTGTCGGTTTATAAATGACACATCCATCACTGAACTTCACGTTGGATAGGATAACACAAAAATGACTAACCAAAAATAAAACCAAGAATCTATTCTGAAAATACTAATCTATTACAAGATATAGTAACAGGAAATGTTGCTTCAAATCGTACTAATGCACTTTTCTTTAGGTTTTGTTAGTCATTTCAATGGCTACCAATGTGAAGGACTCGACTTCATCCATTGTCAAGTTAGATCGATTCGACGGAGGAAACTTCACAAGATGGAAGAAGAGAATCCAATTCCTGATTGTTTCTCTAAAGGCGGTGCATGTCCTGAATACGCCAAAGCCACCTGTTGAGGATGATGAAAATCTGCTGCAGATGCAGAAGCGCCACAAGTGGGAGAATGACGATGAGATTTGTCGTTGACACATCCTCAATGCAATGCAAGAAATTCTGTTTAATGTTTATCATACAATTCCCACAACAAGAGAATTGATGGACAAGTTAGAGGCAATGTACATGAGTGAATATGCTACAATTAAGAAGTTTCTTGTCTCAACTTTCTTTAACTTTAAAATGTTTGATAATAGACAAGTTATGGAACAATTCACTGAATTGGAAAAAAATGTTAAATCATTTTAATGAACATAATTTGGTCATGGATGAATCAATCATTGTATCAGCAATGATTGACAAACTTTCCCCCCTCCTGAAAAGATTTCAAGAAGGATTTCAAGCACAAGAAAGAAGAGATCACTCTTGAAGGATTGGCTCATTCTCTGCGCATAGAAAAAGAATTGAAGGTGCAGGAAAATTCTCAAAATAATGAGAATTTGCATGAAAATGACAAAGACAAGGAATCCGCCAACAAAGTCAATGTCAGTGATGAAGGACAAGAGAACAAGTGATGAGTGTCTTTTAGTTGTTTTATTTTACCGTCTCTTGGGTGCTTTTCACGGGTATATTTGTTGTTTTATGAAGCCAAGAGCAGGTGTTTAGAGATTGAGTCTAGAAAGAGAAGAATGAGCTAAAAGGAGGAAAAAGCAAGGGTCCGTTTGAGCAAATGGAAGGTAGCAGCAGAAAATGTGCAGCCATGGAGAAATTTCGGTTGTTCCAACCGTGAATCAGGAGTCTCGATTATTCCAGAACCAGTAAATGGGAGAGTTACCATGGTTCTGAAGTTTTCACTAAAGAGAGAGATAAAAGAAGGTTCAGAAAAGAGCAAGAATGAGATAAGGATGAGATTTTATTTTGGGTTTGAAATGCTGATTTTTGAGCAAGTGAAGTGATAAGATCAATATTTGATCTCATTGAAGTGCAACGTACGCATTTTCTACTTTTTAGCATTTTCTACTACTATAAATAGAGGAGATTATTGAAGGAAAAAGCATTTCAGTTTTAGTTTTCTTTTCATACGTTCCTCGCAGGGGAGCTTCGGCCCCCCCTGCTTTTCTCTCCATTAATATATTAATTCATTTTCTTTATGTTAAGTTTATTGCTTTTCTTTAATTTAGTTTTATTGCCTTATTTTCTTTTCTAGTTGAACTTTGATCAAAATTATTCTTACAATTGTGAGATATAAAAGTATTCTCAAGGTAGTATGTATGCATGAATTCCTAATTATTTTCTATGCATAAATTTTAATTATGATTTTATCTAAGAGTAGCAAACTTGGGTTTAATCGCAATCCGCCAATTAGTTCCCCCAATTAATCATTATTGGAAGGGGTTATTATGTGGTGAAGCTATCGTATCGGTAGTGAAGATAATGGGGTAATAATTCTTAAAGTTAACCCGATAAGAATTGTTAGTATCAGGTTTCCCTAATTCCTAAAACTGTTAATATAGTTAATAATAAGGTGTCATAGGGAGCCCACGGCCTGTTAGCTAGATTAATTAGAGAAGCAATTATGTCGTAAGGAGCCCACGGTAATTGCCGATACAATAAGGGGAAATTGGGTTGTGTCTGTAGATTGCTTATTAACCGGAACTTCATGGACTATTGACACGTCTACTGAAAGGCTAGTTTGAATTTCGGCAATCTTTAACTGGTCGATTTATGTCTGCATGCATACTTTGGGTTGAAATTATTGTTCTTGTAATATTGCATGCATGGGTTCCTTTCAGGGCTAGTGAGAGGACATTTTGGGGCTTGTGATTCATCATATTTGAATGAATTACTTGAGTTGGTTTGATAGTTCATTAGACTATTGACATGTCTAATGGATATATGTCATTAGGCTTCATCGTCCCTAGAATTAACTGATTCGTGTTTTGCATGACAATCTTTGAATCGATGAGCAATTGCATGAATTAATCGAGATCAATGCTTCAATTAGATGTTTTTTTTAACGGGAGAAATAAAATTACCAGTCCCTGTGGAGATGATCCTACTTATTGCTATACTAGTTTTTAATAGGTTTTTATAAATGTTTTTGGTAGCTGAAACGACACCTATCAACAAGTCCAAGAAGAGGATCAGAGATAATGATGATCATGGCAAAAGCAAAAAGAAAAAGGGCAAGTGTTTTCCTTGTAACAAAAAGGGACACTATAAAAATGAGTATCGATTGCTGAAGAAACAAAAGAAAGAGGAAAGTTCTTCACGCGATGAAGATGCAGAAGCACTTGTGGCCATAATGTAATCATATTTGTTATGTCCTAAAGGAGGGTTGTATATAAGAAAACTACGTATGTAATGACTTGAAGGTTTTTTTAATATTAATATTATTTGGAATAGATTTATAATTTGCTGAAGTTAAAATTAAGTTACATGGTATAGTATACATGTGGTATTTCCAAACTTACTTGAAATCATTAAAATGAGAAAACTTGATTGTAAAGTATTGTGCATGCATGTTATTATGATTACATTATTTGTAAAATTATGTAAGTAATTTGCATGTCGATGTATGTTTGGAACCACATGATGTTTAGTGTATGATTTCCTTTAAAAATTAGGTCGATTCATACATAGTGATACTTCAAAATATAAGAGTGCCCTTATGATTAATTCTTAAACTTTCATTGTGCCTATTTGAAATCAGAATTAAATTAAGGAGTATATTATATTTTGTATGAATATGAAGCAAGTTTAGGTAATTTGATACATAGAAAATGTATAGAAAACTACCTAACACGATTACTTGGTTTCATTAATTAGAATTGTTAATTGCATTATTATTAGTTCATGTGATATTTCATATGTAATAAAATATGATTATATGGAATATGTGAAGCATGTTTATAAAAGTAACATGAACATATATGCTTTATATACTGCAAATGAATGAATGATTATTTTGATAATTAAGTTCATAATGGATAAATGTAAGTTATAAAGTTCCATGTTAATTTGTAAAGTACAAATTGTGTTGAACTTTACTTAGCTATGAGTTTGTGACATGTTCATTAAATAGTGTTTAGTGAAATGAAATTATGCAATTTGATTGCTTGTTTGATCACATTAAGGAGATGATTCTTTTGGTAAGAAATTATCTAGATTGATGTACAAAACATCAATAAAAATACATTAAAAGTCCATCTTAAATCACTAAATGGTGGATCTTAATCTATGAGATTAAGTAACCATTGGATTAGTGATTTGAACACTCAATGAGAGAGTTTGATTGAGCCAAATTAGGCAAACCAAAGAATGGATTAAGGACTGATAGGAACGATTATCTTCTATCAAGAAAGATATCCTAGACCATTTACAATGGAACCCTCAATTCATTGCCAGTTAAACTACTAGTTCTGAATTTAATGTAGTGAAAAGTACATTTTCTAAATGGTTAGAACACTAAATACAATTAGTGTTATTTAGTAAGTTAAGGTTGAACGATTGAGTTCTTAACAAGTTCAAGTTAATACCAAATATGAGAAATGCAATAATGCTGAAAATTCTCATATGGCGGGGGTATTTTGCAACTTGCCTATATAAATGCATTGTGAAAACTCATTAAAGGTTCTTCGATGATACCTTGGAAGCATTCATGAAAGGGGTTGAGACATATAACAAATTGTGTGTTGTGTATAACATGTTGCGAAAAAGCGAACTTGTGTGTGATTACATTAAGGTTTGTCAATGGACTGTTGGTTCAGAGCTTGTCTACCAAATTAGTTTGACAGGTTTGTGGGATGTTTTTACTAAGGCTTTGGTTCAATCAAAAGACACCGTAGCTAATGCATAAGTTATCAGGAAAGGTTCTTAATCTTGAGAAAAAGGCAATTTTCCAAATCATTGAAAAATGGCGGGGGATTGTTGGATATTTTCCAATAATTAAGCTAAAGGAAGAAAGGAAAAGAAATGAACATGTTATGTCCGAGTCGCATGAGTATTCGGACACAATTTCTGGGACTGGAATGTGTCCGAGTATGTGTGCAACTCGCACAAACACTCAAACGAGTTCCAATAAACTTCTGGGACTGATTTGTGTCCGAGTATTTGTGTGACTCGCACAGATCGGACGAGTTCCAGTAAACTTCTGTTCAACTTCTGGGACTGATTTATGTCCGAGTATCTGTGCGACTCGCACAGATACTCGAACAAGTTTCAGTGAGGGTTTCCTTCTTCTGAAAAGTTGCATCTTTTCACGAAAATGGTGATTCCGAACTCAATTCTTATTCGAATTCTATTCCGTTTCTTCCTACCTCTTCGTAAGAGTTGTGGATGTTGAATGGCACCCTTTGGAGGCCTATAAATAGGCTCCTTATGATGTGATTTACATGTACAAAATTATTCTCACTTTACAAGATTTTCTTGCTCTTTTCTCTTTTATTCTGATTTTGTTTAAGTCAGTGCAGGCTTACTACAAAAGACTTCATCTTATCCCACAAGGATATTAGTTTCGGATCTCTTTTTGCACACCAAAGGGAGCTAATAAAACCTAAAGGAAAATGCATTAGTACGATTTGAAGCAACATTTCCTGTTACTATATCTTGTAATAGATTAGTGTTTTAGAATATATTCTTGGTTTCATTTTTGGTTAGTCATTATTGTGTTATCCGAAAATTATATCCACGCTTTATCCTAGGTAAATTAAGAAGGCCTAAAATTCATCTATTGCGGAGTCTCGCGAACCTCTGTCGGAACTAATTCTGTTCCCCGCCCTCTATCAATGGTATGCTTGGATTGTAAACTCTGAACTGTTTGCGTTAACTATGAATCATATATAATTATGTTAATAAAGTAGTAAAGGTAAAAATATATATATATAGAGAAATAAAAGTATTTAATAAAGTAGTAAAGGTCAAAATATATATATATATATATATATAGAAATAAAAGTATGTTTTCAGTACTACTATATATAGAAGGAGTCGTGATATACACAGTTCAAAAATCTCCAAGCTTTTTCACATTCAACCGCTTAAAAATTATAATTATGTGATTACAATTAAAACTGCTCAGTGATTCTTACCACATAAATGCCGTATCCGTCATGACAAGAAATCCATTTTAAGTTTTTCTTAGGATAAATTACTGAATTGGTCTCTTAACTTGGCAAGTTATTTTCTTTTGCTCTCTTAACTTTAAATTATTTTATTTATGTCCTTTAAAATGAAAATTATTTCAAAATTGTCCCAAGCTTGATTCTGAAAATATTTGAGTCATTTTCAGTTAACAAATGAGTTGTTTCAAACTAAATTAATAAGCGAACAAAGTGATCGATTTAATATTTATCTTTTCATTTGTATCTTATATTAATGTGTATGAATCTTACGTGTTTTTCGAAATTACTCAAATAATGCCAAAATTTGAGCTCAAAGTCGTTTTGAAACAAATTAAATATTTTTAAGTCAAGAGACCAATAGGTTGTTTTATCCATTTTTTTTAGTTGGCAGATTGAAACGTCAAAAATAAATAAATTAAAATAAAATAAATTAATTAAAAAAAAAACGTCAATGTTTAGACTCTTATTATTTTGTGACCATTTCCAAGAAAATATCCTCCTTTTAGATGGTAATGGTTGGCCAATGCTTTTCTTTTTTTCTTCCTTGTTACAATTAAGTTGGAGTATTCGGATAAGCTGAACTGCTGTGCTCTAAATAAATTTTCATTACATTTTTTTTTATCTTTGCTACATACCTACATAAGTTCCCAAAAGAAATTCTCGAGAAAATGTCAACATCGATTTTCATACTTTTGAATAACGTAAACTTATAGAAACATTTTCGGAATTAGGCAGGAAAAAACCAATTTTTAGGGGGGGGGGGGGGGGGGGGGGGGAACTCCTCCAACAATATTGAAAAATACTTTTCAATGATTTCATATTTTCCAATATATATATAGCACACAACTAAAATTTCTTCTTTAACATTATTACATTATTCTTATGACTTATGAACTCAACCATCCCTTTACAAGTTTTCTCAAAAATATCCCATGTGATCACGAAACTGAAACTCAAAATCCACAAGACATTCAAAGTGGTCAACCTCTCCAAAAGAGAGATGGTCAGAATTCGAAAATGAAGAAATAGCAATAAGTCTATCAAACCAAAGGGGTCCAATTACACTTCACGGCCTAATGACTTACATGAGAGATCTATTAATTGGTCGATATTGTGAGTCCGATGACTCGTGCAAGATCACAAAGATGAGGCTCAATCCCAAATTTCTTTCCCCATTATTAAATCATCTCATTAATAGTTGCAAATAGCTCCAAAAAATACAGAAAAACAGCTGAATATTGTCTTGGTGGAAGAAGAAGATGAACAAGAACTGTAATAAACATTTAATAATTTTAAAATCAATCCAAACTAAAATTTCAAACATAATCATAATACCACACATATATACACTCTCCATGATTCAACACCGCAGGCCATCAGAGTTAATTAATTTGGAGTCTAATCTTGCGAAGTGATACCGCAACTTCTTTCATATCGATCCTATCTCTTGGTAATTCTGCGCAGCACTTTAAAGCCAATTCCAGGATCAATGAAATGCACTCCAAGTCCATCTTCTCAGTGAAGTGCTCATCTCCATAACTCAATAAGTTGGCATCTATAACATTGATAGCAGTGGCATTATGCAGGGATTCTTCAAGCCATCCTTTCAAGCTCACATCTCTTGAAAACATTTCATCACTAGGCTTCCTTCTTGTAAATGTTTCCATCAACACTATACCAAAACTATAGACATCACTTCTTATTGAAACCAGGCCATCGGATCCATACTCTGGTACATAACAAAAATGACCGCAGTTATGCTAACGTTAAAAAAGAAATGGGAAAGCTATAATAGTTCAAATCACCTGTCTAAGTTGTATTCGTCTTATTCTATCCAATTACATCAATACAAACTTATTTTTGTCACGAGTGAGGATCACCTCACTAAGTTGTTAAATTTTTAAAATAGTAAAATGACGTAATTTTGATAGTTGGACAGGATAAGACATAATAACTTGAACATGTGACAGCGAGCTGTTATTGGACAAAATAAGACAAGAATAACTGAACAGAATAATCTGAAGTAGTAATGAAGTGAAGCTATACTCACCGAATAAATGTAAGGAGAAAACAGAGTAAATTGATTTGGATTTACCTGGAGCAATATATCCAAGTGTGGCAAGGGTCTTGGTGTACAAATCACTCTCTTCTTCACCCAACATTTTTGTCAGGCCAAAATCACAGACATGACCAACCATATCTCCATCAAGCAATATGTTACTCGGTTTCAAGTCACAATGAACTACTGCTGTGCTATAACCATAGTGCAGATATTCCAGGCCGCAAGCAACATCTATCATTATATTTAACCTTCGTCGGAGATCTAAATAGTGATTGTCGGAGTACAACCACTTGTCAAGGCTCCCATTTGGCATGTATTCGAACACCAAGGCCATGAACTCACCGTTAGTACAATTGCTGATCACTTTTGTGAGGTTACGGTGGCGAAGGTTGCGTAGTACTTCACATTCTGTAACGAAGCTCTGAAATATTCCTTCCTGTTGCAAATTGAACACTTTCACTGCCACCACCATCCCATCTGTAAGGGTCCCTTTATTGACAGATCCAAAGCTCCCAGTGCCAAGCATATTGCTTTCATTGTATCCATCTGTGGCTTGTAAAAGTGCATAGTACGAAATCCGGCCAGGTAGAGCCATGGCTGATGAGTCTATTGCTTTCGGATCCTTCTTTTTTCTTCTGTGTCTAATAAAGAGCGCCGCCATTATAACAGCAATGATAGCTGAAGCAATAGTCGTATACATTATCACGAGGAGGATTTTCTTTCTACTCGATTTGGGAGTAGAAGTGCTACAAGGAGGAACAAGAAATCTCGCAGCACCACATAAAGCATCATTAGACAAGAAAGATTGGCTTGTGAAATTGACAAAGGGACCGCCCGAGGGAATTTCGCCTCTGAGTTCATTGAAAGAAAGGTTTATGTACTTGAGATATGACAGTGCTTCCAGGGACTTCGGGATGGCGCCCGAAAGATTATTATTGGAAAGGTCCAAGAATTCCAAGCTTAGCATGTTCTTAAGGGAGTCTGGAATAGGCCCTTCAAGCCTGTTTCGAGCCAAAGACAGGTCGATCAAATTTCTCAAGTCTCCAATTGTGCTGGAAATGTTGCCTGAAATCTGATTTCCCGACAGATTTATACTAATGGCTGCCCTCAAATTTTGAATCTCTTGAGGAAGCGAGCCGCTCAAGTAATTCGAGGACAAATCCAATTCCAAGAGATTAATGAGGCGCCAGAAGCTGAGAGGCATGCTTGAATTCAACAAATTTCGCTCAATGATTAGTGTCGTTAGATAAGTAATGTTACCTAAGCAAGGAGGAATCATACCTGTCAACCTATTTTGTCCCAAATATATGCTGGTTAATGAACTCATACCACAAAGAGTCTCTGGAAAATGTCCATCAAGAAGATTATTGCTGAGATCCAACGCTTGAAGGCTTCGCAAACCTGTGAATGTCGCTGGAACTGATCCAGTTAATTGATTTCCAGACAGGTTGAAAAGATACAAACTGCTCAGATTTCCAAACCCAACTGGGATTCTTCCCTTGATCAGACAATTGTTGACGTAGATTTCCTCCAAGTTAGTAGAAAGATTCTGAACTGATTCGGGGAATACGCCGTTCAAAGGATTATCATGCAGGCCCAACCGCATTAGGTCTTTACAATTTGTCAGGGAATTCATGAAGCTGAGCTCCAGTGAGGAAGGATCATTCGTCAGGTTATTCGAATACAGATGCAAACGTTGCAAAAGTTTGAGATCCCCCAGGGAGTTGGGAATCTGACCACTAAAATTGTTCCGAGCAAATTTCAAGTATTTGAGCAAAGAACAGTTTGTGATTGATGGTGGTATTACTCCATAGAGCTCATTCCCACGGAAAGTAATGCCTACCAAGTTTAGTAACGGAAGACCAAGGCTTGAAGGAAGAGTTCCAGTAAAACTATTATCATTCAGTAGAACAAGTTGTAGAGTTGAGATATTAAATATTCCTGCTGGTATTGATCCCTTCAAGCCAATGTACTCCACATTGAGTACAACAAGTCTATTCAGATTGCATATTTCATGTGGTACTGTTCCTGCAAGAATACAATTCTCTACAAAATGAGTGTCGTGGGAAAGAATTACAAGCAGCCCCAACCCTTGAACCTAAGGGTGCACTAGGCACGCGGGAAAAGGAATGAGGGGAATGGACATCTGATTGTTAGGATAAAATGTCTATGTTTGGTAGACATAAATAGAAAAAAGGAATTTGATAACTTAAGCAATCATATGCTCTTAATTAAGAGATTTGATATCCCTTGTGCTGCCCCTTGTTATTTTAAACCATAAATTACAAAAAAAATTTACCACTTCTTAGATTAAAATTAAAAAGATAAAAAATAAATAAATAAAAGTGGCCATAAACAAGAAAACAGAGCATAAGTATATTTTCCTTCTTCTTTCTGATAGTTTTTTATATATATGTTTTTAAGGTTAGTGCTTTGTAGACAGTAACTTTTTAATTCCCATACATATTGTGCAAAACCAAGCATGAGAATGGGAAACTAATGTTCATTCCCAAATTATATAACATTTGCCAAACAGCTCAAAGCAATCTTAAATGCCTTTAATGAACGACTCATCCATTCCGCGGATATGAGACGCCCTCATTCCCATTCTCTTTCCCGCTCGCCAACCGCACCCTAAGAGGTAATTTGGTGCAAAAAAATAATAAAAAGACCCAAATAAATTTTTATAGTAATAACGTTTTTGATATTTTTTTGGCTTAATCACTATTTACCCCCCTGTGTTATTGGCTTTTGACTATTTGCTCTCTTGTGTTTTTAAAACTAACTGGTTACCCCCTGTGTTTCTAAAATTAATTGTTTGCCCCCCTCTTACCAGTAAAACTATAAAAATCCCTAAAAAAACAAAAATACACCTCTGGAATGCGGACATCACACTCTCAGGTTTAAGTAAAAAAAAATTTAGACGAATATATCCCCAAACATTAATTGCATATTACTTAAGAAAGAAAAAAAAAAAACTGGTGAAGGTCACCGTTGCACTTTTTCTGCCATTTCTCCGGAGTTGGGCCACGAACTCCATTATCGCTGACACTGCACTTTTCCCGCACCAATCGCGGTTCTCACAAAGAACCCACTGCCATTACCGTTTCTCCGGAGCCGAACATATTCCCCAAGGAAAAAATTATCGCCGGCCGTTTTGCCTAGCGTTTTTTCCAATGTTTGGTGGTATATTTGTCTGAAATTTTTTACTTAACTATGAGAGTGTGATGTCATCATTCTAGAGGGGTATTATTGTCTTTTTAGATATTTTAATGAGTTGACTAGTAAGAGGGGAGGGGGCAAACATTTAGTTTTAGAAACATGGGAGGCAACCAGTTAGTTCTATAACTACGGGGGACAAACAGTCAAAAGCCAATAACACAGGGGGTAAATAGTAATTAAGCCTATTTTTTAAATACAAAGTCATCTAGTTTCAATATTTGTCTGAATATCTTTTTGAATACGTACACAAAATTGTCAATTTATTCGACATTTATTTATTTTTTGCTACATGGACAATTTCAATTTCGTTTTCAATAATTGGAAGGCCACTTTTAGGGGTTGGGAGAGGGGGGAGAGAGAGAAATTAATCCGCCTCTTCAATTATATCTGAACAGTACTCAAAACTCTATATTGCGGTATACTCTCCGTTTATGGGTACTAAAAAACAGTTTTAAAAAAACTTTATTCAACATATTTGAACAGAGTATTCGTAATATCATTTTTAAGTATCTAATATCGATGAATGTACCTACGAGTATTAAATAAAAAGTACAAAAGTAAAAATAAAAATAAAAAGAGAGCACTGGATGCGCGTCCAGTACTACTTCTACTTCATGGTCTCATCTAACTTTTGTGTTGTAATATTGAGGCCATATAGCTTTTGGGCCTTGAGCAGTTGCTTAAATTTGCCCCTTCACGAGTTAGCCTTGCAATAAGTTGTTAAACTTGTCTGCGTTGTAAATTTTCCCTATATGGGAATTTTTGTTGCCAGAACTAAAATATTGTCTCTAGAGCAATATTTCATCCAATTTCGGCATGATCCCAATTATTACTCCTACTGAAATTCAGGTTGAGTTAATAACATTAATTTTCGAAAGATGGTGAAATATTGTTCTGGATACTAAACTGAATCTAGCAATAACAGTTACCTTCAGAAAGTTATGCCATAGTTTTTTGTAATGTGTCAAGAAAAAAGAATGTTAACTACGCATAATAATTAATGAATAAGAAAAACCGAAAAAGATGTTTAATGCATGCAAGCTCAAGGGAAGGGTTGGAGGAGTTGTAAGCGGTCCTCAAAATTACGAGGCTTTTGGGCAAAAAAAAAAGGGCCCTAAATGTAATTCTAAAGTATTCTATAAATGAATTTTGAAAAAACTGCATTTGTAGTTCACATTTTTTACCTAAGTGGCAAATGTAGTCCACATTCTTTAAAATAGCAAATCTAGTCCACAATCTTTCCCATTTTCGCAATTTTAGTCCACTTAACAGAAAATTGGGTCCAACTAACGGTCTCCCCCAAATAGGCATTAGTCAAAACGGCTTGCGAGATAGCCTTTTCGGGGCCATTTTTTTGGGTCTCTAGTCCGATTCAGTCCGTTCCAAAAATACTAATTTGTAGGCATGCATCAATACTAACAGTCCATCTAATTTTTACACAATTCTAACCATTCTAATGACCTTTTACAAAGCATCAAACATGGCATGGAACACTGTTTTTCCAGTTTCATTTATCTTGTTCTTGATTTGCATATAAATTCCATATTTCGTTTTTAATCATTCCCCCTAGATACAATCAGTCCTATATCATTAAAAATAGGTATGGAACCTCATTTCATGCAAAAATTTCTAGATTTCATGAAGAAAATCAAAATCACATGCAAGAATCAAGTTTTCTTTTCATAAACTTCTGGTTCTAGATACTACTTTCGGGCTATGTTCTAATACGATTATAGATTATTTTTAATCAAAATCAAAGCATAGATTTAAAGTCTAGCATACAAGCAATACTTAGAAGCTTTGCATAACAGATTACTCTAACTTATTTAAAACTTGCTCCGAACTAGGCTCGGACCACTGTTTTTCCAGTTTTATTTTTCTTGTTCTTGATTTTCATATAAATTCCATATCTTGTCTTTAACCATTCCCACTAGATGCAATAAATAAAACATAAAAGGCAATGCAGAATTCAAAATTATTAGAGGGGTAAAACGTAATTAAACCTTAAATAAAAGAAACAAAAGGTAGGATATACTCCCATGATTACATCCTGAAATAAAACTCTCTCTCTCTCTCTTTTTCTTCCTGTAATTAGAAATTAGAAAGCAGTAAACGTGGAAAAAGAAAGGCAGGATTACAGCAGTTACCTTCTAAGAAGTTGTTGCCAAGATAAAGTTCTGTGAGACCCGTGAAGTTGCCCAGTTCTTTTGGTATAGAACCAGTAAATTGGTTGATTGACAAGGATAGCATTTGCATATCAAAACATTGAGACAATGCTGACGGTATTGAACCATTAAACTTGTTCAATGACAAGTTAAGCCAGTTTAGTTTGGATGAATGAAGGCAAATGTAAGCCGGAATACTGCCTGACAGGCTATTATTCAACAAGGAAACCGACTCCAACGAAGAAATATTAAAGATCCCCGGCGGAACCACACCCGACAGGTAATTGTGTTCAAGCGTCAGATTCCTTAGGTTGTAAAGATTCTCCATCTCCCCCGGAATGATGCCTTGAAGAAAATTGAGAGCCAGACAGAATGTTATGAACGAAAAGTTTTGAATCCCTTGACTTAGGCTGTTGTACGTCTACCTCAATATATATGGTTCATGATCGACTTGAAAATGTTTCATTTTCATCCCACGACTTCAAAATTAGTTCCTAAATGTTCGGTTACTTCAGCTAGCCCATGAGTACTTTTATGCCAAGTTATAAGGCGATCAAAAAGGGATTTAACTTTTTTTTTTTCTCTCCATTTGATGTCCTTGCCAATATGTATGAATCTCATGCATGTGCTAACTAGTTCAAAATAACTCAAATGTTGCCAAAAAAGTTTAAGCGAGAGACCATATAAGAACTATTTTTGAATTTGAGGAACGAACTAATGAAACTTTTCAAGTTCAGAAACCAAAGGAGCGATTCAAATAGTATTAGTTATGTACACATACGTAAGTACGTACCTTCTAAGTTGTTGTTGCCAAGAAAAAGATATTCCAGACCCGTCAATTTGCCTAATTCTTTTGGTATTGCCCCAGTAAATTGGTTAAATGACAATTTTAACATGTTCAATTCTGAACAGTTAGACAGTGCTGATGGTAATCGACCACTAAGCATGTTCCGTGACAAGCTAAGCCAGTTTAATCTTGGAAGACAAGAACAAATGTCCGCTGGAATACCACCCGACAAGCTGTTATTCACCAAAGAAATACTTTCTAACGAAGAAATATTGAAGATCTCCGGCGGGATATTACCGGACAGGTAATTACTTTCAAGCATCAAATCCTTCAAGTTGTAAAGATTCCCAATTTCCACCGGAATGATGCCTTGAAGGGGATTGCGAGCCAACCATAATGTCTCCAAATTCGACAGGTTTGATATCGAAGTTGGGATGAAACCTGTGATCCTGTTGTTGATGAGGGACAGGTACTTAAGCTGCTTTAAGGAACCAATCCAGGAGGGAAGGTCACCGCCAAGATTGTTATCCGAGAAATCGAGATGCCTTAACCGGCGCAATCGAGCCAAGTCCATGGGGATTTCGCCATGGAAACTGTTACCGCTCGTGTCTAGGAAAGCTAGAAAGGACAGGTTTCCTAAGTAGGGAGAAATGGTGCCGGTAAGACTCATGTCTGAAATGTTCAAAGCAGTCACCCTCAAGTGACGAGGGTCGCATGTGACTCCGATCCATTCACAAACAGAGAATTGAAGAGGCCAGTTTTTGGCCAAGATTTGGTTTGCGGATTCTGAGTTTGAACTCATGATGCGTGCTCTCAAATCAACAAGGGCTAATTGATCTGTGGTAACGTTTTTGGCGATTCTGGCATAACAGGGTGCAGGTACCAAGTGCAGCAAAACTAAGGCAACAGAAAGACACAAATGGCGGTAAGATTTCCTCATTTTCGTTTGTCCCTGTCCAATTTCAAGTTTTGGATCGGAATCAATGTGTGTGTGTATATATATATATATATTATAGGAGTGTCAAACGGGCGGGTTGGGCAAGTATTAAATGAGTGTTAAATTAATGGGTAATGGGTACTTATTATCCATTCAATTAATGGTCTTAACTCAAATGGGTAATGGGTACCTATGGGTACCCATAATACCCATTATACAAAAATGTAAGGCTTATTTAATTGTTTATTAATAAAAAAAAATTTTAATTTTTTTTAATTTCATTTTAAATTTTTTTAAAGTAAATTTTAATTCTTTGAATCTATTCTAAAATTTGAAATATTAAATTTTATATACTTTTATATTTAATCGTATGTAATTTTTTTGTCCAAACACAATTTTTAATTTTTTTATATTTATATAAACCTGTGCATGTCCCAACACCGAAACTGGGCCCGAGGCCGAAACTGGCCCGAGGCCCAAAACTGGGCCCGGGCTGAAACTGGGCCCGGCCCGAAATCCGTCCAAAACTGGGCCTGAACTGAACCGGCCCAGCCCGAACCCAAACCTGTCCTAAACCCGAACGAATTTTGAATTAGTATTTATAAGTGGGTAATTTAAAAATATTATAAAAAATAAATGGAAAAAAAAGTAAAGTAATTGTCGGACACGAAAAATAAAGAAAAAGAAAAAATAAGTTTGAAGAAAAAATAAAATGGGCACACTAAAATATGTGAGTTGTTGGTTTTTTTTTTTAATTTTATACTTTTAAGGGTAATTTTGGATGGATATTTTTGATACCCATGATGGGCGGGTTTTAGGGTACCCAATGGGCTACCCTAAATCCGCCCATTACATATTTAGCCCAAGCTCACCCAGCCCATTATTTTTTAAAGTGAATTTTATTGGGTTAATACCCAATGAGTTTAGGTGATTTTTGGGTTAGTGAATTTTTTTGCCACCCCTAATATATATAAACATATTTCCACAACTCTTAAGAAAGATCGCACCCTCAACACTTATTATGATTATTTATTCACTACGAAATAATACGGGTAGACTATAAAAAGATGACTCATCGATTGTATTGATGTTTTAAGGGCTCAAGATCCTCTGTTATACTTTCTTATTACACTCCATATTACACATCTTAATAACTCATTATAAATATTATTTTTTATATTAATTTTTTACCAATGATATTCATTAGCATTATAATAATTTTTTTGACTAAGGGTTCACCCATTTTGGTGTAAGGTATATTTATTTTAATTTATTGAGATTAAAAAATCAAAAAAATACTATAAAATTATATTAAAATACAAGACTAATTTAAAAAATAAAACAATTTATACTAAAATTAGGTAGAATGAAAATAAATATCATTAGTAAAAAAATTAATATAAAAGATAATATTTACGATGAGTTATTAAGTAATGTAACATGGAGTGTAACAGGAAAGTGTAACAGATGATCTTGAGCCTGTTTTAAGGCACTTGTATTCTGCCCCTATATATGTTTTTTTCTTTCCTTTTTTTATATTATTTTCTCTGGCCCATTAGAATTTAGGTTTCAAAATGTACAACTTATTATGAATTTCAAGTTACAACACCTAAATTAGCTATTTACCTCAATTTATTCCACTAATGTCATTACTTTTTAAGTGTAGATTAATTATAGTTCACAAATTATTTTATTATTAAAGAGTAATAAAATTGAAAGTGAAATATTCTATTGGAACAACAATAAATTTGAACGTGAACTCTTTTAATGGAACATAGGTCCAATATCTCTTTTAATTACTCTATTCGTTCACTAGAAGAGTCAATTTTGACAAATGTACAACGTATTATGAATGTCAGGGTACAACACCTAAAATAGCTAATTTGACACTATTTATTCCATTTATATCTCTTCTTTTTAAGCATGTGCTAATTGTTGACCACACATGATTATATTAATAAGGTTTAAAAAGAGTAAAAAATATGAAACTGAACTCTTTTATTAGAACAACCAAAAATACATATAACATATTTCAACTAAACAATCAACTTCTTATCATTAATACACACTAATTAATTGACCATAAGGATTAGTTGACTTTTCATTGATTTCTACACAAGGTGGACCTACACAATCAATCTCGAAAAGTCTTGTAGGTTTTAGGGTGCTTGGTGGGAGACAATAATTAATTACTCCCTCTGTTATATTAAAAGGATAGAATGACAATTTGTGTCCATAATGTTTGCGAGTGTAACATTTTTAGTCTTTAATGTATCAATTTTGACACTTTTGATCCCTAAAATTTATTTCAGTGACACTTTTGGTCCATTTACCTGCTATAACTTGTTTTATAAGTAATTTAGGATCAAAATATATATTGTCTAAAATATTGGCCTCAATAAAAAATTTGGAAAAATTCACCACTTATTAAAATCGAAAAAATAGTGAGTATTTTCTAAAATGAAATTGTTGTTGTCTCTGGATGGAATTTAGCATACTAGTATTGTAACTATAGCTATAAAATACTTTTATGTTATGTGGGAATAGGGACTAGTACCAAAGTTCTGCCAAACTTTTTTTTATTAAAGTTGGCATAATTTTTATGTTTGCTTGTGAATGCAATGATAATCAATCAGATTTTGTTGGAAAATTTTTATTTTATTTAATCCTAACAGTATAATTTTTGAAGTGTTTGCAATTTTTCTTTGCTAAAAAAGATATTCTAGTTAATATGACACTTTCTTTTCTAGCACGTCACAGAGTTCATGTGACATTCACTTTCCTTTCAAAACTCCAAAGTTATTCACCAACCAATTATGCCAACTTTGATAATAAAAAAATTTTGCCGGAACTTTGGTACTGATTTCCGTATTCCCGCATAACATCAAAGCATTTTAAAATTATAGCTACAATACTAGTATGCTAAATTCTATTATCTAGAGACAGCAACAATTTCATTCAAGAAAATACTCACTATTTTTTTTGTTTTAATAAGTGGTGAATTTTACAAAAAACATTATTGTACCTAATATTTTAGACAATTTATATTTTGACTCAAAATTACCAATAAAACAGGTAATAGCAGGTAAATAGACCAAAAGTGTCACTAAAACAAACTTTAGGGACCAAAAATGTCATACCCCCAAACATTAGAGGCCAAAAGTGTCATTCTTCCTATTAAAATGGTCCACTTTCAATTATGTATAACTTATTATAAATTTCAATATACAATACATAAATTAACTATTTTACCATCATTTATTCCATTAATATTCTTACTTTTAAGTGTGGACTAATTATAAATCACATATTATTATATTAGTAAGGGTAGTAAGAGTACAAAAAAATTAAAAGTTGACCCTTCTATTGGAACAAAAATAAACTTTGAAAGTGGATCCTTCTAATGGAACGGGGGGAGTATTATTTTTCTATCTACCCTATTACAATTAAAAGTGAAATCCACATGTCACATTATGAGATCCACTTATTGATTGTGAGGAGGTAGACTAGTAAAGACATAGGTAGAGCAGACAAAAGATCTAAAAGGATAATCAAAGTGGACGATTACATAGGGATCTCCTATCAAATATAATTAATCACGCATATTTTCATCAATACACGATACTAAAGGCTAAACTCAATGTGTCATACATGCATCAGGTTGAATGAGTACATTAGAAATTAAACTTAAGGATAAACTCAATACGTAATATATAAGGGCGATATATCATAAACTATAGTGTTTATTACTAGACTAGAAAACAACATACATGCAGAGCAATGTTTCATATTTTTGACAAAATTACCCTTAAATTCATAATATCACTTCACAAACTTAATTTATCACCCAAAACATAAATATTACATATTCGATCATGTGGTGATCGAAATCTGCAATAATTAGACCAACAACTGAAGGGGAGCTTTCTGCACATAATTGCTTGAACAAGATTATTGACCAATTCTCTCGTATGGAAGAGGCTAAAGACTATACGCTCCTGATTTGATTGAGCTATACTGCAATCCTTGAAGATAAAAGATGAATTAGTCAATAAGTGGGGGCTGCAAATTTCTTAAATTCGGACCCATGGAAATTAATGAACGTTAGCCGCACGATAATTGGAAGCAAGAGCATGTAATTCTCCTTTAGACTAATTCTCGTTTATCAAGTGACATTAAGTTACAGCCAATTTTGTCAAAAAAGCATTAAAAAATTTAGGTTATGTTTGGACAAGTACTAAGAATATTAAAAAAAAACTTTAAAATTGTGTTTGGACAAGAAATTCTAAAACATTTTTAAAAAATAATTTTAAGTCAAATATACTTGAAGTGCAGTTTTTTGAGAACACTTTGAACATATTTTACGAAATATGTTCAAAATTTTAAATTTATTTTAAGTTAAACTCGTATGTCGCCCTGTGTTGCCCCTGACCCCAACGCCTGTCTGTGTGTGTATGCGCGCGCGTTTATTAGACAACCACTCATGCGTTGTCACCTAATATTTTTCTTTAAGAGATATATTCTAATTAATGATTGTAATCAAGTTTTACATTTTTCAAAACTATTAAACTTTTTACAATTAAATATTTAGTTATAAAAAAGTAACCTAAATCTTTTACTAACATACAAACAATTATTGGGCATAGTTTGACAATTTCTTACCATTGATATTTATCTTCATTCCACTTAATTTTAATTTTTAATTTTTCCCATTGATCTTGTATTTTATTATAATTTCATAGTATTATTATTTTTAAATTATCTCAAAAAATTAAAATAACTATACTCTATACACAAATAAGTGAATCCTTAACCACAAGATTTATTTTGTTAAAAATGAATATCAATTGCAAAAATTATCAAACTATCCCAATAATTATTTTTATGTTGTCAAAAAATTTAAGTGAATCTATAACTAATTAAATATTTAATGATAAGAAATTTAATAGTTATAGTAAAGGAAGAATGACACTTTTGGTCCCTAATATTTGGGGGTGTGACACTTTTGGTCCCTAAAGTATTAACTTTGACATTTTTGGTCTCTAAAGTTTTATTCTAGTGACACTTTTGGTCAATTTACCTGCTATTACTTGTTTTATAGGTAATTTGGGGTCAAAATTTAAACTGTCTAAAATATTGGGTTCAATCGGAAATTTTAAAACATTCACCACTTATTAAAACAAAAAAATTAGTGTTTACTTTCTAGAATGAAACTATTGTGTCTCTGGATAAGGAAATTTAGCATACTAGTACTGTAGTTATAGCTATAAAATATTTTGATGTTATATGGGAATAGGGAAACCAGTACCAAGGTTCTACCGATTTTTTTTAATCAAAGTTTGCGTAAATTTTATGTGTGCTTGTGAATGCAATGATAATCAATCTAATTCTGTTGGGAATTTTTTTTTTATTCTAACAGTATAATTTTTGAAGTGTTTGCAATTTTTCTTTGTTAAAATGAGATTTTAGTTAATATGACACTTTATTTTCTAGCATCTTACAAAACTCACACGTCATTCACTTTCCTCTCAAGACTCCCAAGTTATTCACCAACCAATTATGCAACTTTGATTAAAAAAATCTGGCAGAACTTTGGTACTGGTTTCCCTATTCTCACATAACATCAAAGCATTTTATAGCTATAGTTACAATACTAGTATACTAAATTCTATTATCCAGAGACAACAGCAGTTTCATTCTAAAAAATACTCGCTATTTTTTGGTTTTATAAGTGGTGATTTTTTTCAAATTTTTTTATTGAACCCAATATTTTAAATAATTTATACTTTTACCCGAAATTACTTATAAAGCAGGTAAATTGACCAAAAGTGTCACTGAAACAAAATTTTTGGGACCAAAAGTGTCAAAGTAGATACATTAGGGACCAAAAGTGTCACACCCCAAAATATTAGGGATCAAAAATGTTATTCTTCCTTGGAGTAAATATGTAAAAAGTATTTTTCACACTATAAGTGCACAATAATTATGATATACCTTTTACAAAATATATTAGGTAGCTACTTATAAGTGAATTAAGACTATAATTCCTTCAAAAGAACCATTCAACCACTTAAATTTGACATTTTATAAATTAATTACATACTCAATTGTAATCGTGGTGGTTTCGGTTCAAGTTCACGAACTATCGGGCTGGGGCTAGTTAGAACCAGAACTGTCCCATGTCTACCTGTAACGTACGATCAGGCTGGACTTTGCATTGATTTCATATTTATTTCAATTAATTATTTTGTCTTAAGGAGACTAAGTCAACCTCTGCAAAAGTCTTGCAAATTGACTTGCATGTCTTAATTATTATTATTATTATTTCTTTTTTCTGAAATTTGGTCTATTCTAAGTAGGACTGAGAACGAACACGAACGTTCACGAACAAGCTCGGGATCGACTCGTTAAAAGCTCGGTTCGAGATCGTTTATTTATTAATAAACGAACACGAACAAAATTTTAGGCTCGATTAATAAACGAACAATAAATGAACAAAAGGAAGCTCGGCTTGATTACGTCCGTGAACAGCTCGATAAGAAAAAACAATTTTTAAGAAGGATAAAATACATATATAATTTATCATTCATACATATAACATGAAAATAAATTTGGTGCAGTGGTAAGACATCAAAATGAGAAGCAAGGGAACTATGGTTTGAATTTTCACAAGGCCAAATTTATTTTATTTCACAATTTTGAGGTGAATTTCACCCAATCCCACATCGGAAATAAGAGAAGATTTGGGAGGAAAATTCCTTATAAATAGATAAGCATGACACTTAGGGTTGAGAACAAACATGAACAAGCTCGGCTCGGCTCGATTAATAAATAAACGAACACGAACAAGATTTTAAGCTCGATAAATAAATGAACACGTCAAAGCTCGGCTCGGCTCAGCTCGATTAATAAATAAACGAACATGAACAAGATTTTAAGGTCGATAAATAAATGAACAATAAATGAACACGTCAAAACTCGGCTCGGCTCGACTCGTTATCACCCCTAATTCTAAGCATGCATTTTAGTAGGGCTGAGGACGACATGAACATCCACGAAGAACAACTTCGCAGTCGGTTTAATGATAAACAAACACGAACACAAATAAAGTGTTAAAAACTTCCTAACGTTCATGTAAAAGGTCGATTAAAATATTAACTATATAATATAAATAAATAAATATATACAAAATTAAATTATTAAATAGTACAAATAATTGAGTCTTTATATACATTTATGTGAAACCCCCAACCCCGACCTCCTTGTTTCACGCGGGAGTCGCGACCGAGATGTTTGCCTAGTTTGCACCAGGACTCACTAACAATATACAGAACAATCGCTAAATAGATAATACATTTATTTATTAAAATAAGCTATCACAAATACTAAGTCACATTATTACAATAGTATTTCAACATGCTAGAACTAAGCTCTCGTGTAATAGTACAATACTAGCGTTTCAAAACCTAAGCAAAAAACCCTTCATCAGCATTCCACTAATAGCGACTACTCCCTTACCCTGTTACATGCAAAACGTCTAAAGGGTAAGGTTCCATAAGCTCAGTGAGGTTACACTATAAAAAACATTACTAAGTAAATAATTACTGGCACAGAGCAAGTATTTCCTAAACAAGTGAGGAGGAACACGTAAGAGATAGAAAGAGTATAACCAACAAGCTATAACGAGGATCTATGTGACCCTTCGGTAAGCATTACTAATTATAGTTTACCTGTGATGGAATTCTTTGGTCGGCAGACACAATACACGGTGTGCAGCCTTGTCAACTACGCCAATGAACTAGTGCACATACAGGGGTGCACGGGACACGGTGGCATACCTTGAGATAATACCGAACATGACCTCTTCAATCATTGAGTCAAGCACTCAAGCTCGAATCCGACATGCTCGATCCCAACAACTAAACAGGCTTTTGGGACCCCAAATGGACTTGCAAGTAACAAGTAACATAAAACACGCAAGTAGCAAATAACAATGTGCACATACAGGGGTGCACGAGAAACTAACATTTCATGCTTGACACTTAAATCAGGAGTACATGACAGCTTACATTCACATGGAAACATTGAACTTGTATTTCACTTATACACATAAGTCGGTATTTGTAACCATTTACGTACATATGGCACATATACAAATATTTCACTTTTCACAATCACAAGTCATAATCATAAGCATCACTAGATATAAACTTAACATTAATCATAAAGCATGCTAACTCATTTCGTTACTCATTTAAAGCATTTAACCCATTTAGTGAGATTACTCACCTCGTATACATTGCTAAACTTTGTAAGCAAATCTGCATTACATAAATATCATAGTTTAGACTGCATCCATAAATCTAAATAAATTTTTAGACTCTAAGTTTCTATATGTTTTCAGATTTCGATTTCTATAATTCCAAGTGTTTCTAAATCATAGTTACATATTTAAGTAAAATTATTTAATTAAATAAAAAGAATTGCAAAAGGTTTTAAATTGATTTTGTAAAAAAAATCAAAATTTTAGGAACCAATCGGTTTTAACCAATTTCGGATCGGTCAAAACTGATCCAAACGATTTTACCCGTTTCAGAATCGGTTTTAACGGGTTTTCTTGAGGATGGATCGGTTTTACCCGCCCCTGGATCGGTTAAAACCGATTGCTACCCAGAAAACCTCATCTTCAAGTTTTAGCTTCGGGTTTTGATCAATTTATTTATAAAACTTGTTTTTTTTTTTTATTCCTTTTTGCTCAAAATCAATTCTACAACACTTAGACAACATTCCTATCAATCTATAACACTTAAACAACGTTAAATCATAAAGATTTGGATCAAAATCCTTAAATACACTAAAAACTTCCTTTTTTTCCATATTCATACATCTTTTCACTAAATCCTAACATGAAAGTGAGTAAAATAGGTTACGTCAACGTTCTGGAGATTCACTAGCACAAAATCCATGTTGTGGAATCCGAATTCCTGCTCCAAATTCCTTCCTTTTCCTAGCTTTTTCCTTCTTCACTACCACAAAATGCCCCTTAGGAGGCGGGTCCTAAGGGGCATTGGATGCAGCACCCGCCTCCGCTGCGGGCGCCTCCCTTTGGAGGTGCCCGCACCCGCCACCCCTTAGGGGGTTATTGGAGGCAGGTGCAAAACTGCACCCGCCTCCAGTAATCCTTATTGGAAGCGGGTGCAGTTTTGCACCCGCCTCCAATAATGGTTACTGGAGGCGGGTGCAAAACTGCACCCGCCTCCAATAAGGATTACTGGAGGCGGGTGCAAAACTGCACCCGCCTCCAATAATCCTTATTGGAAGCGGGTGCAGTTTTGCACCCGCCACCAATAATGGTTACTGGAGGCGGGTGCAAAATAACCCTCCGAAAAAAAAAATTTATTTCTTTTTTTGCACTTTATGGCTTTGATAGAAATCGAACTCGCGCCTTCAGATTTACTTGACTCTTGCATATTAAATTTACCACTAGGCTACATATATTTATGTATTTCATATTAAAATAGAAAATATATATTTCTATATTTCCTTCTAAAAATTGTAATTTTTATTACTTACTAATTTTTTCGCCTCACTAGAATCTCGAAAAATTATTAAAATTATTTTCAACAATCCAAAAAAAAAAATTTTTTGAACTACTATTAAAAATTTTGCAAAAATGCACCCGCCTCCTTTTCATATAATGAAATTGGAAAATTTGCAAAACACTTTGGAGGCGGGTTTTGGCTTCACCCGCCTCCATTGAGCTATCCAAAAAAGATTTGGAGGCGGGTACAACATCCACCCGCCTCCAATAACTAATTATTGGAGGCGGGTGGATATTGCACCCGCCTCCAAAGAGATTTGTTGCACCCGCATCCAATAATAATTATTAGATGCGGGTGCATGTTGCACCCGCCTCCAAATCTCTTTGGAGGCGGGTGCAATATCCACCCGCCTCCAATAATTAGTTATTGGAGGCGGATGGATGTTGCACCCGCCTCCAAAGACTTTTTCGGCCCCTTTAGAGGCGGGTTTTTGTACACCCGCCTCCAAAGGGGCGCCTTCTTTGATCATTTAAACCCGCCTCCAAAGGGGCGCCTTCTTTGATCATTTCTGTACAAGTGCTTCTACCTTTCTTTACTTTCTCTCCCTTCTTCTCTCCTTTTGGTTTAAACAATACACTTCTTATCATTAATACACACTAATTAATTGACGACAAGGATTAGTTGACTTTTCATTGATTTCTACACAAGGTGGACCTACACAATCAATCTCGAAAAGTCTTGCAGGTTTTAGGGTGCTTGGTGGGAGACAATAATTAATTACTCCCTCTGTTATATTAAAACGGTAGAATGACAATTTGTGTCCATAATGTTTGCGAGTGTAACATTTTTAGTCTTTAATGTATCAATTTTGACACTTTTGGTCCCTAAAATTTATTTCAGTGACATTTTTGGTCCATTTACCTGCTATAACTTGTTTTATAGGTAATTTGGGATCAAAATATATATTGTCTAAAATATTGGCCTCAATAAAAAATTTGGAAAAATTCACCACTTATTAAAATCAAAAAAATAGCGAGTATTTTCTAAAATGAAATTGTTGTTGTCTCTGGATGGAATTTAGCATACTAGTATTGTAACTATAGCTATAAAATACTTTGATTTTTTGTGGGAATAGCGACCGGTACCAAAGTTCTGCCAAAATTTTTTTTATTAAAGTTGGCATAATTTTTATGTTTGCTTGTGAATGCAATGATAATCAATCAGATTTTGTTGGAAAATTTTTATTTTATTTAATTCCAACAGTATAATTTTTGAAGTGTTTGCAATTTTTCTTTGCTAAAAAAGACATTCTAGTTAATATGACACTTTCTTTTCTAGCACGTCACAGAGTTCATGTGACATTCACTTTCCTTTCAAAACACCAAAGTAATTCACCAACAAATTATGCCAACTTTGATAATAAAAAAAATTTCGGCGGAACTTTGGTACTGATTTCCGTATTCCCGCATAACATCAAAGCATTTTAAAATTATATCTACAATACTAGTGTGCTAAATTCTATTATCTAGAGATAGCAGCAATTTCGTTCAAGAAAATACTCACTATTTTTTTTGTTTTAATGAGTGGTAAATTTTACAAAAAAAAATTATTGTACCTAATATTTTAGACAATTTATATTTTGACCCAAAATTACCAAGAAAACAGGTAATAGCAGCTAAATAGACCAAAAGTGTCACTGAAACAAACTTTAGGGACCAAAAATGTCATACCCCCAAACATTAGAGGCCAAAAGTGTCATTCTTCCTATTAAAATGGTCCACTTTCAATTATGTATAACTTATTATTAATTTCAATATACAATACATAAATTAACTATTTTGCCATCATTTATTCCATTAATATTCTTACTTTTAAGTGTGGACTAATTATAAATCGCATATTATTATATTAGTAAGGGTAGTAAGAGTACAAAAAAATTAAAAGTTGACCCTTCTATTGGAACAAAAATAAACTTTGAAAGTGGATCCTTCTAATGGAACGGGGGGAGTATTATTTTTCTATCTACCCTATTACAATTAAAAGTGAAATCCACATGTCACATTATGAGATCCACTTATTGATTGTGAGGAGGTAGACTAGTAAAGACATAGGTAGAGCATACAAAAGATCTACAAGGATAATCAAAGTGGACGATTACATAGGGATCTCCTATCAAATATAATTAATCACGCATATTTTCATCAATACACGATACTAAAGGCTAAACTCAATGTGTCATACATGCATCAGGTTGAATGAGTGCATTAGAAGTTAAACTTAAGGATAAACTCAATACGAAATATATAAGGGCGATATATCATAAACTATAGTGTTTATTACTAGACTAGAAAACAACATACATGCAGAGCAATATTTCATATTTTTGACAAAATTACCCTTAAATTTATAATATCACTTCACAAACTTAATTTATCACCCAAAACATAAATATTACATATTCGATCATGTGGTGATCGAAATCTGCAATAATTAGACCAACAACTGAAGGGGAGCTTTCTGCACATAATTGCTTGAACAAGATTATTGACCAATTCTCTCGTATGGAAGAGGCTAAAGACTATACGCTCCTGATTTGATTGAGCTATACTGCAATCCTTGAAGATAAAAGATGAATTAGTCAATAAGTGGGGGCTGCAAATTTCTTAAATTCGGACCCATGGAAATTAATGAACGTTAGCCGCACGATAATTGGAAGCAAGAGCATGTAATTCTCCTTTAGACTAATTCTCGTTTATCAAGTGACATTAAGTTACAGCCAATTTTGTCAAAAAAGCATTAAAAAATTTAGGTTATGTTTGGACAAGTACTAAGAATATTAAAAAAAAACTTTAAAATTGTGTTTGGACAAGAAATTCTAAAACATTTTTAAAAAATAATTTTAAGTCAAATATACTTGATGTGCAGTTTTTTAAGAACACTTTGAACATATTTTACGAAATATGTTCAAAATTTTAAAGTTATTTTAAGTTAAACTCGTATGTCGCCCTGAGTTGCCCCTGACCCCAACGCCTGTCTGTGTGTGTGTGCGCGCGCGCGTTTATTAGACAACCACTCATGCGTTGTCACCTAATATTTTTCTTTAAGAGATATATTCTAATTAATGATTGTAATCAAGTTTTACATTTTTCAAAACTATTAAACTTTTTACAATTAAATATTTAGTTATAAAAAAGTAACCTAAATCTTTTACTAACATACAAACAATTATTGGGCATAGTTTGACAATTTCTTACCATTGATATTTATCTTCATTCCACTTAATTTTAATTTTTAATTTTTCCCATTGATCTTGTATTTTATTATAATTTCATAGTATTATTATTTTTAAATTATCTCAAAAAATTAAAATAACTATACTCTATACACAAATAAGTGAATCCTTAACCACAAGATTTATTTTGTTAAAAATGAATATCAATTGCAAAAATTATCAAACTATCCCAATAATTATTTTTATGTTGTCAAAAAATTTAAGTGAATCTATAACTAATTAAATATTTAATGATAAGAAGTTTAATAGTTATAGTAAAGGAAGAATGACACTTTTGGTCCCTAATGTTTGGGGGTGTGACACTTTTGGTCCCTAAAGTATTAACTTTGACATTTTTGGTTTCTAAAGTTTTATTCTAGTGACACTTTTGGTCAATTTACCTACTATTACTTGTTTTATAGGTAATTTGGGATCAAAATTTAAACTGTCTAAAATATTGGGTTCAATCGGAAATTTTAAAACATTCACCACTTATTAAAACAAAAAAATTAGTGTTTACTTTCTAGAATGAAACTATTGTGTCTCTGGATAAGGAAATTTAGCATACTAGTACTGTAGCTATAGCTATAAAATATTTTGATGTTATATGGGAATAGGGAAACCAGTACCAAGGTTCTACCGAATTGTTTTAATCAAAGTTTGCATAAATTTTATGTGTGCTTGTGAATGCAATGATAATCAATCTAATTCTGTTGGGAATTTTTTTTTTATTCTAACAGTATAATTTTTGAAGTGTTTGCAATTTTTCTTTGTTAAAATGAGATTTTAGTTAATATGACACTTTATTTTCTAGCATCTTACAAAACTCACACGTCATTCACCTTCCTCTCAAGACTCCCAAGTTATTCACCAACCAATTATGCAACTTTGATTAAAAAAATCCGGCAGAACTTTGGTACTGGTTTCCCTATTCTCACACAACATCAAAGCATTTTATAGCTATAGCTACAATACTAGTATACTAAATTCTATTATCCAGAGACAACAGCAGTTTCATTTTAAAAAATACTCGCTATTTTTTGGTTTTATAAGTGGTGATTTTTTTCAAAATTTTTTATTGAACCCAATATTTTAAATAATTTATACTTTTACCGTAAATTACTTATAAAGCAGGTAAATTGACCAAAAGTGTCACTGAAACAAAATTTTTGGGACCAAAAGTGTCAAAGTTGATACATTAGGGACCAAAAGTGTCACACTCCCAAACATTAGGGATCAAAAGTGTTATTCTTTCTTGGAGTAAATGTGTAAAAAGTATTTTTCACACTATAAGTGTACAATAATTATGATATACCTCTTACATAATATATTAGGTAGCTACTGATAAGTGAATTAAGACTATAATTCCTTCAAAAGAACCATTCAACCACTTAAATTTGACATTTTATAAATTAATTACATACTCAATTGTAATCGTGGTGGTTTCGGTTCAAGTTCACGAACTATCGGGCTGGGGCTAGTTAGAACCAGAACTGTCCCATGTCTACCTGTAACGTACGATCAGGCTGGACTTTGCATTGATTTCATATTTATTTCAATTAATTATTTTGTCTTAAGGAGACTAAGTCAACCTCTGCAAAAGTCTTGCAAATTGACTTGCATGTCTTAATTATTATTATTATTATTTCCTTTTTCTGAAATTTGGTCTATTCTAAGTAGGACTGAGAACGAACACGAACGTTCACGAACAAGCTCGGGATCGACTCGTTAAAAGCTCAGTTCGAGATCGTTTATTTATTAATAAACGAACACGAACAAAATTTTAGGCTCGATTAATAAACGAACAATAAATGAACAAAAGGAAGCTCGGCTTGATTACATCCGTGAACAGCTCGATAAGAAAAAACAATTTTTAAGAATGATAAAATACATATATAATTTATCATTCATACATATAACATGAAAATAAATTTGGTGCAGTGGTAAGACATCAAAATGAGAAGCAAGGGAACTATGGTTTGAATTTTCACAAGGCCAAATTTATTTTATTTCACAATTTTGAGGTGAATTTCACCCAATCCCACATCGGAAATGAGAGAAGATTTGGGAGGAAAATTCCTTATAAATAGATAAGCATGACACTTAGGGTTGAGAACGAACATGAACAAGCTCGGCTCGGCTCGATTAATAAATAAACGAACACGAACAAGATTTTAAGCTCGATAAATAAATGAACACGTCAAAGCTCGGCTCGGCTCAGCTCGATTAATAAATAAACGAACATGAACAAGATTTTAAGGTCGATAAATAAATGAACAATAAATGAACACGTCAAAACTCGGCTCGGCTCGGCTCGTTATCACCCCTAATTCTAAGCATGCATTTTAGTAGGGCTGAGGACGACATGAACATCCACGAAGAACAACTTCGCAGTCGGTTTAATGATAAACAAACACGAACACAAATAAAGTGTTAAAAACTTCCTAACGTTCATGTAAAAGGTCGATTAAAATATTAACTATATAATATAAATAAATAAATATATACAAAATTAAATTATTAAATAGTACAAATAATTGAGTCTTTATATACATTTATGTGAAACCCCCAACCCCGACCTCCTTGTTTCACGCGGGAGTCGCGACCGAGATGTTTGCCTAGTTTGCACCAGGACTCACTAACAATATACAGAACAATCGCTAAATAGATAATACATTTATTTATTAAAATAAGCTATCACAAATACTAAGTCACATTATTACAATAGTATTTCAACATGCTAGAACTAAGCTCTCGTGTAATAGTACAATACTAGCGTTTCAAAACCTAAGCAAAAAAACCCTTCATCAGCATTCCACTAATAGCGATTACTCCCTTACCCTGTTATATGCAAAACGTCTAAGGGGTAAGCTTCCATAAGCTCAGTGAGGTTACACTATAAAAAACATTACCAAGTAAATAATTAATGGCACAGAGCAAGTATTTCCTAAACAAGTGAGGAGGAACACGTAAGAGATAGAAAGAGTATAACCAACAAGCTATAACGAGGATCTATGTGACCCTTCGGTAAGCATTACTAATTATAGTTTACCTATGATGGAATTCTTTTGTCGGCAGACACAATACACAGTGTGCAGCCTTGTCAACTACGCCAATGAACTAGTGCACATACAGGGGTGCACGGGACAGGGTGGCATACCTTGAGATAATACCGAACATGACCTCTTCAATCATTGAGTCAAGCACTCAAACTCGAATCCGACATGCTCGATCCCAACAACTAAACAGGCTTTTGGGACCCCAAATGGACTTGCAAGTAACAAGTAACATGAAACACGCAAGTAGCAAATAACAATGTGCACATATAGGGGTGCACGAGACACTAATATTTCATGCTTGACACTTAAATCAGGAGTACATGATAGTTTACATTCACATGGAAACATTGAACTTGTATTTCACTTATACACATAAGTCGATATTTGAAACCATTTACGTACATATGGCACATATACAAATATTTCACTTTTCACAATCACAAGTCATAAATATAAGCATTACTAGATATAAACTTAACATTAATCATAAAGCATGCTAACTCATTTCGTTACTCATTTAAAGCATTTAACCCATTTAGTGAGATTACTCACCTCGTATACATTGCTAAACTTTGTAAGCAAATCTGCATTACATAAATATCATAGTTTAGACTCCATCCATAAATCTAAATAAATTTTTAGACTCTAAGTTTCTATATGTTTTCAGCTTTCGATTTCTATAATTCCAAGTGTTTCTAAATCATAGTTACATATTTAAGTAAAATTATTTAATTAAATAAAAAGAATTGCAAAAGGTTTTAAATTGATTTTGAAAAAAAAATCAAAATTTTAGAAACCAATCGGTTTTAACCAATTTCGGATCGGTCAAAACCGATCCAAACGATTTTACCCGTTTCAGAATCGGTTTTAACGGGTTTTCTTGAGGATGGATCGGTTTTACCCGCCCCTGGATCGGTTAAAACCGATTGCTACCCAGAAAACCTCATCTTCAAGTTTTAGCTTCGGGTTTTGATCAATTTATTTATAAAACTTGTTTTTTTTTTTTATTCCTTTTCGCTCAAAATCAATTCTACAACACTTAGACAACATTCCTATCAATCTATAACACTTAAACAACGTTAAATCATAAAGATTTGGATCAAAATCCTTAAATACACTAAAAACTTCCTTTTTTTCCATTTTCATACATCTTTTCACTAAATCCTAACATGAAAGTGAGTAAAATAGGTTACGTCAACGTTCTGGAGATTCACTAGCACAAAATCCATGTTGTGGAATCCGAATTCCTGCTCCAAATTCCTTCCTTTTCCTAGCTTTTTCCTTCTTCTACCTTTCTTTACTTTCTCTCCCTTTTTCTCTCCTTTTGGTTTAGACTTACATGAATTGCACTAAGTTTATGGAGCTGGAGAGTTCTATTTATTGGCAAATCCGCCTAACAATCCAAAGCCTCGAAATTATCTTGATCGGTTTTACCCGGTCCATAATTGGGTAAAACCGTTCCAATCGGTTTTACCCGTTCTTGGATCGGGTAGAACCGGTCGGAGTAATTTTTGTCATTTTTTTGGATCGATTTTACCCACCCTAGGATTGGGTAAAACCGCTTCTTCAAGCGGTGAGAAATTTTTATCTACCTACGGATCGGTTTTACCCACTCCAAAACTAGGTAAAACCGCTCCGTGAAGCGGTGGGGTCGGTTTTACCTGCTCCAGGATTGGATAAAACGCTCCGTCAGGATGTCGGATCAGTTTTACCCGCTCCAGGACTGGGTAAAACCCATTGACCCTTATTTTTTCTATTTCTTATTTATTTTCTAATTTTCTTATTTTCATTCCATAATTCCTAGCTAAAATTAAACTAATATATCTATTTTCATATATTCTTAAACATAATACTACACTTAAATTAACACATTAACTCTAAATTAAACATCACAATTTCTAAATTAAAATTCAAAATATTAAGATCTAAACCATAAGATTTCACAGTCAAATTACTTGAGAAAACTCACAACCTTTATAATTATTCCTAATTGAGTTTGAAAAAACTAACGGTACGATAAAATATAAATTACAAAAAGGTTAAGTTAGGGCGAGAAACTACAAGGTTTTGGTAATGCTTACATTAACATCTTAACTTTAACTTAACCATCAAAACATTACGCTTCAAATATTAAAATTTCTTAATGAAAATTCTCAAGAAAATTATACAATCTAACATAATTGAGCTCAAAAATATGATTTTTATATAAATTATAAATGTTAACTTAATATGAAAATTTACGGTGTCTTACATTTATATGTACATAGGCATCAAATATATGAGTTTAAATTGAATTTTAATATTTATGTAAATTGATACAATATATTAAATAATTAAAAAAATTTAACTCTTTTGGTTCATTAACTTGGCTCTACTCCTCACTAATACACTAAGTTGAAAAAATTTTAGTTTAGTCCATCAAGTTAAGAATTGGTTTCTGAATGGTCCTAAGGTCACTTTTTTGTCAATTATGAGCAGCTTCTGGAAAAACACAGGAGCATTAGATGGAAATTAAATTTTACTGCTCGTCCTCTCACATTTTCCCTCCAAATTGACCCACCAATCTGAACGGAAATAAAAAAATACATATAAGCAATTCAAGTAGTTACGAATAGTTGGTAGACAACAATGTACATATGTTGATTATTAAGAAAGAAAAACAAAAATGCAGTGGAAATTAATAATTATCATCAAACCATGAGATGAGACTATACACAGGGCAGTTCAATAAGAGATCCGACCCGAAACCGATTCGAAACAAATAGGACTTTAATCTTCCTTTTTGGTGACAAAATTTGTTACTCTAAAAGTAAGCCGCCAGTATCCTCCATTGTAGAAAGATTTGAGCAACTGAAAACTTTCAAATAAATCCCCCCAGATCGTATATAATCCAACAAAACGGAATAATGAAAGAAAAGAAAAAATGTATAATTTTGGGTCTGTTCTTTTTTATAAGTTTGAAAATAGTTTTGAAAACTGGTGGTGTGCACAAAAATAAGTATTTTTTGAGCCTAGCCCAATAAACAAAAGGGAACATAAACAGCAAGAAGAGAAAATATATAAAAGGCCCAAATCTCCAGTTAGGTCGGAAATCCCTCCATCAAACCAAGCCAAAGAGATAGGCTTAAGCCGGTCATCAGCCCAGGTTGGCCCTACAGGGTTTTCCTATTGACATCATAACAGTCACCATAACCGAGCCTGGGAAATTTAGGTCGGAATAACGATAACATTGACATGATAGTTAGAAATCATTATATAACCAGGAACCTATTTTGAATACATGCAGAATTACGCATAGCAATGATGGAAAAGGAGCCAAAAGTCAGGCCATGATGACAGGAGCGTAAAAGTCATCGTAAAAAGAGGGAGAGTAGTTGGAAGTACATATCATCATAGCGCAACAGACATGTCAAAGTATGGCTATGAATACTAAGTCATTAGGCTAAATCAGGTACGCAATCTTCTTTATGCTTAAGCTCTTGGTCGATACTGTTTATCTCTTTCGTTTTGCTGACTTGATCGTCAGAGTTGAACAGGGGGGATAGCCCCGGTTGTTTCACTGTTTGTCTCCGGTAACGGAATATTTTTCAACCAGATCCGAGCCATTCACTCTCATTCACATTGATCCGACCTAAAGAAGCTCAGATCCAAGCTTTGCCATCACTCGTTTCAGCCATCAATCTCTATATTGGGCCTGAACGTTCAAGACCTGGATTGGGCCACCCGGAGCATCCTATACCGAACATTTTGCGTCACATCAACTGATTTTTGAAAAATAGTTTTATAAAGTAAAAAGTGTATTAGAAATGTTAAAAAGTAAAACTAAATAGTAAAAAGTTGTATTGAAAATGATGAAAACTGATTATAATATATTAAATTTACTATTAAAACCAAAACCAAAATTAAAATGTAAAGATACGCCCTTTGGGTTGCTGTCCAGATTTGATGGTAGATTTCTAACGCCAAACCGCCATGGTTCCCAGAAATTGCAGAAAAGAAAAGTGAAGAAACTTGGTTGAACTGAGGCGCAACTGGGTGTTGAGTCGCAAAACAAATGGTTCGAGAAGGCATTGACAACATAAATATTCACAGCAATTCTTTGTGCTTAGACATTGTGGCCCTGTTTGGTAACATAACTCAAACCATGGTTTGAAATCACTTTTGATTTTATAATATTAAAATTATATTAGGAATGTAAAAAAGTATGTTGGAAATGTAAAAATGTTTATTGAAAATGTAAAAAGGCTTCTTGAGAATGATGAAAAACTATTATAAAATCAAAAGTGATTTCAAACCATGACTTGAGTCATGTTACCAAACAGGCTCACAATCAAGTTTAGAACCTCAAACTCCCTAACTTTGATCGCTCCAGTTTTGCTATAATTCAATGGAATTTCACAAGTTGGGGAAAACTCGAATGAAAATCTGTACTATTTTAGTAGAGTTATCATTCTTGTAATCTGACTCTAATTGTTATACTCTTCGTTTCATTAGAATGGTTTATTTTGAAAAATATTTTTTGTTCCAATAGAAAAGTTCACTTTCAATTTTTACTTTTCTTACCCTTACTAATAGTCATGTATGGTTCATAATTAGTCCATTCTTAATAAATAAAGATATAAATTGAATAAAATGTGTCAATTAAATAATTTAGGTATTGTACCCTAATATTCATAATAAATTATACATTAATTAAAGTGGATCAGATGAAGTACTATTTTAGAACTGTTAGTTTTTGGTTCCTTAATTAATTAATTAGTTGCAGAAATGTGTGTGAAAGAATGTCACACACACACATATATATATATATATAATGACTACCAACTGGATACAAATGAAGTTTCAAATTAAATATTTTCTCTTAAAGTTATTCATTTTTCAATTTTCTTTAGTTTTAATTAGTAAGTTATTTGAGATGTATGTAACGGTCATTGATAATTCAGTCAAAAGAACCAACGAAATCATTTGTTGTAATGGATAATAATAAATTATTTTAAATTTAAAATACCAAAAAAGTTTATTTTGCAAATGTAAAGAGGCAACGGATTACTTTTTTTAAGTTTAAGAGGGTAGCAATGAAAACAATATCCCGGAAAAAAGATATAAGTAAAAGAAATCATGGTAAATTAATTATATTAAATATTATAACTCAAAAAAAGTATATATTTTCAAAATAGAATTCGATCTTTTAATGAATTATTATAATTAATTGTATTGACTCTTTCTATTGAGTAAAAGAAAAGTTTAAAGTCTCATTACTTTTTCAATCTGTGCAGAGAACTGGAATCATCATTATGAAAAATCAAGTGATTCCATATTAATTTATTTAGTTAAGACAATTTAGTTAAATGGGCTAACAATTCTTTTCTTTTCTTTTCTTTTTTTTATTTTTTTCTCCTTTTGAATATGGAGGCCATATGGATTCCGCTTCTATAACTTTAGAAATTCCCTATACATGAGTTTCGAACCCGCATGCTTGTAGTAATTTGTTTGCGGACAATCCACCGAACTAATACCCAATTGGCTAACAATTCCATTTTATGAAACATTTCAAATATCAATACAGAATATCTCTCTCTCGTCCACATGATCTCTAAGTCGTACGTCGACGTTTTCATATCAGCTTAGGAGGCGTTTGGTTCAAATCTGTCAATTGGAATGGCAATGGATTTGATTGAGGGGTCAATCAGAATGGCAATCATGATGAATAGTTGTTGTTTGGTTCAAATCTTGGAATGGATATCATTGTCATGTATGATGTTTGGTTCAGTTCAATATCAATAATGAGAATCAATCAAAATTTCAAATTTACCCTTATTAGTTTTTTCATTTTTCTAAAGCTAAAATAGCAAAATTTTAATTGGACGTCTATTTTGACTAGAATAGATCCAATCATCCAACCCAATTCATTCTAGTATGTTCTCCTATGCTGAAAATGCCATCAATTAGCCCTCTCAAATTCACATACGGAATTGTTATTCGCAGTAACCATTTCAATATTTGCAGTAATATTCCCTTGTGAAAAGTCTGAATTGCCCCTTAGGTTTTTAGAAAAATAAAAGAAATCCTTTTCACTCTAATTTTGACCGATAGTAATGAGGACAATCCATATTACACGGTAAGTAAACAATCTATACTTTTTTTTTACGTAAAATTGGTTTTTTAACAAAAAAAAAAATAATCTATACATTATTCATGTTCTTTTCTTCTTTTCTCAAATTCTAACATTTCTAACGGGGTATCAAAGACAATTTAATCCAAGTATAACTTTCGCGGTATTTTTGAGAAGAAAATACCACCGGGCGCCGGTGGTATTTTGACCCAAAATACTACCGGCGCCTGGTGGTATTTTCTTCTCAAAATACCACCAGCGCCCGGTGGTATTTTGGCTAAAATACCGCCCACTTTGGGTGGTATTTTCAAAATGTTATTGCAAATAGTAATTTGGTTATTTTGAAAAAATCTCGTTTATTTTGTGGTTTTTTGGGCAAAATTTCGGGCCAGACAGGGTTTTATTTTTTTCTTAACAAAGAAACTTTATGTAAAAAAATGTATACATACACGTGTGAGTGAAAAACGAATGACTGTAACTAGGTAGAGTGTAAATGGATTTTTTTTTATTTTTTAGCTAAAAGGCAAAATAGACTTTTCACAGAAAAATGTTACTGCAAATATCGAAATGGTTACTGCAAATAACATCCCCTTCACATATGTATAAAACATCAGATCTTTCATTTGCTTATCTTCAACGCCTAGCATTCCATCAAAGCAAATCAAAATCCTTGACTAATACGATTACTGTTCCGATAGTACTCAAAATCCTTTAACAGTCGCAGGAAAAACTAAATCTGGCGATTTGGCGGAAGAATTTCCTTCAATTCACTTGTTCTCAGTAGGGGTGTCAAACGAGCGGGTTGAGCGGGTATTAAATGGGTGTTAAGTTAATGTGTAATGGATACCCATTACCCATTTAATTAATGATCTTAACTCAAATGGGTAATGGGTAGTCATGGGTACCCATAATACCCATTATACGAAAATGTAAGGCTTATTTAATGGTTTATTAATAATTTTTTTTAAAAATTATTAAATTTTTTTGTTTCATTTAATTCCTTTTTTTTAAAGCGTATTTTAATTGTTTGAATCTATTCTAAAATTTGAAATATTAAATATTGTATACTTTTATGTTTAATCGTATGTAGTTTTTTTGTCCAAACATAATTTTTAATTTTTTTATATTTATATAAACTCGTGCATGCCCCGACCCCAAGGCCCAAAACTGGGCCCGAGACCCAAACTGGGCCCAGACCCAAAACTGGGCCAGAGGCCCGAAACTGGCCCAAGGCCCGAAACTGGATTCGGCCAGAAAACCGGTCCAGAAAACCGGTCCAGAACTAGGCCTGAATCGTGGGCCCGAACTGAACCAAACCCACCCCGAAACCCAAGCCTGATCTCGACTTGGAACCCGAATGAATTTTGAATTAGTATTTATAAGTGGGAAATTTAAAAATATTATAAAAGAATAAATGGGAAAAAAACGCAAAGTAATTGTAGGACACGAAAAATAAAGAAAATGAAAAAATAAGTTTGGAGAAAAAAATAAAATGAGCCTACTAGAATAGGTGAATTGTTGGGTTTTTGTTTATACTTTGAAGGGTAGTTTTGGATGGGTATTTTGGTACCCATGATGGGCGGATTTTAGAATACCCAATGGGCTACCCTAAACCCACGCATTAGATATTTAGTCAAAGCCCACTCAGCCCATTATTTTTTTAGGTGAGTTTTATTGGGTTAATACCCAATGGGTTTGGGCGGTTTTTGGGTTAATAATTTTTTTTTACCACCCCTAGTTCTCAGTACTCTATCAACGTCAATCAACAAAAAAATCCATTTTTTCTGCCAAGTCCCAAACATCCATCCATTTATAACATAAATCAAATCAAAAAAGGATAGAAAACAGATAAGAAAAAGGAAAAATAAAATCAAGCAAGCATAGGATCTAAAGAATGGAGGAGAGGGAAGTGGAGAAGGAAGAGGCGGCAACGGCGGCGACCGCGTCAATGATGAGCATGAGTTGGAGCTTGAAGTTGAAGGAGGTGCTGAGCTTACAAGAGAGAAGGAGGAGCAAGGGTTTTTTAAGTAAGGAAAAATAAAATTGATTCCGGACTGGATTCATTCACGAATGCTGGGGGGGGGGGGGGTGTCCTCGATATTGGTCAAATCTAAATAATTAGGAATGATATCTTTATTATCATTTCCAAACCCATGTACCAAACAGTAACAATGGCAATGATTCTTTTTATTCCCATTGACCCCTCTGATTACCCCCAACCAAATGCCCCCTTAGTTTTGACATTAGTCAAATGCTATTCCAACTTGGGCCATATTGCACCTTGATCTCCTGGACATTCTCTTGAGCAACTTAAAGCTATTTTCATAATTGAAGATACACACTCTAACAATTTAGCATTTTGTTCTTCCCATCTTGGAATAGACTAGCATTTGAACAACATTTTGAACCATATCTTTCAAGCTGAAATTGTTGTTGAATCTTTCATCGCTCGGCCTTAGCCTAGTAAAGACTTTCATCAACATGATTCCATAACTGTAAATGTTGCACTTTGTTGTTACCAAGCCTTCCATTCCATATTCTACAAATAATCCATGTTATGTTTATCAATAAATTGTATTATTTAAAGTATTACTCCATTTGTCTCGCTAAAATAATATATAAAAGAAAGAAGTCACAATTCAACAAGAAAAAGATGAAAAGTCACCTGGTGCTACATAGCCAAGTGTGGCAATTGTTGAGGTGTGCGTACTCAACATTTGCAATTCCAAAATCACTAACATGAGCTACCATTTCTTGGTCAAGCAAGACCTTATTCGATTTCAAATCACAATGAATTACTGGTGTTGAATAACCAATGTGTAAATACTGTAAGGCATTCAGTCACCGCATCAATCATGATGTTCAATCTTTGTTTCAAGTCTAAGGTAAAATTATCTAAATGCAACCATTTATCAAGACTTCCATTTGGCATTGGTGCATCACCAAAGCCTTGAAATCAGGGTTGGAGCAACTGCTAATGACTTTGGTGAGATTTCGATGCCGAAGATTACGTAACACTTGACACTCAACATCAAAACTCTTGAATGCCCTTTCTGAATCCAAATTGAACACCTTTATGGCAACAATCCTCCCATCTCTAAGAGTTCCCTGATAAACTAATCCAAATGCACCAGTACCAAGTAAATTGCCTTCATTCTACCTATCCTAGCTTGTTGAAGCTCATAATATGAAACCCTTTCAACCTCTCCAAACAATGATAAACCATGTTAGACCCGGTTGGTCTTAATCCTTATTCTGATTGATGAGTTAACAAATTTGAGAATTAATTTAGTGGTTTTTTTTATAAGTGAGAAAATGTAGATTAATGTTTACGAAAGAACCGACGCAAAAAACGGCAATGAAAAATGAGCTAAAGCAAAGAAACGGCAAGCAAATGAAGAAAGAAGAAAAATATGACCTGAGCACGTCCTAAGGTGGGACCCACGGTGTTTTCAAGTCAAAAAATGAAGAGAAGAGTTCACGGGTGAACTAACGCAAAAAGAGGGTGAAGAAAACGGAGCTAAAACGAAGAAAAGGCAAGCAAACCAAAAAAAATGTCAAATCAAGGGCCGACAAAGACTGACGGCGAGCAGCCCGTGGCAAGCCCCACACGCAGCCCTTGCCCAGGCGTAGCCTGCAACGGTTGCAGGATTCGAGCCTCGCCTACGCGCGGTGTGCGCAGGCTAGGCCTTGCGACTGCCACGGGGCCTGTTGCAGGGCCCTCGGGTTGGCTTAATCCTTGCCGATTTTTCAACATTTTCAAGGGCTCTCTTCTCCTATAAATACCCCCACTTCAAGAACACTCAATACACCTCTCTCCATCTATTTTATGCTCATTCTCAAGTGTTAAAAAGCTCTCAAAAGATCATTTCAAAGTTCTAGCAATTTATTTCAGAGTTAGGCTAGAATAGAAAATCCTCATTGTAATAGTTAGCTATTTTCATAGCATTAATTTCCTACTTTGTAAAAGGGTTAGAGGGAAGTCTTGGATCCTTTCAAGAGGTTGATAAGGGTCTAAGCAAGGGGATTAACTAAAGGATTACCTATAGTTTGAGTAAACTAGGAGGTAATCCTTTCGGTTAACTTGTAAGGTTTAAGATTCACCTTTAAGAATCTTATTGGAAGATTAGGACCAAGCATTTAGCTTGGAAGTGGAGTAGACTTTCCTTGAGGAGGGAAAGTTGAACCACTATAATTGTTGTGTATTCGTTAAATTGTTTTCTTTATTGTTTTACACTTAAAATCACACACAAATCACAAAAAAAATTTTGTTTGCTTAAGTTTGTTTTGAAACCTAATTCACCCCTCCTCTCTTAGATTTACCTTAGTTGTATTTTCAAACCATCTCCACTACAAGAAAATATGGCTTTAGAGACACTACTAAAATCGTCTTAAATAGTGCATCTAACGTCTCAAAATGCTTTTTGAGACAGTAGACATGGCGTCTCCATTACGGCCGTCGCAAAAGAAATTTGAGACGGTAAAACTGTCTTAAATAGTTTTTGAGACAGGCTTGAGACAGTTCTTGGATTGTCTCAGAAGTATTTGAGACATTCATTTTCTGTCTCAATTTCATTCTCAACTTGTTAAACATTGGAGACACTGAATTGAGACAACGATATACTGTCTCAAATCGTATTAAAGACAACAATTTTCTATCTTAAATATCATGTCTTAAATATTTACAAGAACTATTATGTACAATAATTTACTGTCTAAAAACGTATTTAAAAGTACATTTTGAATGGACATGCTTGCTAATTTAGTAATTAAAAAAACGCTTTTCTTTATAAATTCTAAATAACCATTCGGTACAATTGTACACCATGTTCCAATACGTATATCATCTAAACATTCAATACAATTGTACAGTTGATGACTCAAAACAAAAAAAAGTTTGCATCTAGAATTTTGTACTCAAACAAGTTAGCATCCACAAAGCCATCTAAAATTATGTAAGTTGCTACTCCGAATTGAAAGTTTTGCCACCAAAATGATGCATCAAGGCCAAAAAGATGCTTCGTGCTCTCAAGAACGCCAAAGAATGTTGCATCCTCAATGCCTATCCAAAACACTCTTGGTTCAGTGCCCTACAAATGTAAATAAATGAACACACAATTTTAATCCCAAACTGAACTTCTCCAGTCAAAGAGCTGGGCATTTTAATAAAAATTACATAAACCTAAAAAGAAAAATAAAAACTGAAATCAAAAGGTGGCTATTGATCTAAAATATGAAAAGTTTGAAGTCACTTATTTGCATGAAGTCATTTACAGTGCAGTAAAAGAAAAATTTTTAAGGAAACAACACAAAAGTTGCCCATTAATTTCTTATCAAAATATGTTTACCAAAAAATTTACATCACAAGTAAAGGTGTGTGACATTAATTATCAGTATGAGAAGCCTTAAACTCTACCTAATGGAAGGTAATAGCTAGCTACAAATGTGTACAACATACAAAGACAAAAATTTGCATCACATATACTATGTGCCATGTAATGAAAGAAAGATATCCAAATAGATTTTAATTCCACCACTAAGAAATAGGAAGAAGATTCTTTATTAGTGATATACATCCAACTAAACACAGTATTTTCAAAAAGAACAAAACTATTTGTGTTACAATAAAATGAACATAAAACCTGTTTTGATTAGGTGAAGAAAATGCATTTTTTGACTAACATAATTCTCATTTGGCGATCTTTCAAATCTTTTCATTAGCATGTATAACTAAGATACTGAAAACATCAAATTTTTAATTAATATACAAGACAACATCAAACCAGGGAATTCTAAGAAAACTTAAGTAAACAACCATATTACTCAAATAAGAATGTGAGAATTTGATGACACTTAATTTATTATGTCAACAGCTTATAACGATGTCTACTCATTGAGCTTTGATAGACTTATGAACCGTAAAATATGGCTAGACTTAAACATATATTGATTTAACCTTCATATTTAAAAAGTATTTAATGATAAATCAAGATATCCTCCCTTATATGTGATTCCAAGAAAATACACAAGCACAGGTTTTAAAAGGTTTAAAAAAAAAAAAAAAAAGGTTAACAAAAATGGCTAAGATCATACCTCACTGAAATACAAGGAGTTTGTCTGCAGTACTCTCTATTGCCAAGAAAGCTGCCTAATGCAATGAGACACAAAACAATTTAACATAATTAGAGTAATACCAAAACTGTAGCATGTAGAAAGACAACACGTTTCAGAATTTCTTTTAGGCTTCATCTGGTTCTTTAGAATCAAAAATTTAGTGTGTTGATATATTTGAAAGAAATAATGTATTTATCTATGAAATAATGGGCAAACAATTATCTGTTTGAATATCAATGAAATAATGAATTTATACCACCCAAGGGATTTGATGATTACTTCACAATATGAAGAGCCAAAGAGATATGGTATAACCAATCAAGAGAGCAAATTAAGACATATCATCAAAAGCATGCTGCTTCTATTCCAAAGTTTTACTGGCAACAAAATTAGCTATAGAAACATTACCATGGACCTGTCATGCCTAAAAAAAATTGAAAATTAAATATTAAAACATTAAAAATATAGAGGACTCTTGGGGAACCACAATATGAAATCATTCAACTATATAGCATTTGTAGAATGCCCAGAATATAATAACCCACAGATTGTGCCAAATCAAAACTTCTTTTAGTACGATGAGTTTCAATATTCAAGAACACAGCTACTACACATGCAAACATTAAGCAATTTCATTTTAAACTTAGTGCCACCAGACTAAAGGTCCTAAGAAGATGAGGCTGCTTCTAATTTCATTCACTTAATTAAAAATGAGATTCTAAAGAGAGCAAGTGTGCAGATAGTAGTATAAAATTATATTATATCATGCAGACAAAAACTCACCTTTTCAGGCAAATCATTCTACCTTAAATGAGGAAGATCAACGGAAAATTTTTTTAAGTGATAACAGGAAATTCCAAGTAAGCATTCTAATTTATAGTCATTATCCAAGAAGCTAACAGCTTTAGCCATTTATTGCAGTCTTCAAGCAGAATACTATTCTCTATGGACAAGTGCTAAGAAGTTAGAATTACTTATTATCATAAAGAAAAAAATTAAAAGGGGGTAATACATCTATATACAGATTAGTAATCATATTAGAAAGCCCAACAACTATACCATGGACGGAGAGATGAGTCATAGACAAGTATATATCACTTAACCTAGAGGGGTTAAAAGGAAAACAACATACAGTACTTGGTGGTAAAATGTAACAATATATTTGGATAACTAGTAACAATCAAAATAAAACATCACAAAGTGTATTAATGAGCCATTTTGAAGCCACACTAGTAAACTTCATAAAACAATGTCATTAGAGAACTAAAAATGTAACAAGAAAGAAGTAACCAGCTCAAGTGTGTTCCTTGGATATATTTTAGATCTAATTCCTTGATATCTTTTGACAAAGGCATAACATGCTTAATAACTATATAGACAGTAACCTCTAGTTAGAAAAGCATAAAAAGGAGCAAAGAATCCTTAGACATAGAAAAAATTAGTGAATCTCAAAATAAAAAACAAAAACAGAAAGACCATCAAAGGTACCTGTATAATATTCTTTACATATAACTTCAAAAAATATCTACCTACTAAAAACAACTAGACGAAAGAACAAAGTCATGAATAGTTCCAGAAACATATATATACATTTCAGAAAAAAAAAAAAAGAATCCAAGTAAGAAACTTACAAACTTACAAATTTGATCCACAAAGATCTATTAAAGTTGTTAACATGTGAGACAAAATCTTTAACACAATTGCTATTTATTTCAAATGATGATCTCCTTGACACTACACTAACATAGAACCATGATACAACACGAACATAAAACCAAATAAGAGAAACCATATTATCCTAACCAATTTAAAAGAAATTCAACAGTCCACAAACCAAATTTAAGACTACTTTTTGTATTTTAGAGATAAAAACATCGTCCATTTGTTGCTTAATAAAATTTAGTGATCATTGCAGAGGAGCTATTATAAATGCCTACAAAAATTTCAGCATTGTTCTCTTGTCCAATGGACAACAAACTTGGGGTTTTAAGAGTCTCAAAATAAAAGCACAAAAGTGCAATTTTATAAAGTCCACAAGAATAGCAGTATCCACAAAAATCAATAAAGCTTCTTTTTTTTTGGCCGTAAAAAAGAGAGGCTTTTGTGTTCTTTCAAGATCAAGCCTATTTATTATAGAAAAATAATGAACTCAATTCTTAGTTTTCATGGCAAAGAAATCAAAAGGCAAAGCTCAAAATAATTATACTGAATTCGGTTTTTCTTAGTTTAACATACTTTTGAGTCACACAAAACTTATATCATCAAATTGTATTGGAATCATAATGGTAGACAATGGAATTTTAAAATTACCAATAATGTCAGAGAGAAGAGGGGTGGATTGAACACTCTTTCATAGGCGGAGGACAAGAGGCGAATGTTTTGGGAACTGGGTCTCAGATTGAGTACTTGACGGGACTGAAATAGATGCATAGATGAGATGGCTGATGGTTTTATGCCCTGAAAGCTCTGGCAACTTCACCACAGTGTCAACGCCGGCAACTGGTGCGGTGGCAAGAGGGGATCGACGGCTGACGAGGGCTTTGATTCTTTTCCCTTTTTGCTTTTTTTCAGAAGACAGGACTTTAGTTCTTTTCAATTTTTAAATGAGAGATGTGAGACCGGGTTTTATTTTCTTTTATTTTGTCTTACATCCTTAGTTGGTTAACAGAACTCTGTACTAAAAAAATTAGATGAAAAAGAGGGAATTTTTTTTTTATAAAGACAAAACTCAAAAAACTGTAGCAGCATGCGTCCTTAATTAGTAGGATATAAGACAATATTCCAAAAACCATCTCAATTCATGTGTCTCAATTTATTATTAAGACAGTCATTGCTATCGTCTTAAATTTATGGTTTTTGAGATGATTTTTTAAAAACTGCCCTAACTTATTGTCTCTAAAGCTATGTTTTCTTGTAGCACTTGAACCAATTTTTTTCTTCCGGTATCTCATGTACACCAATACAAAGGCCAAAAATCCCAAAGTTGTAGCTATCCCTACACAAATGATCAATATAGTCCCGCGACGATGTCTAGTCCTTGATTTTTTCCTTGGCATTTTTGGGCATGGTGGGACATTAAGCCCTGTTTGGACAAATACTTGAAAAACGTTTTTAATGTTTTAAGAGTTAAAAAAACTTGTAAATGGTGTTTGGACAAAAAAATATGAAATATTTTTTAAAAAATAATTTTAAGTAAAATGTACTTCAAGTACAGTTTTTAAAGTACACTTTCAACATGTTTTTCAAAATATTTAAAATACTTATTACCTTGTTTTTTTTTTGCTTATTTATTTATTTTTTATATATTATGTTTAAAATATATATATACCCACACCACCACCTCTACCTATAAAAAATAATTCTCTCACCCCCCTCCTCTCCAAACGCCAAACGGGTTAAATGTTTTGACCCATCGAATTAAACGGGTTGACCGGTTGATTTAAACGGGTTGACTCATCGGATTAAACGGGTTGACTCATCGGATTAAACGAGTTGACTCGTCAGATTAAATGGGTTGACCCGTGGAATTAAACTAATTAACTCGTCTAGTAAAATGGGTTGACCCATCGAATTAAACGAGTCGACCCCTTAAGTTATGACTCGATAACCTAATTTACTCATATAAAATTATTTTAAATAATATTTTAAAATAAAATTACATATATACGTACAAATATTTATACCTACGTGTATATATATAAATCCAGTAGGCATGCATAAACAAATATATACACATGCGTCCTGTCCTATATATAGACGCAGGTGTATATATATCTATATGCATGCATAATATATATATATATATATTATATAACGGAAAGTAACATATCTATCATATGAGAGTGCCATGTAGCAGCCACATCTAGCTTATATTTAATTATATTAAAGTTGACAAGGCAGCCACACATTGACAGGTAATTAATAAATATTTTTTGCTTTTTTATGTCTATATTAGATTTTTAATTTAACCATTCATATGAATGCCACATAAAATTAATATTTAAATTTATTGAATGTATAAATTTTATTTTCTCTTTTTTAATTAAATAATATTTTTCTCTGTCTTTATTAACTTCTTAAGTTATTTTTTCAATTTCTATATTAGATTAGCTTCATATTATATAAGGATCCATCTATATGTATAAATAATATAATGTGCATATATCTTTTCTATTAATTTGTATATAACTTAATATAAATTTTGGGTTAGAAATGTATGTAAAATATCAAATGTCTATATTGATACATAAGTTTATTTTATTACCAATAAATACATTATTATAAATAAATGATTTTTTATGTTATGCATGTTTGTGTTTATGTAAGGGTGAGTGAAATATAATATTAGTTCATTAAATTCATTTTTATTTTCTGTACTCTTTATTATTGTCATCCACTAATCACTTTTTAATTTTGTGACTTTTCATGTATTATAAGTTTCAAAAAGACTCTTGATTATATGATGATTATTTACTTTGTTCACATCAACTTCCTTTTTTTAATATACAATTAGTAAATAATTAATTATTTGAAGACTTTTCACAATCCACAAAAGAGAATGAATAGACATTTACAATCTATTTATATCTTCAATCCATTAAGATCAAAAATAACTTTCTTCTTGTTTAGAATCCTTATGTGCATGTCCAATTCATGTTAACGGGGCAATATTTCGTAATATATGTACATCCATTTAGAATATATTTTTCTCAATCTCTTCTTCAAATTCACAGGTTTGTACATGTTTTACTCCAATGAAAAACAATGTTTCCCTATCCGAATCTACGAAATATGTCTCCAAATTCACCTCATCTGACAACAGAGATTCTCATGCCGTTGGCATCTACTTGTAACGCGTATCGAAATAATTCAACAGCTTTATTAATTTTCAGAAGACGAAGAAGAAGAAGAAGAAATTGACAAGAGGCGAGGAAAAAGGAAGCAAATAGAGTAAGCAGGCCAATTCTATATATTGAGAAAAGATTTCGAGTATTTGTATTATATTTGACATAAATTTCTTCTTTTTAACTTTGTATTTATAATCAAAAATTGATTACTATTATAATTATAGCTTCTTTTTTTTATATTTATAAATCTTATGTTGTCACACAATAATATTATCGGGCATTCACCGTGCAATCGCACGGTGTTCCCATCTAGTATATATATATAGGGAGTAATATTTATCAGGATCATCCTGAAATATGACTTATCAGGCATCTAATGGCATTTCGCCACGTAAGATATATGAGATTAGTATTTATTAAGTCTTCCCTTAGTTAAGGAGCATGATTAACTTCATCCTTCTCTTATTTCCATGTATATAAATATAATTATATGGAATATTCCTTTATCTTGTATTGTATTATAATTTTATTAAAAAATTATATCAAAAAATTAAAATAACTATACCCTACACACAAATTAGTGAACCCTTCGTCATGATATTTAATTTGTTAAAGATGAATATCAATGAAAAAAATATTATCAAAAATTTTTAAAATAACTATATCCTATATAAAAATAAGTGAACCCTTAATCAGAAGATTTATTTTTTTTAAATTGAATATCAGTGAAAAAAATATTTATTTCAAAAAAATTAAAATAACTATACTCTACACACAAATAAGTGAATCCTTAGTCATAAAATTTAATTTGTTAAAAATGAATATCAATGCAAAAAATTATCTCAAAAAATTAAATAAATATACCCTACACATAAAAAGGAATATTAATTTTGTGAAAAAGGAATAAAAAGGAATATATATATATATATATATGTATATATAAGAGAATGAAGAAATTAATCATGCTCCTTAATTAAGGGAAGACTTAATAAATACTAATCTCATATATCTTACGTGGCAAAATGCCATTGGATGCCAGATAAGTCATATTTCAGGATGATTCTGATAAATATTAAACTCACATATATATATATAATTCTTAAAAAAAAATTAATCATTACACATATATACTTCTTATTTAATTATTAAATTTTAATAAAAAAAAATTATGGGTTAAAGTATGGGTCGAACTAGTTATAATCCTCCGGATTAAGTAATTTAACTCCTTGAGTCAAATTAATTAACTCGCTGGTTGAGCGAGTTATAATCCGACCGGTACATAACTCAACCCGTACATGACCCATACGGGTTAATCTTGACCCGACCTATAACCCGCCCAATTAACTCTAAAAATATTTTTATAAAATACTTGTCCAAACGCATATTTCTTTAAATGCTGCTGTTATTGCCAGAGCAAAAAATAGCAGCCAGAGCACTATTTTACCAATTTTTCTAAACTACCCTTTATGAATCCTACTGCTTATCTTCCTCTTTCTCCTCCCTCTCTGCGCCTTTTCTTCTTTGGCTCTTCCCACCGCCGCCGCCCACTCCTTATTCATTTGAGTAATCCTTTCGCTACAAAATTTACGAAATCATCAGCTAACAAATTCGCATAACTCAATGTGATTTTCATCATCCACAAAATATTAATCATCAGCCCTTTATATTACTGGGCAATAACACCGATTGTCCTTCTGTTTTTTTTTTATTTACAAAAATACTACCTTTGCCATGGACACAGCAAGTCTTCGTAGCCAGCAGTAACCAGCTTACCATTTTTATGCATTACTACAATAACAACCGATAGTATTACTACCCTTCATGGCCACCCCACCGGAGGCGGCGCAGCTGAAACTTAGTTTCAGCTGCGCCCCTTTTCTAGCGAAGAAGAAGAAGTCTTCTTCTGCAATTTTTTTTAAATTTTTTTGGCCCTAAGGACGTCGTTTTACTAAGGGCTTTTTATTAATTTTTTTGCCCTGCCAAAAAAATTTTAAAAAAATTAAAGGCCTATTCGAAATACAGGGAATTGCAATTAAATCCCTCCCCAAATTAAAAGCCCTAAATCAATTAACCCAACCAAATTCAATCACAATCACTCACTCCCTCTATTTTTTTTTCCACCCGACAGAACACACTCCTTCACCTTCACGGTTTCACCACAATTATCTCGTCTTACAGTCGTGTCCAGTATTGGTGGTTCAGGCACTAAGAAATAGTTGTTTTACTAGTATTTCTTTGCTTTTACTTTTCTTATTAATGTTTTCTTTTAAACATATATTATTATGGTTATTTTGATACTTTAGTAATATGTATTTTATTTAATGATACGTGGGAAAAAAATTGCCATTAATGCCAGCGGCGAACGCATAACAAAATGTCAGAACAAAATTGCCATTACAGTCGCCCCCTCTGACATTTTGTTCTGCATTCGTCACTGGCAATAACAATGCAATCTTATCATTAAAGGAGATTAACTTCCCTTCATTTCTTGTTCATATATTCTGGAAAATACCAGAAAAATATATAATCAAGGAAGGCGCCTCTTCTTGGGGCCTGGAGTAATTTGTTCCTTCATGTTTGTTGTCCAGCCAGCACTGTGAAGGAAAATTTGACAATATTGCAAATTTGCTACCAAATCTCTAAAAGTAGTTTCAACAATTCTATCAAAATACCACCGATTCCCAAACATTGATCAGGGTTGGATTCCACCAGGTTAAAATTTAGAAAATCAAAAATCCTACCATTGCAAAGACATTCAAAACATGTAAAATGTGATTCCATTAATAACCAGAAGAATCGCGTGGGTCACTTTTCTGCATTCATTGAGTTATGTGAATCAGTTGGATAATGATGATTTCGTGGCCACAAAGGAAATCTTGTAGCGGCATGATTATCTCCACTGAATTTGCAATTTCATAATCCCAAAATTGTTGCCACGGTTAAGAATTGAAGAGGAGTGGCCGACGGCAGTGGGGAAAAGCGAGAGAAGAAGAGGCGCAGAGGAAAATAGATGGAGGCAGTGAGAGGGATAAGAAAGAAAAAGATAAGCCATATGAATAGTAAAAGGGTATTTTAGGAAGAGCATTAAAATATTGTTTTGTATGCTATTTTTAGCTCTGGTAGTAACAGCAGCTTCTTTAAAACATACTTCAAAAATATTTTTGAAAAACATTTTTATAAAAATATTTTTAAAGTACTTGTCCAAACGGAGCCTAAATCTTTGAGGTCCACATAGGCCTTCATTTGACATGAAAGATTGAAGTTCTCAAAAGGGCCTTTGCTCGGAATTCGGCGCTTAAATTATTGAAAGAAACATTCAAATATGTGAGGGACTGCAGCTTCTGAAGTGAAATAGGGATTGTAGCAGAGAGATTGTTATGTGAAAGTTTGAGGGTTTCCAAGCTTAGCATATTACCCATTGACTCTGGAATCGATCCTTGAAACCCATTATTGAATGCTAAAGATAGGTAACTCAAACGTTGTAAACCACCAATAGTTTTAGGAATGACACTAGAAAAGTTATTCATTGACAAATCTAAACTGATGGAACCCTCCAAATTTCCAATTTCAAGAGGTAGAAAGCCAACCAAATAATTTGAAGAGAGGTTAAGTTCCAACAAAAATTCGAGGTTGAACAAATTTGCAGATATGGTAGAAATTAACCTGTTTGAATCTAGGAAGATCGATTTCAAAGAAGTGACATTTCCCAAGCATTCTGGAATAGATTCTGAAATTCGATTTCGGCCTAAAGCTGAAGTTGCCAAATTTGGCAAACCACACAAGTTTTTCAGCATGGCTTTCTTTAAATCATTGTCTTCAAGACTAAAACTTGAAGTGTACTTATATCTTCAATTGTTTCAGGAATTGACCCTGTCAGCTTATTCATTGATAGTTCCAACAAAATTAACCGACTCAAATTTTCGAATCCTAATGGAATTTCGCCATTGACGCCACAATTATAAGAATGGAACATTTGGAGGGAAGAAAGATTTCCAACAGACTCTGGGATTTATCCATTTAGTTGATTGGAAGTCACTGCCAATTCTCTCAAATGTTTGCAATTTGTCAAGAAAGTGATGAAGGTCAACTCTAGGGATGAAGAGTGGCTTGATAAATAGTTGTGTGACAGATCCAAACGTTCAAAGAGTAAGATTCCCGAGGGAGTTCGGAATAGAACCCACAAATTTGTTTCCCCACAGCTCAATCTGACTGAGCTGGGAACAGTTCGAGATCGACCCCTGTAAAACACCATGAAAATTGTTCCAGTCGATATAATATAAAGCTCTTCTAAACTAGAAAACCCTAGACACATGTTCGATGGAAGCTGTCCGGACAGATTATTGAAGGCAAAATCTATCAGATTTAAGGTTGAAAATCTGAACTGGAATAGGACCATTTAAAGTAGTATTCTCCAAGTAAAGTTCTTCAAGGTTGTAGAGATTGCCGAATTCACTGGGTATCGCACCTGCAAAATTTTATTCAACAGTACTTGATAACTATCTATGTATTGATTCCACCATTAATTAATGAACATTATTCAAACTAAATATTTCTCAAAAATATTTGGAAGAAAAATGACCGTACCTGACAGTGGCTTAGCTAGAAATTTTCATCTGCAGGGGCTAGTGTAATTTTTTGTTGCCATTAAATAAGTTGATCTAACAACTAAAGTTCTAAATTCATAATTATAAAATTGATTACCAATCCAACGATTCAAGAATTACTTAATGAAGCATAAGGAATTCATTACACTGAGTATAAACTGTCAATCTGATAAATTGGCTAAAGGAGATAAAAATAGGTAAAAACGCCCTTTCAACGCCTAACCACGGCTAACAACGGGCTCGACCCTCATTATCCTTTAAACAATAAACAAATGCATGTTTGCATTCAATAACCTATGCATTCATTAATTAATCTTAAAGCAAAAGCATGATTCAGACATATAGAATCATTAACATTATAGGAAAATCAAATAACTAAATTTCATGGTTTAACACTAAATATTTAGCCTGTCATTAGGCTAAATATAACTGAAAATAAAATATTAAAGATAGAAAATTAAATGAGACTTACTTATAAAATTGTCTTCAAGTCTTCAAGTCTTGAAGAAGAGAGGGATACGTATTAAGAGAGGAAAATTTAAAAGATTACAAGAAAAGGGTGGGAGATTTACAAGAGAGGGAAGAGGGAAGAGAGAAGAGGAAGTCTCGTGATTCCGAGTTCTGCCTCTGAATGCTAAACTAAACCATATTTATAGGCAGCCTCTGCTTTTAACTATTACGGATTTGAAATTTTAAATTTTAAATCCGCTACAGTAATTTCGAATTCCAAATTATCAATCTAGAAGTCCGCTACAATAATATTGTCTGTGGAGTCCGCAACCGCCTATGTTAATTATTTTTGGGACTTTTACCGGTAGAACCGGTCACTGAACTCTTTATTGCGAGCAGCATTTCATTAATGTCGATGTCGACTTCTTCATCTTCTTCTTGAGATTCTTTTGCAAGGCAATGTCCTTGGCTTGACATGGAAACCTCTGATTTTGAATCCTCTAGGTTCTGGTATAGATCTTTTTTCAAAAGATCCATGTAAGAAGCTATAATTTCTTCTCGGGAAACAATACCCTTCTGCCTTTGAAGCATCCTATGAATTTGCTGGAAGGGACTAATTTCATCCCTTAGAGATGTCTCTTTCTTCTGCTGATGTTCCTGCAGCTTTGTCTTGATTTGATCGACTAATTCCTGGCCTTGAATTTCACCAGTAGCATCTGCTTTGATTAATTTGTCCCAAAATTTGGTATAACCAACTCTTTTTAAACATGGAATTTTTTTCTGTAGTATAACCCACTTCTGGAACCCATTTCCAGATCCAAGGAATTGAAAATTCAATAAAGAAATACATTTGAGCGATATTATCGTTCCAGGGATGATTATTATCCAAATTCATAATTTTTGGTGAAATCTTCACCCATTCGGCATATAATGCTTTGAAAGGCTCAGGTAGGACCTGGATAGATGGACCAAAATTAAGCCACCCTTTAACAAACCAATTTGGTATTTGTCTGTTATAAACATCAGCACAAATCTTTATAAACCAAGAGTGTTTCCTTCTTGGATTTTCATAAAGGAATACCTTAGTGAGATATTCAATATAATCCCAATATTTGAATTTAATCAAAATCTTTTGCTCAGGATGGATATATTCTCTATCCTTCGTGGTTGATAAACCCCATTCTTCAGCGGATATGATCTGCTTAGTAATGATTTTGCTGAAGTTATAAACATTCTGGGAGCTACCAGCTCCTGGAAAATGTGTTATTTCATAATTTCCTGAAGACTTCAAAATATTTTCAAAGTAAGATCTTGGCTTATAAGCCAATTCAGCATATGATGAGCTATCAAGATATCTCTGCATTAGCATCCATGGATCATTGACCCCATTGAAGATCTTACCTTCTAAAAGGATTATTACCTCTTTGTGGTTATTTTGGTGATATAAAGCCATATGATCTTCATTTTCTTCTTCTCCAACAATTTTTGAAAAAGAGGATGATGATGAAGCGGTATTACCATGCTTTTCTTTTTGTGATATGAATTCCATGAATTCCGCATATAAAGGATCCTCAGGAGACATACTCCTCCTAGCAGATATATTTTCTACTACAAGCCTTCTTCCTCCATGCTGGGCGAGGATATTTCCTCGTCCTCCTCGACCTCGGTAAGGGCCATAGGCCCTACCTCTGGGGAGCATCAACCTGCAATTATAATCAGTCATTATTCAAAATTCTCTAGTTAAGAAGTCTGGAAGACTATTGTCTTCACCCTTTTTATATTGAATTTCAAAATCAAATGGGGCTAAATGAGCCTGCCATCTAGCAAACATTTGCTTAGAAACATCATGCTTAAAGTCTTTATTAAACATAAATTTTGCAAATTTGCAATCAGTTCTTATGATAAACTTTTGATTATATAAATCATCTTGAAATTTTAATACACATTTAACAATAGTTAAGATTTCTTTAGCTACCTAGCATAATTTTTCTGACTATCAGTCCATTTTCCTGAGTAAAATCTAACAAGAAATTCTTGTTTATTTTCTTTAGATTTTTGCTTTAAAATTCCACCATAACCTATATCTGAAGCATATGTCTCTATTATTTTCTCCATATTAGGATTTGCAATCCTTAAACAAGGTAGTGATTTCACTTTAAACTTAATTCATCTAACTGCCTCAGTATGACTTTCAGACCATGGTTTAGGATTTTTCTTTAATCTATCATAAAGAATTGCAGTATCTTCATTAAGATTTTTATAATAGGAAGAAACATAATTTAAGCTTCCTAAAAATCTTTGTAATTGAGTTTTATATATAATTTCATCTGGAAATTTTGAAGCAAAATCTATACTTCTGTTAATAGGAATAATATTTCCTTTTTCAATATTATGACCTAAAAATCTTATTTTTGTTTGAAACAAACTCATTTTTGATTTAGATATAACCAAACCATTTTGAATAATCAATCTCTTGAAAATTTCCAAGTGTTTAAAATGAGTTTCAATATCTTTAGAGGATACTAAAATATCATCAATATAAACAATGATTGATGTGACGCGAAAATTACTCTGTTGAATTGATGCTTCTTCGCGGCCCAATAAACTTTTGTGATGAACAATAGCCCAATTTGTATGAAGTTGTGCTGTGAAGGGAATGAACAAAATTGAAAATGATGGAGTGATCTGAGTCGCTGAGCTCGGCCAAGATGATGAAGCTTGATGATTTTGCACTGCTCCGTTCACCAATTGATGATTAATTCAGAAAAGGAGCGGGGCTTTCCCCCCTGTATAGGCTCCGACGATCAAGTCAGTAATATGAAAGAGATAAGCAATATAGAACAAGAGTGTTTAGAGAAATTGTAAATGAGAGAATAGCTTAAGAGATGCTAGTGAGAATTGCCAGAAATTACTTATTGGAACCTACCAGAATGAGGCTTGTGCCTGAGTATTTATAAGCTTACTCTTGATGGTTCCGTTGAGTAATGGAGACATACGCTCCTAATTATTCTTTTTGCAATGATGGTTTTTGCCTTTCCGGGAAAACTGGCTTTAACTTTGGCTCCTTTATCATAATTGATCTGCACATATTAAAATAATGGCCCTACCATGATATTTTATATTATTATCTTTATTTCAGGTTGGCTTCACCGATCTAATCTTACATAAATTACCAACCTAAATAGGAATGAGTTTTAACAATTGACCGATCTAACTTCATTAAGCTTTTACCGACCTGGGATTCTTGAGTAATACTGACATAATCATTCCGATCTGGGCTATAAGGTCTACCGATCTAAGATTACTAGTTTATTCCGACCTAAGCTTTAGTGAATTTTCTTGTTCAGTTCTTCATGACCAATATAAGATTATATGACCGACCTAAATTTGTAACAGAGACTCGTTTTGTGTGATCTTTCCGACCTGAACATGGATCTGGGCTTCTTTATCTTTTACTGTTTCTTTGTTTTTAATTAATTGGGCTAGGCCCAATGGGGATTTCAATTTTATGCACATCAACAAGCCCCCCCAGTATTAGGTTTTACCGATCTAAAACTTAATACTCTTTGGGTTTTTCGAGCTAAGACCCAGCATAAAGGATATGATTTTCTAGATTAATCCGAGCCAATTTTCCGAACTAAGCAACATACCGTATTTTTACTAAGCCGTATGTGACTAAGGCGATTTTCCAGTATTTATCCGACCTATACTTCATATAAAAACATGAAATATGAAATCTGACCTACAAAGAATAGTCTCCTCTGACTGTATAGTAATAATTGTAATTCCGATCTAAAGAATTTGAACAGTTTTCGGACAAATAAATGTAATCATAAATACGTACCTTTGCGTTACCCTAGATCGGGATTTCGAAGAGGCGGACCGGTCGGGACACGCCTTTACATTTATCAATCGATACGACTTCCAAGGCCGTTTTGTGTCCTCAAAGCGTCATTAATGAATGCAGCTTTTGGTCTGCCCACGTCTCTTTGATTTCCCCGAGGCTCCATTATAAAAACCGTGATAGCAACACACATTTGGCACCCTACATTATTTGCTTTCCTGAAAAGAGAGAAATTTGTTCTTACCTTCCTTCTCCTTCCCTTCGCCGGAATTTTTCAAATTTTGCCGGAGTTCTATCGTCGTGTCCTAGTTCCTGCAATCTTCGCTAAGGTTGTTGTCCCGCCGCTGTTGCCTTCCGTTGCCATACCTTTTCTTCCTTTTATCAGTCTGCAATGGCCTCCGAGAGAAGCTCAGGTACCGGAGCATCGCGTCAGGCACCGGCAGCAGGTTAGCATCCTTGTCTGATGATTTATTTTTCTTTCAAATCTGTCTTGTTTGAGCATGAGTGATTTGTCCATGATTATTTGCATTGATTGCTGTAGATTCAGCTGCTACACACGAATTTAAACCCGAGGAAATAATTTCACAAATGACTATGGCAGATTTAGTAAACCTTAGGTCGACCCATTATATAGATCCTTCTGTTCCTATTCGTTTACCCGAACCCGAGGAGAGGATAAATATTACATCAGAGGGTTGGGTCGGGGTTTATGAATATCATATTAACTTTGGGCTGAGGTTTCCGACCCTAGATATGTTGAACGAAATGTGTGACTTTCTTAATATTGGGTTGAGCCAACTAGTACCTAATGCCCTTAGGTTTCTTATAGGATTCATGTATGTGTGTTTTGGGGCTGGGGTTCGGCCTACGGTCGACTTGTTTTTTCAATTCTATACTGTTCGTAAATACCCTTATGGCAAATGGTGGGTGACCTTCCAGAAGCGTAGGAATATCCCTGTACTTACTTACAATTCCCCTGATACCAACAAACAATGGAGGGATAGATTTTTTATGGTGAAGGCTGAGGAAGCGAACCTACCCTGTCGTTGGTCTCAGTTTATTTTACCAGTCGAACAATCCCGAGACAAGTCCGACCCCAGAATTCAATCGGACTATAAGGTGTTAAAAAACTATAGTAGCTCGGCTAAATATTCGGTTAAATTTCCTTCAGAGGATCTTCTTGTTTCGGCCGGGCTGAGCCAATCCCCCAATGTAGAAAGTAAATACCTGTTCCTTGAACTCTTTATCAATGGTATCCTCATCCTTCATAGCTTGGTAATTTTGATTTATTCATGTTGCTTATTTTCAGGTAGTCTCGGCGGGTTCGGAAGGAAGAAAAAAGCCAACAAGCCTATTGCAACTTCGGGATCTTCCAAAAGATTGGCTGAGATTGATCTCACGGAAGAGGTCGAGGTGACCGACCCTCCCAGCTCGGCATTGACAACTCGGGTCGCAAAAAGGAGCAAGCCGACCCCGGAAGAAATCCAAGCAGCTAAGGCTGCTAAAGCTCCACAATTGTTGACGGGCCCTATACGTGATCCCGAGCTGCCGAAACCTGATGATCTTTGGGGACCCGTAGACCCGTCAACAAATGAAAGGGTTCTGCTGCTGAAGGATAAGAAAGATAGGCCGATTTCTCTAGCTCGGCCCATACGTCAAGTGCACTTGTCAGAACCCCTGCCTGAGGACATAAGGCCTTACCAAGAGTTGGAGGCTGAAACTGAAAGGTCCTTTGAGGAGATGGTACAGGTGGGCAATCAGCTCCGGCAAAATATGGAGCTGATGATGAAGCAGGAGGCCTTTCTTGCTTCACACATAAAGAGGGTGAGCATCAAAAATTAATTAATGTCTGAAAATAATAATTACCTCGACTGACACTCCTGGCTCGGATTTTTTGCAGGTAGCCTATAATTATGCTGCTACGTCAAAAAGGGCAACGGCTTTGGATATCTTAGCCCAAAGCTATGAGCTGGAGAGGTCGAAGAAACCGTCCGAAGCCGTTGAAGATCTGGAGTTTCAGCTGGGGCTCGAGAAAAGCAAGTATTCGGAGCTTGAGGTTGAAAAGAACGGGCTGATGAAGCAAAACCAAGGTCTGCTTTCCAAGTCGAGCCAGCTGGAGACCAAGGTCCAGGGACTGGAGACCGACGTGGATATCCTAAGAAAAGCGAGGCCTCCTTGCTCAAAGAAAAATCCAACTGGGCAAAGGAGAAAACTGACCTGGAGAAAGCTGCCGAAGAGGCCAAGAAAGCTGCAGAAGAGGCTGCAAAAGCTGCAGAAGAGGCTACAAAGAAGGCTGCAGCAATGGTCAGTTCGGAAGAGGCTGAAGCATCTCGTCAGGCCGAGCTGAGACTTTTTAAGGAAGGGACCCTGCTGGAGTTGATGAACCGGCGCTTTTTTGAGTTAATCCAGTGTGGGTACACTCTGTGCTGGGATGAGTTAAAAAGCTCCAGGTCGGCGGAAGGTGTTCCAGAAGACTCCATAGCCCAGGGTTCTTTGCTTCCGGAGGGACGTGATCCTTACGACTTAGTAGAGGAAATCAAGCAAGAATGCCGAGACATCGGTGTTCCGATTCCAGAAAAGGTCGAAGAGGATCCTGTGGCCGACCCCCAGGAAATAACAGATGAAGCTTCTTCTCAAGCTCCTCCTTCCTGAGATCGGCCTTTCTTTAGATCGGGCTTGCCCTTCCCTCTAGCTGTGTGAGGAATGTAGGTAGCATGCCTAGATGCAGTTGATGTAATTGGCTTTATACTTTGTAGAATTTTTCTGATCCTGGTCCCTTTCGAAGATTTTTTCAGATCGTCTTTGTAACCGAGCTGGATTATTGAATGAAAATGATCTTTTCTGTTTCCTTCAAATTTTTGCCTTTTTCATCTTTAACTCGGACTGTTTTACTGATAAAATTTTCTCAAGTGTGCTGTATTCCAAGTTCGTGGATCACTCGTCCTTGCAAATCTTCCAAAATATAACTTCCTGTAGGTCGGGCCTCGATTACCCGATAAGGTCCTTCCCAATTAGAAAATAACTTGCCTTGTTCTTGTGGTTTGCTGATAGATCGGTTTCGCAAGACTAAATCTCCAGGTACAAAGGCTCGATGTTTGACCCGAGCATCATAGTGTTGCCGAACTAAATTTTTGTAATTTAGTTGATGTACATAGGCCGAGTCCCGGACTTCTTCTATCAGATCTAGGCTGAGCTCCAAGTTTTTCTGGTTTTGATCCCTTTCAAGTACATAACTCGCGGGGCTCCACTTTGTATTTCTGGGGGGATGACAGCATTGACCCCGAAGGCCAACTCGAAGGGGGTCTTCCCTGTGGCCGATTTGGGCGTAGTCCGGTGACACCAGAGCACATGGGGCAGCTGTTCTACCCAATTTTTACCTTTATCTTCTAGTCTGGATTTCAGCCCGTGCAACAAAGTTCGGTTTGTGAGTTCTACTTGTCCATTTGCTGGGGGATGAGCTACCGATGCAAAACGTTGGGTGATACCAAGTTTTGAACACAAGGTTGTGAATTCCTTAGATTCGAACTGAGTTCCATTGTCCGAAATAACTGATCTGGGCACACCGAAACGACAGATGACTTGCCTCCAAAGAAACCGAGCTATGGTTCGTCCAGTAATATTTGTTAGTGCCTCGGCTTCCACCCACTTTGTGAAATAATCTATGGCTACAACAAGGTAATGGCATGAACCGACCTTAGGAAACGGTCCCATGAGATCTATCCCCCATTCTGCGAAAGGCCAAGGGGCAATTATCCCAGTAAAGCTGGAGGCCGGCAACTTATGAATTGTTGCATTGTGTTGGCAACTGGAACACCGTTGAACATACTCCACTGCTTCTTGGAATAACCGAGGCCAATAAAACCCAGCCCCAATTATTTTCTTGGCCAAATTCCGAGCCCCAATGTGAGATCCGCAATCTCCTTCGTGTATTTCCTTCAGCATGGCCTCCGCTTCTCCCGATCCCACACACTTCAGTAAAGGCATCAAGAAACCTTTTTTGTATAAGTCTTCCCCGATTATCTGATAGTGTTCAGCCTTCCTTTGTATTCGTTGTGCTTCCTTCCGGGATTCTGGTAAAGTGCTATCTTGTAGGTATTGCCATATAGGAAATCTCCAATCATGTCCTTCACTTATAGACAAGATTATTGGTTCGGCTGTACTCCTGGTATGTACTTTTTCTACTATGACGGTTTTAGTCAGGTGAGAAAAAACCGAAGAAGCCAATTTGGACAAAGCATCGGCATTTGTATTTTTGCTTCGTGGGACCCGCTCTATAGCCCATTTTTGAAAAAATTTTAGTTGCTGTTGCGCCAATGTTAAATACTCCTCCATTTGTCGATCCTTAGCCTTATACTCCCCCAAAATTTGTTTAACCACGAGCTGAGAGTCTGAACAAATTTTTAGATCTTCGACCCCAAATTTCCGAGCTAACTTCAGGCCGGCTATCATGGCTTCGTACTCTGCTTCATTATTTGTGGCTGTGAAGCAGAATCGTAGAGCATACGTGTGAATTTCTCCTTCTGGGCTGGTGAGGACGATCCCCGCACCCGATCCGGACTGGCTTGAAGCACCATCCACGTAGAGAGTCCACGCATTATTACCTTCTGCTATTGTTAAAAGTAGATCGGTTTTTTCTGACGGACTTAATATGCTCTCCTGTTGATCTGGTACTCCTTCAGCTATGAAATCCGCTAGCACCTGTCCTTTGACTGCTGTTCGTGGGGCAAAGGTGATGTCATACTCTCCTAATTCAATGGCCCATTTGGTGAGTCGACCTGAAACTCCTGCTCTTTGTAAGATGGCTTTGAGGGGTGCGTCGGTATAAACGGTGACTCCATGCGAGTTAAAATAAGGCCGAAGACGCCGTGTGGAGTGAACTAGAGCCAGGACTAGCTTTTCTAGGTTGGAATAATTTTTCTCTGCTGCCTGCAAAACTTTACTAACAAAATAGATGGGTCTCTGGACCCGGTTATCTTCTCGGAGCAAAACCGAGCTAATGACAGATTCGGTAGTAGCTATATACATGTACAATTGTTCTCCATGAGTAGGCATAGTCAAAGATGGTAAAGAAGCTAAATAAGTTTTTAATTGTTCAAAAGCAGTTTGACATTCCGGGGTCCACAAAAATTTATCAGTTTTTTTTAAGATATTAAAAAATGGTAATGCTCGTTCTGCTGACCGGGCTAAAAACCTATTCAAAGCTGCTAATCTACCCGTTAATTGTTGTACTTCCCGAATTGTCCTAGGTGGGTGCATTTTCAATACAGTTTCTACTTTCTTAGAATTAAGCGAGATACCCCCCTTCAGAAACCATGTATCCTAAGAACTTTCCTGAAGTGGCCCCAAAAACACATTTTTTTGGATTTAACCTTAATTTATATTGGGCTAGTGTTTCAAGGGTTTCACGTAAATCAGATAAATAAGTAGATTTGTTTTTACTTTTTACAAGTAAATCATCAATATAGGCTTCCATATTTCGACCTAACTGTTTTTTGAAAATTTTATTCACCAAACGTTGAAAAGTAGCTCCAGCATTCTTTAAACCGAAAGGCATGGTTATGAAGCAATATGTACCTTTGTCTGTAATAAAAGATGTTTTTTCTTCATCTTCCTTGGCCATGAAGATTTGATGATATCCCTTATATGCGTCTAAGAAGTTAAGGAAGCGAAATCCAGCTATAGCGTCAACCAACACGTCGATCAAAGGCAATGGGAACCAGTCTTTGGGGCATGCTTTATTTAAGTCGGTGAAATCTATGCACATGCGCCATGAACCATCCGGTTTGGAAACTAACACTGGGTTAGCCAACCATTCTGGATAATCCACTTCTCGGATGATACGTACTTCCAACAGGGCGTTCACTTCGATTTCCACGTATCTACTACGTTCTCCCCCAAGGTTACGCTTTCGTTGTCGGATCGGCCTATGATTGGGATCAATGGATAACCTGTGTTCAATGATATTTCGAGAAATGCCAGGCATATCCTCCGGTCCCCAAGCAAAAACTTCCGCAAATTCACGCAAAAGGTTAAGCAAATCATTTTGTAATTGAGGGGGCAAATCAGCCCCAATTTTTATTACCTTGTTTGGATCGGCCGCGAGGGGAATAATTCTTACCTCGGCCCCTGCTTCAATGGACAGGTCCGAGCCACCTGTTAGATCGGTAATGTTAACGGAGGTCGGCCTGACTGCAGAGGTAATTTCTGATTTCAGATCTACGGGGGTCGGTTCCTTCAAGGAAGCCATGTAACACTGCTTTGCCTGCAAGACATCACAACGAATAGAAGCTACCCCACCTATGGTGGGGAACTTTAAAAGCATGTGTACAGTAGAAGCTATGGCCTGGAACTGATTTAATCCAGGCCGTCCCAAGTATACATTGTATGGTGATGGCTCATCGATGACCACGAAGTCTATGGTTTCCGTACGTTTTAGCTGTCCAGCCAGTAACGTGACGGGAATACTCAAATGTCCCACAGGTATAACATGGTGATTGCCGAAGCCAATCAATGGTGTCCGAACTGGACTTAACTGTGCCTTGTGTAATTGACAACCAGCCAGTGCCTTGGTTGTAATTATATTGCTAGAACTACCCGTGTCTAACAATGTCCTACGTACTTGGTAATTTGAAATGTAGCAATCGATCACTAGTGGATCGTCACAATTGAAAGGCAGAAATGTATCTGTGTCATCGAAAGTAATTCCTGGTGTCATGGTATCTGATTTACGCTTACCTAGAATAGTGTTCCTTTGTCGGTATACCTGTTTCCTTTGGCGGTTAGAGTCGCCTTGGGTCGGTCCTCCTGCTATGGTGTTTACAATCCCTGCTATATTCAGGTCGGTGCTACCCCCAGCATTCGGGGCTCGGGAGTCGGATTGGGGACATTCGCGGGCAAAATGACCGGTCTCCCCACATCGGTAGCATCCGTTAGGTCGTTCACGGGTTGCTGAAGCCACCGGTTTAGGTAGAGGTGCCACTTGTGTATATTGTGGTAGTTTCCCAGCTTGAATTAATTTAGCTATTTCTGCAGCTAAATCACGACAGTCATTAGTATTGTGACCAATATTTTTATGGTAATTACAATACCTGCCCGGATTGAGCCGATCTGTGGGACCCGTCATGGGTCGAGCTGGGGGCAGCAGCCCTTGATTCTGAACGGCAGCATATATGTCAGCTCGGGGGACTGAGAATGGCTCGGCTACCTGCACAGCGTTTACACTTACCCCGGTCTTTGGGATAGGGTTAGTAGTATTTGCAAAATTTAATTTCTTACTTCCTCCTGATGAAAGAATTGGGGAAGAAGCTTTCCTCTTACCATATAAATCGGAAAAACTTTTTTCTCTTTCCTGTTTTATAGCTGTAGCATCTTCAACAACAGCAAAATTAACAGCAGTAACCATCATTTCAAAATAAGAATGGGGGGTCGGATGGCCAACTCGGTAGCTAAAGGTCCTGACCGTAACCCATTAATGAATGATCCCATCATTATCCTATCATCTTTTTCGTGACATTGCCTAGATTCTACATTGAACCGATCTATGTAAGCTTGTAATCCCTCTCCCATTTTTTGCGTTATGTTCATTAAATGTGAAATTGGTTTAGACAATATCTTATTACCCATGAAATTGGCTAAAAATAGGTCACCAAACTGATCTAACGAATGAATAGAATTTCGGGGCAGAGTACAATACCAATTTATGGCCTGACCTTTAAGTGTCAGATGGAATGTCATGCATCGGTTAGCGTCGGACAGGTTGGCAGCATCCATGACGCTCATGCACTGCATCCAGTGAGCCGTGGGGTCGGTGGTACCGTCATACTTGTCAACCTTACCTAGGCCTCTGTATCCAGGGGGAAATTGTGCCATTTGAATCTCCCATCCAAAAGGATGAGACACGCGAGACGTGGGGGCAGTTCGTCCGATCTGAGCATATCCAGATCCGGATAGGCCGAGCTGGGGATATCCGGACTGACCCAAGGGGTGTCCCCCCAGGCCGAGGTAATAGTTTCCTAGGCCGGGCCCGGGATAATAATTTGGATTAAGTAAGGGAATATTTTCTAAGGGCGGCTGCAGGGCTCGGTTATTGCCTAAACCATAATGCTGAAACATTGCAGGGTTGGATGTAGTGGTGTGTCCGGGGTAATAACAGGGTTCATTCATTTGGCCGATTTGTAGGCCATGGCCAGGTTGATTCAATTGACTCATTTGTTGTCCTAAAGTGGGAAATGGCAGACCTGACATAAAAGAACCATTATTGAACTGAGCATTGGGGGCCATAAAGGGACCCGGAAAAGTAGGATTAGCCTGAGTATGGGCTACAGTGGTATAAACAGGTGGTGCCACAGAAAGGTTAGGAAGACCAGCAATATGACCGATTTCTGAAGAAAAATTAACTCCCCCAAGTTGTGGAGGACATATAGTAGTAGATTGTGGGGGGAGACTAGACATTAAAGCAGCAGAGGGGTTGGACACAGGGTTCATGATAGCCCTGGGCGGGGGAACGGTTGGGGACCAGTGTAAACCATAGGGGTGTTCTATGTTAACTGCATCTGCGGTGGTGGTTGTAATGGGAGGTTCTGTATTAAGAGTAGAGATGATAGGAGCAACATGGTTTATTAAGTGAAATAGTTCTGGAAATAAACGGAAGAACCTATCTTTTTCTGCCTGTTCCTGCTCAGAGGTGAGAGTTTCAACAAGGGTGGTAGTAGTTGGTGGATCAGTTGGAGGATTAGAACTGGTGGTTACAACGGTAGGAAGAACCAGGGCGGTGGTAACGATGAGTCCGTTGGTGGTGTCGTCAGAAGAAGAAGCACCCTTTCCTGAGCGAGTTTGCGTCATGGTTTCAACAAATTTATTTAAACGAGGAAAGTTTGATGAAATAATTTGATCAAACGTTCCCCACAGACGGCGCCAGTTGATGTGACGCGAAAATTACTCTGTTGAATTGATGCTTCTTCGCGGCCCAATAAACTTTTGTAATGAACAATAGCCCAATTTGTATGAAGTTGTGCTGTGAAGGGAATGAACAAAATTGAAAATGATGGAGTGATATGAGTCGCTGAGCTCGGCCAAGATGATGAAGCTTGATGATTTTGCACTGCTCCGTTCACCAATTGATGATTAATTCAGAAAAGGAGCGGGGCTTTCCCCCCTGTATAGGCTCCGACGATCAAGTCAGTAATATGAAAGAGATAAGCAATATAGAACAAGAGTGTTCAGAGAAATTGTAAATGAGAGAATAGCTTAAGAGATGCTAGTGAGAATTGCCAGAAATTACTTATTGGAACCTACCAGAATGAGGCTTGTGCCTGAGTATTTATAAGCTTACTCTTGATGGTTCCGTTGAGTAATGGAGACATACGCTCCTAATTATTCTTTTTGCAATGATGGTTTTTGCCTTTCCGGGAAAACTGGCTTTAACTTTGGCTCCTTTATCATAATTGATCTGCACATATTAAAATAATGGCCCTACCATGATATTTTATATTATTATCTTTATTTCAGGTTGGCTTCACCGATCTAATCTTACATAAATTACCGACCTAAATAGGAATGAGTTTTAACAATTGACCAATCTAACTTCATTAAGCTTTTACCGACCTGGGATTCTTGAGTAATACTGACATAATCATTCCGATCTGGGCTATAAGGTCTACCGATCTAAGATTACTAGTTTATTCCGACCTAAGCTTTAGTGAATTTTCTTGTTCAGTTCTTCATGACCAATATAAGATTATATGACCGACCTAAATTTGTAACAGAGACTCGTTTTGTGTGATCTTTCCGACCTGAACATGGATCTGGGCTTCTTTATCTTTTACTGTTTCTTTGTTTTTAATTAATTGGGGTAGGCCCAATGGGGATTTCAATTTTATGCACATCAATGATAAATTCACTATAAGGAATAAAAATATCATTCATTATTTGTTGAAATTCTGAAGGAGCATTCTTCAGACCAAAAGGCATAACTTTCCACTCATAATATCCTATTGGAACAGTAAAAGCTGTCTTATATTGATCTTTACTATTAATTTGAATTTGTCAATATCCTGATTTTAAATCAAATTTAGAAAATATTATTGAATCATATAATCTATCTAATAAATCCTTTTTATTAGGGATTGGATGCCTAATCCATTTTAAAACTTTATTAAAAGGTTAATAATTTATTACCATCCTGGGTATACCTCTCTCAATCTCACTATGTTTATTAACATAAAATGCAGTACATGACCACGGAGAATATGAAGGTTGTATTAATTCTTTTTGTAAAAGAGATTGTATTTCTTTTTTACATAATTCTAAATATTCAGAATTCATTTGACATGGCCTAGCTTTTGTCGGAATTTTCTTTTCATCAAAATCATCTTCATATGGAAGACTAACAATATGCTTTTTCCTATCCCAAAAAGCATTTGGATGTTCATTGCAAATTTCTAATGAAAAATTATTAGTAATCATTTTTATCTTATTCTGTAATTTAGGATTTTGAAGTTTTTCTTCAATTGTTAAAATATTTATCTCATATTTTAAAAATCTCAATTGATTCTTCTTTCTAAGAATATTTTCTTTTATAGTATTTAATACTTTTGAAAATGGTTCCATTATAAATTGGAAATTTATTTGATTATTTTCATAAGTCCCTTTTAATCCTTTGGAATCAATATGATAAATAGGATATAATTTTTTCAAAAAAGGTGTTCCAAGTATAACTTGATTTGTAATGTTTTTAACCAATAGAAAACTTTCTGGAATACAAACTTAATTTTTGCAAATATATGCTTTGGGGAGTTTAAATCTTAGACTATGAGTAGTTTTTTGAAAATATTTAGTAGGTATTATTCCTTCTTGTATTACACTGATATCTGCACCACTATCAATTAATGCGGTTAATTCAATTTGAAAATTATTATCAATTAAAAGCAAAATTTTTGTGTACCACTTTTGAGTAGTAATAATATCTAGAGAACTTAAAAATTGTTCTTCACCATCCGGTGGTTTTTCTTGAAAAGTAATTATTTCTTTTCCTTTTCCTGTGATTTCTAATTTAGAAATTCTTTCCTCAAAACCAATATTTTCTCTTTTAAGAAATTGAATTTCCTTTTGAAGGATTTTGACTTCATTATTCAAATCATTTATGGTAGTATTAGAAGTTAAACTATTACTTCTTTCTTTCATTAATTTCTGAACCTCTAACATCGAATATGGTTCACTAATTTTATTTTCAAAATCATTTTCATTAGTCCTACTAATAGAAGGAAGATTTTGAATATCATCAATTATTTTTTATCTTAATTCAGAATTTTTTATTTGTTTCAAAAATTCTAACAGGCTATTATCTGTCAAAACATTTATGTCTTGAAATTGAGACATAATTTTATAAAATTCTTCATTTTCAGATTTGTCTTTTAATTGTTTTAAACAAGATCCTTTAGTGCTACAGGCACAATCAGATTCTGACTCAGTTGATACATCATTTTCTGAAAAATTTATTTCATTTTCTTTATCTGAAGATTCAGAATATTCTGAACTAGAACTTGTTTCTAATAATATTTTAGAAATCTTATCTTTTAATTCTCCATCTATTTCTAAAGAATTTATCTTCTTTTTTAATTTGCATTTATTTGCAAAGTGACCTATTTTCCCACATTTATAACATTTTATATTTTTTGTATCTTTTTTTCTAGCAATTCTAGCATTTTTTCTTTCTAATGTTTTTTCTTTTTTCTTTTCTCTTTTCTTTTTAGAATTTTTTTTTTTTTGAAAATTTTTTCAGGTTTTTCTATCATATGAGGCTTTTTATTTGGAAATGGAATTTCCATTCCGAATTGACTACAGAAATGTCCTAATTGACTTCTTTCTGTTAATCTTTGACTCTTAATTTGTTGACTCAATTTTATTTCATTACATAATGATAAACCTTCTTGAACGCAAGTTGCGATCAATCTACCATAAATATATTCATTATATGGGATAGTTATTTTATCATTTCTTAAAGCTTTTCTTACCCTTTCAGCAAATAAGCTGGAAAGACTATCTATGAACTTAGACTTCCAATGACTACTATTGCTTTCAGGCAATTCCATGACTCTATTAAGGAATGCATCTTTATACCATCTAAATTTAGAAAGTGTTTTACACCTAAGATTCTATAATAAAGTATGGATATTTTCACTATTATCTGAAATTCTACCCGTAAAATGTTCAAGTATTGTAACTATTAGTGTATAAACAGAATTTTCCACCAATTGGTCACCTTCCTATTTAACAGTTCTATAAACTTCTTCTTTAGCTATTGGAGATAAATAATTATCCCACCAACCTTTTAATTGGCCAGTAAAACCTGCAACTATCATTTTTGCAATATTACTATCAGAGTTACCATTACTCTTACAAATAGTACTGTACATTAACATTCTACGAACAATATTATAAATTTGTTTTTCTGTATAACCATCTGAATTCCATTCATAAATATTTTTACTACTATAACTATTATTATTAATATACTCTTGTTCCTCATGAAGAACATCCATCGGGGATGGCCTATTATAATAATTTATTCTTTGAGTTGGCCTATCAGCATATTTATACATTTCTCCTATTTTATTTATTTCATCTTTTATTATCTTTTTATATTCTGGATTATTTTCTATTTCATTAGAAAATTATTCTTCAATTGTGGTTATATTTAACCCTTAAAATTTTTCATTTATTAATTTTTCCAATTCTGGAGCAATAGTTTTAAACTTAAAATTTTTTATTTCAGGTGGAGGTTGAAGACTCGGAACAGCTAAGACACCTGTATTTTCTTTTGTATTACTAGTGCTAGAAATATTACTAGTACTAGCCCCTATATTATTTTCTATTAATTTATCTAATCTATCATGTAAAGAGAGAATTTGTTCTCCTAATACCATTAAATATATATTTGTATAATTTTGTTGTTCAATAATTTTATTGATATTTTTTACTGTTATTTATTATTGTTCAATAATAAATATATATATATATTATATATTACTACACTAGTGGTTGATATTTAATGAAATTTGATTTTGATGTTGATGTTGAGATATACTGTATTTGACATGTATGCATTTATCTAAAATGTGATAAAAATTTAATCATTTTTAATTCTTCGATAAGAATTCACAATTTTTATGAAATAAATTAAATTTATTACGATGTAAATATCTTATTATTCTAATTTAATCACTAATCTAAACTTAATTCAAAATATCTAAAATAACTATTTGAATTTTTTAAATCCCTAATGTAAATTTACATCCAAAAGTCCTAATCTAAATTTAAAATCCTTATTTTCTTAATTAAAATCCTAAAATTCCTATTTTAATTTGTTTCTATTGTAAATTCTGATTCAAAATATCTAACCTAAATTCAAAATTTGTAACTTTTTATTTCAATCCCTAAACTTATTAATTTTATTTTAATTAAAAATAATAATTAACTCTAATAATCATAAATATCATCTACTCAAACTACGAAAATTAGTTTTAAAATTTATAAATTTGAACATATAATTACTAAATTTTAACCAATAAATATTCCAAGAAAATAGAAAGAAAATTAATTGATATAGAAGTGGATGTTTAAATTTGAAAAGAATGAAGGGCCTGTTCTCTTTGGTGTTTTGAAAACAGTTTTCAGATTTAGTTTGAAACAAAACAAGTTTCAGAACGTTTTGTAAGAAACATCGTTTTGAAAACAGTTTTCAGATTAATTTTCAGAACTTATTTCAAACCAACCATACCAAACAATGTTTTGAAACCTAATGCTTCCTCCACTGTTTTGTTCATATGAACATTACATACCACCTTCAGGAATTTGAAATTCAAACTCTGACATATTATATCCGAGGTTCTACGTGCAAACTTATTTGCGTTTGTACCAAAAGAAAATTTTCATTGTCATAATTACATTATTAATTTATCTATGCATATCCTCCAGCATTCGGCGCATGATTCCCATTCGGAGTTGTCCCATTTCAGTTCGGGCGACCTGTGAGCTATTGAACACCTCACGAAAATTTCCCTGTACATTCCCACCTAACATCCCATCCACATTACATTCATTGTTATCAGCAAACTCGGCAAAAACTTCATCTGTAGGTTAGTATCCTTTATCAGATTGTTGATAACACAACATGCCACAACAAATTCTGCCTGACTTTGCTCATGATATGCGAACATTGGTCCCGTGAGAAAGTGAAATCTGCTCTTCATTACTCCGAAAGTGCGCTCCACTACATTCCGGACTTGTGCATGCCTGTGATTGAATACCTCCTTCCCTGAGTTGTACTGTCCACCCCGTTCACGATAAGCACTCAGGTGGTATTCATGGCCACGAAAAGGGGTTAGAAAACCAGGCATATTTGTGTATGCCGAATCCGCCGCATAGTATTTTCCCCGTGGTGGCATTGGGAATTCATGATCGGAGTTATCAATTGCAGCCTGTAACACTGTTGCATCATGTGCACTACCCCCAAAACCGGCCAGAACAAACACAAACCGCATGTCGTGATCAACAACAGCAAGGACATTTTGAGATATTCTACCTTTTCGGTTCCGATACTGTTGCTGTACCTCACTTCTAGCCCAAGCATCGACATGTGTCCCATCAATAGCTCCTACACAATCCTACATAAAACACAAGGTAATGGTTCATTTTTCAGAGGGGGGGAATAATTTTTTCCGTACATCTGCTATAAAATTTTAGTCATATGCGCTACCAAAAAAAACAAACACATAAAAAATTTTACAGCAGCATTTGTTTCTTAATTAATAGAAATCCCTTAAATACGATGGGACATAGTGTTACCCTAAAAATATAAAAAAAATTTCATTGGCAGAAATTACCTTGAAATATGGAAACAGATGCCTTCTATGACGAATGTATGGATGAACATTGTTTTGGTTACGCGGTGATATGATCTGCGCCCCCATTTTGCAAATAGCTACCCTAACATCCCGGATAATATGGGAGCATGTCGCCGTGGAATGTTGGAATCTATCTGTCAGATCGCGCATGCGTTTATCTCTTGCCATGCACATAAGAAACATAAGGAGTGCTTCTTTACGCGTAATCCCCTTCTCCTTCTTGCCATAAAAACCTTCTGCATGGAATCTCTGAAGGAGGGCATCGATGTAGGCCTAGTGAGTCGCGTCTGCTCATAAAGGTTTCCCGGGTGTCTACAGCTCAACATCCACTTTGTGTAATCTTTACCTGACAGGGGGCAATCGTGTTGTATCACTCTTTCAGGTCGATGATTCATTTGTAAATTAACTAAATTTTCCAACAACACAAGATGTTGTAAATGATGCATAGCATGCCATTTTGAAGCATCAGCATCGGACATTTCTCCCCCAACACTGTCACTGTATTGTCCTGCCCCACAGGACTCTGTGCCAGAATTGATGGATTCATCATCCATCCCTACTCTGTATTTCAAAAGGAAATGTAGTTATATTGCAGTGATGATGTCTACAAAGTGTACAGTGGTACATTTTACTAAACAATCGCTAAATAGAACCACATATTGTTTGGACACACAGTTCCATAGATGCATGAAACTTGAAACCAAGGTACCTAAACCGTCCATAACAACTACAGCTGGCAATGAAATAAGCAACATACATGTCATACAATTGCATCACATTCAGATAACTACAATGCAATAAAAAAATTACAGCCCTCCAGAAAATGACAGCCTTGTCCAAACAAATACTAGAAACACACGCAATAAGGAAATGGAACTCATTAAAAATCCAATCCTACGGAATGCAAACAAGGAAAAGTTCATAAACTCACTTCCCTAGCAATCACACATATATGGAAGTCTAACACCCATTTATTGTCATGATTGCAGCCCAAACTTCATAAACTCACTTCCCCAGGTATAGATCAATTATGGCCCTTTGCTCTGCCTCATCAGACTCGATGAAAATGTTGCCAAGAACTTTGGGCCTGTTCTCTTTGGTGTTTTGAAAACAGTTTTCAGATTTAGTTTGAAACAAAACAAGTTTCAGAACGTTTTGTAAGAAACATCGTTTTGAAAACAGTTTTCAGATTAATTTTCAGAACTTATTTCAAACCAACCATACCAAACAATGTTTTGAAACCTAATGCTTCCTCCACTGTTTTGTTCATATGAACATTACATACCACCTTCAGGAATTTGAAATTCAAACTCTGACATATTATATCCGAGGTTCTACGTGCAAACTTATTTGCGTTTGTACCAAAAGAAAATTTTCATTGTCATAATTACATTATTAATTTATCTATGCATATCCTCCAGCATTCGGCGCATGATTCCCATTCGGAGTTGTCCCATTTCAGTTCGGGCGACCTGTGAGCTATTGAACACCTCACGAAAATTTCCCTGTACATTCCCACCTAACATCCCATCCACATTACATTCATTGTTATCAGCAAACTCGGCAAAAACTTCATCTGTAGGTTAGTATCCTTTATCAGATTGTTGATAACACAACATGCCACAACAAATTCTGCCTGACTTTGCTCATGATATGCGAACATTGGTCCCGTGAGAAAGTGAAATCTGCTCTTCATTACTCCGAAAGTGCGCTCCACTACATTCCGGACTTGTGCATGCCTGTGATTGAATACCTCCTTCCCTGAGTTGTACTGTCCACCCCGTTCACGATAAGCACTCAGGTGGTATTCATGGCCACGAAAAGGGGTTAGAAAACCAGGCATATTTGTGTATGCCGAATCCGCCGCATAGTATTTTCCCCGTGGTGGCATTGGGAATTCATGATCGGAGTTATCAATTGCAGCCTGTAACACTGTTGCATCATGTGCACTACCCCCAAAACCGGCCAGAACAAACACAAACCGCATGTCGTGATCAACAACAGCAAGGACATTTTGAGATATTCTACCTTTTCGGTTCCGATACTGTTGTTGTACCTCACTTCTAGCCCAAGCATCGACATGTGTCCCATCAATAGCTCCTACACAATCCTACATAAAACACAAGGTAATGGTTCATTTTTCAGAGGGGGGGAATAATTTTTTCCGTACATCTGCTATAAAATTTTAGTCATATGCGCTACCAAAAAAAACAAACACATAAAAAATTTTACAGCAGCATTTGTTTCTTAATTAATAGAAATCCCTTAAATACGATGGGACATAGTGTTACCCTAAAAATATAAAAAAAATTTCATTGGCAGAAATTACCTTGAAATATGGAAACAGATGCCTTCTATGACGAATGTATGGATGAACATTGTTTTGGTTACGCGGTGATATGATCTGCGCCCCCATTTTGCAAATAGCTACCCTAACATCCCGGATAATATGGGAGCATGTCGCCGTGGAATGTTGGAATCTATCTGTCAGATCGCGCATGCGTTTATCTCTTGCCATGCACATAAGAAACATAAGGAGTGCTTCTTTACGCGTAATCCCCTTCTCCTTCTTGCCATAAAAACCTTCTGCATGGAATCTCTGAAGGAGGGCATCGAATGTAGGCCTAGTGAGTCGCGTCTGCTCATAAAGGTTTCCCGGGTGTCTACAGCTCAACATCCACTTTGTGTAATCTTTACCTGACAGGGGGCAATCGTGTTGTATCACTCTTTCAGGTCGATGATTCATTTGTAAATTAACTAAATTTTCCAACAACACAAGATGTTGTAAATGATGCATAGCATGCCATTTTGAAGCATCAGCATCGGACATTTCTCCCCCAACACTGTCACTGTATTGTCCTGCCCCACAGGACTCTGTGCCAGAATTGATGGATTCATCATCCATCCCTACTCTGTATTTCAAAAGGAACTGTAGTTATATTGCAGTGATGATGTCTACAAAGTGTACAGTGGTACATTTTACTAAACAATCGCTAAATAGAACCACATATTGTTTGGACACACAGTTCCATAGATGCATGAAACTTGAAACCAAGGTACCTAAACCGTCCATAACAACTACAGCTGGCAATGAAATAAGCAACATACATGTCATACAATTGCATCACATTCAGATAACTACAATGCAATAAAAAAATTACAGCCCTCCAGAAAATGACAGCCTTGTCCAAACAAATACTAGAAACACACGCAATAAGGAAATGGAACTCATTAAAAATCCAATCCTACGGAATGCAAACAAGGAAAAGTTCATAAACTCACTTCCCTAGCAATCACACATATATGGAAGTCTAACACCCATTTATTGTCATGATTGCAGCCCAAACTTCATAAACTCACTTCCCCAGGTATAGATCAATTATGGCCCTTTGCTCTGCCTCATCAGACTCGATGAAAATGTTGCCAAGAACTTTGGGCCTGTTCTCTTTGGTGTTTTGAAAACAGTTTTCAGATTTAGTTTGAAACAAAACAAGTTTCAGAACGTTTTGTAAGAAACATCGTTTTGAAAACAGTTTTCAGATTAATTTTCAGAACTTATTTCAAACCAACCATACCAAACAATGTTTTGAAACCTAATGCTTCCTCCACTGTTTTGTTCATATGAACATTACATACCACCTTCAGGAATTTGAAATTCAAACTCTGACATATTATATCCGAGGTTCTACGTGCAAACTTATTTGCGTTTGTACCAAAAGAAAATTTTCATTGTCATAATTACATTATTAATTTATCTATGCATATCCTCCAGCATTCGGCGCATGATTCCCATTCGGAGTTGTCCCATTTCAGTTCGGGCGACCTGTGAGCTATTGAACACCTCACGAAAATTTCCCTGTACATTCCCACCTAACATCCCATCCACATTACATTCATTGTTATCAGCAAACTCGGCAAAAACTTCATCTGTAGGTTAGTATCCTTTATCAGATTGTTGATAACACAACATGCCACAACAAATTCTGCCTGACTTTGCTCATGATATGCGAACATTGGTCCCGTGAGAAAGTGAAATCTGCTCTTCATTACTCCGAAAGTGCGCTCCACTACATTCCGGACTTGTGCATGCCTGTGATTGAATACCTCCTTCCCTGAGTTGTACTGTCCACCCCGTTCACGATAAGCACTCAGGTGGTATTCATGGCCACGAAAAGGGGTTAGAAAACCAGGCATATTTGTGTATGCCGAATCCGCCGCATAGTATTTTCCCCGTGGTGGCATTGGGAATTCATGATCGGGGTTATCAATTGCAGCCTGTAACACTGTTGCATCATGTGCACTACCCCCAAAACCGGCCAGAACAAACACAAACCGCATGTCGTGATCAACAACAGCAAGGACATTTTGAGATATTCTACCTTTTCGGTTCCGATACTGTTGCTGTACCTCACTTCTAGCCCAAGCATCGACATGTGTCCCATCAATAGCTCCTACACAATCCTACATAAAACACAAGGTAATGGTTCATTTTTCAGAGGGGGGGAATAATTTTTTCCGTACATCTGCTATAAAATTTTAGTCATATGCGCTACCAAAAAAAACAAACACATAAAAAATTTTACAGCAGCATTTGTTTCTTAATTAATAGAAATCCCTTAAATACGATGGGACATAGTGTTACCCTAAAATATAAAAAAATTTCATTGGCAGAAATTACCTTGAAATATGGAAACAGATGCCTTCTATGACGAATGTATGGATGAACATTGTTTTGGTTACGCGGTGGTGATATGATCTGCGCCCCCATTTTGCAAATAGCTACCCTAACATCCCGGATAATATGGGAGCATGTCGCCGTGGAATGTTGGAATCTATCTGTCAGATCGCGCATGCGTTTATCTCTTGCCATGCACATAAGAAACATAAGGAGTGCTTCTTTACGCGTAATCCCCTTCTCCTTCTTGCCATAAAAACCTTCTGCATGGAATCTCTGAAGGAGGGCATCGAATGTAGGCCTAGTGAGTCGCGTCTGCTCATAAAGGTTTCCCGGGTGTCTACAGCTCAACATCCACTTTGTGTAATCTTTACCTGACAGGGGGCAATCGTGTTGTATCACTCTTTCAGGTCGATGATTCATTTGTAAATTAACTAAATTTTCCAACAACACAAGATGTTGTAAATGATGCATAGCATGCCATTTTGAAGCATCAGCATCGGACATTTCTCCCCCAACACTGTCACTGTATTGTCCTGCCCCACAGGACTCTGTGCCAGAATTGATGGATTCATCATCCATCCCTACTCTGTATTTCAAAAGGAACTGTAGTTATATTGCAGTGATGATGTCTACAAAGTGTACAGTGGTACATTTTACTAAACAATCGCTAAATAGAACCACATATTGTTTGGACACACAGTTCCATAGATGCATGAAACTTGAAACCAAGGTACCTAAACCGTCCATAACAACTACAGCTGGCAATGAAATAAGCAACATACATGTCATACAATTGCATCACATTCAGATAACTACAATGCAATAACAAATTACAGCCCTCCAGAAAATGACAGCCTTATCCAAACAAATACTAGAAACACACGCAATAAGGAAATGGAACTAATTAAAAATCCAATCCTACGGAATGCAAACAAGGAAAAGTTCATAAACTCACTTCCCTAGCAATCACACATATATGGAAGTCTAACACCCATTTATTGTCATGATTGCAGCCCAAACTTCATAAACTCACTTCCCCAGGTATAGATCAATTATGGCCCTTTGCTCTGCCTCATCAGACTCGATGAAAATGTTGCCAAGAACTTTGTCTTTGGATAATTCGCTCACAGCTACTGCGTAGGTCCGCGCATCCACATGCAAGGCTTTCATTGCCTGCACTATGCCGCGTGAAAATTCTTTGTCCTTGTCCGGGAGAGGCTGTGAAACGGATCTATTGAACGTTTCAAAACAAGATTGTAGGCCTTTACTAACCCCTTCACTGGATTTCCTTGATTTCGCAGCAGATCCGATGTCCACTTGGGCAGCCCGTTTTCCCTTGCTCTTCTCCTTCGGCAGGGGACTCTCACACTCATCAGAAGCAGCAGCCATTGTATTGTCCTCATCAGACTCATCAATGGAAACAAATTTACCTGAACTCTGCCCGATATAATTAGAGCTTATTGCTTTCCTTTCATCCGCCATTTCATCTGATAACAATTCGTCTAGCTCATCAAACAACGGGAATGCTTTACCGTTCCAGTCACCCGCCCCAGGGATCATCTGTGCAATTGTCAATGTGAGTCATTCGCGAAGGAGAATGACAGTTTTCAATATAAGGAGTCCACAATAACAGTAAATAACTTTACATAAATTACAAAGTTTACTGACCCTCTCAAGTGCCTCCCAATCGTCTGAGATTATCATCCCAGTTTCGTCCCGATATCCCAACCCAGAACTGTGCAAAAGTAACTTCTTCCATACCCTCCAGTCCTTTATCCAACGCGTCAATTTACCCTGCACTTGACGAGCGTCCAAGGGCATACCCGTAGCAGCAAGTAACTGAGCTGCCACTCCATTTAACTGCTCAACCGTCATACTGAACCGCTTTCGACCCGGAGACTTTTTCTGACTTTTCACAATATCTAGAAGCGCCTTCTCAAAATGTGGCGGCCATGTTGCCTTTGTAGTTTTTTTCTTCCCATTTCCTCCCATTTTTGAAGTCTTCCATAAATAACAAAAAGTAATGAACGGCTACGTAGTTGAACCACAACTTCAGCAAGTTTTACATAAAACATAGGTTGATTTTGCATAAACAACAACTTCACGAATGGTACACATTTGAATCCCAAGAAGAATACAAGGCAAATAACCAAACACATGTGAAGTATATGCAGTATACACGGTAAAAAATGCAAACGGAGATCAGTAAAATAAGAATGCAGTACAGAAATGGCATTATTTAACACATAGGGGATTCAATGAAACTAATATCAATTGCGGAAGGAACATGAAATGGTAAGCATGCCAAAGTTTGGAGCATAATTACCTGTTCTGCGGGAGTGTAAGTGCTAACGGATATGTCGTTGCTGTCCGTAACGGAATGGGGTGAAAGCAGACTCGAATTCAACGTTCCTAATGCAAGGATTGTTGTGAAATGTAGCATATTAAAGGACAGTGAACTGGAAAACTTAAATATTTTGTAGATAAGGAAATGCACGAATATGATAATACCTTTGGGTCGACGCCCCCTAGGCTTTCTCATCACAGATGTCCGAAACCGAAAGTGGCATGGTCACGAATTGTTTAAAAAATCCTGCACGAGATCAATGGCCGCAGATATATTATGCAGTACACATAAGGAAACCAACTCTTGCTCTTTCAACAGTTCAATTACACAGTAAATGCGGGAAAGATAGGCAATGCTTCCAAGTCTTTCATTTCATTATGAGTGTAGAAAATAACAAAATTGTGCATTTCTCATACCACAACTGAAAACACGATATTTATTCAATTTTGCAATTCCTGTAACTGGATGGCAGACCTGTAGACTATGCTATGTGTTCTTTGGCCACGCTTTTGTAAGAATAATAGATTTGGTGAATGAACATGGCAGAAATTCGAGAATAAACTACGTTGTTATTGTATAAAACACAAAATGAAGTGTCTCGATTGTACATGCTGTATGTATATGCTGGATTTCGTTTGCAGAGAACCTTTATTCACGTTAATGGCTACTATTTAAGGTTAGCCGTATGAGCAACAACACACTCAACTACAACCACAGCAATCCAGAATGAAGGGCATATGTACAATGAACTCATCACATTGCGAAAGCTGTAAAATTCCCTAAACAATAGCTACTCAGTTCCATTCTGTGCAGAGGAGAAAAAAATTTAACCCAACAGTTGGACAAAGTTCAACATTGCACAAAGGAAATCAGAGAAAGAAAGAGGACATCCCATTTTGGAAAGTCGCAATCTCCTTCGTCATCAAAGTGCAAACAGCATAAATGAAGGTATGAAAGCAGCAAAACAACAACCAAATGTACAGCAGCCCAGAAAATTTCCCTACATCTACACATATATACGTATACATGGCAGAACCGAATGAATTGCAAAGCCAAGCTAGAATACCGAGTTTGGGGGGAATTGAGTAGATAGGTCAACAGTGCAACTTACCTAAAATTCGGAGATTTCAGGGACCGCGGATGCTGAAATAAGGCGTCGAAGACTTCGTTGCAGTTGGCCCTTTCACAGCTGCACGGAAGGCCGTTCAGAACTATGCCTTCGTCGGCTATGTGGGTGACGGAGGCTCGAAGTATGGTTCCTCAAACTACTGCCGACCGGAAGTGCAGCTAGGTAGGAACCGGATTCGAGAATAAGGTTCACCACGACCTAGCAGTCGTCCGCAGACACAGGGGATCGGACCAAGCAGGCGGAGTCGAGCTCAGATTTGAGTTCCGGTCGCTGGATTCGTCCCGTACCCGATGGAGTTCGCTGCTTGCTGTTGGGGGGTCTCTGCATTTGGGAAAGGGGAAGTGAAGAGAAGTGCTGCAGTAAATTGATTTGAAAATTGTCTGGGAACCGAACAAAGTTTTGGGCTTTTTTTTAAGTTTGAAACCAAAACACGCTCAAAATTGTTTTGAAACCAAGGTGCCGAACAGGCCCGAAATCAGAAGAGAGGTAAGAGGATAAAATAAGTGGCCCACCGTCTTTTGACCACGCAACCTCTTTTTTTGTCATTTTTTTTATACGTTCAGTGGAACGGCACCGTTTTGCCGTTCCACTTAACCTTTTTTTTTTTTTTTGAAAACAAAAGGAAATACTTAAATTAACGGATTGAAAATATCGTCTGGCAGCGATTTAAAAGGCCATGAGCCAAGCAATATAATATAGAAATAAAGTAGATCTGAAAATCAGATCTACAATCTAGAGTCAAAGTAGATCTGAAAATCAAATCTACAAACTGCAAATCTAACCTATAGCTAAGCACAAAGCAGCAAATTTTCAAACAGTTGAGCAGATCATCTAACCGATGGTGCATGACTGCTACTGAGATCTGATGTAGCTCAAAATCTGACTCATGACATAAGAGATCCATGGGATCTCTGACGAACAACTCACAAAGCCAACCACTGTAGGCTTTATTTTCACCATCTTCTTCATCAACAACTTCATCCCACAGATCTGAAGTTACAGACTCTGAAAATAAGTGAAGAACACAACTCCGAAAATGGAACAGACAAAACTCTCTGAAACAGAGAGGACGAAAACACAACTCCAAAAAAGGAGCGGACAAAACTCTCCACAAGAAGAGATTTATTGAAACAGGAAATATATATAATATATATTTATATATGTATATAATTTTGAGGTCCCCCATCCTCCATTAATGGAAGATGGGGGAGGAGACAGGAAGAAGAGAGAAGGCGGAGAAACGAAGGGAAGAGAGAGAGAAAAGAGATTCGATCCAAAAAAAAATTTACAAGCTGTACACAACTAGCGGTAGCAACAGATTTTTTTTAAGAATTCCGTCGCTACTCAAGGGGCTGACCCAACGGCTAAACCACCCCTCCTGCCTACTACTCAGGCGGAACTTGGGGGTTGGCGAGTGCTTCAACACCTGTCATCTCCCCCCTGGTTCCGCCACTGGATAATAATTTAAGCATGGTCAAATTACCAATCTCTCTAGGAATTTCTCCTGTGTAGATTTATTTGAAACGAAAGCGATTCAAAAGTCGTACATTTGACTCCAAACTTTAAATTAATTTTCTTTAGTTTCTAAACTTGGGTTCTTCATCCCCAAGTAGTCCAACATCCAAATTTTGACCAAATTGGCCCAACGCCAGCAGATTCCTGATGAAATATGAGAGAATAATTAATGCATGTGGTGGTGACAAAGTTTCAAGAAAAAACTGACTAATAATAAATCGCATATTTGTCGAGATTGGGTCTAATTTTGGTTGAGATTTAGGCTATAAACTACATGGAAATGGAAAATACAAATCTAAGAACTAAAGAGAGACAATTTTAAATCCAAGGCCGAAAATGCGGTATGGGGCCAAGTTTAGGGGCCAACAAAATAATGGCGTATTTTTTAGTCAAATTTTTTTTATTTATTGTTTGGCCCCCACAGAAATTTTGTATTTACTGTTTGGCCCCAAGACTTGTCAATTAGCTATTCTTCTTTCACTTTCCATCTTCCCACTTTCCCTTTTCTTTTGCAGCTTTTTTACACCGCAGGCTGCTCAGCATCGGTCGGCGGCCATGGACTGCTAATCTGATATGTGGGTTAGCTTTTTTTGAATCGGTCAATTACATTTTTTGTGCGTTGTTTGTGATTTTTTTTTTTTTTTAATTTTTGGCTTTGTTTTTGGTTTTTTGTGGCTTTTCGCAACGTCTTTAGCATATACAAAGGCTTGATAAGTAGTAAGTAATTCAGGGAGAAGTGGCTGAAGAAATGACCAGTCCTTTTGTCTTGTACTTGTGTTATAGAAGAATAGCTGATTAGGTGCTTTTCGTTTATCTTTCTTTTTGTTTTTGACTTGCAAACATGAAGGAAAGGATTTTTTTTACCCAATATTTATTTTGGCCACATATAAATACGAAAATACTCAAAAAAAAGTAAAATTTCCAAACTATAAAAAACGAATTGGGGAGATTCATTTCCATCTAGAAACGAATCTCCCCAATTCGTTTTCTTCAAAATATTTATAAAAAAAACAAGAAAATAAAAAAAATTTCTTTAAGGAAACGAATTTTACAGAATTTTTTTTTTTATTTTTTTTAAATATATTGAAGAAACGAAATCAGTGAATCGTTTCTTAATAAAATTAATTTTATTTTTAAAATATACTAAAAATAATACTGAGAAAATGAATTCACTGAATTCGATTTTTGGAAAACGAATTCACTGAATTTGTATTGCAAAACAATCTTAAGATTAAATGAAATAATTACATCGCAATTTGCCAAATTTCTACATTCAAACATGTAATCTTATTATGTAAACATAAGGTCTTGTTTTATATAATTAATTTTAAATTACTTATTTCCACAAAAATGTATGAATTATCGAGAATTTATCTTTATTCCCTATGCATGTTCATTTAAACTAAAAACAATTAAAAACGGAAACATCAATATCGGTATAATGTAATAGCTTTTTGGGAGAATCGAATTTATTAGTTTCATTTTTTAACGGAATTAATTATTTTTAAAACATAAATGCGTGACTAAATTTTCAAAGATAAATGAATTCCCCAAATTCTTTCATACGGAGATTTTATGTATTTCCAAAAAAGTCGTAACTCACTTCTTCTAAAATTTTATTAAATTACAAATTAAATTTTCAGTTATATTACGTTTTGCCTATTTTTCATAAAAACGGAAAAATGAATTACGGGGGTCCGTTTCGAATCACCGTAATTCATTACGACATTTTATAATATTTATTTTTAAAAATGTATAGGAGAAAACGAATTCAGTATTATTTTTAGTATATTTTTAAAATAAAAAGAATTTTATTAAGAAATGATTCACTGATTTCGTTTCTTCAAAATATTTTTAAAAAAAATAAAAATAAATTCTGTAAAGAAACGTTTCCTTAAGGAAACGAATTCAATTCTTTAAAGAAATTTATATTTATTTTCTTTTTTTATATATAAATATTTTGATGAAAACGAATCTCCCCAATTCGTCTTCTATATTTTGAAAATTTTATTTTTTTTGAGTATTTTCGTATTTATATATGGCCAAAATGAATATTGAGGGAAATAAATCATGACGAAAATGAGTTCTTTTGCCCTTTCTCTTTTTTTTTTAGGCAGACAAAGGGATTTTTTCCTTCCTCTTTACATGTGTAGTGAATCTAGTGATCTCCGCTGGTTTATTTTTCATGATCCTTTTTTTTTTTTTTTTTTTTCCCCCTTTTTCAGTTTTCTGTACTACAGTAGCTATTCCAGAATCTCCAAAACTAAACTAAGTATGCTACTTTTGGGTTGTCATCTTTTGATTATGAATAGAGTTACAGAGCATCCCTTGGCTTAGAAAAGACATAAGGCTTCTTAATTATTAGTAATCTTACAATTACAAGCGGGTAAAATTGTTTGTGGGAATGTGAGAGTTTTTTTTTTGTTTTTCTTTCCTCTGTCAGCTTTTGTTCAATTGTTCCTCTGGACAACTTTAGTACTGAAATTGAAGTAGTGATGCATTACTTGAAGTAGCTAAATTCTATTAGCTTCTATTTGAGAAAAACTTATTTGTTGGGAGATAATTTGACATTTGTATAATTTTAAGTTCATGAAAATTTTATTGCTCTTTTTAGGTAACTATGGGCAAGTTGAAAACAGTTGATACATTTTTCAAGAGAAAAGCTATTGATAAGTCAAATGACATAGCATTATCAGAACCGATCAATTTATTCAAGTTAAGCATCATTTGGAATCTGAAAGGACTAATCCTGAAGAGACTCTCCTAAGTTTCAAAGAGTTGGATTCGAGAAAGTTGATATTAATACTCGTTGGGGATATCACTTTTACTCAGTTTGCAGTTTAATAGAAATGTTTCATGCAACCTCTAGAGTTTTCATACATATAAATGAGGATGAGAGGAACAATTATTATATATGAGGGGATGTTGATGGTGCTTATCATATGATGATTTCATTTGAGTTTGTGTTCATTCTACATTTAATCAAAGAGATAATGGGAATCACAAATGTATTTTGTCAAGCTTTGCAGCAACAAGATCAGGACATTGTTAATGCTATGCAATTGGTTGCAAGTACAAAGATACTCCTTCAAAAACTTAGAAATGATGGTTGGGATTCTCTTCTTGGCGAAATTAAAGTATTTTGTCATAATTAACAGATTGATCTTCCTTATTTCAATGCTCAATTTAAAGCTCGTCGACTTCCAAGAGGAGATTACAGTGGAGAAGTTTTATATGGTGGAAATATTTCTTGGACAATAGACAAGCAATTGAAAGAGTTGAACCATAGGTTTTCTGAACAAGCAGTGGATCTTCTAACTCTCAGCTCATCTTTGGTTCCTAAAAATTCTTACAAAGCATTCAACGTTGAGAACATTTGCAGGCTTGTGGAGAAGTACTATCTCTCAGATTTCAGTAAACAAGAAAGACTCAACTTGAAGTTTCAACTTCGGCATTTTATTGTTGTTGCACCTTGATCCAGATTTCAAGAATCTTTCTACTATGTCAGAGCTTTCTCAAGTATCAGTAAGGATAGAAAAAGCAAATGTATATTTTTTGCTTACAAGATTGATTTGTCTCATTTTGACCCTTCATGTTTCCACGGCTACTTCAGAGCGTGCTTTTTCAGCTATGAAATTAGTTAAAACACTACTCCGTAACAAGATGAAGGATGAATTTCTGGCTGATAATTTGGTTGTCTATATATCGAGAGAGATATTGCTGAAAATTTTGATTCTGAGTCTATTATAGACGTCTTTAAATCTTTGAAAGAAGTCGAGCAGCACTTTAATGTAAGTGCTTTTCTTTCTTCAAGCTCATTTAGTTGGTTAAATATGATATTATTTGATGTTAGACCCGGTTGGTCTTAATCCTTATTTTGATTGATGAGTTAACAAATATGAGAATTAATTTAACGGTTTTTTTCTAAGTGAGAAAATGTATAAATGTTTACGGAAGAACTGACGCAAAAAAGGGTAATGAAAAATGAGTTAAAACGAAGAAACGGCAAGCAAATGAAGAAAAAAGAAAAATACCACCCGAGCACGTCCCAAGGTGGGACCCACGGTGTTTTCAAGTCATAAATTTAAAAAATAACATAATCATTACACTTTTTTTATCTCTCACCACAATTTTCCAAAAGAAAATTTCCTCCAAAAACTTTCCAAGAAAAGACCAAAGTTTCTCTAAGACAAGCCAGAAAAGAACAGAGCCAAGAGTGCATCTTTTTTGAATGAAAGTTTGTGATTCTTTTGTTGTTTTGTGTTTTATCAGTTTAAGAAACTTGTCCTGGACTCTGCATAGAGAGAGAGAGAGAGCACAAGAAAACATCGTATGCTCGAAGTCTCTTGGCATTAATTAATGAAGACTAAATTTTTTTTTTTAATCTTTCGTGTCTATTCTTTCATAATATGATTCATAATAGAATGTGAAATTCACATATCATATTATGAGGCTGATTTCTCTAATGTAAATGTGCGATCTGTACAAGTCTAATATTTTATCTGTTCTTTTGCTTCTATCCTCTCACGATAGAGGGTGTGAGACCGTAGCCATCAAGAAAGCTATAAGTATTTTCGTCCATGATCTTTATTTTTCAGATGGAATCTATACAAAAATGATGCATCCAATTGAAAAAAAAAAAAAAAAATTATGAACCCAAAAAATAAACTAAAGGAAAAAGCAAAAGTCCTTCCCGACACATATTCGAATTGTTCAGTACGTACCCAACTGAAATGACAAGAAGAACATGTGGAAATTGATCAGTTCATACCTTTCGGTGATCAAATTAATAAGAATCTCTTGACTAATTAACGCTTTCTTTTTTGACTAATAATGAGCTTTTTCTTTCCAAAGAAGCACGGTTTATATGACGTTTTATATTATGTATTCATTTCGTTCTATTAGAAGACATAGTTTTTATGACTTTTACATCATTGGAAATGCAAAATTAGAGCGTTATATCTCATCGCAGAGGAATTAGTCTCACACAAAGATCGAAGAGAAGATCACATAGTTTTTTTTTTTTGAAAAGTAAAAACATTTATATTAATACTACTGGAAATAGTCCAGCAACAATTTGAGATACAACCAAATTCCTATTCCCTACAAATTGGTCCCCAAAACAAACTTCTTGCCCATTCTTCCCGGACCCAGCATTCTCCAAACCAATTTCCTCACATTCTCCAAACCAAAACAACACCCAACCCATGAAATAGCCGCAGAACAGCAGCCACCTTCCACCGGCAAAACAGCCGCCACCCTCCATCGGCAAGATAGCCGATTCCACCTTTCTCTCCCACCGCGTTGCCACCAACGTCACAGCCATATGCAACTCCAGTCTTCACCTTCTTTTTCTTCCTCTTCCTCTCCCAAAAAACTCTCCAAAAGAGAGGCCAATAAACCTTACAAATAAGGGATAAACCCTTAGAAGAAGGAAACAAAACTTAACCTAAAGAAAACAAAACAGAAAATAAAACAAACAAATGAAGAAAACAAAAGAAAAAACAAAATATTTCAAAGGTTCATTCCCCCCTTCTCCCGAAGAAGAGAAGGGGGGAAGAAGAAAAGTGAGGCGGCGGCTAGGGTTTTTAGAGAGAAGGGGGAGAAGAGTATATGGAGAGAGAGAGAAGAGAAATCAAAAGTAAGATCACATAGTTCAATAAGAATGAAACTAGTGCTTAATTACACATTGTAAACTCTAAAAATACTTGTGTAAAAATGCTTAATCAATAACTATGGAAATACTTTTGCGTTGTTAAAAAAGAACATACACACAAAAATTCCAAAAGTTCTCGTGCAACATGGGTTTATTCTTCCCATAATTTTCTTGGACTGGAGAAATTAAGAAAATGCCTTGAAGGTTATATACGGTGGCAAATTCAGAAATTACATTTTAAAATTTTTTTTTTTATAGTTAAATATATTGTAAAAGAAATTTTAATAGATAAATATACCCAGCTTCTCATTTAGGATTAAACTCTCTCAAAGAAGAGGGAGTTAATGTAAGCTAGAAATCATCAAAATCCCATTCGTATATATGCATTTCTTCTTGTTTTTCGAGTCTTTAGAAAATTACCATTAACAAGAGTTTAAAATTGTTAATATATATATCTATCTATATATAAAAATGGTTGCATAAACTACTGCCATGTGGCATGTGACTCACCATCCCAATCAGCAAATAAAATGTTTAGTAAGGCATTCTTGCAGAGCTGGCTGCCCTGTTGTCAAACAATTTAAAGACCTCTGATGCTTAAGTTCAGCCTAATAATTTAGGGGACATACTATTTGCAGTAACAATTTTACTATTTGTAGTAATATTTTTCTGTGAAAAGTCTATTTTCTCCTTTAGCTAAAAAAATTTTTTTTTTTTTTACTTTCTATATTATACGATAAGTAAACAATCTATATAATTTTTTACATAAAGTTTGTTTGTTAATAGAAAAAAAAAATCATGTTTGGCTCGAGATTGTGCCAAAGAAAACCCAAAAATAGAAAATATTTTGCCAAAAATCTCGTCATTGACAAAAATATATTCCAAAATCCCGCTCTCTATTTGCAGTAACATTACCAAAATACCGCTCAAAATACCGCCCACTTTGGGCGGTATTTTGGATCGGGTGGTATTTTGGGCGATATTTTGGAAGAAATTCCAGGGGTCTTGCCCCTATATGCGGTAACATTTTTAAGTTGGATTCGCTAAAGTTATAATTGGATTAAGTTATTTTTGATACCACGTTAGAAATGTTATAATTTTAAAAGAGAAGAAAAGAACATGTTACCCTTTTTTTTTTTTAAGCCTAAAGGGCAATTTAGATATTTTACCCAAAAATGTTACTGTAAATAGTAAAATAGTCACTGTAAATAACAATTTCGTAATTTTAGAAGTCTTTTTATATTCTTTTATCGCCTTTAGCAAACCTTCCTTCCCCGTACGTTTGGTTTGAAGCCTAATGATTGTTTGGCCTTTTCATTTCCTGCCTTCCATGGAGAGAGTTTGCTTAGAAAAACATATGATGAATTTTTCAGGAAACCGATGATGAAGTTTCAGTCTATCTCGATTTAAACTGAAAATCTTTCACCATCTGCACATCAAAAAAAAAAAATGCTAGTCATTTGCAATTGCATGCCTGCGTTTGGAAAGAGGGTAAAACTATTACGAGATTAAGTTTGCAAATGCAAGCCCATATCTCTTATTCTCGTCTGATCATTTATCAAATTGAACAGGCCACTACAAAGCTGAGATCGACACTTAACTAAACTTTCAAGAGGCAAATTTTAACTTCCAAGTAGACTTTTGATCAGTACTATCAGGTATTTTCTTAGTCTAAAACTTTTAGATTCATAGTTTATGCCGTTCATTTAGAAAGATGTTTTATTCTCAATACTTGCAATGAATTGATTGTTCTTGGATAGAATTTGATTGAATCTGTAATCGCCTATTGTGTCAGAACTAGATAAAGAAACATATAAATTGGATTTGATTGAATTGCATTTCTGAAATCATTATAGCTATTGTACGTTCTCCCCTATTTTTTTTATGGTATACCAAGTATTTGATGTTTTGCCTGCGAAAAGATGTACGTATTTCAATAGCTGCAATTTCTTGCAATTTTTTTTGCAGGTTGGGTTAAACCATGTGTAATGAACTTTCAATACACTATATATAAACATACTTCTTCTTTGTGTGATGGTTATATTTGATTTGACTTCTACATTTCATGATTGGTTTCTTTTAGTTTTCTATCATTTTCTTATTCATTTTCTACTTCCTGCTTAAAAAGATTCTGCTTTTCCATTTTGTGCAGTTACTTCCTGGATGAGAAATTATGGTCCTAAATTTAGCAATTCTCTCTTAAGGTCCTTTGGTGCATTTTAAAATTGTATGAAATTCATTATTTTCCCACTCATTGAACGCAACAACTTTTTCAGTTCTCATTTGTTTGTGAATGTGATTCAGTGGTGTACACTAAATGTTCAAATGTGACACTACATATTGGATTATGTTACATTTGTTTGTAGGGCTATAATTTAGGAGGAACACATGTTCTTCTTATATGTCTGAGAGTTGGTAAGTGTGTAGTGAGAACTTTGTAATGCCTATGAACTCAGAGGATATGTTGCCTAAAGTGTTTGGGGAACAATGTGTGATATAAATTTGAAACTTTACATTTTCGGCATACCTTTTCTTATGCAGATTGATTGAATTTAGGTTGAAAGGGGGTCAAAGTGAATGGAGAAGCTGTGCATGGAAAACAATAGGTATTTTGAGGACAAAGCTTGGGAAGAAAAGTGTTGTTGAGAATGAAATTGATGGATTTGAGAAGTGAAATGAGATTTTTTTTTTAGAATAATGAACTTTGATTAATGCACCTGCAACAAATTCCCCTAGGATTCAACGTTGCTAATTAAATTTACTTTGACATTAGATTGATTGGTTCCTTAGAACCTATTAAATTTATTGATCATACAATACACTTTTTTCTTTTTAAAATATCTCATTATTAGCTTTAAAGTAGCTACTTGGCCCTGGTGTTGTAATGTTTGTATATTGCTATGTAACTTTGAAAGAATAATAATGTGAATTTCCATATTAAAAGTTAAGCATTCTAATTTGTTGTGCTTGTTTTTTTAAAGTTTCATAGAGTTATCTTTTATAATGTGTGGCAGAAAGTATGTCTCTTGTTAGTGTTAAAGTGAATTTTTTCATATTCCTATGTTTGTTTGATTTCACAGTTGCATATCGCTTCTTTGGATAATGAGAATTACAAATTTTACGTTCACGTTTTGTTTATAGATTTAGGACAAAATTCAGTGAAATACCATGTTTTCATTGATACAGACTGTCATTGTTTTCATCACATCAGAATAATCAAGAAATAGGGCCATGGCACGACCTAACAATGCTAGTATACCAAGAAATTGGTATCTATTTTTCACGAAATTATTAGATCAAGTATACTGTGGTGAAATTATTCTGAAAAAGTTTGATGCTTTTGTTATTGATCAAGAAGGCAATCCATAAGGCACTACTACAAAATGGACTTTCTACGGCGGTGCTTTAACGGCGGAAAGACCAAAACCGCCATTAAAAAGAAAGTACGGACTTTCTACGGCGGTTAGAAATAAACCGCCGTAGAAAGGGACTTTCTACGGCGGTTAGAAATAAAACCGCCGTAGAAGTCCCCTTTCTACGGCGGTTTTAGAAAACCGCCGTAGAAAGCCCCTTTCTAAACGGTTGTATTTCTAATCGCCGTATAATTAATAAATATGATGAATTTTACTATAAAAATTGATAAATAGTAAAATACATATCTATTATTAAATTTAAAAAAATTTGGGGGTTAATTTACAAAATTAGAAAAACTAGAAATTAATAGGAATAGAGGAACGGGCGGGAATTCACAATTACGGGCTTTCTACGGCGGATTTATTAAAACCGCCGTAGAAAGTCCATTTCTACGGCGGTTTTTATTGGTTTTAATAAAAACCGCCATAGAAACTTGATTTTGTTTGAATTTTAAGGGTTTGCCTTTGTTTCCATCTCCAGCCAGCCGCGGCTTCCCCCTGTTTCCATCCCCAGCAAACCGAAGCGTTCTCTCGTTGCCGACGCCCATCCTCTCTCCGTCGGTTTTTTCTCTTGTCTTCCCCGAAGTCGTTCTTCCGGCAGCGTTGATAACAAGATCCGCCGTCACCAAACTCCGGATATGGTTTCTTAATCGGCCATCACCCACCACTTGGAGTTAATTCCCCATCATAATTTCACCACAATCGGTCCTTGTTGTGGACTTCAAATCATAAAAAAGGAAATATAGAATAGTTTCAACTTTATTTAAACTTTACAAATTTTATTGTTACTTGATTATTGTGATTGGCCTAGGGTTTATTATTAGTGTTAAATTCGGGTTTGGTGAAATGATGAATGATTAAATTCGGGTTTGATTAGTGCTATATCGGTGATTATTGTATTGTTCTTGCTGTTAATGATTAAATTAATTAGAATTTGATGGATGCACGCAAAAATTTTGTGAAGTTTGGTGGTTGTTCGGTTTATTAGCATGGAAGTTTTTGATATATATATTTTGAATAAAGTTGAAATATATATATATATATATATATATATATATCAAAACCTTTCTAAGGCTGTTCTTGCTGTTTTTGATATATATTTTTTGAATGTAGAGAAAAAAATGAAATATTAAATTTTTTTTTTTACAAATTTGGTACTTTCTACGGCTGTTATCTTCAAAACCGCCGTAGAAAGTTAGAAAGTAGACATTAAAAACCGCCGTAGAAAGCCAACTTTCTACGGTGGTTCCTAAGCGAACCGAACTTTCTACGGCGGTTTTGAAAAAAACCGCCGTAGAAAGTCCGAACTTTCTATGGCGGTTCACACCGCTGTAGAAAGTCCGTAAACTTTCTACGGCTGCTGGATAGATGGCGGTTCAAAAATGCGAAAACCGCCGTTAAAAGCCCTAAAAAACAGCCATTAAAAGTCATTTTTGTAGTAGTGAGGAAACACGATTTTCACTAAAATAGTCGCATTAAATCCTTTGTTTTCTTATTCTTTTATTTTTTTTATAATAAATTTCATTTTTCACTACTGCAAAATCACCCAAGGGAGGCGCCCACCCGCCTCCAAAGAGGCCGGCAACGCTTTTGGAGACCAATAGGTATCTATTGGAAGCGGGTGCAGCATGCATCCGCCTCCAATAGATTAATATATGGAGGCGGATGCATGATTGATCTATTGGAGGCGGATGCATGCTGCACCCGCCTCCAAAGCTTATGGAGGCGGGTGCAGTTTTTTTACCCGCCTCAAAAGTATTTCGTCAATTTTTATATAGTGTTTCAAAATTTTTTTTTGTTTCGGACTGTTGAAAATTAAAAATAATTTTAAAATTTTGTCGATATTCGAGCAAGACAATAAATTAGTAGGTAATAAAAATCGCGAAGTGTAGAAAGAAATATATAAATATATTATTTCGATTTTAACTTTAAATACATAAGTATATGTAACCTAGTGGTAAATTTAATGTGGAAGAGTTAAGTGATTCTGCAAGCGCGAATTCGATTCCTAACGAAGACATAAATTGAAGAAAAAAAAATTTTAACCAAAAAAGCCGACACTAAAAAAAAAATATATATTTGATATTGGAGGTGGGTGCACTATTCACCCGCCTCCAATAATTAGTTATTGGAGGCGGGTGCATAGATCACCCGCCTCCAATAACTAGTTATTGGAGGCGGGTGCAATTACTAGATATGGGGAGGCGGGTGCGGGCCCCTCCAAAGGGAGGTGTCCGCACTGGAAGCACACGCCTCCTAATAGGCTTAGGACCCGCCTCCCTTCTTCCTTTTTGCCATAGTGTTTCATTATTCAAGAGAGAATCAGTGATACAATCTGGTTTGATAATAATCATATACAAACAGTTGAAAATAAACTAAATTCCTGTGCAACTCTAAACAAGTAGTAATCCGTATAGATGTATCTAGTAGAACAAAAAACCATCATCGTGCTGGACAAATCACCTACCGAAGTAAAATTCGATCTCAAATCTTCCACTAATCTTCTGATGCAAGCTCCCAACTGACTGAATCTTCACTTGCTAATAATAAAATACCCATTTATTAATATGGGGGAGAAACTCCCGTTTATTTGGGGAGACAAGATCTCTCACTTTGAGAGAATGAAAAACTCCCATCATGAAAGAAGACAAAAATAAACTAAAAAGAAAATAACATAAAAGAAATATATTTCCCCCATCTCCCATGAGAGAGAGATGGGGGAAGAAAATTAAATAAGATGGAGTCTAGGGTTTGAGAGGAAGAGAGAAAAGAGAGAGATTCTTATTCTTTTAATTAAGAACTCTATTGTCCATATAAGATTTTTACTGTTCATAGGGTAAAAAAAAATAAATTGAAGAACTTACTTTTCTCGAGTTGGCGAAGTGTTATAGGGTTGTTCTTTTGGTTTAGGTTTGTTTTTTGTTCAACAGTAAATTTAATTTATTATGATCATTTTCATCATTATCAATACAACTTTTTACTATTCAGCTATACATTTTTAAATTTTTAATACATTTTTTACATTATAAAACTATTATTCAAAAACACGTTTTCAAAACCGTTTTTAAACATCATAATGAACACCCCTTAAGGCACTCCCGATGAGTGTTGAGCTAGGTATAGAAATAGTTTTAATTTCTTGTCTTATTAAATGAATTTGTTTGTAACACTATTTTTAATATTAAAAATAAGAATACTCTTTATAATAACTAGAATGAATGATACTCTTTATAATATTAATATTAAAAATAAGGATACTCTTTATAATAACTAGAATGAATGATACTCTTTATAATAACTAGAATGAATGATACTCTTTATAATATATAATTAACCGGAATGAATGATAAAGGTAGACTACATTTGGAATCAGTAGTAAGCTAATTGATTACATATACCAACTATCTATAGATAAAATATTGCATAATGATAATATTACAATCCAATTGCCATGCAAATATATATATTTTATAATAATTTTTTATTATTTTCAACACACATTTTTATATTTTTAATATAATTTTTTCCATTTTAATATTATTAAAATCAATCAAACGCAGATTAAATCAAATTTTGAATACCATATAGTGCCATAGAAATAACTCAAATTTACGTTTCAAGTGAATATGACTCACACTTGATGATCTTGGTAGAAATAACGACAATTTCGTGATATTCTCTTCAATTGAGAAATATCTTTATCATATATGCATATTGTATGGAGCAATATTTGAAAATTAATAGTAAAAGTATGTTTAGAGTGCCTCTAAGGCTAATGAGAAGGGGAGGTTTAAGTAGCGAAAACATCTTTTATGTAAATATAACGTAAGCTGCATACATTAGATTAATGGCCTGGACTAACACGCATGTGGAGCTCCTGAACAAGCTGCCCTTTAACTTTTTAGGCTAATGAAAATCTGTACTATTTTCGCTGTCATCATTCTTGTAATCTGACTGATCATTTTAGAACATGTTAACCTCACCGAAACCTACAATTTTTATTCCTTAAGTAATGGCGGATGTGTAAAATAACTACTAACGGGATACAAATACAGTTTCAAAATAAATATATTCTTTTAATTGATTAAAATTAAAGTTAATTAGTAAGTTATTTGAAATATAGGTAATGGTTGTAGATAGTGGCGGAGCCAGGCTCCGGAAGTCAGGAGGGGCAAAATATTTAAGATAATTTTTTTTTTTTTAACAACTTTCATTTTTGTCATATACAAGCACAAATTTTATACGCAATATTTGTTTTGTTCTTTTTTCTCCTTAAAATAGTTACCACTATCTAACATTTCTTCTTTTTTTACCCTAAAATAAGTACCACTTTTCAATGATATTAAGAAGAATTATGAAATTTAGCCATACAATTAAATTATATAGTATTGTATTTTATTTTTTTAATTTCAATGTTGCCCTTAATTACTATAATTTTTGGTGGGGCAATTACTCAAATTTTCCTAAATTTTACACATTTTATACTATATTAAGTGGGTTTTTGAAAATTTGAGGTGGGGCAGTTCATCAACATGGCTCCGCCACTGGTTGTAGACAAATTCAGGCCAAGAGTTAGTCAAAGAACCAACGAATTCACTGGTGTAATGCATGATGTTTACTTTCTAGTAAAGAAAGCGAAGTGGATCGTAATTGTGAAAAGATTGGAAGATCTGACCAAAGAAGGTGATAACCATGTAGATTCGTTTCCATGGTTCGATCTTTCACAGTAAAGTGCGGCGTGTTCGAATTCTGATCGATTTTATGCAAGAAAGGGGGACCACCCTCTAAGTCTAAGTATTCTTCAATGACCGACATCGCACAAATATCGTGAGGGAACTTAAAAGACGATTTTAAATTTAAAAGACCAAAAAAATGAGTTTGAAAATGTAAAGGGCCAACATATAATTTGTACGTTAAAGGTGGTAGAATTGAAAACAAGATTTTTTCACTTACAATCTTGAAAAAAGAACCAATTAGAAGAAATCAAAGGCTAGAACGCCGTTGCCGGGGATTGAACCCGGGTCACCCGGGTGACAAGCGGGAATACTCTCCACTATACTACAGCAACTTTTATGCTAGAAGGGTTGGCATGATAGTTTATTTATATGATAAAACAATTCCGCATATGAAAGATATATTGGATACCATATACAATAATACTCTATAAGGATGCGCTTGGCGCGCAAGAAAATGAATGGGAATGAGAGACATTTCATATTCGGGAATAGAAGAATTTCTCATTAAAGGAATTTTAGATTGTCTTTTAGAGGATATAATAGTTAAAATTATCAAATTTTTGTACGTACCAAACATAGGAATCAGATATTCATTTCCTCCATTCCCATTCCTGCGCACCAAGCGCACCGTATAAATTAATAATCTTGTGATTTTATGAAATTTTATTAATTTATAACGATATCATTTAATCGATAAAATAATAATTTATTAATTTAAATATTCCCGAATGATACATTTTGAAAAATACTTTTTATTCTAATAGAAGAGTCCACTTTCAATTTTTTTTTACTTTTTACCTTTACTAATATAATCATTTGTGGTCCATAATTAGTCTATACTTAATAAGTAAAGATATAAATGGAATAAAGTGTGTCAAATTAGCTAATTTGTGTGTTGTACACTTACATTCATAATAAGTTGTATATTAATTAAAGTGGACCATTCTAATGGAACGGAAGGAATAGTGTTTTTCGATACAACAAAATTCGTTTAGGGGATGAGCAGATTCAAAATAATTAAATATAATTAAAGATCTTGATTCACAAGAGAATGGATGGCAATAAACATTTAGATTACTTAGGTAAAAATGATGAATGTTTAGAGGTCCAAAATATAGAAGAAATTGTGGCTAGTTTAATTGAAAACCCTATTGCTATTGGTGATGATGAAGCAGAAGATGATTTAATAAATTGGGAATCAATCATGCATAAAGAAACATTCAAAGCGGCAATGGATCTTCACAACTTTTCGTTTCAGTTAAAGAATTTGACACCGGAACATTTGGAAACAATTATAAAAGTTAGAGATGAAATCCACCTAAATTTAAATTTTAAAAAGTGAGAAACAACAATAGATTTATATTTCAATAAACTATACTAGTTGTATTTGTAACTTTTTGAAAATTATTAATTTATGATATTGACTGGATTATATGTTTATCTATGGAGCTTTCTAAAATTTATTATCTTATTACTTTATTAAAATTTATAATTTTTTGAACTGGTATGAAATTCTAATAGCAACCTAAGAGGGAGAGGGGGTAAATTAGGTTTTTGGCATTTTACAAATTGTTTCTAAAAAGAACAACTTTGAAAAACCTTTTCAAATACAATTTAGAAAACCAATTTGAAAACAAAAACCAAGTGAAATGTGTGTAAAGTGATTTGAAAAATCAAAATAAAATAAAGAAGAAGCAAACACATCAAATTAAAGAGAAGAACTATATTGATTGAAAATAAATATTCAGAACATTCAAAGGTCAAGATACAAAGAAAAAAAAAAGTTGGTGATTAAATTTTAACGACAGTGGTTCACAAAAAAAAAATCCAAAACATGTAAAAAAATGCGGGCCATGTAATCCTAGCATAAGGGGAGGCCGACCTTACTACTCTTTTAACAATAAAGTAATACACAAAATTCTATTGAATGAGTGATAATTAACTCTTGATTCGTTCAACAGTAAAGTGATACTCGAAATTCTCTTATAGGTGTGTATCACCGCGAGCGTAATGACACTAGGTAGCATGGAAATTTTTACGATATTTTAAACTACTGAGGGCTAATTGCCATCTTCCAAATTTAAAAGGTGATTATTCATAATTAACTCACCTTTGCATAGGGGTGGCAAAAAAACCCATTAACTCAAAAATCGCCCAAATCCATTGGGTTTTAACCCAATAAAACCTACCTACAAAAATAATGGGCTGGGTGGGCTTGGGCTAAATATATAATGGATTGGTTTAGGGTAGCCCATTGGGTACCCTAAAACCCGCCTATTATGGGTACCAAAAATACCCATCCAAAACTACCCTTAAAAGTATAAACAAAAACCCAACAACTCACCTATTTTTGTGGGCTCATTTTATTTTATTTTCGTGCTCTACAATTACTTTGCGTTTTTTCCCATTTATTCTTTTATAATAATTTTAAATTGTCCACTTATAAATACTAATTCAAAATTCGTTTGGGCTCCAAGTCGAGTTCATGCTCGGGTTTCGGGCTGGGCTTGGGTTCGGGCCAGGCCTGCCCGGTTCAGTTCGGGCCCAATTCGGGCCCATGATTTTGGCCCAGTTTCGGGGTCGGGGCATGTACGAGTTTATATAAATATAAAAAAATTAAAAATTGTGTTTGGACACAAAAAATTACATACGATTAAATATAAAAGTATACAATATTTAATATTTCAAATTTTAGAATATATTCAAAAAATTAAAATCCGTTTAAAAAAAAAGGAATTAAAAAACTTCGAAAAATTTTTATTAATAAACTATTAAATAAGCCATATATTTTTGTATAATAGGTATTATGAGTACTTATGGGTACCCATTATCCATTTGAACTAAGACCATCAATTGAATGAGTACTCACCCATTACTCATTAACTTAATACTCATTCAATACCCACCCAATCAGCCGGTTTGACACCCCTACCTTTGCATCACCAAGAATTTCATTAAACGTGGGCCCCACCGCCCCCATCATAAGGCATGCAGCTGTATATTCCACTTGAATAAATAAATAAATAAATAAGCAATTAGAAGGAAATGTTGGGGCGTTTGTGTAATTTCTTATTTTTTCACTCTCCCCGAGTCCCCGACCCAAAGTGAAGAGCAGAGAGACACCGAAAAGAAGCGAGCTGGAATCACATGGGTTCTGTTTGGTTGATGGGGTCCTCGCTTTCTCTTCTTCCAACCGACAATTATGAGCTTTAGACAATAAAACAAATTCCCATTTAATTTCCCAATTATTATTTTTTTTCGGTTCTTCCTCATCGGATCTGGATCATGGCTAACGATAAGGTATGAGGGCTCGATTCGCATTCTTCCGGTAGTTGTTTTTCCTCCATTTGTTTGCATAATTTTCAGTTTCTGGGGAGATTTTTGTGGAAGATCTTGGTGGAATGTAGCCCTTTTTCTGGTGACTTATCTGGGTTTTTCTTGTTGAAAGTTAAGCCTATGGTGCTACTACTTGTGTTGTTTGATTGTTGATTTTTTTCTGGGCAAAGGCGTTTATTACCTGGAAGAAGCGTTACAGAAGTTGAGGACTTGATTATCTAAATTCTGTTGAATTTTAAGTAAAATTTGAGTCTTTTTGAGATTTTTTGTTAATTTTAGTGCAAATCAGTGAAAGCCCTTTCCTTAAATTAGTTAGTGGAGTTGGTTTTTTTGTCAATTTCGTGTACCCAAAGAGGGGATCGATCTAGCTCATTTAGTTCTCTATGTGAGAGCTGATCTAGTCCCAGCTTACACTCTTTGATTTCTTTCTTTTTCGATCTTTTTTTGTTGAATTGAAGTTTGGGTGTGTGGTGGCAGTGACAGGGTTTCTGGCACTGAACAAGTTAACATGGTATCTCTACTTTGATTGGAAATTGTTGAGGACTGATCTCATATACACTTTCTTTAATTTTATGGTACTGTTTGGTAATTCAGTAAGATTTTATTTGCATTCTTGCCTAGCATGATATTGGTTCATTTTAATTTGCCTATGAAAATAGCTCCATGCCATAGAAAACACGGGTGTTCTTTGTGGTTCTATTTAATTTTCAATATATTTTTTGTTGTCTGGTAGTTTAGGGTTGTTTTTTCTAGTTTGTAGATGATGTTACCTATTTGGAACTGTAACGAATTCTTGTATGTGGATGTATAGTTTGAAGTGTGAGTGCTCAGTGAATTGCTTTATGCTGATTTATTGTTTAAGGTGGCTTACTTATTATCATGATCTTGTTCATGTCCCAGGAAATGTCTGATTCTATGATCAGTGGTCAAGATACAGTTACAGGTCACATAATTTCTACAACCATTGGGGGCAAGAATGGAGAACCTAAACAGGTGTAAACTTACTCCTTATTTGCCTATATTTTCTTCCTATCTGTCATTTTTCTTTCCCCTCACCTATTTCCTGTGGGATATTTGAATTTCAAACAATGATCTTCTCATTGAAGCTATGCTTATTTACCCGTATTTATACTGAATTACTAATTGCTACGGTCAAGCTTTTCTTTTTCTGTGATTCATGTACAACCCACATTACCTACAATGGGATGTTTTTGGAGCTGATTTGGTCATTCTTTTTCTGGATAGAACTGATAGTTCTCTTCCTCTTGATGTTTTATGCAGACCGTCAGTTACATGGCAGAGAGGGTTGTGGGAACCGGATCGTTTGGAATTGTTTTTCAGGTATGTGAATAGCAGTATTCTTGCTATTTTTTTTCTTGCTACGTAATATGTCCGACTAAATGTGGCCTCTTTGTAGGCAAAATGCCTGGAAACGGGAGAGACTGTAGCTATAAAGAAGGTTTTGCAGGACAGAAGATACAAGAACCGTGAACTGCAGTTGATGCGAACAATGGATCACCCAAATGTGGTGTCTTTGAAGCATTGCTTCTTCTCAACTACAAGCAATGATGAGCTCTTTCTCAATTTAGTGATGGAATATGTCCCTGAATCCATCTATCGGGTTATCAAGCATTACAGTAACAACAACCAGAGAATGCCACTCATCTATGTAAAACTTTACACCTATCAAGTATGTGGACTGCTTCCTTGCTACAAATATTGTCAGTGCCAACTTTCCACTGGTATACTAAATGCTTGGCCTTTTTTTCAGATTTTTAGAGGTTTAGCTTATATGCACTCTGTTGCTGGAGTATGCCATAGAGACTTGAAGCCCCAAAATATTTTGGTAGGTCTTATTTAGATTGTGAATTTTGTTCAGTTGTTGCTTCTAATATGTTTCCCTTAAGTTATTGTTTGTTTTGGCAGGTTGATCCTCTCAGTCATCAAGTTAAAATTTGTGATTTTGGCAGTGCAAAAGTGCTGGTACTTACCACTATCTTTCCTAGTTGACTTATTTAACCTTTTCCCTGCTTGTTTTTCCTTTCTCCTTTTCTTTTTGGACTCTCTTATGTTTAGGATTTTCATCCAGAGGTATGTGTGTTAAATAAACCATTTACTTCTGATGATGAGTTACAGTTAGCTGAACTTGTCATTGTTAATGTGGTTTAAGAATATTTAGAACCTTTCTCATGTTTACGCACGACCTGGACCTACCATAAGGTGACTTGAATGCCAATTAAGTGGAAGTTAATTCCAGTTGCAATGCGGGTTGTTCGACAACACTTCATAAATGCCATTTGAATATTGTTCTTCCTCTGGATCCTCCATGGTTATGTGTTTTGCTTTAAGTTTTGAGTTCATGTAAATGCCATTTGAATATACACGTGTGCTGGCACACAAATACAAAAAAATGTCATTTTTAAAGAACTGTAGACTAGCAAAACTTGACGTGTTTCCAATTGCATTTTGGGTTTTTACTGGCCTTCACAGATTAACAGTTGTTATTACCTTTTATTTGTCAATTAGGGGTATTTTTATGGCACCAATTATGTTGGGGTTGACATCTAGTTCTGTTGTCCTTTCTTTTTTAGTTTCAAGGTAACTATTCAGTTTATGGTTTTCAAAGAACATACCCACCCTTGTTTGAGCATGCTCTAATTTTGTTCTTGTTCCGGTATGTGTAAGAGCTTAATATGTTACTTCCCTTTGTATTGATAAGCTCTCCAAGTTTAAGCCATTTAAAACTATTTAGATGAGTTTTTTTTAGAGAAAATGTCTTTTACTCACTTATGAGTTTGATCTCTGAACATACCCTATAGAACTGTCAGTGCAGTCAATAAATAAACTGTAGTGAACTTCCCACCTCAAGGTCTTTGCTGGAAATTGCAAGAAAGATCAGTCTCTTCATATTCATAAGCCAATGCAAGGTTTAAGCAGAGTCTTTATATGACAATAATGAGATGGTGCTCTTTTGTTTCCCCCTCCCGGACCAAAAGACAAGAACAAATTTCTATAGCTACTTTCTCTTGGAGTTGATGCAACTTTCTGATGGTTACGAATTAAAATTTTCCAATCTGTAAGATATCTTTATCAAATTGATTGGTGAAGTCTTTTTCTTATATGGCCAATCCATTGTAATTTATTTGCTACCAACTCTCATTACCTTTTGAGTGTTTTGTGGCTGAAACTTCTTGGAAGAATGACAGCTCTGCTGTTTCATTGCCATGCATACCATTTATTCTGTCAATAAGTTCGCTCATGTTCTTTGTACTTTGATGTACAATAGGTGAAGGGTGAAGCAAACATATCATACATTTGCTCCCGCTTTTATCGTGCTCCAGAACTTATATTTGGAGCTACAGAATATACTACATCTATTGATATCTGGTCAGCTGGCTGTGTTCTCGCTGAGCTACTTTTGGGACAGGTTTTTATTAGTTTCAATTGCCTCATTCTTTCTGACATGTGGTTTTAACATTTTCTCCATTGGCATTACAATTTGTCTATCTTGCTTAAATTTACAGCCTTTATTTCCGGGAGAGAATGCTGTTGATCAGCTGGTGGAGATTATCAAGGTACACTAGCATTTATAAGATTCCACTAGAAGATGCTACCCTTGTCTCTGTGTTGACGTTAATGTGGTTTATCTACAGGTTCTTGGTACACCAACCCGAGAAGAAATTCGTTGTATGAATCCAAATTACACTGATTTTAGATTTCCTCAAATCAAGGCACACCCTTGGCACAAGGTGAGCTGTTTTTCCCCAATGTTTAGTCTTGAAATCCATTCTCCCATAAGCATTACAGATTCCTTAATCATCCTTCTTGCAAACTTTGACATTATTATTATTATTATTATTATTATTATTATTGTATTTTAGTGTTTATGCATCTACTTTCCTATTTGTGTGATTGCTCGTGTCTTAGGTTTTCCACAAACGGATGCCTCCTGAAGCAATAGATCTTGCATCACGCCTTCTTCAGTACTCCCCAAGTCTTCGTTGCACAGCAGTGAGTTTGAATCCTCTTTGATATGTGTTGCCATTTCCATTGTTTGTATATTTTGATCTGTTGTGCTCTCACTTAAAGCACCGAAGCACTATAGAGTACTTGGCACTATGTTGCAACAACAATTATTGTTGTCTTTTCTGTCATTATTCTCTTGCGACAACAATCAGTATGTTTTGTGGCACGTAGATACTAGTGGACTCACAGTTGAGCATGAATTCATGTCTTCATATTCTAATTTACTTGTATCTCATTAGAAAACTTTTACTTGCAGCTAGAAGCAATTGCGCATCCCTTTTTTGATGAACTTCGTGAGCCTAATGCCCGGTTACCAAATGGCCGTCCGCTACCGCCTCTCTTCAATTTTAAGCAAGAGGTATCTCTTTAATTATTAAAGTAAAACTTATATGTTCCCTGGTTATGATACCCAAGACGCCCATTGTTAGCTGTGTTTGTTTTTCCTCAGTTTGCATGATATTGTCAATAGCGGCATACTACCATGTTGGTTGCTGCTTTTTTCCCTCTGTTCTTGATTAGGTCTTTCATCATTTGCTGTGTGTAGTCATAATTCACTAACCAACTAAAGAGCTTTCTAAGTTTTGTGATGTCCAGATGTGGTAAATCTATCTTATGAAATTGAACACGGTAACATTCTCTGTTTCTAGTTGATATAGCTGGTCTAGTGACTTAGTAACAATGTAGCTGCGAATACTATTCAAAACACGGTTGTTACTTCCAATATCTCGATGCTGACAAAATGAACTGTCGTGTGTATAGTTGGCTGGAGCCTCTCCCGATCTTATAAACAGACTGGTACCCGAGTATGTGAAAAGGCAAGCAGGTATGCATTTTATGCATCCAACCGGAACAAGTTAAGGTCTCGCTACCTGATGGGAAAGAAGCCAAAGAGTTTATTTGATCTACCGCAAATGCCCGCCTGCCTGAACATAGGCGTCACTTTGACCTTACGGCCGAGTACAGAATAAGGCAGCTAGACGGTTGGGTTCGTCCTCTTAGACTGTTCTCTTCCTGCTTTGAAGCCGGCCGGCCACCCCCCTCAACACGTTCGCTCTTTTTCTGAGACTATTTTTCTCGCGCTCTTTTAAGAGATATAATCCACCTGTAATTTAATGAAACAGATCCTTATTGTAAATGCTCAGTTGTTTTACCTAGGAGGGAGAGAGAGTTTTTCAGCAAAAATATGAGTTGTATGAATAGGTTAGTAGAGTTACCAATGAACAGTGGGTAGAGTAATTAGCTTTCTGAATGGCTGAGTATGATTTTATTTTATTTTTTAACCTTTCCATTTGTTTTGTATTTAGTGTTTGTAATGAGTGATTTCAAAAATGTAGCAGATGAAAAGACAATGCTGCCACTTATGAAGCAATGCTGCTTATTATGTCTATTCTGCAATTACTCTTCCTTTTCTTCTTCTCTGTATCGCCCCGAAAGTGACATTCTTCCTTTCTTCCGGATCCTGAGTCTATGTAACCATAAATAATGTTCGATTGTAGTTTGGCCAATCAACGGGAGATGAATGTAAGAGTCAACAAATTTTAAGGGTTTTTTTTTATACACTAAAAATTATGAGTTCCGTTTGATATTTTCAGTAAATGTTCGGGTAGCTTTTGTGATTACTGAAAATTTATAAAAAGGCAAAAGGGTAGGGAACACAGCTCAATAAATAAAGTAGTAAGTAGGATGATATTGGATTAAAATAATTTGTTACGCCCATAGAAAAAAGGGAGGAAAAGCCTAAACAATGATTGATTTGCTGTTTATTTTTTTTAGGGGCATACTATTTAGGCATACTATTCGCGGTATCTTCTCAAAAATACCACGAAAGCTGTACTTGTATTAAGTTGTCTTTGATAACACGTTAGAAATGTTAGAATTTGAGAAAAGAAGAAAAGAACATGAATAATGTATAGATTATTTTTTTTTCGTTAAAAAACTAATTTTACGTAAAAAAAAAATGTATAGATTATTTACTTACCGTATAATATGGATTGTCCTCGTTACTATCGGTCATAATTAGAGTGAAAATGATTTTTTTTATTTTTTTAAAAAACTAAGGGGCAATTCAAACTTTTCACATAGAAATGTTACTGCGAATAACAATTCCGTTAGAATTTTAGTCAAACAAACACGCCGACGGTTTACGTTCAGACTTTAGAGATTCTTTCGCCAACATTAATAGGCAATACTTATACCTTTTCTGTTTTTTTTATTTCCAAAGAATAGTTATCCCTTTTGATCGGCGCCAAATCCTTAAAAAATTGCAGAATCTTGTGGCGTTACCCTACTCTTTTTTTTTTTTTTTTTTTTTTTTCCCTTCAGCTTTTATTATTACCCTATGAACGAGTCAGTGTTGTGATGCATAGAGGACCATTCAGATGTTTGGGTTCAATTCCTATTTATTTTAGTTTTGCACTACTAGAGTTTTTACAGTTTTTACATTTAATGTAATAGAACAAGAATGATGAAATAATATTGAATTATAAAAAATAAAAATAAAGAAAGAAAAAGGATTGAGGTGGAGATGTGCTTTTGCAAACTGTTCCATTTTATAATTTTTTTTTCTTTTTCTTAAGGAAAAATATGAAAACTCATTTATAGGTTGGCCCAAATTTTCTCTCAATTTGCATTTTGTGCCCAGTTGACCGTTGACCTCATTCTTGGTCAATAAAGTTAATTATAACAAGGAGGAATTAGTGTTTCAAGTAGGACACTATCCATCCTTACATATTCTTGGGGTTAAGTTTTGGACCCCACTGAAATGTGAGGAGAGCCGATGTTTCACTTGAGGACAATGAGTTTCACTTGGTTATAGTAGTCGGTTAGATGAATCAAAACGCATTGCCAACTTTTAGGGAGCAAAAGTGCTAAAATCAAAAGAAATTAAAATGACTAAAGGGTTGTTTGGAGCCTTGGATGAAAGATATGTATGAGATGAAAGGTTATGAGAATAAGGAAGGAATTTGATTTTCTTTGATGGTGTTGCTATATCTTACGTTGGAATCAATCATTGGAAATTGTTCTCAAAATTGTGGAGAAATTATTGAGCGCATCGGATATATATACGTCAGCCTTTGTGGCGTGGTACAACCATCTAATGAAACTTTGACACGTAAGCATATCAAAATTGATAAATGAAATTTTTTATAAAACCTTTATATGGCCGATTTTATATCCTAAAAATCAGCAATCTACATCTACACAAATTTCTGTTTCCAAAATTTGGGAGTAGGTTTCTACGTTATGGTAATTACCCATATTTAATGATGGAAAACTGAAACTTCAGCACTTGTCATAGGCATGGATTATCTGGAAAATAAAAACCTCCTCAAATTTTTTCTCGAATCAATATCTTGTTCATGGTCTTGGTTTTTTTCTGTTTTCTTCCTGCATTAGTTTCTTAATAGAAGATTGTCATGAAATTTTCACAAAGAGAAGAACTAAATACTCTAATTTTATGTAAAGGATAAATGGCACTAGAAGACTCAGAACTTTTTAAGTTAAAGCCAATGCCCTGTAACAGCAATTCTACCAATAAAAGTATAAGAACTAAATGTGATTTTGAAGGTTGATAAATCAAGTTGAGCATTACTCCCCTCAAACCCTAGCCTCTATCTTCTCTAATCTCCTTCCCCCATCTTCCATGGGAGGGAGATGAGGGAAATAGATTTCTTTTCTATTATTTTCAATTTAGTTTATTTTTGTATTCTTTTATATTTCAACTGTTTGTATCTGATTATTATCAGATCAGGTTGTATCACCGATTGTCTCTTGAATAATGAAATATAACATTTATTATAAATACATATGTAAAAAATAAGTTGAGCATTACAATCCTAAATTAATCTTGAACTCCAACTTAAATATGAAATTCAGAATTTTTTATTGGGATTGTAATGCTCAACTTGATTTCAAAAGCTTAACTTAAAGATTTCTTTTTTTAAGCTTTTGATAATCCTTATTAAGGTGGACAACTGAAGCTTTTTGAAATATGGATACATCGCCTAATTCTGTTGATTGAATTAGGGAAATTATCATCGCCTAATTTTTAGGGATTTGATATATAAAAAATCGGCCATATAAAGGTTTTATTAAAATTTTCATTTACCATTTTTGATATGTTTACGTGTCAAAGTTTTATTAAACGGTTATACCACGTCACAAAGCTGATGTGTATACATCATATGTGCTCAATAATTTCTCCAAAATTGTAGGTTTCATCAAAACTGATCCACTTCTTGAATTTGATCCTGAACTCAAATTTCATTCTCATTTCAATTTCATTTCACTATTATACTATTTATATTCTCATTCCGATTGACAGACAAACAGTACTAAGGCAATCACGTTCCTAATCTTAAAGGATCAGAAGTGCAATTATTTTTTTATAATTTTTTTCCCCTTTTCTTTTGCTTGGTAAATATCTTCTCATGTAAGTGGATTTAGTTGCCCCATTTTAGAACTTGAATCTAAAAATTTTGCCTCGTATTTTTTTCATTGCAATAATGTAAGTTAATTGTAAAAATAAATATTAAAAACGAAGATTAAAAAAAAAAACAGTAATAATATTTTTGTTGAGCCACTGTGTCGGTCAGTGACACTAAAAGGTCCAAAGCCCACAACATTGAATTCAATCAACAAGACAAGGGGACCATTTTGGCATTTGGGACCATTGCAAATCTCAAGACCATGTTCAATGTAAATTTTATTGCTTCAAAAAAAAAAAATGTAAATTTTATAAGCTTTTTAATTAAAAGTGAAAAAAAAATAATTTCTTAAAAAAATTTTAAAAGCTTTTTACGGCCCTTTCCATGCAATATTATTCATTTTTTTTTTTTAGTAATCCAATGCTAGCGATGAAGAACATTGTAGTATTATATGCTTACTAGTTGTGTAAATTTGGGAAATATTATAGAGTTGGAGAAAAGAAAAAAAAGGAAATTGGAAAAAGCCAAATCTCAACTTGTTTTGCTGGCTTTCCCAATCCCAAGGAATTCAGTATCAACTTGTATGGGAGTATGTGTTTTAAATAGGTTGGCAATTTATGTTGTGTCTGAATTGAAGAATTTGAATTGAAATTCTTGTATTAACCTCTTTTTAAACATAGTGAATTTGTGTGATTTGATGACATTGAACCATGTGTGTGTGTTGTTGCTTTATCATTTTGTTTTGTTTATTTCGTTGCACGTTAATTTTTATGCAATAATCATATTTTTATATCCTACAACTACAAACTTGAACAGTAACAATAGTTGTTCTTTTTTTCTTCTTTTTACTTATTAATTTTTGTACTAATACTTTTCAATTTTGATGGTGGTATCTCAAACTACAAGATTATCATTCTCAAAATTATTGACATTCTTCGAATTTAATAGTGATAATCTTGTAGTTTGACCGTGTTAATTTTAAAATTGATACTCATAGGAAAAAAAGAAAAAAAAAAAAATACACGCCCGTGTGCACATAGCAATGGCCTCAAATATGAATCCACTTCATGTGAGACCCTAACTGTTTGACAAAACTATCAACACTCTTTTAAACTTGCATCAAAAGTAAAAATCCCATCGTTCGAGATGAGATAACATAGAGCAAGTCTTCTTTGTCCGACCGTATAACGGTTTGGTTTGCGATATTTCACTAGCTAATTTTGATATGCATATTTTTTCATAATCACAAGACGTGTTTTTATTATCACAAATGTGATACATTAAACTAAACTCGATACATAATATATCAGAAGTTAAACTCTATACACGATATATTAGTAGTTAAACTCAATCAAGATATATCACAGTCTAAACTCGATACATTAAAAGCTGAACTCAATACACGATATATTAGAAACTAAACTCGATATGAGATATTTCAGTAGCTAAACTCATAATTGTAATACATTAAATCACACACTCAATACGCGATATTGCAATAACTAAAACTATAACCGTGATATACCAGAATTTAAACTCTATACATCATGATCCATCACAGGCTAAACTTGATGCGCATGTTGCCGGATTGTCAAACGTATCGAACACAAGTGGATCACATACAAGCCTTCATTTCTTATTATTGATTGGAGTAATTTTGAAGTTATTTCTTACTGTCTATACATGCAAATTTGAAAATTTTTTAATTTATAAGTATCACTCTAGTGTTGTCAAATTTAAGATTAATTGTAATCTTTTCAAACCTCTGATCATTTGTTTGAATTATCCGAAAGAAAAGAAGAAAAGCCTAGTCAATTACTTCGAAGTCTGAACCTTCTATCTTAGTAATTAACTAAACCAAACAGTGTCTCTGTTTTTCAATGTTTTGTTGTTTCCCATGTTCCTTAGAATCGTGCAATATGAAGTGTTTGGCATTAATTAATTTTCTTACAACTGCTTAAGTCATCACATCATCCGACTGTAAGTTTACTGTACACTAACCAAGTGAAAGGAAAAAAAAAAAATATTAATGCCAGGCAAGATAGGAGAAGAGCAGAAAACCTTTCTGATATTGTTTGGTTTTAGGCTTTATTGACATCCAATGGAAAATGGGATTTTAGTTCTTTCACTTTTCCTCCATTTTGTGGCCGGAGTTAGTGCCTCAGATAGTCTTCTTTCTCCAAAGGGTGTTAACTTTGAAGGTCAGTTTCAGTTGATTCCCATTGAAAAGTTTCCTTTTTGTTTTTTTTTGGGGCCCTTTTCCCCCTTTTGTTTCTTCTATTTATGCATGAGTGTTTTCACTCTCTGTCATGGATTCTTGAAAGTCTTTAGTTATGAATGTTTGAGCAGTGGCTGCACTAATGTCCCTCAAGACTAAAATGATTGATAAATATCATGTTTTGGACGGATGGGATATTAATTCCGTTGACCCTTGTACTTGGAACATGGTTGCTTGCTCTCCAGAAGGCTATGTTATTTCTCTGTAAGTCATTTGAAAATTTCCCCCCTTTTTTTATATTCTGCTATTGCATTTGAAATGTATGATGTTTTGACTGATTTGGGTTGTTTTTTTCTTGGTTTTCATTTGCAGTGAAATGGTTAGTGTGGGATTGTCAGGAACACTTTCCCCAAGTATTGGGAACTTAACTCACCTTAGGACGATGTAAGTTTAGCCTTAAATTTTCAATCTTTGTTCGATTTTTCAATAGCTTAACACTGCTGTTAAAATGGACAATTTTCGATCTTTTTGGCTTGTTATTCTCGTAGGTTGCTGCAGAATAATCATCTATTTGGGTACATACCTGATGAGGTTGGAAAGCTGTTAGAATTGCAAACACTTGACTTGTCCGGAAATCGGTTTGTTGGTGATATTCCCAGCTCTTTAGGTTACCTTAATCACCTAACTTACCTGTAAGTGTGCCTTAGCATCTTGGTTGCCATTACAGAATTTCTTTGATTGCTAATTCGTCTAACCCCTTGTCATGACAAGTTTCCAGGAGGCTTAGCAGAAACAACTTATCTGGACAAATTCCTGCATCGGTTGCTGATCTTACTGGGCTATCATTCTTGTATGTTCTTTATGCAGCATGATATTTGTTTTTTTGCTTTTAAAGTCTTATTGGCATAATTGACTTATGATTGCTATGCTGTAGGGATTTGTCTTTCAATAACCTCAGCGGGCCTACGCCAAAAATTCTAGCTAAAGGCTACAGGCAAGTGTTTCCCTTGTAGAATTCCTGTTCTTACATGGAGACCCTGTCATTTGCTTCTGTTTTATGAGTGTAAGTGACTCATAGTGGAAATATAGGTAGCTTGAACCATTGATGGAAACTTGTTAGTATGTGCTGTGACACTATAATGTAGATTATCATCGTGTCAGCAACTTTTTATCATATAAAGAAGGTGCAAAGCCAGTTTTTCCTGATACCATCTGAAAATATTGTAAAATAAAAGAATATCAGCAATACCATCTAAACCGAGATATTGCCTGGTGGAGTTTTCTATAATGAAATGAGTTGTCATATCTTAAGATGGTTCTATGCTTGAAACTTATCCTTAGGATTTGAAAACAGGAATGGTATCTCTTACCAATCTTTCAATGGATATTTGTTATCGTGTTCACCTCACCCCTTGCTGCAGTTGTTCTTTTCAAGTTCGTCGTTTCTATATTATAATTTTTTACGCACACTACACATAACGTTTGAGGAAACATTTGTGGTTACAGTGTCGCTGGGAACGGCTTCCTCTGCTCTTCAGTTTCTGGTGAAATTTGCAGTGAAGCACCAAAACCAGCAAATGGTAAGAGCATATTTATTTTGCAAAGCTCTTTATGTATTGAGAATGCAATCCAGATGAATATCTTGAATGTGATTCTTGCAGACAGCATTCCATATAAGAGCATTAGCAATCATCACCACCGATGGCTTTTATCGATCATCTTGGGTGTCAGTTGCACTTTTGTAGTTTCGGTGATGCTTCTTGTTTGTTGGGTGCATTGGTACAGATCTCGTCTTCTCCATACATCATACGGTACCTCTGAATGGCCCTAATGCTCTATTCATTTTAGATTGCTTTCTTTTGAATCTAACACCACTTGACTTAAACATGCAGTACAGCAAGATTATGAGTTTGATATTGGTCATCTAAAAAGGTTTACATTCCGCGAACTACAAAATGCCACAAACAATTTCAGTTCCAAAAATGTACTCGGTCGGGGTGGATTTGGAGTTGTCTACAAAGGATATCTTCCAAACAATACTGTGGTGGCAGTCAAAAGATTACTAGATCCTAATTTCACAGGGGAAGTGCAGTTCCAAACTGAAGTTGAAATGATAGGTTTGGCTTTGCACCGTAACCTTCTTCGCCTATATGGATTCTGTATGACTCCTGAGGAGAGGATGCTCGTTTACCCTTACATGCCAAATGGAAGTGTCGCGGACAGATTGAGAGGTATGTCTTCAATTGTGATGAGTTATTTGAAAAAATAACATAAGATGCTTCTACATTCTGGGCCTATGGAGTTTGACAAGGACTTTGTCTTGCTTGACAGATAATGGTCAAGTTGAGCCATCTTTAGATTGGAGCAAACGCATGCGGATTGCCCTTGGAGCTGCTCGCGGCCTCCTGTATTTGCACGAACAATGCAACCCAAAAATCATTCACAGGGATGTCAAAGCAGCAAATATCTTACTTGATGAAAGTTTTGAAGCAGTAGTAGGGGATTTTGGTCTTGCCAAGCTCTTAGACAGAAGGGATTCGCACGTTACTACTGCAGTCCGCGGCACCATTGGACATATTGCTCCTGAGTACCTCTCAACCGGGCAATCTTCTGAGAAAACTGATGTCTTTGGATACGGCATTCTGCTTTTGGAGCTCATAACAGGTCAAAGGGCATTAAATGGTGCTCATGGTCACCTTCAGAAAGGAATGATACTTGACTGGGTAAGTATGAAAACATTACTATGTCTTATTAGTCTTTTTTGTGACGAAAACCCGAATGTAGAACTGGTTTACTTCCTTTTTCTTGTAGGTTAGAACTTTACAGCAGGAAAAGAGACTGGAAGTTCTTGTAGACAGGGATCTGAAGGGAAGTTTTAATGCTGAAGAGCTAGAGATAGTAGTGGAAGTAGCTCTGCGGTGCACACAATCGAACCCCATCCAGCGGCCGAAGATGTCCGAGGTCTCGAGAATAGTGGAAACCATTGCTGGACAGCCATTCCATTTTGAGGAATCATCATCCCATGTTGCAGGAAACATCTGTGATAGGAGAACTTTCAGTTTCTCAAGAAACCTCAATGATATTTATGAAGAATCTTCATTCACCATGGAAGCAATGGAGCTTTCTGGACCAAGATAAAACCAATCAAGCAATAGTACTGACATTCAAGTAGGGGTTAGTTTCTGTTCATCTTAAAATTAGGGCCTATGCCTAATGTAGATATAGAGGCAAATATATGTGATTTTTCCAAGAAAGTTTGGCTGATGATTTTCTTCAAATTCATTATTTGCTCATTTATGGAAAAGATAATCTTCATACTTGCACTCTAGCCAGCTTATGCTATTCCACAGATAGACAGTGAATTGCAACAGTTTCCTTACAAGGTTAGAAGTCACTCCTTTCTTTCGTCCCATTAAAAGAGTTATGTTTACAAAATACAATTTTTTTTTATTAGTTTAAAAGTACAATACTAGGAATAATTAATTTGTTACAATTTTCCATGCATATTCTTACATTTTATGCAAAAACTTGTATTCGACGAGTCTGACGGTTCGACGGCGCGCGTATTGAATTTAGCCTCTCAACTATTGCGGTTATATCTTGAGAATACACATATCGAGTTTAGACTCTGATGTATCGCGCATTAAATTTAGTGTATAATATATTGAGTTTAGTTGTTGATGTATTACATTTACTAGTTAAGTTGTTGAAGTATTGAGTATTGAGTTTATGAATTTAACTTTTGAAGTATCGCGAATCAAGTAACTTTTGATGTATTGCGTTTTTAGTTTAGCTTATAGTATATCGAATTTAACTGCTAATGTATTATGATTATGTTAAAACAACAAATATCACATGTATCAAAAGAAAACACGAATAATGAGTTTAGCGACTAAAGTATTTTGTCATACCATTAGATTGTTTTGTTTTGTTTGTTTTTTTTTTTTTTTTGAAACCATACCATTAGATTGTTGGACACTAGATTCCCTCTACTTTTTAAATGTGAGTGAACTCATAGATATATTAGTTAATATATATAGAATTTAAAAATTAAAATTAAAAAAATCAAAACATAACTATTTCGCTCGAACAAAAATATTTTTGAAAAATGACTCTTTCACTATAAAGCCATAATCTAAATCAAAAGATTTGTTTTAGGTTGCAAAAGTTTAGTTGATTCATAATCTATATTATGTTATTTCAAACTACACTTTATTACTTTACAGTAATTATTTATCATTACAATAGATTTTCCCCCTTATATACATTATTGAAAAAACACATGTAGAGTTCACCATTTAATTTTATTTTATTTAAACAAGTTCTCACCATTTTTTACAATCAACTCATTGGAAAAACTCCGAAAATTTTGAGAGTCCAAAAATACCCCTCCCGCCCTAAAACAGTTTTAACTAATGGGTAGTTCTTCCACTTCAGTTCACCATAATAAATCAAACTGTACGTTGTTCAATTCTTAGGTTTTTATTTTTATTTTTTTAAAAATTAAATTAAAAGTGCCTTTGATTGATGCAGAAACGAAAAGGAACAGTTCAAAGGAGTAATAAAAGGAGGTCAAATAACAGTGGCTTTAAACATTACGGAAATCTAAGAGTAAGATTTTTGTAATATAACTTTGCTTATTTTCTTAGTGCGTAGTCGTAAAATGTCTCGAGTTCTCGCTCATTCTTCGGAATCTGCATAGATTTCTCTGCATCCTCACTGTGGCTTCTTCCCACTGTCCATATTCCAGTTCTCGGTCATCATCTTGCTCATCATCACTGCATTCGATAGGGAAGTGTGGCACTAACCATGTTATGGGCAATGTTTAACAAACCGGATCGGAAGATGAACTGGCCGAGCTCAGGGGTCAAGGTTTAACCAGGGTTCAGGGTTGAATCGGGAGTCGAACCGGTAACGTCATTATGATGTCATAAATATATTTAAAATATTATATTTATATAATTAATATAAAATTAATTTTTATAATATTAAAAAGATAATTTTTAAAAGAACGGTAAATATATAAATTATTTAACGTCTAATTTATCATATGAGCATTTTTAGCTTAATGGCAAACCACTTTTCTATATAGTGTTTCTTTTCTTGATGACACATGTTCGTTTTAGGTTTACCACATCCCACATTGGTTGTGGATAGAAATAAGTTCCTATATATAAAGAAAAGGGCTGCAAAACATTTTCAACATAAGAAAACACTGAAAAAAGAAAAAAAAACTGAGGTTGTGCTAGTTCACCCGAATTTTGGTAAAATCCTTGGTTTCCCACAAAAAGCTGGATTTTTTCCATTTACCGTATTTTAACAAGAACCAGATCGGACACCAGACTTCCCAGTTAACCCGGTCGAAACCGGCCGATCCAATCCAACTTGTCAAACACTAGTTATGGGGATATGAGGTCTTTTCAGCATGCGGTCTAAGATTTGAGCATCGGATTGCATACTTCTAGCAACCATTGGCTACAATTTGATGAAAAGAGATCCTCAGGCGATCGATAGTGAATTATGTGAATTGGTTACAATTTTGATTGATTCCTCTGATTTGTAGATCTAATTTCGTACATGTAAGTTGAAGACGAGTTATTAGATTGATTTTCGTTTGATATCAAGGGAGATAATATAGGAACGAGCCAGTGCTCTAACGATTTTGTCTATTTAGAGTACAGGCTGACAGGACTCTACAGAAGGCTTCCCAATTTCGTTCTTCCCCTTTCTGCAGCCCTGTTGCCTTCAATGTAATAGATGATAGGAAAAAAAGAAAAAAGCTAAAAAAAGGTACATATATGAAAAAAAATCTCTTTGACTCTTATGTCTTGTATAAGAAAATTGTGGACTCAAATCATGTAAACATTTTCCTTAACTAATATTCTTTGGGAAGAAAAAGCAACACCAAGAACAAGAGAAGAAAGAGCGAGAGAGTTCCTAACTTTTGTGTGAATTTTCATGTCTTTGAAATTTCGACCATTGGGGTCTATTTATAGACTTCCAAGACATGCTTTCCAGAGGTTATAACTCTTCCAATCGCTAGAATGATATTATTAAACGTTATTTTTTTTTTTATCTCATTCACAAAGAGTTGCTTTTATTCTAAAGGAAAATGCTTCTTGCACCAAATAGTGGCAAGTTTTAAAGCAGTTTTGCAAATTTGTGTACCAAAAATAGTCCTAAGTAGAATGTGTGACTGGAAAGCCACTCAGGAGTATTGTGAACTGAATTTTTAGTAATGGTATTTGGTGCAAATATCACCTTCCTATTCTAAATGGGGAGTGTGCATGATTCATTTTGACACCACTTTCAACTCCTGTTACTTTCAATTATTGGTAAATTCCAACTAATGGGTCTCTGGGAATACTGATCACAAAACAAAAGTATGCCAATTCATGAGTAGTTGGGCCATTTACAACTATAGCTACTTGCAGCCTTCATTTTAGGACATTGACTTCTGTTCTTGCCGTATGGAATGTGAACACGTTAGTCTATATATAATTCACAAAGATAATACTCCCTCGTTCCATTAGAAGTCCACTTTGTTGAAAGAAAATAATATAACAAAGTAAACTTTTCTAATGATTTTTATAATGTGTTGTACTTTAACATTCATACAAAAATGGTCTCTCAAAACAGGACTCTTTCATAAGAATGGTGAAAAAATCATGATTAGAAACAACTAAAAGTTCAGTTTGTTTCTTCCTCAAAATAAAATTAAAAAAATCAACTTTTTTCTTCTGTTACTGATTAAGGTTCGTTATGAGGTTGATTTTGAAAACGTGTTTATAAAAAGTTGTATGAGAAATTATGAAAAAAAATATTATAGTATATAAAATTTACTGTAAAAAAGAAAAAGAAAAAGAAAAGAACATGGCCTTAGCTATCAGATAGAATTGGGCACAAGGCTATCATTATGTCTATTTCGCTCTGGTAGAAGTTAGAACCTGAACTTCTGCTGCAATATCATTACCCAACTGCTTGACCATTTAGTACAAATTTGAGAGTTCTTCTGGTCCTATGGACAGAATTTGCTGCAGATTGTGTTTTTCTATTGTACTTTGGTATGCTTTTGCTGTAGGTCTTGTTTGGCTGCAAAAATGATGAACATCAGTGCTGATCAATCTGCTCTTCTTGTCCTCAAATCCCACAACATTCTTGGATCCAACAATTTCTTGGCTAAAAACTGGAGCTCAAGTACATCTTTTTGCTATTGGATTGGTGTCACTTGCAGCTCCAGGTACCAAAGAGTGACAGCCTTGAACATTTCTAACATGAATCTTGAAGGTAGCATTCCTCCACAGCTTGGGAATCTGTCGTTTCTTGTTTCTCTGGACATGGGAAGCAATAGTTTCCGGGGGAATTTGCCCCAAGAGTTTTCCAGGTTGCGGAGACTCGAGTTTCTTAGCTGCAGTTCCAATGAACTCATTGGAGGCATTCCATCATGGATTCAGGGCTTACCTAACCTTCAATATCTGCATCTTGATAACAACAGTTTTGATGGAGCAATCCCGGGATCAGTACTATCCAACTTATCGAACCTGGAAATTTTGAACCTGGAGTACAACAAACTAGAAGGAAACATCCCAGAAGAGATTGGATATCTCCAAAAGTTGAAGATTTTAAAGCTAAGTAATAATGGTTTCTCTGGCTCCATTCCATTTGGAATCTTCAACATCTCCTCTGTTGAAACTGTTGATTTCTCGTTCAACGCCTTTTCGGGTGAATTTCCAGCAGGTATCTGCAATAACCTTTCAAAGCTGAAGTATATGTCCATTTACTCTAATCAGATAGATGGTTTATTACCTTCAAGCTTGGGGAAGTGCTCACAACTTCAGACATTGATTGTAGAAGACAACCTATTCACTGGACCTGTTCCAAAAGATATCAGCAACTTAACCATGTTAAGAATCCTTTATCTTGGTGGTAACAAATTCAGAGGTAGTTCTTGTAAACTCCACTTTTATGCATCTTTTTTTTTTTTTTTTTTTTTTTTTTTGTGACTTTGATCATTTCCTCTAAACCCTTCAACAATATTCATAATCTGATTGAAAAGGGTTGCTTCAATTTGTAGATCAGATTCCTGAGGAGATTGGCAAACTTTCCAGTTTGGAAATTTTGACCTTAGATGAAATTGGCCTAGTTGGCACAATACCATCTTTCATCTATAACATCTCTACTTTGCAATCGCTTTATCTTTCTCAAAACAATTTAACTGGTGATTTGCCCAAAGATATGTGTACAAAGCTGCCACTCATCCAAGGTTTGTACCTTGGTGTTAACCAGTTGTCTGGGGTCATTCCACCAGAAATTGGCAACTGTACAGCACTTGTGGACTTATACCTTGATTCAAATAGGCTTACAGGTAATTTCTGATACTACTACTTATATTGCTCATCCTGATCAGCATTGAAAATGAAAACTCTATCTTTTTCTTCTCTGCATTTTTGCAGGTGAGATACCAGATGAGATAGGTAATCTTGTAAACGTTGAGGAATTGGTAATAAGTCCAAATAGCTTCAGAGGTCGAATCCCGGAATCAATCTTCAACATTTCAACATTGAGAGTCATCCAACTTCGTGCTAGTAACCTCATAGGTCATCTTCCAGCAACCATGGGTGAAAGGATACCTAACCTGGAAAAAGTTTTCCTTGGGCAAAATAACCTTAGTGGAAGAATTCCAGACTCGATTTCAAATGCTTCGCGCCTTGTTCGTTTAAGTCTGGTTGCTAACAAGTTAACAGGGCCTATTCCTAACTCTCTGGGGAGTTTGGTGAACCTTGACTTTCTAAACTTAGGGGAGAACAATTTCATCAGTGAGTCTCCAGAACTGAGTTTCATCACTTCCTTGACCAATTGCAGACGGTTAAGAGTGATGTGGATACAGAATAACTCCTTTGATGCATACATCCCAAGTTCAATAGGCAATCTATCTCTTGAACAGATTGATGCAACCTACTCAGGAATCAAAGGAATGATCCCTAAAGAGATTGGAAATCTAAGTGATTTGGCATCCTTTTACATTGATGGAAATGAGTTGACAGGAGCCATTCCTGACACCATCAAAGGTATGCAAAAGCTTCAGGTGTTGAGTGTCATGAGTAACAAAGTGACAGGAACAATTCCAGATGATGTATGCCTTTTACCCGAATTGGGCGAGTTGAGTTTGAGCAGAAATAAATTTTATGGTTCTGTCCCAATGTGTTTAGGAAATATTACATCTCTAAGGTATCTGAATCTTGACTCCAATGAGTTAAATGGCAGCTTACCTTCAAGCTTGGGTGGCCTTAAAGATATTTTAACGTTCAACTTGTCATCAAATTTCTTCAGTGGACATCTTCCTCCAGAACTAGGAGCCTTGAAGATAGCTATATTGCTTGACTTGTCAGAAAATAAGCTCTCAGGTAGCATTCCAAGCTCCTTTGAAGGACTGCAAAGTCTGATCAACTTATCTTTGGCACACAACACATTAGAAGGGCCTATTCCTGAAACTTTGGGAAAGTTGCTTGGCTTGGAAATATTAGACTTGTCGAACAATAATCTTTCTGGCGAAATTCCTAAATCTATGGAGGCACTTGTACACTTGAAGTTTCTAAATCTTTCATGTAATAGATTACATGGAGAGATTCCTATGAGAGGACCTTTTGCTCATTTCACATATCAATCCTTTTTGTCAAATGATGCACTTTGTGGTTCACCTTTGAAGGCTTCATGTCAGACAAGATCAACTCATGGACCAAGGATCAAAACTGTGTTCATAATTGTCTTCATCAGTGTTGGAGCAGTACTTTTTGCCTCAATCTGTACCTTCATCTGTGTTCGGCGTCATAGAAAGGCAAGTCAAACTCCTGCTATGATGGATGAGTTTTCTGGGATTAAACCTGAGAGAATTACATATCATGAACTTCTCAGAGCAACCAATAATTTTAGTGAAAGTAACTTGATAGGGAGGGGAAGTTATGGTTCAGTTTACAAGGGGATACTAACTGATGGGACACATTTGGCTGTAAAGGTTTTCAATCTGCAAGTAGAAGGTGCATACAAGAGCTTTGATACTGAATGTGAAGTTCTACGCAATCTTCGACACAGGAATCTAACTAAAGTCATTAGTAGTTGCTCCAACCCTGACCTGAGAGCCTTAGTACTTGAATACATGCCCAATGGAAGCCTTGAGAAGTGGCTTCATTCCCAAGATTCATTAGACTTGCAGCAACGACTGAATATTATGATAGATGTCGTGACTGCTTTGGAGTATCTTCATCTTGGTTACTCAATACCAGTTATACACTGCGACTTAAAGCCGAGCAATGTCCTTTTGGATGGAGATATGGTAGCACATGTAAGCGATTTCGGCATTGCAAAGTTAGTCAGTGGAGATGATAGTATCATGCAGACTAACACATTTGCAACCTTAGGATACATTGCCCCAGGTGACTCTTGAATTCATTATTTTGTTTAAATACCTGACATGCAAACTAAGGCCCTATTCGTTTTCACTGTTTTTGTTTTGGTTTACAGTAAATTCAATATATTATAATATTTTTTCATCATTTCCAATACAACTTTTACAATTCAACTACACATTTTTACATTTTTCAAAAATATGTTTTCAAAACCAATACATAACGAACACGCCATACTTCTCATTATCTTTCTTTTGATGAAATACAGAATATGGGATGGAGGGCTTTGTTTCTACAAGGTGTGATGTTTATAGCTATGGCATTATGTTGATGGAGACATTTACAGGCAGGAAGCCAAATGATGACCTTTTTGCTGGAGAGTTAAGCCTGAGGGGATGGGTAAATGAGTCATTTCCTGATTCAGTAGCAACAGTAATAGACAAGAGGTTGCTAAAAAAGGAAGAAGACAGCTCCAATGATATAGTGGCTTGTGTGTCATCCATTTTGAAAGTGGCATTGAGCTGCTCTGCTGAACTACCAGGGGAAAGGCTAAACATAAAAGATGCCCTCACATCATTGGTGAAGATAAGAGCTGAGATTACTAGGAAGAGAAGAAAAAATTAAGATGCAAGATTTCTTTTCCCCCATATTCAAACCAAACTACCATTCTGAAGTAATTTGTTACTCCAAAAATATGACTTTCTAGTAGGAGGAGTTGGGATCCAGTGTCACGAGGGGACAGTCCCTCCTCAAGACCGTGTACCCCTTGCGACAGCAGATCTGGAGCATTCTAGTAGATGTTATTTTCTTATGTGTTTTGTGTACATACTTTTTTTTTTTTAATCCTAGCTAGTAACTGAGGATCCCTCTAGTAAACAGGAAATATATGTTAACTACGGTACTAAAGGCAGTTTCCATTGAAACCAATCCATATAGTAAGCTTCATTATAATTTAGCCTTTAAATTAAGAACGCATGCGTTAAGGTTATGGTGCTGAGGATCTCAAGTGAATCCATTGTGCCAAACATTGCTGACTTACAATGACTGGGCTCAACACAGAAAATGAGATTTCAATATGGAAGGGAAGTATAAAGATAATGCAACCACTATAGGTATTTTGTCATAAACTGTTTCAACATCCAAAGAGTACAAATTCTGCTAGCCTGATTTTAAGGGTTCTACTTATGCTTTGAAAGGTTAAAGGACAATCCGGTGCATAGAAGTTCTCACATGTGCAAGGTCAGAGAAGGGCCGGGCAACTAAGAAACACAACCTTACCTTATATTTTATGAGTTTCAGCTGTTTGAACCCATGACCTCATATCACATAGCAGCAGTTTTTTATCACTGCGTCAATTCTCTTCCTTTCTCAATAGCCTCAAAGGTTATCAACACAAAAAATATTGAGATAAATATAAGATGTTAAAGTTAATCAGAAAGAAATGCTAAAGCATCATAAGCGAGTCATGAATTATTTCCAACTTTTTAAGAAAATCAATTGGATTCCTATTGTTGAAATTAACGTTTTTTTTTATTTCTCCCTAACTGGTTTGGCGTTTGCTCTGAAAACATTTTCTTTGTATTATTCTACTTGTTCTCCTGATACAATAAAATTTTTAACTTTTAATATTTTTCAACACTCCCTTATAGGCATATTGAAAAGACACAGGCAGATTTCACCATTTTACTTTTATTTTCTTTTTTATTTAAGCAAGTTATCAACATTTTTACAATTAATTCTTTGGAAAAAACACCAAAAATTCAAAATTCCAAAAATACCCATCCCGCCCTAAAACAGTTTTAACTAACGGGTAGTTCCACTTCAGTTCACCATTTCGCGGGTCGCCATTTTAAATGAAACGGTACGTTGTTCTGTTCTGTTCCTAAATGCTTTCCTTCAATTTAGGTTATCATTTTGATTACTATTTGATGAAAAGATTTTCCCCGGCCCGGCTATCGATAGTGAACTCCATGATTTGGTTACAATTTTGATTGATTCCTCTGATTTGTAGATTTAATTTCATGCATGAAAGTTGAAGACGCTGTTTGGGATAGGTGTTTGTAAGTTACTGAATCATATCATATCATTTACTGTTGAGTTATCAGATTGATTTTTTTTTATTTTTTTGGTGCTTCCATGAATGCATTTCGAGATAGTTTAATCAGTGGCGTTCTGATTTGTGGTCAAATTTTGTGTTTCTCGTTATCAATTTTTGTCGTTCTCGTTGGTGTATTGGAGTCGGATGAGTTGGGCCTTTAGAAACCCTTTTCCTAAGAATAATTAGGGGATTTGGAATGATTTTACCAAGGACTGCGCGTGTGGAGACATTTCAAGTCATGGATTTTTCGAAGCAATTTGGAAAATCGATCGCATTAAAAGTTACAAATTATTCTTCTCCAAGTTTTTTACTACAGTTGTTTTGTGTTTCTTGTTTGGTTGTTTGGGGATTTTCCTGGTCATTCCAAGCGGTTTTCGTTTGAGTCATGAATCCGTAATTGTATCACTTCTCTTGTTTTATCAAGGTAGAAGCGGAAGGAAGGGAAACATAGACAATGAGGGAGGAGAGAACAAAAGACTGAGAGTTGAACAATTGCAAGAGGAATAAGGAGATTAACTTACTTGGAAACATTTTGATTTTTGATTACATATTCTTCTTGTTTGGATGTTTTCAAATTAGCATTTCATTTTTCGGGTGTTTGTGGGTTTTCTTTTTTTTTTTTTTTTTTTTTTTTTTTTTCTTTTTTCTTTTCAATTTAGGCTATTCATGTCCCTTTGTCAGACTGACACATACATGCATGGCATTCCTGTAGGTTGAAGTGCTACTACAGAGATGGGCCTTGAGGAATTAAAATCAAGCCTCCATGCTTTGAAGCAATTGTATGGGCTCCTCAGAAAGGATGAAAATGGTTTGCCAAATTCAACCTCTAATATGGTATGCCATTTTGTCAGTTAGTATCTTTTATCATTCTTTAGGATATTGAGGGGATACCTCATTTTGTATTTCAATCCAGTTGTTAGCTTAGCTTAGCTCCCAAGGGGAAGATTAATTCGAGAATTACGAAGTAAAAAGAGAAGACCTATTCCATAATGCTGATATTTGAGACTTCTTGAACTCAACTGCAGATTCTTCCCCAGTTTCTCACTTGGTTGCCTTTAGCATGTGTAGGAAACTTTTCATTTGAACATTAAGAGGCATTAGATGTTATGCTACTATGAACAATTTCATTACTTTAAGTCCGAAATTCAAATAGAGTCGAACTTTGAAATTCGTATGTTCTTTAGTGTAATCAAAGACAGAAATTGAACACAGAACATGCTTGTTGTCAACACTTGTGATAGGGAAGAAAAGGTATTCTCCAATTCTCTGATTTGAATTATGATGCACTAAACATCCAAATTTCGTTCTTGATAAATCTATTCTTCCTTAATCTTTTTGAGATTATAGGTCATTTTGGATCATTGGCTTTCATGCTATGATGATCATGGCCTGCTCTGGTCGGGTTCTAGCAACAACATTTCATCATTAGTTTTCAAATCTCAGTTGCAACAGCTTATAAGTTTTACTATATTGACTTATTTTAATTCCTTCTGAATTGCTTTCCATGTTTTCTTTCTTCATCTGAATAGTTGGATGACAAATCAAGGCTTCTGCTCAAAGATTTACTGGATAGAGCAGCTGAAAATGTTTCCAAGATTCATTGCGAGGTATGCAACTTTTTATTTGTTTGTTCAGCCACCAAAACATGAACTGCTCTCTGATGAAAGCATAAATGTCAATTTTGCTCATGAAAATCATTGAAACTTGTAAGTTGCATAACTTGGTGCATTTGTTGTAGGTCTTGGGATCTCAAGTTGGTTCATCTTTCACAGATGGCTCGGAAAGAGCGCAGCAGCTAGGTGACTTACAGACTCAACTACCTGCAACAAAAAAGCTGGATGTCCTGCAAATCTGTGGAAAGGACCAGAATGTCGTGGAGTTTACTGAATTGGACAATGACGGAAGATTTAGAGAGAAACAAACCCGAAGACTAACTTCAATGCAGCCAACGCTGAGTGTTGCCTCAAGTGAGTTTGGAAGCAGGTATAAATACTGCCGGGTTTGCCAACGCCGTATTTTTAGGCATCCTATGGAGTCTGCAAGTTGTGACACTAGAAATGGGGCCAAAAGCAATGCTTTGTTACAACCGCAGAATTGTGAACCTAATTCTTTTTTATGTGGTGAGGAAAACGAAATACAGAGATCACCTATTGGATCCCCCGAGTCCTTTGGTAGTGCTGAGGACAGGGAACAGAGAGAATCTACTCAGTTTGACTCTATCTGGAGTGGCATTGGATCAACAGATGATTCTTCAAACAAGCCAGCTGATGGTGTCGAATCAGGACCTCTACATGAGTTGACTGAAGAAATTCCACAGGGTAATGAGCGTCTTTCTTGCTTATCAAAACAAGCTTCCGATGCTATCAAGCAAATCGAACATCAGATTCTGGATTTGCAAAGAGAGGCTGAAAATTCTGAGACCTACGGGAGAAGCCCTGCAGTTCCCATGTCTTTTGCAGCTCAACAGGAAGTATCTGACAGAATGAAGGACATTGCTTCGCAAGCGGAAAAACCCCTGATGGTCACAAGAAATGTGCCCAGCAAGAGTGAATTCTCTGCCATAGGAGTAAATGACTGGCAGTTGGAAACTGATAATAGACAGTGTAAAGGCACAGGTCTATGGAATCAGCTGCCAATGGAAATGGTACTGCCAAAATTGAATGATAGGTCACCTCTTAAGTTACTTCCACTTAAAAAGACCATGACAAATCCTTATGATGAAATTAAGAGGCAGAATCACTTGAGGGATTGGTCTCTTGGTCAGACAGTTAAGTCCAATGCGGGCAAAATTCAGCCAGAATATGTAACTGCTAGTGACTGTCCAAATCCAAGCCACCTGCATAACAGCTACTGTTTTTCGTCAGAGGATAACAAGATATCAAAGAGGGTTCCTGCTTCTGTCACCCGCTTGCCTCGTCAGTTTAGCCAAGCAGTCTTTGAGGAGAACATCACGAAACAAGGAGCTTGTCCTGTACCAAAGCAATGTAGGACACACATTGATTCTAGACACAAGGTGAATCAGTTTTCGGGATCTCAGAGCAAGAAAGATTTTCCTGGGGAAATAAAGAAATGGCAACCTTCTCTACAACACAATGCTGATAAATATCCAGCCAGAAGGACATTGTACCATCAGCATGAATCAGATTCATCTTTGAGATCAAATCCTTCAAAATGGAAAAGCCAACAAACTAGTACTTCTTACAGTGAGAGCGAAGAATATTATCCTACGAGCAGCGAGAATGACATGTACAGCCTATCTGGTGATGATAGTCAAGCACGCTATGAAGGTTTAAGCAGTAGTGACAGTGAGGTTTACTCTTGGCAAAGTAGTGATAGAACTTATAAAACAACTTCACGTAGTAGAGATGAGAGAAAGGGAAAATCATTGCCATATAGTGCAAGCTCTAGTCAAGCTTCTTACAGTGATCATAGTGAAACTGAAGGGTGCTCTTCATACAATCAACCAAGGTCCCGGCGGCCCAGAGAGATTTCAGGTGGTTCAACATCAACAAAGAAGATCAGGCCAACTGGAGCTTATGCAGCATCTAGAAGAACAAACTCTGCCAAAAATATTGGAAAATGGAAGAAGTTGAAAGATAAATTGTGTATTATCTTCCACCATCACCATCATCACCATCACCACCTTCACCATGCTGATGACAATGAAGATCGTAGTAATAGGAAAAACAGGAAGATCCATGGAAAGCTTCCCTCAAAGATGAGGCCAGGCGATGATGAAAATGACTCAGTTGAAAAGATTGGGAAGGCTGTCATCCATGGTAGAGATAGTAAAAAAAAACACAAACCTGTCAATGCTCTTATTGGTGGCTTGTTCAAGCATGTCCGTCATTCAAAAAGATCGAAGTTATCAGCAAAACACATTAAACCATTCAGGGACGATGAGTATGATGGAAACAAGGCTACTGCAAGACTAAACTGGTTGAAGATGCTGCAACGCCACAGAAAGGCCAAGAAGTTGGGGATTGGTTACAGGAAAAGATAACTAGAAGATCAAAGTGTGGCCTCATTCTGTTTTTTGGTTTTCATTTTACCACGAAATGGTTAGTGTGGGATTTTCAGGTGCACTTTCCCAAAGTATTGTGAAGTTAACTCACCTTCGAACACGTAAGTCGAGCCTTTATGTTTCAATTGTTGTTAGGTTTTGAATGGCAGAATTGCTTTTAAGGCTAAGCTGTAATTCTTTCATGATACTATTCTTTAATATAATGCTGTTAAAATGGACTATTTTCAGCAAAGTGATAATTTTCAGCCTTTCTCAGCTTGTTATTATCCAAGTGATGTTCTTAACATTAATCTTCTGAACAAATATGACGAAAATGTATTATAAACTCTTTAGGTTACCTTACCCAACTTACTTGTAAGTATGCCTTAGCCTCTAGGCTGACACAAGTGTTCTGACTACTGTATGTAACTTAAATGACTCTGTTTGGTCCTTAAAACTGAGATATTAATATAAAAGAAACCTGCAAATGCCTCAATTTTTCACCCTTCTGGGCTGTCTGTCTGCACATTGAGATGATTATGCAATTTCTTGACTAGATTTTCTTTAAAGATGCTCAGGTCATCTTTTAATTTGGATTATGTTGTCATTGTCTGAAACGTTTCTTGTCCTTTTGTAGAAAACCTTATAGAAGAAAGCTTTTTTTTGGGGGTGGAGAAAACTTAATCCTTATAAAGTCCAAACTTGAATAACCCCTACCTAGTAGGAGCAAGGATGGAACTGGTTCTGAATGATAATAGGTGGATTTAGTATGTGCTAAGATTCTTGATGTAATTGGGTGAGGAAATAACACTGGATTTTAGGATATACTGTTGAAGGTTAAACTCTGTTCACTGTACTGAATCAATAGGGATAGGAAAAGGAAAATGACAGCTGATGTGGCCGACATGGTTTTAAGTTGATAGTAGTGTACATTATGGTCTATGGCTTGAAATGATCATTTTCTGATACATCTCAACTTGCAGACCTTGCAATGGACAAGGATGGAGATCGGGCAACCGAGAAGAGTCTTTGCGCGTAATTTTCATCGAAAACATTGCAGGCATCAAAGGGTTATAAACCTACACTTAATGCAAAGTCTTTACACCGCGCAGCAGATGCCACCCAAGGTCAGTAGTTTCAAAGTTCTTGTTTGAGGAGGACATGACCTGTCTTGGCTTCAACCTTTAGGGAGGGGACAATGCACTGTAATCAGCATGTTTCCTAGGACATCAATGTCATGTTTATATGATCTGAATTGTCTTTTTCTTTGAATACTGCAATAGCTTCAGCTTGCAGTACAGAACTGGCCATAAAGCAGCAGCCATCCACAGATTGAAACGTTGGCTGATTTCTCCGAATGTTCCATGCCGCCATAGCTTTTCCAGTCGCCTGAATAAAGGCCGCGTCCGTGTGGACAACAACAGAAAAGACTGAAGTCAGGTTCTGTTGTAGCACTCTGTCTGATTTTGCCAGCCCGGTGGGTGAGCGAGGGGAGTTTGGATAACTGCGGTTGGCCTTTTATTAAACTCAGTCTGAGCCAATCTCAGAAAGAACTGCATTCGGATGCAAGATCTTCCCATTCCATTGAGCATCTTAGGAAAATATGGTTTGTTGACTCTAGCGAGTTTGCACAATCTCACTATTCTTACTCTCTTATTTATTTCATTTCTCCCTCTTTCCTCCTACTTTTTTTTTTCCCCCTTCTTTTTTTGGTTTTACAATTTGATGCTTTACGGTTCGGAGTGTTGGGCAACTAAATATGAACATGAACAAAAATGAGAGTAGCATATATGAGAATGTTGAGATAGATGTATGGACATACTAGCTTAGATAAAATAAGTAATGTAAGCATTAGAAACAAAGTAGGAATAGCTCCAACAGATGAAAAAAATGAGAGAAACACGCCTAAGATGGTTTGGACATGTACGTAGGAGACCTCTAGATGCCCCAGTAAGATGGGTAGAAAACAGAGAAGCAATTAATATAAAAAAGGGTAGAAGAAGACCTAAAAAGAATTGGAAAACAACTTTAAAATACGATGTCATATTTGAATATAAATGAATCGATGTGTTATGACTGTGCACAATGGTGATATATGATCCATATATCCGACCCACATAATGGGACAAATGCTTAGTTGTTATTTTTGGTTTTACAATTTTCCTTTTTTTTTTTTTTTTTGCCCTTTTCTTTTTGTAGTTGTTGTAAAACATATAGTAAGCTGACGGCTATAGCCTTTTCCCTTTTTTTTTTTTTTTTTTTCTCTTCTTTTTTTGCCCCTTTTCTTCACTGAGTGATTTTGTCTCAATACTGTATTTTCTTTTTTTTGGATTTCTTTTTTTCTCTTTTATATATTGGTTTGTCCCCATTTAGATATATCATACAGACGAATTGAAATTGTTGAGAACGAGCCAACTGATATGTAGTTTGGCATGGGTATGAATGAGTAAAAATTAATACACGGACATTAAAATATATGAAAATCACGAAAAAGCCTTAACATTTTTGTTCATTTCAAAAAATTACATAAAAAGTTGACCTTTCATTTGACGGGTTAAAAGTAATCATAATAGGTCACATCACATGGACCAAAATTACAACAATATGCAAACACGAGGACCAAAAGTGCAATAAGTCTAAATAAAATAGACTTAAGGCATGTTCTTTTGGTTTTGGTTTTGGTTTTGAAAACGTTTTTTGTTTTAATAGTAAATTTAATATATTTTAATAATTTTTAATCATTTTTAATACAATTTTTTACTATTTAGCATTTACTTTTTACATTTTCAATACACTTTTTACATTATAAAACTATTTTTTAAAACATGTTTTCAAAATCGTTTTCAAACCAATCAAAAAGAACAGGCCCAAATTGCAATTTTTTCAAAAAAGCCTCATAGTTTAATTTTCATCTCAATTACAAACAGGTCCCATAAGTTTTGAACTATTCCCCATTTACAGGCATTTGGGAACAGATATAGGGCTTGTTCTTTATCTCATATTTAAAACTAAGTTTGAAAATATATTTTAAAAATTAATTTTATAATGTAAACAATATATTAAAAATATAAAATGTAAATGTTAAATAATAAAAAATAATTAAAATATATTAATTTACTTTTAAAACTAAAATCGTTTTCAAAACTAAAAGAAAAAAACATGCCCACAAACGGCTCTCTCCTATTCTCCCTCCTCCAAGCTCCAAACCCATTTCAATTTCTCCCCTCCGCGAAACAACTATCCTCCTCACAACTCCAAATTCTTCAACGGCAACGCATTTTGTGAACTGATTTTTCGCCGGTAAGTGTGTCTGATTCTTCGTTCATTTGCTGCTTGGAATTTAGAGAGAATTGTCTTGGAATTTTTCGTTGAGAGAATTGTGAGGAATAGTTTCTCTGTTCTTCCTGTGATTGCTTGTAGTATCGTCATTTTCTGTGGATTAGTTCAAATCTGTTTCCTTCCTTTTCAGTCAGGCTATTTTTACAGTTTTTGATGAAAAAAGAGAAGGGCAAAAGATTTGGGGCCACCCAATTTTTTCGCATAGTATACTTTTGCCCATTGTTTTCTTCTTGATTCACTTAACCCGCTCAACTCAAAAAAGAGGTTACTTTAACCGATTCTGTAAAATGTTGCCGTTAGCAGGAATGAAATTTAGGAAAATCTCTGTTTCTGTGTGATTCTTTTAGATAATAGTGGATTGATAAATCAATGCCCAGGCCATCCCATATCTGTAGCTGTTTCTTCTTGCTGAATTGGTTGCTTTGCTTCTTTAGCTTTGACTTAGCAGGGGACCCTTATGTGTTCTTCGATTGGACTGTCTCTTATATTGCTGCCTCTCCTCTTGGTGTCAAAAAACATGTGCTTCGGTTTTTTCTTTTTCTTTTTCTACAGATTCGAGTTTGTTGGTTTCTTCAAAAAAACACTGAAAGAATTGCTCATTAAGATGAGCTGCAGTTTCTTTTTAATGAACAGGGAGCAGTTTCCCATATGATGATTTGTGGAAAATAACAAAATGCAACAGATAGAAATTTTTAACTTTGGAGAATATAGCATAATACTGCGTTAATGAAATCGATTTTCGAATCAGATTATCCAGTAACGCTTGTCAGTTGGTTACTCTGTCCTTGTTTTTGGCCAAAAGAGAACCTTTAAACTGTTAAGCATTAGCCAGCCCGTTGGCGGAATGCTTTCAATGCAGAATGTGAATTATTTTGTTGAAGGCTGTTTGGATATCTTTACTTCTCTTGAGCTAATATTACAAGCTACAGTCTGATGAATGCTATCTTTTGTTGTTCTTTTTTTTTTTTCCTCTTGAGAAAATGAGAAAAGCTAAAAATATCTTGCAGGCTAACGGAAAAACTATACAAAAAATGAACCATGAATCAACATCTTGACCATAATGAATGGGGCACCTATGTTACTTTGTCAACAGAAGATTAAAAAAATGGTTTCTTCAGCAAACTCTGTATAGCTGTTAATGATAAATGCTGATTTCATCCTTTCTAACGGCAAGGTTTAACAGAATGGGTTAAAGTGGACCCTTTTGTGGGTTAAGTGAAAAAGGAAAAAGAAGAGTGGGTAAAAATATACTGTTGGAAAAGTTGTGTGGCTTCTCAAGTTTTTTGCCCCGAAAAAAGGTGGTGCCAATTTGGGGTGCTAGAATTTAAGTGATTGAAATTTGATGGATTATGGGCATTTCTTGCATTTCGTCACCAAATTTGGTTGGTCTTATGTAATCTGAAATTTTAGCATCTTCTTGTACAATTTGTACATCTGAATTTCCAGTAGAACAGTGTAGGCTTAGTTTTGGATTCATGCTATAAATTTTTTTTCACTTGCATATGCTGAATGGAGGTTATATGAATCAGGGACTCATCAGCCTACGAAGGATTTCGGTTTAATTTGTTTATGTTGTAAAATGGCAAAGAAAAGAGGTAGAAAAGCTGTTAAGCCAAAGGCAAGCTGTGTCAATGATGTTGTCCAAGAAGAGGCTATTGCTGAAAGGCAGGAAGATGAATTCCAAGATCCAGAAGGTGTGATATAACATTCTTTGGTGTCTCTCCGTGTCCACTTCAATTTGTTATTTTTCTTGTTCAACTTTTGTCTGTCTTTATGTGCCAGTTTATTGATGTCAAGCATTAGGCTCAATGAGAAAGAGAACACTTCTACATTTTACTTCAGGGTATCTGCAACACAATTTTCATCTGAAAGTATAACAAAAGCTTTTCTAAGTAGCCAAGAAGATTCAAACATAGTATGATATATTCCCAATGGATTTTATAACTTTTGTTCCTTTACGATCAACAAGGAGTCCTGAGGTTGGCTCGATATTAAAAGTCCAAGAGTTTCTTGCGACTGATAGTTGTAGCTTATGATGTGTGCTTTACCTAAGTAATCTGCTTGCGGCTTAAACTTTCGTTAAAGAAGACCTCTTCATTGTGACACAGCTGAACCTTCCACTATCAAGTATCGAATTACTTTGGCTTATGGAAGTCTTTCTCTGCTTGTTATTCTTTTTACCTTTTTTAAAACATTGAGAACTATGTCAGAAAACATCTATTGCGCATTTTCAATTTCAAATTTGTTGTTTCCAGTGGAACGTCAAAGTGCTACAATCAGGGCCCTTCGAGATGTGCAGATTGAACAGTTACTAACTATGTTACAGCTGTTCCGATCACATTTCAGCAAGGAACAGCTACAAGTTCCACTTTTGCAATTTTTTAAAGAAAATCTTCCAGATCTGAACATAGTTAGGAATGCGGAAGACGGCCATTATGAAGTGCAAAAAAGAAGTGATCAAGGAAACTTAGAGATGAGCCAGGCTGAAGGAGGAAATTTTCACGCTTCTCTTCTACATAGGTTATCCATGGTTTACCCAGATTTCTCTGCCGCAGAGCCTTCTCTTGGTGGCTTTGAGTTTTCAAACAAAAGTGGTAATAATGAGTTGTGATACTTATCTCGTTTTGGAGTGTTCTTAATGTCCTGGTTACTTACTTTCCTATCTTATTTTTGGTCAAATTTTTTGCAGTTAAAACAAGCTTCTTTGGTGTTGATAATCTGCAGATCAGAGGATTCGTAAGTTCTTAAGCAACTTATTTGAACATGCCTCACACTGTTGTTTAGTGGAGGGAATACAGCTACAGTATATGAAATTTTGAATCTTTCTGCACAGTTTTGTTATAACTGTTTTATGTATTAATGCTTCTGAAACTTTTGATAGCAATGTTCCCTCTAAATGGTTTTCATGTCTCCTAATTTCCTTAATCAAAATTTTCTGCTTTTTGGTTAAAGTTTATGTATACCCTTTTCAATTTGCATAAAATTTCTATAATCGTGAATAATGGCCATCAAATACTCTTGCATTTCTGTTGCTGATATAAATTGTTCTTGATATTCAAGAATGTTATGCTGGTGACGTAGGAAAATTATATTTATCTCATTTATTCTTACTCACAAAAATGTTTTCCTTGTTGGCTATGCTTATGGACAAGGAAATTAAAAGAGAAGTATAATAAATGGCATGATGTTCTTGACTGCCACATGATTCTTCTGATGGTTTAGTTTTGCACCAATTGTATGTGAATTTTATTGTAATGTATCACGCGCTACTTGTTTTTCTTGTTTACTGCGATTTAATCCCGACATTGTAAAAGAAATTCTTTTTAACCCTTTCTTCCATAGTATAATGAAGCCTACAATTTCTCTCACTCGTGTGAGTATCTTACCAGTATTATCTTGAACATTATTTGATTTCTGATCGACATCTTTGATTTGATCAAGATTTCTGTGTTTTCATGTGTTAGCTTCAGCATGCTGATTGTATTCACTTATGCATTCTCTTGCAGGACCTAGGAGATCTGTCAGATGCTCCACTCTTAGAGCAGCCGGACAAGTTTCAAACTCCTGATGTATGTTTGCTGCAAAACACGTCGTATAATATTTTTCTTTTGGATGGTTCCCTCAGGTTCTGTTATATTTTGTGTACTATATTTCCATTTGGTTGAATTAAGCATTGATACTTAAGCTCCTGTATTCTGGTTTGTCTAGCCTGAAGAAGCTTCCCATGGGAACGTGTTGAAATATTTCTTTTTGTCATCAATTGTTGCATGTAGTACCCTTCAGGATTTCTGGCTTGAACTTCAGATTCTCTAACAGAAAGTTGGAAATTTTGATTTTCATTTCGGTGAAAATAAATTAGCAGGTTATGAGATGGAAAGAGTGACACCTCTAGTAAAGTTCAGAAGAAACATGGCCATGAACTGTTAATCCATCTTCCTTGAGCTATTTTAATTGCTCTCTGAATATGCATGAGTACATGAAATCTGCCATCTTATGGAAATGAGATGGTTTTATTAAGTTGATATTTATTCCTGCAGGTGAATAACCAGAGGCTGTCTATAGGTGTGACACCGAAAACTAAAAGGCTTCCTAAGAATGGGGAGATGCTTCTATCTGTGCGAGGCTCGCCTCTCGGTGTGTACAAGGAAGATAACATGGAAGCAATAGATGGTAAACTTCTTGTTCAATCAACTATACAGTTACACTCTTTAGCTCAAGAAAATGATCCAAAAGATTTTACTGGACATACAGATAATAACTTGCTTTTTGCCTCTTTTTGTTTTCAATCTGTAACTCTGTGGAAATTATGCTTTGTTTTATATCATCATAGATAGCTACTTTCCCAAAATATTGTTGTTAACCTTTTTGTCAAAATCTCCAATTTGCACCCATCCTTGGATTAATATTTTAATGTCCAATTGTTGTGTTCATGCTGCAGAGGTGGAAGATGGTTGACATTTGTGTTCATTGCTCTACTTCTGCCCTGTTGTGGAAGGAATGCTTTTGTTGTTTTGAAGGAAATGTTCTACATTTGTGATCAGTCCAACAAGAAGTTGTATCATTGGTTCTCCAATTTGGCATGGCATAGAGGGAGGGAGTAGCTATATTTACACTTGGCATGAAATATATGTAAGGCATATTTGTTTGGAAATTCAGTTGAGCCATCAAGAAACCATCTTATTTCTCTAATCTGTTGTTTATGAGTAGTAGCTTTTAGTTTTTGTGTCACAAAAATCTCAATAGTGATTTCAAAATTCAAGTTATTATTATTATTATTATTATTTTTACTTGAAAACTGATACCCAAAAAAAAAAAAAGTCAAAACAAAACTGTACATGAGTATTAGTAGTACTTTTTTAAGTATTACTTTGTAAAAAAAAAAAAAATTATACTTATGAATAACTGGTATTGTTTACAAATATCAGGAATAATACCCTTTCAACTTGTAAAAATAATTGATACTCTTTTTAAGTATTATTTTGAAAGAAAAATAAAAACAATTGATACTCTTTTCAAGTACCATTGCTATTCATGAAGAGGACTTATACTTTTTAAGAAATAGCACTAAAATTTAATAAAGAAGAAAAAAAAAAAAAAAACCGGTGAGAGTTAAATGTAACTTTTTCAACAACAAAATTTTGATAAGAACTAACTGTTACTCCTTCAATAACAAAGTTATAACCGAGAAGAGTTAATTGTTACTTATTCAATAGCAAAGTAATACTTGGATTTTTTCAAAAGTAGTACTCCCTCCGTTCCATTAAAAGTAGTACTTCCTCCGTTCCTTTAGAAGAGTCCACTTTGTATTACTGTTTCAGTAATACAAAGTGGACTCTTTTAACAGTAATACAAATTGCACTATTCTAATGGAACGGGTGGAGTATTAGTTAGCTCTTCAACTCCATGAACAACAAAGTGACACTCGAAATTTGTAGCAAAAAGGAAGAAAAAAAAAAAAAAAGAAGTTGGGAAGACACACGAGTGAAAGACGCGATGTCGCATGTTTAAACTGCTGTCACATGTTTGAAACAGTTTCACCTAAGTTAGTTTTTTTTTTTTTTTTTGGTTAGAATAGTTTTATTTTTAATATAAAGAATACTAGGAAAACATGTTTATAAACATATATCACAGGTTGTTAAGCGTCATCAATTCCTATCAAATTTTGGTTAAATTCTAGTAAGACTTTAGTTAAATATTTTTATTTCTTTTATTTTAAAATAACTTTCATTATAGATGTTTTCAAAGCAACAACAAATCATATAAGGCAAACATTATTACTCAGAAACTTTACTTAGAATTTATTTTTCCAAATAAAGTCTTTCCTTTTTCTTTTTTAGATCTACACACGAGTGAATTACCAAAATTTCTTATATTTATCCATACCATCAAATGAATCCTATAGTAAATATCTCAAATTTATATATCCTAATATTCCACTATCTATCAAAATTTCTTAAAGTGAAAGGGTTAATTACAAAAATTCTCTTAGAATTTGTTTAAATTATCAAGCAAACCTTAAGTTTTGGAAAATTATTAAGTAGACCTATTTTGTTTTAAAAAAATTGCACTTTCAATGGAATTCGGTAGTATTTTAACAAATCTCTAATTTTGCTTGGTAACCTTTCAAACTTTAAGATCAACTTAATATTGAATAAACTTAGGGGGGAGTTTCTATAATTTACTCAAAGTAAAAAAGATAAACGTTTTTAATATGTTAATTAGTCATTAAAAATTCGGAATAAAGCTCTTTATTTATTTTTCCATTTTTTTGCCTGCCAACGTAATTATAAATTATATAGTGAAAATTGAGGAAAGGAAAGAGCAGAGGGTGAGCCGGTTAAAACAATAATTGCTCTTGTTGAGAGTCGAACTCAAGACCTCATGCTTACTAAACGGGTGCTCTAACCAACTGAGCTACAAGAGCTTTATGTTATGTTTTCGAAAGCCATATACTAAACTCACAAATTCTTGATAAGCTGTGATCTATTAATGCTTGTTAATAAATGAAGTTTAGCACGTGCTTAGAAATTAGAATAATAACATGCTTAATCCCTATTATATTTTCAGAAACCAATTAATCAAGAGTATAGGAAATATACCATTTGTTTAATCCCATTGAATTAACTTTCATAACTTTACCAAAGTGTTGGTCTTGCATGAAACACGTGCGTGCATGAATCTGTTCATGCATTCTAGGAAGTGTTTTCTTTCTTTTTTCTTTTTTTTTTTTACTTAAAAGAAAAAAACTGATACTTTAACAAAATAAAAATGATAGTACTGTTCACGAGTATCAACAATATCAGTGGTATTGTTCACGAGTATCAATAATACAAGTTCACGAGTATCAACAATATCAGTGATACTACTCACGAGTATTAGTAATACGTTGTTCAAATTTCACTTTAAGGTTAAAAAAAATATTAACAGAAAAAAAGAAACTGATGCTTGTGAATAGTACTAGTGATACTATTCATGAGTATCAGTAATACTTTGTTCAAATATCACTTTAAGGATGAACAAAAAAAAAATATGATAAAAATGTTCATAAGAGTATAAGTGCTATTTGAGTAGAATATAATAAGTGCCACTCACAATGGAGTATTAGAGCTACTTCATTTGCAGTAAAGAAATACTCTATAGGAGGTCAAGTGCCACTTTCATAGAGTATTAGAGATAGTTACTAAGGGTATGTTCTTTAACTTGGGCTGAGAACTGGTTTGAAACATGTTATCAGCCCAAATGGATTTCAGTCCATTTGTAAAAAACAAGGCTCTGAGTTCTGGGTTCAAACCAGTTCTCAGCCCAAGTTAAAGAACATGAGTCTCAATTACTATTTATTCTGAAAAAAATTTCTCCTATTTTTTAACCTTCTATTCAATTTCCTCTAAAGTTTGATTTTATTTATTTTACACAAATAAAAAAATTTATTTTCGATAATTTTTTAAAAATTCGAAAAAAAAAACATAATTCAAATCAATATCCGACGTGCTTCACACCTATTAATTTTATTGTTAATATAAAATAGTTAATTCAGTTGTTTGTAGCAAGAATGGAAACTACTTTTGTAATGCATAATTTTGCACGTAATATCGAACAAAATAATTACAAACTGAGTAAATAATAGCTAAATTTATCCGACATTTACCAATAATACAAAAGCATTAATAATCGTTCCCCATATCCAACAGTAAAATAAAAGTGATTCAAATCATACATCATAAATATTATGGCAGATAAATTACATTTGAAAGCTCTCTAACAATTGCTGCACAATGTTTATTCGCAGTTGCGACATTTGATTTATCCCCGCCTGCGACTGATTAACCTTCATCAGGTCATCTAAACTCATTTCCCTCATCAATCACCACATTCTCATTATCATCATCGTTATCAGCAAACTCTTCAAATATTTCGTCTCTGGGATTGTTATCTTTTATCAAATTATTAATAACACAGCAGGCCGCCACAATTCTGCCTGACTTCATGGCTCATAGCTAAACATCGGTCCTGAGAGAAAGTAAATCTACTTTTCAACACTCCAAAAGTTTGCTCCACTACATTCCGCACTTGTGCATGCCTAAATTGAATAACTCTTTCACCGAGTTATAATGACTGCCCTGTCCACGAAATGTGCTAATGTGGTATTCAATACCACTGAACGGGGCTAGGAAACCAGGCATATTTATGTATGCAGAATCAACAGCATAATATTTACCCTTTGGGGGGGGGGGGGGGGGCGCATTGGAAAAGCATGAAGGGAGTTATCAATTGCCGCTTGCAAAACCGTTGCATCATGTGCACTGCCCCCAAATCCAGCCAATACAAAAACAATATGCATGTCATGATCAACAACAACTAATACGTTCTGCGATACTTGACCTTTGCGATTTCTATACTGTACTTGTACCTCACTTCTAGCCCAAGCCTCTACATGTGTCCCATCTATTGTGCCCACACACTCCTACGAGTGAAAGAAATCATATTATGGAATTTTGATTAGTTTCAGTTGCAAAATAACATTTTCAAAATACAAAAAAAGGTTTAAATATCTATAATCATCTTCCGATCAATTTTTTAAAAGTGAAAAACAAACACTATAAACAGTAGAAATTAACACCACTTTCAAACGTAATATACCTCGACTTACCTTGAAATAAGGGAATAGATGTCACCTCCATCGGATCAGTGGATGAACAATGTTTTGATTGCGCGGTACAATGACATTGGGACTCATTTTGCAAATGGCTTCCCTTACATCCCTGATCACACGAGAGCATGTAGAGGTGGAATGTTGAAATCTATCTGTTAGATCACGGATGCGTTTATCTCTTGCCATGCACATCATAAACATAAGAAGTGCTTCTTTTCGTGATACCCCCTTTTCTTTTTTTTTTACATAAAATCCTTCTGAATGGAGTCGCTCAAGTAGGGCATTAAAAGTAGGACGTGTTAAGCGCGTCTGCTCATAAAGGTTGAGCGGATGGCGATCACTTAACATTCACTTTGTGTAATCCTTATCGAATAGGGGGCAGTAATGTTGAACCATTCAACCAGGACGTTCAAGACTTTGCAATCTGCTCATCTCTTTTAGCAACATTAGTTGGTAGAATGGCACAGTGCTATCCCAATTTGCTGAACCCATGTAGGTGGCTTTTGCACCAATTCCAGTATTTGCATTTGCTCCATTTGTGGACTCATCAGCTGAATTCATTTCATCATCTGCCATGATATGGCTGTATTCCAAAATGAAATAAAGTCACTTTTTCTAATTACCACTTTTTCTAATTACCAACCGCACGTGTAAAAAGAGAATAAATTAACAGAGCATGTAAAAATAAAACTAGCATCTTCCGACTTATAATAAGAAAGCCAATGTACTGCATGTACATAACCTTTGTAGCACATTAGTATCATATGTAGCAAAAAAAATGGCCATATTATCAGCAAACAATGCCATAAAATACAAAGAACATAAAATCTGTACAACGAAACCTCACTCAAATAAACTACTGTCACACTCTTCAACCCCAAAGAAACCTTAAAAAAAATAGCTTGCCGTACAATGAAAATAACTCCAACCAATGAAAAATTGCATAACTAAACAGTCCAGACAAACGATAGACAGAAAGAAGAGAAGCATTCTCAATCAAACTAGAAAACATTGAAAATGACGCAATAAGTGTATTGGGAAATTGATGAAGAAACAGAACATTACCCCTTCAATAGGAACCATTAGGTCACCCTTTTAGGATTTCATCAACAATTGCTCGTTGTAAATTTTTCTCAGAGACTAAGAATATAGCTGCCATAAAAGGGTCATTTCCCAAACTCTTACTAGCTTTAGCGTGTATGGATGAATCCAAACGCAAATCGTTCAAAACTTTAGCAATGTCAAGAGGTTAACCGCAGTAGTAGGAGGGGGGTTAATACGATGCGCATCCATGGACCTATTGAATGCATCAATGCAAGATTACATGTCATTAGGACTAGCTTCGGAATTGGATTTGTTCGATTTTGAAGTAGAACCTCTTTCTCCCCGGGCAGGCCGCTTTCCCTTGCTTTTTTCCTTTGGCTGAGGACTCTCACCTTCATCAGATGCATCACCCAATTGAGCGTCATCATCAGAATCCCACGAGTCATGAGTTGTAGCCGTTCTCTGTGGCATATGATTGGAGCTAATTGCTATATTTTCATCAGCCGTTTTAGCTGAAAGCAATTCATCCAACTCAGCATAATAGGGAAATGTTTTGTTCTTGCATTCTCTCTTCGCTCCAGGAATTATTTGAGACAATACCAAAGTATGTTTAGAAAAGGCCAGTAACTACATATTTTACCTACGAGCAAGTAATATCTAAAAGGGATGTAGATATGAAAATATCAAACTCACCTTCTCAAGCGCTTCCTAGTCATCAACCAGGAACATCCCTGTCCTATCGTCAAAACCTGCTCTAAACCCCAAACCCGTCTGGTTAAGCAACAATTTTTTCTGAATTCTATACTTCTTTTGCTAACCTATTATCTTGTTGCTGACTTTGGACCCTGTCAAATCCATGCCAGTTGCAAAATTTAACTCAGTAGCTATAGCTTTTAAACGGGCTTCATTGAATGAACACCTCTTCCGACCCGGAGCTGTATTATTCTTTCGGATAATTTCCAATAGTGCACGCTCAACAAATTGTGGCCATTGTGCCTTCTGAATCGGAGTCTCGAAATTCCCTTCCATTTTCTTACCATCACAAAATTAAAACATACTAAAAACTTTTTACTAATCTACAAACAATGTCCATGATCTATAGGTTAAAAAACATGAGCTTGCAAAACTATTGTGAAGTATGTAAGAGTTACCGATTAAAAGAATGAAGATATCTATCGCGAGCAAATAAGCAAGTGAACACTTAAATTGTAAATCACTTAGAGAAATGCAGGTATTTTGAAGTAAAATAGGGAATATTAATTTGGTGATAGACACAAACGGAGCAAACATTATTGGCATAGTTTGCTGCAATAGGGTTATTTGAAAAACCTTTGGAACGATTGAATTGTGAATGCACAGTGATATATCGTTGCTGTCCGTCACAGAGAGTATGGTGCTACAACTTATCGTTAAACCACCTAAATAAAGAACATGATACTATCATTCATACATAGTCAAAGTGACACGATAACATTATGTAACGTCATATGCAAAATGCTTGTTGCATAGAGTAGCATACCCTTCTGTTATGACGTTTAGGTCTTCTCATTCCGGGTTGTCGTGCTTGTCGATTGCATGGTATGTAACTGAGATGAAGTGTAAAAAAATCACGTTTAGTGAATGTCCTATGTGAACCAGCAAGGAAAACTTCACAAAAAGTAATGGATAATGCTAAAAACCAGCCCAGATCAATTAATTATAGTGCAGAAAAAATCAAGCATTGCCATACAAATTGGTTGCTTACTGAAGTCAAATAAACCCAATGCTCATGTAAATAGTAATGAAGAAAGGATTTTTATTTGAAAGAGTACAACAGAGACATAATTCGAATTTGTCCTAAAACCTAATTTTGTCCCATTCCACTGATTCAGATCATGAAAATGAATACATGGATATGAAAACAGAACATTGAGCAGGCCAAAGTCAAATATATTGTTATTTTCAACTGCAAGATTATTTAATTACCCTCAAACCTGGACCAAACCACAAATTTGGAATAAAAATTTTACAACACTCTAATGGACAACCGGAAAACACACCAAAATGTGAAAATGATGATTCAAAATTTACACTGAAACATGGGAAATTTACACTGAAACCAGGACAAAATTAGTTTGATATGTAATTATTAACCGTATACGGAGTACAGCAAAAAGAAAAATTGCACACCAAAGAAAACAATACACGACAGAGGTTTATAGGCGGAATCGCAAATGCAGAGTAAAACACGTATAGATCGATGATAAAAGGAAAACAACAATCTTATGAATGATTTTTTCTCCGTTTCAATTGAATTACCTGTTTACAAGACGAGGTTTTTAGTTGCAACGGAGAGGCCAATGTCAGTGAGACCGTGGCTTAAGGTGGCGAAGGATGATCGGGAAAAGCGGGTGCGATATGCCGGTGCTCACCCCTTCCCCATGGCCTTCTTTACGCTGTACTTCACTTCCCCGAATCTACGCAAGGATCTCGTCAACTTGTTCAAATTGGTGGAGGCCCCAATTTTACCAAAATCCCTAGGCAAAAATTCGGAGGAAACACGAACAAATGAGGAGGCGTTGATGAAGAAGAAGAACCAGAGCAGAAAACGGAGGGAGTTCAGAGGCCGTCACAACCTTCAGCCCGTTCGTGGTGGGCGAAAATATTGGGTTGGATCGGAGAGGAAACGGAAAAAAGGCTTACCGGCGTGGGTGGGGATTTTTGGGGGAGGAAAAAAATCGAAATGATGAGGAATGCGCATCTAGGAGGGGGGTTTTTCTAGTCTCAAACCTAGAGTAAGACCTGGGTTTGAGTCGGGCAAAGCGAAACATGGGTCTAACCCAAATTGGGCTTGTTTTTGGACTCAGGCCCAACAAAACACTAAACCCAATTCTGAGTCCAACTAAAGAACAGGCTCTAAAGAAATACTCTATAAGAGGCCAAGTGTCACGTTCATGGAGTATTAGAGATACTCTATAAGAGATCAAATACCGTTTTAATGAAGTATTAGAGATACTGTATAAGAGGTCGAATGCCACTCTTTATGGAATATTAGAACGACTTTGTCAATAGTAAAGAGTTACTGTATAAGAGGACAAATGTCAATTGCATTGAGTATTAGAGATACTTTGTAAGTTGTCAAGTGTCACTCTATATAGTATATTAGAGCTACTTCGTCACTAGTAAAGAAATACTCTATAAAACGTCAAATGCCACTTTAATGGAGTATGAGATATACTCTATAAGAGTGTAACTGTTGCTTTTAAAAAGTAGCAATATAAAGAAAAAAAAGTAAAAAATTAAAAAAAGATTAAAGAGAGAGAGAGAGGGAGAGAGACTAACGCGTGAAACACAAACTTGCGCATCAAGCAAGTTTTTGCGATTCCCAAAATATACTTTTCGGGAAAGAAAAATAGTCTTGTTTGATCTTATGTTAACCATTTTTGCACATGACACAAGTACAATATAAATAGGTTATGACTGAATTTTGACGGATTCATAAGTTAAATAAGTCGATATAAATAGCACGAATAATTAAAGGGTTGAGTTAAGGTTGTTATTGAGTGTCGACATAAGTACCAGACAATTTAAACATGCGATTTATAATATAATACAAAAAATATGACAATAACTAAAATCTGAACAAGTTAAAGGTGAATTTTAGTGTGTTCACAAAGTTAAATTAGTCAATACAAATAAGATAATTAATTAACTTAGATTTAGTCAGAATTTGTAAGTATTCCACACAAATTTAGTAATTTGAACATAATATAAATTATCCTCCTTAAAAAATATGAAATTTCTTGACAATAAATATTGTGCAGTAAATTTAGAGCATTTTTTCTCCATATGCATAAACACATACGTGGATTTATGGTTTAGTATATCAATACTTTTATAATTACGTACGTGGCTTTTATTTAGGGGCATACTATTTGCAGGAACAAATTTACTATTCACAGGAACATTTTCCTGTGAAAAGTCTATACTGCCCCTTAGTTATAAAAAAAAAATCCTAAAAACTCCTATAAAACTCAGTGCAATCATCTTCCACCCACCTTTACATTTAACATTCATTCTCATTTTTTTCATTTACACTCTACCTATTTACACTCATTCAATTTTCACTCACACGTGTATCTAAATATGGCCGATAGTCACGAGGACGATTCATATTACACGGTAAGTCAATCTATATATTTTTTTACGTAAAGTTTGTTTGTTAACAAAAAAAATCCTGTTTGGCCCGAGATTTTGCTAAAAAAACCCCAAAATGGGCGAGATTTTGACAGGTTTTTTTTGTTGTTAACAAACAAATTTTACGTAAAAAAATGTATAAATTGTTTACTTACCGTGTAATATGGATCGTCCTCATGACTATTGGCCATATTTAGATACACGTGTGAGTGAAAATTGAATGAGTGTAAATAGGTAGAGTGTAAATAAAAAAATTGAAAATGAATGCTAAATGTAAAGGTGAGTGGAAGAGGATTGCACTGAATTTTATAGGAGTTTTTAGGATTTTTTTTTATAACTAAGAGACATTATAAACTTTTCACAAGAAAATGTTCTTGTGAATAGTAATTCAGTTCCTGCAAATAACAATTCCGTTTATTTATTGACAATTAATATGATTGTAATATAAAACTATTCGATTTTAGGTCTCTCACAACTCAAGGCAGTAAATGACATGGGATATACCATTGAAACAAACATCCGAGTACTCAAGAGAACCATATTTTATGTACTCTTAAAGAAAAAGAAAACAAGGAGAAAAAAAAGAAGAAACAACAACTAAAAAATGATTTGAAGATCTAGTGAAAAAATTCAGTGACTAGTTTGACATAACAACCATATCATACAGTTATTTAATAATTTTAATTTAAAATATTCAATAAAAGTTTTGCCACATAATTATTACCTCACTTAATACTACTACTAAGCATGGACACCTCCTTGTTTGTGATTGCAAGTTTTTGTTTTTGTTTTTTTTCTCTTTCTTTGGAGTTGATCATTATATGTATTGTGTTTCATATAATATGAGATGAAATTCTCAAAAATACAACAATTATCTTTGATAACTCAGACTAAAACAAATATATGCAAATGACATTTTTTAACCTAACACCCTAAGAATACGGGTGTTGAGCTTGAACTTATGATCTACATTTCTAATAGGAGTGAAGTTATGTTTACTTTGATTTCTTTTCAAAAAAAATAATCACTTTTTCTTTAAATCTTTTTTCATATACAAACACCTTTACTTTTTACTAAATTTAAACTTTAAGGGCACATTCCTTACGCTGTTTTTGAACATGTTTCCATATACATAATTAATTCCAAACTTTGTTTCAAAAATCCGTCTTCAAAATAGTGTTTTTCTTTTCATTCTCACCACCACAACCTCCGCCGCCTCGATCAATTCCACCACCCGCCTCCCCCAACCACATTTTCTCCGCCCAAAACTCCATCCTCCACCCCCCCCCCCCCCCCCCCCCCCCCCCCTTCTCCCACCACAAATAAATGCAGCCCATCGCGTCCAACATCCTTCCCACCCGTTGCCTCACCCTCGGAGCACCTGACTAGCTCGTCCTCCTCTCCATTTTCCAATAAGGGAAAGCCCTTTCCAAAACCCGTCAAATCCCACCTCCACCTTCTGCCCCAAAATAGCCTTTCCATTTTTAACCAACAAAATCCAACTCAATCTCAACAATATTTAGATCCTTTAAAGGGGAAGTTTCTGGGGCCGAGTCACGGGGTTCTCGGTTTGCATCATCTTAGAGAGGGATAAACTCAAACGTGAGATTAGAAATATTACGATTGTGTTTCAACAGTAGGCCGAAAATTGCTTTGTTGAAACACTGGTTGTTACGTGACAAAACTGCAGATTTGTGATGAGAGAGAGCCAACCCTTTGAGACGAATTTGAAGAGGAGGAAGGATTTTACCGGCAAGCGAATCAAGATTTGAGTGAGGAGGTCCTCATTGGCAGTGACAACGATATGGGAAAGAGCTTTCGTTCCGATTGAACTACCTCATCGTCGTTGGATTTCGCAGCCGTTTGCCAATGTTGGCCATCATCAGCGATTCATCAACAACTTGAAAGTGGAATTGGCTTTGCAGAGCACGGCGGAGACGAAGGGGCGAGCTAGATGGGAGCTGAAACTGAGTTTCAAAAAACAATTTTCATAATCTAAATTTTTGGACCTTATGCCAAACATGAGTTCGGTTTTGTTTTGGGTCTCAAAACCCAAAACACCTTCTAAAACAAGCTCGCGAACAAATCCTAAACGGAATTGTTATTTAGTTATAAATATTGTTAAAAAAAATCATATTCAAGTAATAAAAATTCTGCCCTGAAAAAATAAAATCATATTCCCATCTCGAGCGGGCCTGGAATTGGGCGGGATTAAAATTTTGAAGAAGAACGATCACGCCCACAGGGAGCGTGATTTTCCAAAAATCCCGCCCTGTGGGGGGATTTTGGAATATTTTTTTGGCAATGGTGGATTTTTGGCATAATTTCATCTATTTTTGGGGTTTTTTGGCAAAATCTTGGGCCAGACAGGTTTTTTTTTTTTTTTTAACAAACAAACTTTACGTAAAAAAATGTATAGATTGTTTACTTACCATGTAATATGAATCGTCCTCGTGACTACCAACCATATTTAGATACACGTGTGAGTGAAAAATAAATGAGTGTAAATGGGTTTTTTTTTTTTTTTTTTAGCTAAGGGGATTCACAGAAAAATATTCTTATGAATAGTAAATTTGTTCTTGCAAATAGTATGCTCCATCCTAAAATTCTCTCTAAATCCTTACTCACATTATTTCCAAAAATAGGGCAAATGACACCAATGGTCACCCAACTGCTGGCAATATTCATTTTTGGTCACTCATCTTTTTTGTGTACGCATTTGGCCACTCATATTTCTACAACGTGCATCTAAACCCATTCCATCAAAAATGCTCTCAAATTTGAGATAATCCGTCCAAACGTGCAGCCCACATGAGTTTTACAAGGTCAAAATTGTAAAAACAAACTGGAGATGTGAATAATGACCATACCTCTATTTTCGATCCCACTTGCTGCACTAAACCTCCATTTTTGTATTTGCTGTACGGTGGACATGGAAGAAATCTCGACTGTCTTCACAATTCATATAGTTACTATTAAAAATGTTAAATTTTTAATCTTAATATTCTTATGAGCATTAATATTCTTATGAGCATGTGTATAATCCCTCTTCTCAATTTATGGAAGAAAGCAACACTGTTAAGGAGAAGAAGGCACCTGATCATGCAACAGGAATTTCATTGATGTGACTATTCTACCAGAAAAATTAGACATAATGAACATATTGAGACACTCATATTAGGCACATTTTTATTATTTACAGGCATATTTTCTTGTAAAAAGTTTAAAATATTCTTGAATATTTAAAAATAACATTACCTGCAATCCTCTCCCTCAAGCTGCTCTCGTGTAACTGTTCTATTTGGAGAAAAAAAGAAGCAAAAAAATGGGCCAAATCGGATAAAAATTCATATGAATCAGATCGACAAAGGTGAGTGGCTAAAATTCATATTTGTTTCGTTGATATTTTGATAAATTTGTTTATAATTTGGCCGAATTTTGCCCGGATCTACGATTATCAGACCCTCTTTTACCGAATCTGTTAAATTTTGGCCGAGGAGACGGCAGAAATGTGCCCGCAAATAACAATTCCTCGGCCGAATTTTCACTGAAATCCTGCCTCTCTGAAATCCCGCCCATACTGGGAGGGATTTTGACGAAATCCCCCCCCCCCCCCCCCCCCCCACCCAGCAATCAAATCCCACCCAACCAAGCTGGAATGATTTTTTTATTTACACTGAGAAAATAAGACTTTATAATGTGAAAAAAGAATTTTATTTTTTTTATTTTATACGTAAAGAGCAAAATAGACTATTCACAAAAAAATGTACACGTGAATAGTAAAAAAGTGCCTGTAAATAATATGCCCCTTTAATATTCATGTCTGGGTTAGAAACAATTACCCTTGAACTAATATTCATGTCTGGACAATTACACTTGAACTCTTGAAACTAGATCAAGAGATCATACAATTTATAGTAGGAAAAAGAGTGAACTGTCAAAAATATCACTTTACTTTTCCAGATTTTTCCGTTTGGTCACTGAACTTTTTTTTTCCCCACAAATGTCATCATACTTTCAAAAACGTACTGAAAATGTCACTGACTGTTAGTCTTAACGGAATGGAGGTCACATGCTTGTCATGTGCCAATTTTTAAGGCTATTTTTGTCATTTCTCTTTTTTGGTACTGTTCATCTTCTTCCTCGTCATTCCTCCTCCCTCCTCTGCAGATAATGCGACATTCTATCGGCTCACTAGCTCCGGGAAGGTGTTCCAAATGGATGAACAAATGCACTGCCGGAATGGAGGGAGGAGGAAAACGTAATATTAAATGTTAACCATAAAACCAACTAACAAGGTTATAAACCCATTGAGATGGGATGAGATGAAAGAAAGAAAAAAAAAAAAAAGAAGAAGAAGAAAGAAACATAGAAGATGATACTTTTCTGGATAAACATCAAAGTTCATGCTTGTTTACTACAGTAAAATTACTCAACCAAATATTCTTACAGCACTTCAAAAAGTTCAGCAGCAACGGTAGATTCCGTTAAGAAAATAAACATCCTAGAACATATAGCGAACCCCAATTTCCCAAAACGCCTAAAACCCGAAGAAACATATATAAAGAATAAAGTTGAGAAATTTCATCAAAGACAAGCAATGCCCAGTAATCAAAACCATTCGACAACCACACACAAAAAGCTGAGATTTTTATTCGACGTGAACCAAGAACTAACGAGAAAACATAAACAGGGAAGAGGGAGAGAGGCAGCCAAAAATTGCAAATTCAAAACCCTAGGAAAAAAAACCCACCAAGTAAAACACCATTGGCTGCTAAATAAACACACAAATCACAACTGAAAGGCAGTGACAATCGTATACAAGAGGAGGGAGGAGGAATGCCGAGGAAGAAGATGAACAGTACCAAAAAAGGAAAATGACAAAAATAGCCTTAAAAATTGGCACATGATAAGCATGTGACCTCCATTTTGTCAAGAATAACGGCCAATAACATTTTTGGCACGTTTTTTAAAGTATGATGATATTTGTGGGGAAAAAAAAAGTTTAATGACCAAACAAAAAATCTGAAAAAATAAAGTGACATTTTTTACCGTTCACTCTGAAAAAAAACAAAAAAATCCTAACTGAGTTACTCCATGTGCAGCCGAGACTCGTTGCCATTGTTACCCTATAAAAGTACAAGCTAGCTTTTCTTTTTTAGTCAATGTGATTCATGGTGTCCAAGTCAAGATCCAAAGCAGGTTTCCATCTAATCGATTTCTCTCCATTTATCGTCTAGCAAGAGAATATGAACACAGCTGATAGTTAAAACTCATGTGGACTGCAAGTTTGGACAGATTCCGTCAAATTTGAGAGCATTTTTCACGGAATGGGTTTAGAGGCACGTTTTAGAAAAATGATGGCCAAACATACCAAAAAAAAAAGATGAGTGGCCAAAACTAAACATTGCGAATAGTTGGGAGACCAACGGTGTCATTTGCCCCCAAAAATAACATAATCCTTATTTTTTTTTCTCCCCTCTACAATTTTCTAAAAAAACAATTCCCAAAATATTCCATTCTCCAAATATTTTTTTTAAAAAAAATTGTCACAATGAAAACAAAACCTTAAAACCCTACCCCGGGTGATCAACTCCTCTAAGGGGGTGCTTGTTTCCTGGTTTTGGGAGAGGGGAATGGCAATGGAAATGAAATGGGGTGTTTAGTTTTGGGGTTTCATTCCCCGGACTCCACCCTCATATCCCATTTTCTTTCAATCATCCATTCCCCTCCATTTTGAGGGGAATGGGAATCGTTCCTTTGTATAATTATTTTTTTTGTGTGTTTTTTATTTTAAAAAATTTTAATTAGTAAAAATTATCATTGTAATACATCTAAATATAAATAGTTTATAAGATATTAAATATTAAGCGTAAGAAAATTAAAATAAATTTTATTCCTAAAATTAAAATAAATTTTATTCCTAAAATTTTTATTTTTGAACCAAACAACATCAATGGTAATCATAGTCATTCCCTATCACAAACCAAACAACACAAATACAATAATTACCTCTACTATCATTCTCCACTATTATCAATCCCATTTCTATTCATATTTCCCTCTACGAACCAAGCGCACCCTAAGGTTGCGATTGTAAGTTGTAAACAAAAAAAAGTTGACCCCTTAAAATATAGAAATAGACCTATCTGGGGACGGACGGCCCTACACAAAATAATTAATTGGCCTTTCACTCTCTTGTCTGGGGAAGAAAGCAAAAAACTTTTGGAATCTGGAGATTGATACTTTGTTCTCTTAGTAATTTGGTTAGAAAATTTTTTGATTAGGAAAAAAATTTATTTTGAAGGGAATTTTTTTTGAGAATTTGTATAGGATAAAGAAAAAAAGTGTAATGATTATATTTTTTTTGAATTTATATAAGTGAAGATTTAAAGAGAATTTTAAATTTTAAATTATAAATTTAATAAAAATAATGTTATTTCTTTGTGTAATATTTTGAAGAAAAAAAAAAGTGATATTTTTCTTAAAATTAAATGAAAAAAACAGAGCCTAAGGCCAACTAATATGGGCGTAGATAAGACCTAGAAATAGGAGATTCCAATCTGTGTGCCAAAGTAGGAGAGAGACTCACAGCCAATAATGTTGAAGTCGTCTTCAAGTATGGAATCTTGAGGCATGTCTTTAAAAATTAATTATTAGAGAGAATTTTGGTGGAGAGTCTTCTATTAAAAAATCAATTATTAGAGAGAGTTTTGGTGGAGAGTCTTCTATCAAACTATCTATCCGTTTAGGCCCGTAAATCTCGGATAGATTAGAAGCTAAACATGATATGCAATAAATTAGACAGTAAATTTATAAACACAATACATAGTATATTAAATTTAATATGCGAGACATTATGCATAAGTGAAGTTCATTAGTACGATACATCAAAAGCTAAATTTGAACAATACACGATAATTCATAAAATAAATTCGATATGTGGTATTTCAGTACACCAGAAGCTAAACTCGATACATGATAGTTCAACAACTAAACGCATAACTACGATACATTCATCAGCTAAACTTGATATATCATAAGTTAAACTCAATACGTGATACATTAAAAGTTAAATTTGATATGTGTGTTTTTCGTAACATAAAAATAATATATTCGATACATGAGTTTTTATCATAAGCTAAACAATTGATACGCGTACCGTTATACCATCAGACGCATCGTTTCAATTTTTTGATCTTTTATTGTATACTACTGTCTGTATTATAAATATGCTCATAAGTCTAAAAAATGTATTCAACGAATCTTATGCTTCCAACCACTGTAAAAGGAACTCAGAAGTTTAAGGCAAAGAAAAACTATCCTACCATTAAGTTACTCAATGTACTAACCGAAAAATCATGTTTCAACTTATGTCATTCCTTTTTAAATGTGAGTTAACTATAAATCACGTATAATTATACGCAGTAACCGTTTTACTATTCGCAGTAACATTCCTTTATAAAAAGTCTATTTTACCCTTTAGCTAAAAAAAAAAAATACCGCACAACATTTTATTTTATAGTCACGAGTACGATCCATATTACACGGTATGTAAATAACCTACACATTTTTTCGAATAAAGGCGATTTTTTTGCCTATGAACGGGGTGAAATTCTGCGAAAATACCGCCCTTTGTGGGCGGTATTTTCTGGACGGTATTTCTCTGGAGAAATACCGCCAAGCAGCTAGGCAGTATTCCCAGCCCAGCTGCTGGGCAGTATTTCAAAATTTTTTGAAATACCGCCCACAAAGGGCGGTATTTTGCCAATGTTCCTGTAAATAGTGTGAAATTTTATGAAATTTTTTTTTTAATACTTAAGGGTAAAATAGATTTTTCACAGGGGAATGTTACTGCGTTTAATAAAACGGTTACTGCGTTTAGTATACCTCAAAACAAAACTACCCTTCTTCTCTATCATTTGAAATCTTTTCCTTTTACCATCCTCCAAACTTCAGAAATCATGTATAATCTTCATTTGACTTCTGTTTTACATCAATGTCTTTTAGTTATGAAATACGGGAGAAAATAAGAATTGATTTCATTATTTCACAATACTCTAATAATATGATTCATATGAATAATTTGACTCGAGAAGATGAATGGGAAGATATCTGGGTTAAGATGGAAAGACATACTATGAGTTGGTGGAAAGATTCCAAAGATTGAAGGAAGATGGTCTGTGTAATCTTGTTTTTCATTATAATTTTGTTTTAGAAGGTAAAAACTGCCTGGCATTATCATCCCCTGTAATTATATTTGTAAGATTATTATGGATTTTAATCAAAAAAAAAATTGAAACGAAACTATTTCAATGCGACAAAGCGACTATTATTTTTTTGAAAATTAAAATTTTTATTAATGGTGTTAGAAATCGTCCAACAGCTATTGATAGAAGACAATGAAGCTGTCAATACAACTGATTACTTTGATATGATAATTAACAGATCTGAACCACAATATTGTATCTAATCTACTAAATTGCAAATATATACTTAGTACAGATCTAAACATAGTAGAATTATATCGCAGAACAAATCTCGTACCGATAGTTATGGATCTGCCACTAATTGCCGATGAAATGTAACTGCATATTCAACCGAGTCTTCATATACCATGGCCATGAATGGAATCACAATAATCAGGAAGAAAATTACTATAAATGGAGAGCAAAACACCATAGATGGAGAGAAAAACACCATAAACGGAGAGAAAATTAACATAAATATGGATAAAATTAAAACAAAAACAAACTAAATAAAAGATAGTAAGAACAAAAGTAGAAATGTTTCTCTCATCCTCCGATAAAATTTAGGATTTGAAGAGAGATAAGGGAGAGAGGAGGCCGCCAAGAGCGACTATTATTTCATCGCTTGTTCATTAATGAGGTACTTTTCAAAATAATATAAATACGAAATTGTTATACGTAGTAACCGTTTTACTATTCGCAGTAACATTCCCTTATGAAAAGTCTATTTTACCCTTTAGATAAAAAAAAATACCGCACAACATTTGATTTTATAGTCACGAGTACGATCCATATTACACGGTATGTAAATAACCTACACATTTTTTCAAAACGGGATAAAATTTTGCGAAAATACCGCCCTTTGAAAATACCGCCCACAAGGGCAGTATTTCCCTAGCTGGGCGGAAAATACCGCCTTTTGTGGGCGGTATTTCAGAAAATACCGCCCACAAAGGGCGGTATTTTCCCAATGTTCCTGTGAATAGTATGAAATTTTATGAAATTTTTTTTTTTTAATACTTAAGGGTAAAATAGACTTTTTACAAGGAAATATTACTGCGTTTAGTAAAACGGTTACTGCGTTTAGTATGCCTCCATAAATAAGTTACAAAGATATTGCTCAAGATAAATAGACGTTAATTTTGAGGCGGTGGAGAGGTGGCAGTTAATAGAGGCAACGACGGTGGCGGCAATAGACAACAATAATAAATTTAATTAAGATATAATTTTATAATGCGACAAAAATATAGTAAAAGAAAAGAAAAGAAAAAAAACCTTAATAACCATACAGTACGGTACTGATCTTTGGCCAGACGAAAACTTGATGGCCATCATTTATTAGGCGAATTACATTTACCTTTTTCTTTTTTTTTTTTTTTGCCTTGGGGTAGAACAGTAGATTAAGTGGTTGGGGACATGGACACCCTCTATTAATTTGGCTGCATAAATACCATAAATAAAGAAGTGTTAAGGGGGACATAATGAGACTTACTTTAGCGTTACAAATATGCAAATGCAAATGATGGAAAAGTTTGAGAAGTAACATAGGGAAAACTACAACCTAAGATGTGGAAAATTACGCGCATCCATGTTAACCAAACCCCGAAGCCGCAATGGCATGGAGGTGTGGGTGAACATCCTCGACTCTTGTGTACCACTCGCCAAGCAAACCAAACCATCTGCAATTGCATTGGTCTCTTGATATCTATGCGTGAAAGAAGAAAGAGGGAGAGAGGGTCAAATCCATACGATCTGCTTCAGAGCCGATAAAGCCCACCAAGACCATACTCCTTTGGAGAGTGCTTCCAAGAGGAGTTTCGAGTCGTTCTTCACTATAAGAGAGAGTATAGGCCACCGCTGACAGGCTAGGATACCTAATAACAAAGCTGATGCTTCTGCCTGAAAATTGGTTAGATGACCCAAATGAAAAGTCCTGCAAATACAGCGAACCTTGTGGCGTCTCTCAAAACAAAACTACCCCTGACTACCCAGGGTTGCCCCGAGATGAACCATCAACATTTAGCTTGCAAGCCCCTCTGGGGGGTTTCCATAATACTAACTGGGGAGTCTTTTTCTCCGGTAAGCCTACAGTGAAATAATACCATCCGATACTAAAAACTCACTACAAGGAGAATATAGAGGAAATAAACCACATAGTTGTGAGACCAGACACTGAGACTCCCATATAGTCCAACCAGACCCCAAAAAAATGCCCTCATGCCCAGCTTTACTATACGATTTCCAGATTACCCAACATAGAATAGCCGCAACCAACGGTCCCATCCCATTAGGAAGCGACTCATGAGCATATATAAAACACTGAAGAAGGGTCATAAACTCCACCCACCCCCCCTAAAGATGGGCAGCCGCAAGATGCGAAACCAATGGTTCCAAAGCAAACAGCCTTCCTAGGATTCTGCAAAAACATTTATATGTGGTATAAATTTCGTTTTGTTTGTTATATGAATAATTTAGAAAATATAATTACTCAATTTTCATGTGTGAATTAGTTGAATTCAAATCATCTACCCAAATTATTGTGTTTGCGTCATTTTAAACACTAAACGCAATCAAACGTAATAAAATGAGTAAAGTATCTTAACTTGAACTCTACAGTTGGGAAGATGATGACGAAATTAAAATTAAAAAACAGGAAAGTCCCACTTCCATTGGTGATTGGTGGAGTTTGAATTGAATACAGAAAAGATAAAATAATTCGCTGTGTTTCTTGTCTATGCAATTATGAGAGTGGTACTGAAGCTGTCCATTCCACAGCTGGCTGGTAAGTACCACTTCCAATGCGCAGCGTACATTCAAACGACGCAACAAATTGGCTTTAACAATAATATAGGGAGAATTACATTTACCTCCCAAGGTTTAGTTAAATTATAAATGAGTTCCTGGAATTTTTTGAATTAAAAAGACCTCAATGTAGCATTCAAAATCTTTTGTTTTGTATTTATTTTCTCACTAACTAACAATAAAGGTGACATATTTAATTTTCAAAATTATATTGATTTATTTGTAATTTGGCCAACTTTTGGGGAGGTAAATGTAATTCACCCAACAATATATTCTTAGTCATTTCCTCATTACTCATTGCTTCCGTCCAAATAACATTATGTAATGAAATTGATTTGGTATGCAATGTTTTGTTTTCAAAATGTTTTTCATTGATATATCTCATCCACTTATATTTCTAAAAGATGGTTTCATGCAATGTTTAACAAACCAGATCGGACGCTGAACCGGCCGAACTCAGGAGTCGGGGTTTAACCGAGGTTCAGGGGTTTAATTGGGAGTCGAACTGGTGACGTTATTATGAGTCATAAATTTATTTAAAATATCATATTTCTCATAATTAATGCATAATTAATTTTTATAATATTAAAAAGATAATATTTAAAAATGAACATTAGTAATATAAATTATTTAACGTCTAATTTATCATATGATTATGTTTAGCCTAATGGCAAACCATTTTTCTATAAAAGTGCTTCTTTTCTTAATGACACAGGTTCGAATCCTGACTAAGAAAAGAAGAAAAAACTGAAAAAAGATAAAAACTGGGTTTGTGCCGGTTCACCCGGTTTCCAGTTAAATCCCGGGATTCCCCCCAAAAAGTCAGATTTTTTCCATTTGCCAAATTTTAACCTGGTCCGATCCAACTTGTTAAACACTGGTTTCATGTCAAACAAGTTTACAAGTATATTCTTATACTATTGATCATGTGAACAATATGCGTCTATTTTCATTTTCTTTTTTTCTTTTTACAGAAAACCCAACACTCGTACGTGAATAGTACGGGTGATAATATTCATGAGTAGTACTGTAAGTATTAAAAATAAATTTGATGCTTACTAAAAGTGCTAATGATACTTTTGAAAGTAACTCATACTTTTAAAGAGTAGGAATGTGTTAAATGCATGACAAAAAAAAAAAAAAAAAAACAATAAACACTTGACACAGAGATAATATTTTACACCTTTTATACCCTTTTCACCCTTGCCCCGATAAAATTACCCTCTCTCCTAGCAACCAACCCACACTGCCGCTAGAAAATTTTAAAAAAAAATTTAAAAGATCCGAGTAGGATTTGGTCAGTGGTTCTCGGATCTAGCCGAATTTGGGCAGTGGCGCCTGAATTTGGCCAAGTTTGAGCAGTGGCCATTTTTCAGCTTCTCTCGGAGCCGGAACTCAGAACGTTGGCGCTACTGTGGCAATGTTCGAATTCTGACAACCTCAAAAGTGTTTTATTTTCTGGGCACAAATCTAAGTCAGTTGCAGCCCCGGCTGGCCGGATCTAAAAGAAGAATATATTGAAAATTAACCTTCTCCAGTAGCGGCCATTGGTGGCTAGCAGTGGGGCAAATGAGAAATTGTGAACTTAAGTATGGAGGGGTGAAATGGGTATAAAAACTGCAAAGTACAATTTTTTTGTCCTACATTTATCCTTTTTCGTCTTGCGTATAGCACTTTTCAAAGAGTAATACTTGTGCCATTCAAAAGTAACACTAAGAAAATTAATAAATAAATAAAATTGCTACTCATAAGAGTTTAAGTGATCCGCTAAGCAATTATATTCTTCACCACTAATACTTTAAAAATAAAAATAAAAAGTTGTTGTAACGATACAACAATACTACGCAATGAGATAAAATTTTAGTTGTTATAGTGCAGGATTCAGGTGTTAAAACTCGTTCTATACAAATTTTTGCCTATTCTTAATACATTTCAATATTTTAAAATTTTATTTTTCAGAAGGAAAACAAAAGTGGCCACTCATCGTGGTCATGGATCCCTCTTGCTTCCTTTTTTTCTCTTGAAACAAATGGATCCCAAAATTGGAACCTTGAGGAAGTGACAGTGACACATTGAGAGAATATTTACTTGTACAAGTTGCCACACTCCCACTTATCTTTCAACTTTCATCTCATCTCATCCCCCATTTACTTGTACAAGTTGTACTCTAAATTTTGCCAAAAAAGAGAGTAAATAATGAGTATTTATAGGATTGGTCGAAACCATTGACCTCGTAATTGGTACAGAAATTACAAGTCATTGTACTTTACTTACGTCTTCAACTAAAACAAGTGCTTCGCGGGACAAACAGTACAAGGCGCCGAATCGACAAGTGGATAACCATTAAAAAATTAATAAAAAAATATGAGTTCACAACGTCTCTACGCTTAAGCAAAAGGGTAACAATAAATATAAATAATTACAGGAGTAAAAATATAGTTTAAAAAATTTCTTGAATGGTGCGACATCATATGATGGCAGTTACAAGTTTTATACATTCAGTAATGTTATTTTTTGTTGTCACGTCAATCACTATGATAATTCATTCTAAATTTTCACTGTTTGTGCCACCACTCAAATGATAAATTGGATATATTGAATTTATTGTTGAAATTAAAACCAAAACTCAAACTAAAACGTAAAGAACAAGGCCTGCATTTACCTCTTCCAGATTTGATGAAATTACTACTCTATCTCGATAAAAAATTTATGTTTGGAGTTATATTTTGAAACTCATAATTACTTCTACAACTAAATTTTTTTATTGAGACAGGTAAAGTATTATTCGAGATAGAGAAGTATTATTTTTATGAAGTTTTACTAAACTAAACGGTCACTTTCTTAATGTTTAATATAACTATTTAACCCCAGATTTGGTCAAATTTTCGTCGTTCTCATTAGACTTTTTGTTACTTGAATTTTTTTTTAAGCATCCAAGAATAATGCTAATTTTATAAATCTTCACAAGATATGATAATTTCGCCGTATATAAGGTAAATGTCATTCACCCCAATAAATTACCAAAAGTTCTTGAAATTTGTTTAAGCTATCGAATAAAGTTTGTGGATGATAAAAATACTAAATGAAATTTTAACTAATAAATCTGGTCAATTAATTAGTCCAGAAATAAAACCTAAAAAATTAGCCAAGGGTTAGAAAGAAAAAAAAATTCAGCCACCTGGTTTTTTTTTTTTTTTTTTGCGCTTTTTGATGGGTCAATTAGTTTGATTTAATTAAATGTTTGTCATCATTTTAATGGACGGTGAGATTTATTTGGTAATTTTAGTAATTTACTTGTAAAATGAAATTCTAGATCTATCATGTCCTTTGACCAAAGAAAATCTCTCTGTTTTCTTCTCAATATTTTAATCTCAATAAAAAACGGAAAAAATGTCAAAGCATGGAATTCTATTTGTTAATTAGACAAAATAAATAAATAAATAAATAAATAAAATAAAAAGGGGAAAGAAGAACAAAACAAAGCCATGAAAGTGAAATGAAACAAAAAACTGTATTAATATTATAATTCCTATGTTGTACTTAAAGATTCTACTTTATATTATTAAAAACAGTAAAGTAATACGAAGTAACTCTTTAAATGTGAGAGAGCGAATCCATTTCTGTCCTCAACTATAACTGGACTAGTCATTAAACTCGTAAGGTTAATATATATATTTAAACATAATTCTTTTATTGCAACTTTGAAGTGAGCAGTATATTATTCATTCCATTAACTAGAGGAGTCCCTTCAAATTTATTTTCGCACTAACCGAATAATTTACTCCCAAATCTTTTACTCTCTTTAACTAATATAATAATATGCGTTTCATAATTATCCACACTTAAAAAATAGAAATAAAAATATTAGAAAAATAAATAGTGACAAATTAACCATACATTGATATATGTAATAAATTATACATTTTCGATACTGGATTCCTTTAATAGAACCTAACAATTAATAGATATATTTAGGTTTAACCCAGCTAGTACACATCCCTTGTCTGGGTAAGGAAATATGATGACAGTGGATTTTTCAAGAAAGAGCAAGGCAAGGCAGTGGAGCACGAGAGTCCCCTAGTAAAGTTATCCTCTTCCTGAGTGCAGTGGCGAATCCAGAAATAAATTTTGGAGGGGTCCAATATACATATAAACTTATTTTTGATAGATAAATACATTGTAAAACAGAATTTTTTTAAAAAAAATAAACTAATGACAAGGGTGCAAGAGAGGGTTGGAGGGGTCCAGGGACCAGCCCACCCCCTGGCTCCGCCCTCACTTGAGTGACCCGTTCTAATAGAATAGTTTGATTGAAAAATAAAAAATAACAAAATGATTAGTGATAAGTGTATAAGGCGTACCTAAGTATAAATTCATGCCAAGTTTTCAGGGAGGGTTCCAACTGGGACAAAGATAATGATATTAAAAACATGAGCTTACCGTTCCTCTTGCTGTCATATGCTAATATTTAAGCAGGAAACAGCGGAGCCTGCGCAATAAAAATTTCCTCCGAATTCTTACGTTAACTTCCTTAAATTCAACTCTGCCCGCAACTGTACGGTTCTTGAATGCCCTCGCCTTTCTTCTTCCTCTTGTCACTTTCCCATTATTGAATAATCCCTTCACTTCATTCAATTTTCAAGAAATCCTTCTGCCAATCTGCAACGGATTTGAAACATCAATCGATTTTTTCTAATTTGAATTCTTTGATCCCACGATGGAGGAAAAGGAAGTAGCGGATCACAACGTTAGCAGCGGGAGTTCGAGAGTTTCATCCGATCAAGAAACCAGAATCACGATAAGGGATGACGACCATTTTGAAGATAAAGGGGATAAAAGTGGAGATTTTGAGGAAAAGTCAAAAGGGTTGACTGTGATTAAGGAGTTGAATGGTGGGTCGAGAGGGAAAGAGGATAATGTAAATCAGAGATTGTGCAGAATTTGCCATTTGAGTAGATTAGAAAATGAAAAGGACGCGTTGGATTTTATTGAACTTGGGTGTGGCTGCAGAGGGGAACTTGGTTTTGCTCATTCAGTTTGTGCTGAAGCTTGGTTCAAGCTCAGAGGAAATAGGTAAGATTCTTCTCAATGATTCAAAATAAGTTGACTTTCTTGTAAAGATGAAAACTCTGTTCATTAATTTATGTGGAGTTTTGGAGTGGTTAAGGATTTTATAATCCTCTTTGAGCTGTGATTGAACTGCTTAAAACTTGTGCAATTCTGGGATGGCTTTGAATCAATCACCTTAGTTGTCTTTCAAAGGATAGTTAGTAGGTTTCAAAACGTGTACATGATTCTACGTAGTTTTGAGCATTGGGCAGAATAATAAGACACACAAACTTGGGTAGAGGATATGAGCTCGAATTTGTCTTTCTGTTGTGATTGTTGCATGATAGATTGTTTGAATTCTCTCATATTTCATACAGTTCTTGGTTTTAGTCCTCTGTTATTTGCAAGTACTACTTACTCAGGAATCCTCAGGATTCACATTGCTCAGCTCTTTCTGATTCATTACTAGATTCAAATGGTCTTACAAACTAGAAAATTTCAGCAATTTTGGCTTTCTATTTCTGACATGAACTAGTTTTAACTAGTGGAATGTCACCGATGCGCGCGATAATTAGTTCTATAAGAAGCTTTTCAGAGAGAAATGTTGAGTTCTTTGACTCAAGATGAAGTTCCATATATAGTTAGTCCCAGCACTGATCCCTCTGTGTGTGTGTGCAAAAGTTTGAAGTTTTTTAGTTTCTGATGCAGAATTGCATAGTTGAAACTGCCTCTTTAGGTCTTATGAAAAACATCTAGTACTACTGTATGTTTGTTTGAGATGTTCCACTATGCATCAATGCAGATTATGCGAAATTTGTGGCGAAACTGCAAAGAATGTCAGCGGTACCAGTGGCAGTAGTTTCATGGAAGAGTGGAATGAGAACGGATTAGCTGCCGGCGCTACTGCCTTGCCGGAAAGAAGGGGATGTTGGCAGGACCAACCATTGTGTAACTTCTTGATGGCTTGCTTAGTACTAGCATTTGTTCTGCCATGGTTTTTTCGAGTAAATATGTTTTGAGCTTACCCACACATAATTAGTACATCCATTACTCTAAGTGTGAGTCAAAAAGTTTTGATTTCTCCTGTTCGCTACACGATGTTGAGATTTGATCCATATAGCCAACCCCGTGCCGACCCCGTGATGTTGTTGTTGCTGCATTTGAAGGTTCCAGAGTTAGCCTCAGCTAGAAATGTTTTTGTTCCAGTAGGAAGAAGCCAAAATGGCAACTTCCCTGCTTGGTTCTTTCCAAGTTGTGCATATGCAAATTCTCTGTATAGACAGGATGTTCTTTCCCTGTTTCTCAATATTTATATGAATGAAGATTTTATCAAATATAAGCTAGCAAACATAAGTTTACGGGTATTAGTTTCGGTTTAAGAGTATACTTCCCGACTTACAAGTATCACCCGTATTACTAAACAGTAATGAGAACTAATGTGAAAACACGGTCAATCAAAATTAATTGCCATACATATCAATTATCATACACGACACTCTTCAATTAATTTAGACAGGACTGAAGAAAAAACGTGAGATATAATAAAAATATGTTTGATAAAGACAAAACAACAATGAAGTTTTCATTAATATATATATTTTTAAACTACAACTTGCCTTCACCAATCATAAATGAATCTCGACCAATTTTGGATTTTTAAAATTTTCTTTAAATGGTCAAATTACTTCCCCTTTGTAGTTAATTGGAATAGGGGTGCCAATTTGACCCGTAACTCGTCAACCCGTTCGCTTTTTAACTCGTCAGATTGGGTTGGGTTGAACGGGTTACGGGTTGAACGGGTCACGGTTGAATTTTAACCCGTAATTAACGGGTTAGATTGGATTGGGTCAAAGTCAACCCGCGGGTCATAATTTTTTGTAGAAACCCGCGGGTCAGCTATAATTTATAGCTAACTGACCCGCGCGGGTCAAATAGAGACTTACCCTCTTTCTTTTTCTTTTTTTTTCCTTTCTTCTCTTTTTTCTCGCCACGGTTTCTTTATTGTCTTTTCTTTTTCTAATTGCTGCACCTCCACGCACATGCAGCCCCCTCTTTCTCTTATATATATATATATATATATGTTTGGAGCACAATACAAACTTTTTTTTTTCTTTTTAATTTTTCTACCAAAATCTGTACATCATTTAAATTTTAAAAATAAAAAATAAAAATTTTACATTTTAAACTAGTCGGCCTGTCAGGCTAACAAGTCGGCCCGTCGGGTTAAATGAGTCGACCCGTCAGGTTAAAAGGCTCGGCTCGTTTGGTTGAACGGGTCAGTCCATCTAGTAAAACGCGCTGCCCCGTTGTGTTAAACGGGTTAACATTAAGTATGTGCGCCTGTTTATGTAGTGACCCGAGAAGTCATTTTATGCACGAATTTTTTTTATATAGGTTTAAAAGTACTTTTTTTACTGAATAAAATTCCCGTTAAGTCAAAATAAGTCATGATTCGATGACCCAATTTACCTATTAAAATTAATTTAAAAGATATTTTATAATAAAAATTATATTAATTAATTTCACAAATATATATACACACATACTGTACGCATATATATATATATATATGATTATATATAGTATATACTATATATAGTATATACTAGACGTGGATACCGTGCACTTGCACGGTGATTGCCCAATAATATTATGTGATAATATGAAATTTTGTTAAACAAAGTACAAAAATGAATAGCAATTTATTTACTATAAAAATATTGTGTTAGAAATGATACTGATGTGCATAAAATTGAAATCCCCATTGGGCCTAGCCCAATGAATTAAAACAAAGAAACAGTAAAGGATAAAGAAGCCCAGATCCATGTTCAGGTCGGAAAGATCATACAAACCAAGTATATAACTGTCACAAATTTAGGTCAGTCATAAAGGCTTAGATCGGTCATGAAGACAACAAGAAAAGACTCATTAAAGGTTGGGTCGGAAAACGTTATAAACCAACTTGGTAATCTTAGATCGGTAAACCTTATAACCCCAGCTCGGTTAGATTGGGTCAGGAAAAGTATAAACTATACTCAAGAAGCCCAGGTCGATAAAAGTTTAGAGAAGTTAGATCGGTCGACAGTGTTAAAGCTCAGGTCGGTAAATAAATAAAACACAGGAAAGCTTAGGTCGGTAAAGAGTAAACCGGTCTAAGATAAAGATAATATTGTCAAAACAGTTAGACATCATGGTAGGACTACAAATTTAATATATATGCAGGAACAATGATGACAAATGAGCCATGTTAAAGCCATTATTCCGGGAACGGCCAAAGTCATCATTACAAGGAGAATAAGTGGGAGCGTATGTCTTCATGACCCAACGAAACTATCAAGGTGATCTTATAAATACTCAGTCACCAGACTCATTTGAGGTAAGTTCTGAATAAGCAATTTCTGGCAATTCTCACAAGCACTTCTCAAGCTATTCTCTCATTTATAATGTCCCTGCAAGCTCTTGTTCATATTTATTCTTCTCTTACATATTACTGACTTGATCGTCGGAGCCTATACAGGGGGGAAAGCCCCGCTCCTTTCCTTGATTCTTATCCATTGTCACCAGAACAGTGAAGCATCAATTAGTTTCATCACCATTACTACTATCCAGATCGGTTGCTAAGGTGATTGGTTCTTCTTCACAGTAAATAGCTTCATCCAAAGTTGGGCTTTTTTGTTCCTCATTTCCTGCTAGGCATCATCTGGATTGGGTAATTTCTGTTTACAAGAAGTCTTTTGGGCCACGAAGAAGCATCATTTCAGCAGCTCCATTTTTGCGTCACATCAGATACACTTGTTAAATATCAAACAAATATTTAGGGCAAACACCTCATAACCCCCCTGTGATTTGGAAAACTTTCAGATGATCCCCATATGGTTTAAAAAAGCTACAAATGACCTCCTTGTGGTTCAAAAGTATACTAAAAACCCTCTTGTTCTTTAAAAACTACAAAGAACCCCACCCCCCCCCTCCCCCGCGGTTTTTAAAATGATACATGAAATCCCCTTGTAGTTTCTAAAATTTTAAAGAACATGCATGAAAAAAATTCAAAACCCCCTTGTGCTTTCAAATGTGTGAGGAGGTTTTTGGTAATCTTTAAAAACCACATGGGGTTATTTGTAGTTTTTAAAACACAAGGGGGTTTTTGGTATACTTTTGAAATCACAAGGGGGTCATTTGTAGCTTTTTAAATCATAGGGGGGTCATCTGAAAGTTTCTCAAACCACAAGGGGGTTATGAGGTATTTGCCCAAATATTTAAAACTTTTTCAAAAATATATAATTCAAAAATATATAATTGGCACACTTATAATATTTTTGTTTGTGTGTGTATCTACAAAATTTGAACTTATTAGATATGTATTAGGTATATTGAGTATGAAATAAAACCACATAATTATTTTTCATGAGGTACAGTCTAACATAATAGAATCTGAAAACAAAAGTATTTTTTCATGAGAAAAGAAACATACACGATATCCACATATGAATTTTTTTTTTTTTTTTTGAATAAAGGATCTAGGGATTTTTTGCAATGGTTGCCCTTTGGTCTCAACTTCAGAAGAAGAAAGTTTATTTGTATTTCTGAACTTTGTCTACGGTCTTTATAGCTCACAAACACTGAAAGTGATTTCTTGATAGGCTCCTCCTTCTGGGTATTTTAAAGAATATATATAATGATAAATGACAAAATGTGGAGTGCTTTGACTTAGTTGCTCTCTTTCGATGTTTGGACGCGAAGTTTGTAAAGGATACGATGTATATACTGAGCTAGATATTATCTTTATATCTACTAATTTCACATAAGAAAACATCATACATCTTCTATGCCGTAAAAAAACAGAGGAGAAAAATAAGAATAAGCAACACCAAGTATGATTTCATTAATTTTAGGCATGCAAAAAAATACGAATCGATCAATATAGGGCATGTTCTTTATGTTAGGTTTGAAATAATGTTTGAAACTTGGTTTTGGAAAAACTTGGTTCTTTAGAATCATCAAACCACACTACAAATGAAATCAACACCCATCTCAAGATGAACGCATGTAAACTAACTATAGTTCCAAACTTTTCTAAATAATCATGTACGAAAATTGCTTGAAGAACACAATTTAAAGGAAGAGGGGGAAAAAAAAAGAAGAAAGAAGAACACTAACCACTTGTTTTGATAAGGTGATTCATGAAATCTCTGGAGTATGAGTTGGGGAATTTGACCTGATTGTGGCAACTTTTTCAAGTGAAAATTCAGATATCTACCGAGAAGCATTTTTCTTCGTAAAACTATAAGTTCCTAGTGCATATCTGAATTTCCGCATGACCTTTGTCCCTAATGCTCTCGTAGAATCACCTTATCGTTTTTTTTTTTCTTTTGCGCCAATGCTATGCTAACATGTCTTTCTTTTTTTTTTTTCCATTCTAATATACTGATATTTTTGTTGTTTTAGACTTAACAAAGCAAACGTATAAGGAGGTAAAGAACTGGGAGTGGAAGTGTCTCATGAGGCATTAATCAATAAATTAAAGATGATGAATAAATTAAGTGTGAGTTTGGTATGTGTGTGAAAAAGATTTTGTGAGATTAGATACAAATGAAGGCCAAGGTGTTCGAGAGTCCAAGATTAATAAAGCTAATTATATAGGGAAATAAAAGAGGAAAATTTAATATAATAATGAAATGGGTAAGTTTTGAAACTTGTGAAGATGAAAGGAAAGGGCATGCTAAATGTTAAGGTATGATTAAATATATGATTTATTAACAATTCACAATAAATACAAATAAAATTTTCATTTTCCACAACTGATCAAGGAAATAATACAGTGAAATATTAGTAATTATAACTTTTATTCAAGTAGCAGCCAAGTGGCAAGTAATATTAAGGAGTAGATGATGTGGCAGCCAAGTGGCAATAAATTACATTAAATAATAGGCTTACGTGGCAGCCAAGTGGCAAGTTGAGATGAATCTTATGTTAGTTTCTATTATATAGGGTAGATATACATAGTATTTATATAATTAATTATTAACTTTTTATAACTAAAAAATTTACGGGTCAAAATGAGGGTTGAACGGGTTATAACCTGTCGGGTCAAGTGAATTTAACCCGTTGGGTCAAATGAATTAACCCACGGGTTGAGCGGGTTATAACCCAACCCGTACATGACCCTTTAATCAACGGGTCAGGTTGGGTCATGACCCGTTAGGTGCGGGTCAGTCTTGACCCGACCCATAACCCGCTCAGCTTTCCTTCCTAACACCCCCCCCCCCTTTCCCCCCCCCCCCCCCCCCCCCCCCCTTTTTCTTTCTTATTTTGAAAAACTAGAAGTGTAAGAAATGCTATTTAGCATGAATTTCCTTTTTTTTTTTTTTTAGAACAAGTAATTCATAATTTTAAACAATTGTTAAAATTTTACCATGGTTTACTCGTTCTCATAGCAAGTGAGGTGTCATGCATTTATTGGTCAATAATATAGTATTAATAATTATTTTATAAAAGTGTAGCCAATGAATGCATGACACCTCACTTGCTATGAGAAATTTGAGAAGATTAGTTGAGTTGTATATCATTACTCTTCACAATTTATAGCCATGGATTAATTGTTTCTCCACATTTTTTTCTACAATACACTTATACAATATAAAATTCAGGAGTATTTCATTGTTTGCACCCACCTAGGCAGTCATAAGAAGTGCTATTTAAAATTTAGCAAATATTAATCTCTCTTAAATTTGCAGGAAAAATGTAAAAATACCCTAAGTGAAGAATTTGAGGGGTTCTTCGAGACTTTATAAAAAAAATAGAACACAAAGTAGGAAGAAATTCTGTAGGAATTTTACTAAGAAAATAAGGAAAGAAATGTAGAAGGGAGAAAGACTTGTCATAAGTCACAAAGTTGAAATCTAATGCGTGTAATCACTTTCCTTAAAGTGTTTAATGCCGCCACTATCTGTCTAATTGGGTATATGGCAAGATCACTTCCAGGATACAATAGATTTTTCCTAAACAATAAAGTAGACAGTTCTTTGATTGTTTAGACAAGAAAGAATATGGAAAAGTTGATTTGATTCTTGGCTATTTATCCTCTATTTATAGAGTTGAAATGTTGCAAACTTGAGATACGATCAACCTATGAATAGATACAACTATCCATTCATTTGTTCTGATGCAGCACTTCAACCAAAAGATGCATCTTTCAGAAGAAACAAAGCATTCGCATCTTTTAGATTCCTCTGCAGCACGTGCGATGTGCCGTGCGACGCACGAAGCTTCGCACGTCACAATTTCCTTTTGTAAAAAGAGATAATGCGTATCGGAAATCGTTTGATGTACCGTATGAGTCGCACAGTACATCGCCCGGGTACTGGAGGTGCGTACGACTCACTTACAACAAAAATCACAGCTTACACTTTAGCAAGTTTCTGCCATATGTGAAGATAACAATGTAGGGATCTCCAAAACTTAGGGTAGTTGCAATGGTGGGTTTGTAGTGGGTTTAAACCCAACTTTGTGGGTTTACACCCACTACAAACCTCCCTGTCACAAACCCAGCTTTGGAAATCCAAAGTTGGGTTTGTGATAAAAATGTGGGGCCCATCGCAAGGAGAGTGCAGCTCATGATGTAATCTTCCCGCGTGCACATCGCATGCGCGCGTTGGGGTTGGGCCCCCCGCTTCTGTGCAATTGATTTTTTTTTTCTTTTCTTTTGAAACAAACGGCTCTTGTTTTTTTTCTTTTGTTTTCTTTTTGCCCTCGGCTCTTAGTTTTTTTTTTAATATTCTTTTTCTTTCCCTCTCTCGTTTTTTTCCCCTATAAATACCTATCAATTCTATTATTTCTCTACTCCTCATCCAAATCATACATATACCCAATCAAGTTTTTAAAAAATTTGATTTTCATCCATTTTCGTTGCCTTCCATATCCACATTCTCTATCTAAATGGCTGAAAATAATACGGGGTCATTCCCATATTTTTTTGGTTCGTCAAACATGCAAGGAGATTCGAGCTCGCAAAATTTCAACTCCAATTCTTCTCCTAATCCCCAGTTTTTCCAAGTTCCATACCCACAAGTCTTTCCACAGAATGTTTCCAACTTTGGAGCAATGGGTGGCTATTTTGGGATGTCACCTTTTGGTGCGTTTCTCTATCCACCACCACTGCCGTTAGAGACGTCTCACGATTTTGGACGTTTGAGCCTTGGAGGATCTTCATCCGATAAGGAGATAGCTTCGCTACTTCTATTTGTCGCATCGCAATAGTTCCCATCACACTCTACACAACCCGGTGTAAAGGACACTCCCGACGACACCAATGAATGCAGAGGTCGATGTAGCAGCAACGTGAAGGTGCCATGGTTACACGAAGAAGAGATGTGTATTGCACAAACTTGGGGCAGCATCAGCAGCTGCTCAAAAGTTGGCAATGCACAGAAGAATAAGGAGTTTTGGGAAAAAAGACTGCGTACTATAATGAACATCGGCCGGAGGGTACGGCCAACATATCATGAGGTGCGATTAAATCACATTACTATCAGGTTATGCTTGATGTTCCCTCTTTCTTAGGATTCTATAATGATTTTTACAACAATCGTGAAAGTGGTCAAAGTGATGAGGATGTTTTTGAGGCTACAATGGCCCAGTGGAACGCAATCAACCCGACGAAGACCTTCAAGTACATGCACATATGGAAGATAATGAAAGAGTTAGAGAAATGAGCTCCTCTACAAATGGATCAGCATGCTAGCAAGAAGTCGAGAACATTCGAATCAGAGGGGCATACTTCATCAGAGAGTTCGATCCGGTCTCGTCCAATGGGACAGCAGAGGGCAAAAAGACAGGGCAAAGTCAAATTGAAAGTTTCTAATGATGGTGGAGATGACAAGTGGGAAAAACTCACTAATATGCACGCGGAAAGGATGAAACGGAAAGAAGAAGAGCTGAAACAGAAAGAAGACGAGCTGAAACAGAAAGATGAAGTAATGTTGCTGAAAGAATATAAAATCTTTATGAGGATACGAGTGGAATGTAGCCGGCACAACCAGAAATTCATGTGAGACTCGTTGAAACGATTAGAGAGAAAAAAGTTGCTAGTGATTTAAGTTTCAATTATGTAATCGTTGAATTATGTACTTTTAGTTTTAGTTTGATTTTTTAATTATGTAATTTTTATTTTAATTATGTAGAATCTATTTTAATATAACGTACTTTACATAATATTTTTCTATTTATCTAATATTTTTCATGTGCTTAATTGAGTAATGTATTTTTATGAAATTAAATTAAATATTTCATTAAATTAAATTTATAATTAAAAATAATGAATAAATATAGTATCAAAATAACATATATTAAATGTAAATAGATGTGTATATTGGTGGGACCCGTGCTGAAGTTACTTTTGTAGGTTTATTATTATGGGAGATATGTTTATAAAAGTGGGTGGGTTTAAATTTTTGATGTGACACTGACATGGCATGATAAAGTTGATTTTGTGGGTTTATTGTTGCAACCACTCTTAAGAAACAAGAACAAGAAAATCTGTATATACAGAATAAAAGTAAGAAAGCAATCTAAGTCGTGTAGAACACAATTTCCTTAAAGTGTTTAATGCCCACACTATCCTTACTAACAGGGAATACGACAAGATTACTTCTAGGATAAAATAGATTGAAACAAAGTAGCAGATTCTTTGATTGTTTAGACAAGAAAAGTAGATGAACATTATTTACTGGCCAATCATTCTTTATTTATAGAGTTGAAAGGTTGCAACCATGAGATATGATCAGCCTATGAATAGATGCAATCATCAATTCATCTGTTAGGATGCAACACTTTAACGAAAAGACGCATCTTTCAGAAGAAATCAAAGAGTTGCATCTCTTAGTTGCTACTGGAGTTCGAGTGAGGAGCCGTGCGAGTCGCACATCGTATCGCACATAACCTCCTTTATTTTGCATGATCATTTCCCAAATATATTACTTCATTTTTATACTATAAACTACAAGAAACTTCAACAATCCCTCACTTAGTTTATAGTATAAAATATCAATATTGATATGAAATCACACTTAGGAGAAAGTGACCTTCGTCTTGAACTTTTCTTTAGTGTAAATAAATCACCAAATTGAACAAAAATTGGTGGCATAAAACTTTGAACCAAAATCTAATTTCAGAGCACACATGTGAACCTCATTTTTCATATCTCAATCACAACTGGTTATAGCACTCATTTGGTCATGCACTCATCCTAGTTCCGTCATCATGTACTATAGATAACTCTGAACTCTAGCCGAATACGGCACCACCCTCTATGACTACATAAGTGAAATTTACTCTAGTTTATTTGTCTTTCACCAAATAAACACTGCAGAGAAGTTTCATTAAGACACTTAAGTCATCAACTCACTTAAGAGTTACTTTTTATTAACACTTGTTCTTGGTATGGTTTACAAAAATTTGGTGTACACAATTGTTCTAGTGACTTGTTGTTACCCTTTGAACCTCTCATACTAGGGATACTAGAAGGATGTTGAGTTTTCACCATCTAGCAATTTTAGATTAGAGTTTTCAATCCCATACCCAATGTTGTCGAATTCACTAACTCTTTTGCAAGAGATTTAGTCAACGGATCCGCTAGATTTTTGTGTGTTCTAACAAACACAATGGTGACAACATTGTTCTTCAATACCTCTCTAATGTAGGCATGTCTCAAGCTTATATGTTTAGCCTTTCCATTGTATACATTGTTCAAAACTCTAGACATGGTTGCTTCACTATCACAATAGATAGTAATAGGTGGCATTTGCTTTGGCCAGAAATCTATGTCCAACAATAGATCTCTCAACCATCCAGCCTCCTTTGCTGTTGAACACAAAGCAACAAACTCAGATTTCTCCATGGTAGAATGAGTTATAATTGTTTGTTTCTTTTGATATCCAAGAAACAACACCATTCCCAAGCATGAAGATCCACTTACTTGTAGGCTTTTGATCACTAATGCTTGTTATCCAACTACCATATAAGAATCTCTCAATTACACTTGAAAAATTATTGTAATAGAGTCTCAAATCTCTTGTTTTCAAGAGATAACCCAACACTCTTGTTACAGCCCTCCAATGATCATTGCTTAGATTCTTTGTGTATTTCGCCAATCTGCACACTGCATATGCAATATCTGGCCTTGTACAACTCATAGCATATATGAGAATACCAATAACACTTGAATATTCAAATTGTGCTATTGGTTCACCTTTATTTTCAATAAGCCTAACATTTGGATCCATATGAGTCTTTGCTTCTTTCACACTCAAGTGTTGATACTTCTTTAAGATTTTATCAACATAATGAGTTTGAGAAAGAGCATAATTCCCACTATACTTCCTCACCTTTATCCCTAAAATAGTATCAACCTCACCAAGATCTTTCATTTGAAACTTAAAGGCAAAATACTTTTTAGTTTTAGCAATTTCAGGGTATTACTAACAATAAGCATGTTATCCACATATAAGCATATCAAAATACAATACTCATTTGTAGTTTTAGAATACATACACTTATTTGCATTATTGAATCTAAAATCACCAAGTAGTATAGCATTCTCAAAATTTTCATGCCATTGTTTAGGAGTTTGTTTAAGTCCATACAATGATTTAACCAATTTGCATACCTTGTGTTCATTTTCAGGAAGAACAAAGCTTTTTGGTTGTTCCATGTACACCTCTTCATGCAAATCACCATTTAAGAATTATGTCTTTATATCCATTTGATGAACATAAATATTAAACTCTAAAGTTAAGGCAATTACAATCCTAATAGATGCAATTCTAGCAATAGGTGCATAAGTATCAAAGTAATCAATTCATTCTTTTTGCTACTAACCTTGCTTTATATGTGAGAATTGTCCAATCTATTACTATCTTCCCTCTGAACACCCATTTGCATCCAATAGGCTTTGAACCCTGTGGCAAATCAACTAGAATCCAAATATTATTTGACAATATTGAATCAATTTCATCATTTGCTGCTTCTTTCAAAAATGCAGTATCCTTTGATTTTATAGCCTCACTATATGTCTTAGGGTCATCTTCTATACTTAACAAAATGAAAATTTTATTAAGTAGAGTATCCCTACTTCCATTAACTAGAGAGACAATGGATTGAGAGGAAATAAAATTTGAAGGTAGAGTTTTCTCATTCCTTTGTCTATGGCTTCTTCAAGGCTCAATAGCATAATCAAGTTCATTACTTGTAATATTTTGGAAAGTGCTAGGTTCCTAAGATGGAACATCTGTCTCTTTTAAATTCTGTAGCAATTTGTCTTCTAAGAACTCAACTTCCATTGATTCCACAATTACATTGGAATCAATTTCTAGCAGCCTATAAGATTAAAAATTTTCTGCATATCCTATGAACACACACTTTAGTGCTCTAGGTCCTAGCTTAGTCTGATTAAATTTAGGGACCCTATAGTAAGCAATACAGCCCCAAACTGTCAAGTATGAAAGGTTTGGCTTTCTTTCTTTTCAAATCTCATAAGGAAACACTTTATCCCTCAAAATAGGAAATCGATTCTGCACATGGCAAACAGCCAACAAGGCTTCTCCCCACAAATTCTTTGGTAATCCTGAACTTATTAACATGATATTAACCATGGCCTGTAAAGTTCTATTTTTTTCTTTCAGCCAAACTATTTTGCTGTGGAGTATATGGTGCACTTGTTTGATGTACAATGCCATTTCTTCACAAAGTTTGTTGAAGTCACTAGAAAGGTATTCCCCTACTCTATCACTTCTCAAAATTTTTATTTTTTTGTTTAATTGATTTTTTACAAGAGTTTTGAATGCTTTAAACATTCCAAATACTTCATTCTTCTATTTCATTAGATAAACATGTGCAAATCTTGAGCAATCATCTATGAAAGTGACAAAGTATTTATTTTCGCCCCTAGTTAAAAACCTTTTTACTCACACACATCCCAATGAATTATTCAAGCAATTTTGTGTTTCTTTCCACTCCTCGAAATGGCAATTTTGTGATATTTGCTTGTATGCAAGCCTCACATTTAGTATTTACTGGATCATTAAAGGATATGAAATTATTTTTTAGACAAAAATTGCAGTATGATTTATATGTCCTAATCTTTCATGCCACAAATTATAAAAATAAGACTCAATCATATAAGTAGAAGATGAAACTTTATTGATTGAAAGCATTAACTTGCCATTATATGAGTAGGCCTTTTCTAGGAAGATACCATTTTTAGAGAAGATTACATTGCCAGACTCTAAAACAGCCTTTATAAAAAGAGTGAATTGCTTAAACTAGCACGAACCTTTTCCTGATTGCGATGTTTACCACAAATCTTTTGAAATAGCTTTTTCTGCCACAAACCTTTCGAAAACGTGACACTACGTAGCATTCCGTCCAAGTGCTCCGTTAAACCCCTAATGGCAATTTTTTGGCGGGGAAAAAATGTCCATCGGACGATGAACAATGTTAGACACTATTCATGATGAACAGTGTTATTTGTAAATTGGCCCAACTCACTGTTCATCAAATTTGTAAATTGGCCCCAACTTTTTAGTTTTCTTAAATTATGGTCATAACTTATTTTTTTAAAAAAATAAAAATATTTATATTTTACTAATATATAATAATATTCAAAAAAATTAATGTTTTAGTAATATGATTATAAAGTAAAATTTATTTTTGGATGAAAGTGTAAAAAATTAAAAGATTGGAAGTTCGTTTGATAATAAAAGTAAAATAATGGAAATATAAGACAAAGGAACATGGAAATGGACAATTTTGCCCTCAAAAAGTCTTTTCCGTTTGTGGGTTAACGGAGCCCTTGGACGGAATGCTACGTAGTGTCACATTTTTTAAAGGTTTGTGGTAGAAAAAGCTATTTCAAAAGGTTTGTGGTAAAAATCACACTCAGGCAAAGGTTTATGCTAGTTTAAGCAATTCACTCTTCTATTTTTGTTGAGAATGTCTGCTGAAACTGGATTCTTGACAACCTCCAGAACATGTAAAACATTGGTGATAATGAGTTTTTTTGCCGGAAGTGAAGATTATGTGACTTCTCCCTTTCCATGCACCTTTGCCTTTCCAACATTAGCCATGACAACAAAGTGATCTTCAAGAGCTTTGTAGTTTTTAAACTGGTCCTTATCATTGCAAACATGAACTACTGCTCTGGAATCATAGAACCAATCCTTGTTGTTTGAAGGAGTGGCCATGTGTAACTCGGTTATTGTCCCTAGGGATAACATGGCTACAACATATGTACAATCATCAACAAGATTAGTACTAGGGGGATTTGAGGTATTCCCCTTTTGCTTCTTGGACCTACATTATGCTTTTTAGTGGCCTTTCTTGCCACAATTATAGTAGGCTATGTTCTTCTTCTTGTTGTCTTTTGCCACAGCAAAATCTGGTTTCTTCCTTTTGTTGTTTGGCTTGTTCTCCTCCACCGAATTCACTTTAGGGTTACTTGTTCCAGGTTCATCCTTATGTAAGACCCTTGTACCTTCCTCAATCCTTAGATGTTTCATCAAACTTGATAAAGTTAGAACTTCAGAAGTGTGCAACATCTTCTTTTGATAATTTTTTCTAGTAGAAAGGCAATTTTGAAATAATTGCGCCAACTTGAAAAGGTACCGGAAGTTCATTCCCATTAGCCCTTATTTTAGAAACAGTGATTTGAAGGTTGTGAATTTGATCAAGAAGACAACGAGTGTTATGAAACTTAAAATCAACATATTTCTTAATAAGAAACTTATTTGAGCCTTGTTTTTGGATTGCATATCCTGCTCCAAGGTCACCTAAATCACCCTTGGATCATGCTCTTTGGTGAACATGTCATACAAATTGTTTGACATGTTGTTGAGTATGTGCCCTCTATACAGCACCTCGTCATCGTGTCGCTGCCTTCGTTGTCTCCAAATTTCTTTAGTATCGGTTTTAGCAGGGGGAGGAATAGGAGTAATATGAAGATCAAGAACATAGATGACCTTCAATGCTGTTAAGAAGAATATGAGTTTATCCTTCCAGCGGTTGAAGTTTGTTCCCATTCCATTTAGCCTATCGAGTTTCACAAAGTCTTGGTTCATGACTTTCATGGTTGTCTCTTGTGTAGTCTCCATGACGATTGTAGAAATTAAACACTTTAAGATTGAATATAACAATGTAGGGATCTCCAAAACTTAAGAAACAAGAACAAGAAAAAAAAAATATATATATATATATATATATGAATAGAATAAAAGTAAGAAAGTAATCTAAGTCGTGTAGAGCACACTTTATTTAAAGTGTTTAATGCCCCCAGTATTCTTCCTAACAGGGAGTGCGGCAAGATTACTTCTAGGATAAAATAGATTGATCAACAACAAAGTAGCAGATTCTTTGATTGTTTAGATAAGAAAGGAGATGAAAATTAGTTGATTTAATTTCTGGTCAATCGTTCTCTGTTTATAGAGTTGAAAGGTTGCAATCACGGGATACGATCAGCCTACGAATAGATGCAATCATCCATTCATATGTTAGGATGCAACACTTCAACCAAAAGACGAATCTTTCAGAAGAAATCAAAGAGTTGCATCTCTTAGTTGCTACTGGAGTTCGAGCGAGGAGCCTTGCGAGTCGCACGTCGTATCGCACATAACCTCCTTTATTTTGCATGATCATTTCCCAAATATATTGCTTCATTTTTATACTATAAACTACAAGAGAATCTTCAACAATCTAATCGCACAAAATTTTTCTTTTGTTCAATTTTCCTGATCTTTGTCCCAAAAACTTAACTTTATTTTACACTATAAACTACAAGAATTTTCAACATCAAGTTGCTTACTATTGATATACTTATATTTTCCTAAACTTCAGGGATATTTGAAATTATCTCTAAAATATTTGGAAGCAAAGTTAAAAATTGACAAAATAACAAATTACTCGCATATTTTTATATCCTTACATCTCATAATGCTTTTCAAAATTTCATTTTCCTAAATTTGAAATCTTTTTAGAAAGAGTTTGAAAATGTAAACTCTTTGTATACTATTCTTTTAAATGTTTAGTATGCATTTATTGCACAATTGACCAATATTAATTACTATGGAAAAAAATTTAGAGAGTGTAGGGAAAAAAATTTAGAGAATAATGTGACATCACATGATAGTTACCATTTGGCAACTTTAATTTTAAGTACTTAATACAATTTTTGCCATATGGATATCACATCATTCCCTATAAAAATTCCTTATAAATTTTGCTAGTATATTATCACTCTAATTACCATCATTGAATATTGACACTTCTAGTAGAGAAACAAGTAAAATTGTGTATAAATTTGTACAAGCATCTTAAAGAAAATAGTAATCGTACTTGTTAAAAAAATTGTTAATGTCTAATTAGTTTTTGTTATGAATATTATGAATGTCTTTTACTATTCTAAACCCCTTATTATTCTAAGGTTTTTCCACTACCCCCATTATGCATCATTAGTTCATAGATTATTAGATAAGACTCTTGGAATTTTGTAACTTGTTACCTAGTCTATAAATAAAGACTTAGGTGAAGAAATAAGAGGATGAAAAGAAAGAATGAAAAGTCTTACCACTATTTTGCTCTCCCTTCTTTTGTCTTGTCTTCATTTTATATACTTGTGTTTTTAGCTTTATATTGATATTATACTACTACTCCTAGTAGTAATTTTATAACACGTTATCAGCATGAGACTCTACCCAATTGAGATTGGTTGATTAACGAGGAGAAGTGGTAGCGATATGGAATCACCAGAGGCTCAACTTACAGGATGAAGAATAGAAAGATTTCCTACCACTACCGAAAACTCAATTTTATATGATGATTCGGTATGAAATATCTCTCATGATTGCTTTGCAGTTTTGAGGTATGAATTTACTTTGATTACATAAATTTGCTAGTTTGGTGAATTAAATCATTGTGAGAGAGTTTTGATAACTTATTTATATATACAAGTTATAATAGTTTTTACTCATGAAAGTTATACTCATAAATTATATATCTTGTTTTGTTATTTTCTGCTTGCATCACATGATTTACATATATATATATATATATATATATATGTATTTTTTCACATAGTTGAAAAATACAATTGAAATAGTAGTGCTGAAATTTGGGCACTTTAATGCAAAATGTCAATTTATCCCGTTGATAAATTTTAAAGTGATAGATGATCACTTGAGTGAAAAATATTAATTTGTCCTGTTGACAAATTTGAAAGAGAGATATATTACCACTTGATTGCAAAGTTTCAATTTGTCCCGTCAACAAATTTGAAATAGAAATTATTTTGATTATTATATTTGATATAATTTCTTTCTGTCACGGATCAAATTAATGAGTTTTGTTAGAAACTCGTGAGTTTCGTTCAATAAAGCTGCTCCATTTCCTGAAGTAAATGTGAGAGTTATGCACTCTATTATGCGTGAAAATTTCATTTCCTGAAGTAAATATGAAAATCATGAATTCTTATAATACATAAAGGTTTCATTTCCCGAAGTAAATGTAATAATCATAAATCCCTATAATAATAAAGATATCATTTCTTGAAGTAAATGTGATCGTTTTGCATTCATATAATGCACACAATCGTAGTCATGGGTGCTAATTTATGATAAATATTGTAATCATGATTATTAGAATGTGTTGAATTCACCACTAGAAGTGAAAGAATACTCATACACTAGAAGTGTAAAACCATAATATCACGAGAAGTGGAAGAGTTGTGACAAGAATAATAAAAGCTAAAAGAAAATTGGAAAAACTATCGTTGTTGCATGAAAAACCATTGGTTATGTACCTATTGTACACCAAAATATATGTACCTGTTGTACACAAAAATATTTTGCTATTCTCTATCCTGAATCATAGAAGAAAAAGGGAAAAAGATAGAGGCAGATTTTATCTGCAATGATGTTATGAAATTAGTTTTTCAATTATACACCCTGAAGGTGATAATATTGAAAATGTTTAATAGGCAATATCTTATTTTATATATTTTGATATAATTCAATTTAATTAATGTTTTCGAATATAATATTTTTGTTAGTTTATGATTTTAATATTTCTTGTAATTTATAAATATTATACTGAAATAAATACATTATTTGAAATTTTGATTTTGTGATGAAAATAAACATTCCAATGATCAATGACAGTTATGTCCAGAAGACAATAGTAGTACAACTAATTTCATGTAAAGATAAGAAATAATGTTCTTATCTAATAATGTCATAAACTATTGTTAGTACTATATTTGGTGGTACAAATTATTGAAAGCTCCAGAAGAGTAACTATCATTTTACTTGGAGGAACAAAATATTGGACTTGATGATGCATTATTTTTCCGAAAGTTCCAAGGAAATCTATTGAGATTTTCAAAGATATTCGCCGAAATGGATATCATATTACTAATAAAAATGAAGGTGATAATAAATACTTGTACATTACAAGTACTATTTATGAAAAGAAACTTTTATTGAAAAAGTTACCTTCTAATTCCCCCAAGTTGTACTACACATATATTACTGTAATTGAAATTTATGTAATAGTAAACCAGACGTTTACTAATGTGTTTATTATGGCACGACCGGCTAGGCTATCCCGGTTCTATAATGATGCGAATAAAATAGAGAATTCATTGAAGGGCCAGAAGATTTTTCATTCCAATGAATTCTCGTGCAATGCTTGTTCTCAAGACAAACTAATTGTAAAGTCAATACCGGAACGTGAAAATTCGTACCAAATCTCCTACACTAATAGAACATGTATATGGTGTAATATTTATGGGCTTTTTCACCCACCGTATAGAGCATTTCAGTATTTTATAATTTTGATTGATGCATCAACCAAATTGTCATATTACGTTTATTATTAAAATTGCGGCATGAAATTTGCAAAATTATTTGTTGAGATAATTCGGTTATGAGTTTTCTTACTATTTAAATAACTATTTCATGTCTTTGGGATAAGTGTGGAATACCCTTTTATTTATATTCACACAAGAAACGGTCTAGTAGAATCGTTTCATTATATGCATTAACTTATTTACATGACCATTGTTTTTGAGAATGGAACTCCCAATATATATATTAAAGGAATGCTATATTGCATGTTGCAACATTTGTTCGCATCAGACCAATAAATTTTATCTCCCCGACAAATGGTTTTGGTCAGAAACTAAAATATTTCTCAGCTTATAATTTTCTGAATGAGCGGCTTATATTATTATTGCTCCACCACAATGCACAAAGATAAGACCTCAAAGGATGATAGAAATGGATGTTGGGCATGAATCTGCACTATAAAATATCTTGAGACTAAAGTTAGAGATTTGTACCCTACTCGTTTTACTGCTTGTCATTTTGATGAGTTAGTTTTCCCAACATCAGGGGAAGCAAAAAAAAAGAAAAAGAGAAAGTAGCCAAAAAATATTACTTGGAATGAATTATCAATGATCCTCGTATAATGTTGAATTGAAACTCCTGAAGAGATTCAAATATTGTTAGTTTGAAATGAAACATTTTGAAAAAACAACATTTATCTTGGTTTCAAAATTGAGCACTTAGAGAATGACATCTCTGTGTATCATTCTTCTTATACTGCTAAAGTGTTGAAACATTTTTATATGAATCAAATACATACTTTGAGCACAGTTATGAGTGTAAGATCACTTTATATACATAAAGATCCATTTTGTCATCATAAGAATGATGAAGAAGCTTTTGGTCCAGAAGTACCACATTTTGAAGCTATCGAAATAATAATGTATCTTGCAAGTCTTAAACAAGCTTTGAAATATGTTTGCAAGTCATGAACACATATGTTTCTTTAGTTTGAAGGAACAACAAATATGGGGTCTTTATTTTTGAAACACACAGGTATGATCTTCCAAGTTATGCAGATGTTTGATATTACTGATCTTTATAATGTTCGATCAAACCAGTGTGCTCAAGAGGGGGAGTTACCTACTGTACTCTTTTTCCTTTACCAAGTTTTTTTCCCACTGAATTTTTACTGGTAAGGTTTTTTAACGAGGCAGTGTTGTACTAAGAAAATGTACTCTTTTTCCTTCACTAGGTTTTTTTCCACTGGGTTTTTCTAGTAAGGTTTTAACGAGGCATTTATCTTAATAATGGACATTCAAGGGGGAGTGTTATGAATATTATGAATGTCTTTTACTATTCTAAACCCCTTATTATTCTAAGGTTTTTCCACTACCCCCATTATGTATCATTAGTTCATAGATTATTAGATAAGACTCTTGGAATTTTGTAACTTGTTACCTAGTCTATAAATAAAGACTTAGGTGAAGAAATAAGAGGATGAAATGAAAGAATGAAAAGTCTTACCACTATTTTGCTCTCCCTTCTTTTGTCTTGTCTTCATTTTATATACTTGTATTTTTAGCTTTATATTGATATTATACTACTACTCTTAGTGGTAATTTTATAACAGTTTTGACATTGTTGATAATGAGTTATTATTAAGTGATATAAATTCTCTTGGATTAATTTTGCAAAATTTACTATCTATATAAATAATAAAAAAGAAAAAAGTCTTAAACATTTTTACCAAGGACTCTATTTGATATTTCTATTCTTTTTCCAAGAAAAAATCACCTTTTCTTCCAAATAAATTTATATCCAAATTAATTTTTTCACTAAATTCAAATTTTAAAATTCTCTCTCAAATCTTACCCACATTATTTCAAAATACAATCTCATCATTACATTCTTTTTCCCTCCCAACGTATTAATATAGCCCAATAAATCCCATTAACCGTACTTACTAAATAAGGATAATTAAATTAACTATTTTAGGTGTTATACATTGACATTCATAATAAGTTCTGCATTAGTCAAAATGGACTCTTCTAATGGAACAGAGGAAGTAATAACTAGCATGATCCCATGCACAATAAGAAAGCTAGTACAAACATTACAAAGACAAACAAAAAGACTAAAAATAGATTCAGAATGCCAAATTTTGAAAGCCAGATGGATCAAGAAGTTTGTGCATAAGCAAATCCAATTCCCACACAGAATCACCAGCAAAAATTACAACCTCACAAGCAATCTCACTAGTTCAGCCTTTCTCAGTTTTGAGTAGCCTTTAATTCCTCTAGATTTTGCAAGCTCTTTCAGCTCTGCAAGTTTCAGCGCCTCGAATTTCCGCAAAGAATCTCCTCTCATTTCAGGAATTCCCAAGCCTTTATCATCAGAATCACCATCTCTGGGAGTTGGAGGCAACTGATCTTCACTTCTAAGATTAGCTTTGAGTCCTTGGTTTGATGTAGGGATGGGAGACCTTCTTACAAAATTAGATGGCGGGCGTGTTAGTTTCGTGTCGGGTGCTAACAAGTCATTGGCTTTCTGCTCCTTCCTTGGTGAACTCTCATCCCCTTCTTTCCTAGTAGCTGCCCCCAGAAAACAGGGGAAAATTTCAGTTGGGGAACAAACAAAATTGAACACCAAAATTCTCCATTTTGCATTATGAATATGAATATATGAAAAAGCGCGATAGTTACCATACCTTTCACTTTCGCTCTTGATTGGCGAAGAACCTCCAAAATCGACTCCACAGGAGGCACATTCCCAGGTTCTGATATCTTGGAACTTCTATTCTTTGAGCTCACAGACCCTTTTGAAACAGAGGACTGGATTTTTCTAAATAGAGATATGATCTCTTCTGGATCTTTGGAAGAATGTTTTCCTTTGTTTTCATTCCCTTTTGGTGATCTTCCTCGGGCTAAATTCTGGGGAAATACATTTTCTCTATCATCACCAGCTTGTTTGCTAGAAACAACAAGATGATGGAGATTCCTATTAGAGGCAATTGGTAGATATCCATCAGCAATCTCTGCCAAATTCAAGAAGCTGCATCAAGAGATGATTAATACCTCAGTTTCCAAGTGCATAAAACTCCATATCATACCAAATTTTAAGAACTTCATACCAAAACCAGTGTAATTAAAGCAACACGAAACATCATGAATACTGATTGTTAGTTCCAGTTTGCTAATGTGTCTCACTGTGCTGAGGGAAGCAAGAAAAGTATGCACACGCGAATGCAAGACAAATGATTGCATACCAGAAACTAAATTCATAACGAGTTCCGAAGTTCAGATTTTTCTAGTCTAAAGATGGCAACATTCTACTGACAACACACAACATTAGTATCTCTATTCAATGATAAATGGCAAAAGTTTCACACTAGCAATGCTAACCTTGTAACATTATGT